>CM060934.1:836310206-836935206 GCA_030765085.1 Allium cepa
ACATTGTTACATTTTTTTAGTTATTTTTAATTATTAAATTATAAATTTTTATTTCTTCCAATATTAAACCACAAAATCTTATTAAATTAACTATTTTAATTATCGAAAATTACGAGTCGTTACACTACACTCCTCTTCATTCATTCATTCCATTTATAATTTCCTAACGCTCGCACGCCAAAGGAAAAATAGGGGAAAAGAAAAGAAATTGAAATTCCTAAGCTTTAGCTTTTCTTAGAAATTCAAATTTAATTTATAAATCAAAGAGAAGCTTAGGTAAGCATCCTTTTCATCTTTTCCATCGCAATCTCTCTTCAATTTTCAGAATTTCCTATAACCTAACTTAGAAAATCTTTGCATGTAATAGTAGATTGAAGATCTTTGAGGTGTAGTTAAAGAGGAATCGATCTTTCCTTGTTTTAGAGCTTCTAATTCCTTGTTTTGAGTTCAAAGGTGAGTTCTTGAACTCACATCTTTGTCTATAGTTTTCATTGTTGTTAGGTATGAATTTCTAACAACTATTTCTTGTTCAATTGCTTTTGATTTGAATTGGTTCAGTGAATTATCCAATTTTGGTTTTGAAGTCAAAATTTATAAAAATCCTACAATGGATATTTGGACAAGTTATTTGGGGTGTATCGAAGAGCCTATAGGTTGGGTTGTCTCTTGGCATATATCCCTAGCCTCAATCGCTAGTCCGATCACCTCCAAATTGATTTGGCCATCATTGGCTAGGCAAATTCTGCCCAGGCCTAGACAACCAGTCCTCTGGTTGAAAAATCCAAACGTCTGGTATGGGCTTCTAGAAAAATAATAAAAACAAAACAATAAAATAAAATGGCATGGCCTAGGGTTAGACGTCTGGTCAAACCAACCAGACGTCTAGACCTGTGGAATTTTTGCCAATTTGCCAGTTTTTGAGTGGATTTTCAATTTTTATAGATCTTTGACGATCCAAATAGCTATTATCAATCAATATCGACTTTGATGGCTTCTTTTCTGAATTTTTGGGAATATCCATTTGATGTATTTGATATCGATTTTCATGGTTTTGATTCACGTTATTGAAATGTGGATTTTTGGCGATAGATTATTTTTACAATCATTTTTGTGATTTGTCACTTTAAAATATAAAGGTTTCTATACTAGTAGTAAATACTCAAACTCTTTCACAAAAATGATTTCAACATTTCTTTTAATACGAAGCTCATTTTTAAAACTGTTTTCCAAACTATTAGTATACACAAACTTTACCTCATTCGTATGAGAAATATAATTAAACGACTTAGCAAAACAAGTGGTATGAGATGCTTGCGTTTACTTCATTGGTTAATTTTTGGACTTGTTTGATTGAAATCTAATGACAATCTTCGAGTGGAAATCTAAATTTTGTTCATAAATATTTAAGTTAAGCCAGTGGTTATGAGACATGAAGCTAAACTCATTTATTTACTAGCTTAGTGTAATTTACACTACTTATTGATCAATGATGAACAATTTGTATTTTCGAGTGAAAATCTACAATTTGTTCATAAATATTTAAGTTAAGCCAGTGGTTATGGGACATGAAGCTAAACTCATTTATTTACTAGCTTCATGTAATTTACACTTATTCTATTAAGCTTCATCTCATTTTTATGGGCTAGTGACTCATGTTTTTTTTAATCGTTTTATGGAGTTCGGTTCATCGGGCGTATCGTTGTACTACGCCGTTGTTCCGGCTTATTTGAGTTTCAGGTTCATCGGGTGTATCGTTGTACAACATCGTTGTTCCGGCTTATTTGAGTTTCAGGCTCCTCGGGCGTATCGTTGTACTATATCGTTGCACCGGCTCTATGGGCTAGCGATCCATAGGATAGCGTCTCGTTTATGATACACGTGTTGGTGAGTTTTCGTGCTCCCATTTATGATAGGCCTTCCCCCTTTTTATGTTTTTTGGATTTTCAATTATGGATTTCTGGAAATTATGTCTGGCCAATTTTTGTGATTTGCATTGATATGTTTTGTCAATATTTGTGGTTTGGTGAATAAGCGAAAGAATTTGACATTCTTTTTAGTGTTTGAGAAAATTTGAGATATTGTATGATCTTCATTATTATCAAATACATACTTCTCATAATATGGTATTATTGATATCATATATTTTTGTCATATCTCTTATCCTATGTCATCTCGTATGATATTTATAGCTAGACTGATCCGTTTATTATTTTTCTTCTTAAATAATACTCGGGTCGGACCAAGGTATTTCAGGTGCTTCCACTTGACTTCTTTGCAGGGACTAGCTTCTAACTTTGGCTAACTACTTTGGTTTAGTAGTTATTGTTTTTATACATTCGAGATAGAGACTCCTTGATGTATACTTATTCTTTTGTCTAGCACTTGTACCTATTCTTTTATGATGTAGTGGATCTTGTATGACTACTACTTTGATGTTCACTTCTATGTAATATATTCATATCTGTGACTGTGTCACGACCCAATTTTTCGACGCCCGAAAATTGACATCAATACGTCCACTGTATTAAATGCTGAACAATCGAATGACGGAAACCAAACCATAAGGGAAAGAAGAAGGAGGTAGAAGAAGAGAAAACAAACAACAACAGAATCTCACAATCGCAGCGGAACAACATATAATAGATAATACTGATTTTTATACAAAAAGAACTATATCTGTTTTATACATTACATCATCAGAGTACAATACTAATAATAGCAAAATACTGTACAGTTATATTAAATCCCCCACAAAAGCTGACCATATAGCTTATACTACACAGCGGAATATATATCAAGTACGTGTGATACGTCTCGCCATCCAGCTCCCCTCTTGAGCTCCACAGCATCCTATCATGTATCCTATAATACTCGGTCTGACCCCCCGAGTCAGTCTGGAAAACCAGCATGAGAAAACACACTCAATTGGATTATTAAGGTTTACAAAACATTTCTTATCAAATCCTCTGATATTATAGTAGTGTCTATATACAAATACTTATTCAAATAGCTGAAATTGTTACATTCATCAAATTCCAGCATAATATGTACACAAACAAGTCTGAAGGCACTTATTAGAGGTTGGGTTTCCATCAGTGGCAGGGCTACTGGGGTACCATCCGTCACAGTACCTGGTCTAGATCAGCGTACCAAGGATCCCCCTGATCCCCTGCAACATAATACCGGAGCTACCCCTTACTGGATAGTCCGAATAAGATCACCACGCGGCTGGGATCAGCAACCGCCCACACAGCTGAATAAAATGGGACATCTAGACAGGGATGACCTTACCTTAATTGGTTGCTAGCCACTTAGCCTTGCTGCACCTCCCCTGTTATAGCCATTCCTGGTTGTTGAGGCTCGAGGCTATGCGTTACCTTTTTAGCACACATACACTTAGAATGCTCATCGTCCCCCTGGTGATGTTCTGATAGCATTCGTCCATACAAGTCCATTCCCGGTCCGAATGGAACTGAAGGCACTACTCCTACTACATCCATTTTGAAGTCACCCTCTAGATTAGTAGCGATTAGCCCCTTACACTTCACTGCTTCATCTTCGACTCAAAGCTTTTGTCTTCCTCACAAAACGTTCAAACTGGATCGAAGTGGTTTTCGAGAAATTAATCCCGATCCCGGTCTCTTCGAAACGATCAACGCATTGGCCAATATTGATAGTCGGTTATTTAACTGTCATATAATATCCACAAACAACCATCATGCCTTAATGATTTCCCAAATTATTTATTTCAAAATATCTTCGCAAGATACACACTTCAACCCTTTTGAAAATAGTTTTCAAATCACTTTTTCTCTCGTGGAATACATTTCCAACCAATTTTTTTATTTCCACTGAAAATCACCAAGTTTTAATACTTTAGATTTTTTTTTAAATAATTTAAATCACTTTGTCCAAAATTATATACTTTAAAACACTTAAAATAAAAAAATTCTTAAAACACTTTATTTAAAATACCAGTTATGAAATTTTATAATAATTTCTCATGTAAAACTTAAGCCAAAACTAAATTTAAAATAAAAGTTATTCTATAAGGTGTAAATATTAAATAATTATCTTTTAAATCATAATACTAGTTAAAAATTTAAAATACTTTGCTTATATAATTAATTTAATAAATATTTACATTTAAAATTTTAAACATCTTATATAATAAATTTCAAAAAAAAACATTCTAAAAAAATAACCTTAGAACCTTTAACTTATACTTAAAATCTGCTTTGAAAACATGCTTGGCTTTCTCAGGAATATACACTTTCCATTCCAATATAATACATTTAATCAGTTAATAAATACTTCTCGATTTATCCCAATTTAATGTGCGTCCCAAACCCGTAAATTTTCCTTTCCACACCTTTAAAAATAAAACCACTATTTATTTTTAAAACAAATTACTCATTCCTTTATAAATTCCCACCGTGAATTTATACTTCCAAATATCCACTGACATCTTATTTTACTTTATAAAATCCCGTTTATAAATTCCACAGTCTCATCCTCCTTTTAAATCACAGTTTCAAACACTTAATCAATTTTCAAATCGATTTTCAAAATTTACTCCATTTTAAAACGAATTCTTTTACTTACTCAACTTTATTTCAAAACCTATCAATTTCATATTTTACTCCTTTGTTATGATTTAAAATCTTATTTAAATTGAAAATACAAATTTCATACATTTTCCAAAATTCTTCTTTATCTCTCCCAAATTATTTTAAGCCTTGAATTTAAAAATAAATCCTTTGTTCCTTTAAATAATATCACTTGAGTTTAAAAATTCATTTATTCCCATTTATTCAAAAATCTCCTTTTCCATACTCGGAATTTATTTATTAGAATTTAAAAATCAACTTTTATCCTTTTCCAATTCATTCTTTAATTTATCCAAATTCTCTATAATTATTTTACTGAAAAATTCTCTCTTTATTCCCCTTCAGAAATCCAATCTTTATATTTTTGATAACTCAATATACCCAAGTATATTCCATCAAACCATAGCATCTATATTTTCAATTCCCAATAAAATCAATAATCTATCACAGATATCAATGAATCATATCGCAGATTATGAAAACAAATTCAATATTTTAAGGAATCCAGTTGGATCCCTCCAACCTGTTTTTCACTGCATCCACAGTTGTTAGCACAATATAAAAATACCAATCGCACTTCGAGGGGGATATCGCGGTATAAATGGTCACCCGCTATTATGCGGGGCACATAGGGTCTCATCCGCTATATAATGCGGGAATATCAATCACTCTAATATATACTACTACTACATATAATACCACATCCAGACAGATAATAAATCATCAATTCAAGCAATCAATCTAATAATTTAAATTTAAACTATTTAAATAAACTGTAATCCAAATGAGTGAGATTAACTCACCTTTGATTTTAATTTGCATTCCAATCCAAACTGGTTTGTCTCTCCATAATTTCAGACCTTGTATAAATATTTATACAGTTTATTAATACTCGGAGTAATCGAACAATTTATTTCCTTTTTAACAATTTAATTAACTGACACTATATTTTTAATAAAAAAAATCTTCCTTTTTAAAAAATAATAATCCATATACCGATTTAAGAATCCACTAATTTTTCTTCAAACCCTCCAAGCATTTAAAGGTTCCCATTTTCAAAATTTCACATTTATTTTCTTGTTGTTTTAAATAAATATATGTGAGTTAATATATATATATATATATATATTAAATTAAATTTGGAAAAGAAGAATAAAATAAACTGCAGTATGCTAATACCTTACTGCGTACCCCGCGGTTGCCTAGGAAAATCACGACCATCACTCCTGAAGCAAAGTCGTGCCCCGATGCTCACCAAAACCCCTTTGATAGTACCAATGTTCGCTACCTTGCAGTAGATGCCGATCACCATCGATCCTTCACCCAGAATCATCAGGCAAATCACTCATAAGTCACTGAACCCCTAGCGCTGCAGACCATACCACTGCTGCGCCTGACCTTCTCCTCGCAACTCGCCCCATCGCTCACGAAGATGACGCCAGAATACTAAAATCGAACACGCCTCGTCATTATGATCTAATGCCATGCGAGCGCTGCACCGCTTGAGCCATCGACGAGCAACTCGAAATGAACCCCTTCTCCCTTGCACGATTTTAGGTAGTTTCATTCTTCTCAGATTCAAAAATTATAAACTGGATGAGGAAGAGATTTTACGTGATTTTGGTTTCCAAATTTTAATTTCATTTCATTTTGATTGAAGGTAGAAAAAGGTAAGGAGGTACGCATTTTTAATTTGAGGAGGAGGAAATACAGATTCGCAACTTTAATCGCCTGCCATTTTTTAAAGAACACGTGTGTCCTCAGGGAAGACACATGCTTTAAATTCCTTTACGTGTCTGCAAAGGCTTGCCATAATGGTTGAGAAATGAAAACAAAAAGCACTGATGGAAGATATATTAACCAATCCAAATATATACATATATTATTTTTAAATTCAAATTTAAATCGACTTGAATTCGTAGCTTAAAATTTACACATCCTATCGAGGAGTGCCGATAGGCGTTTATAATGTTATAGCCCTATTATGAACGCAATGGAAAAGGTTTCGAGTCCTAATTCGATCGTATGGAGAAGATAGCTTTTTGGACTCAGTTATTATATTGAATTTCCGATATAAAATTTCAGCGCGTTTACCTATCGTACGATCACACGATAACTCCAAATGCTACGAAAATTGAAATCCGATAATAATACATTATTACGGATCCAATGGGACAGGTTTCGTCGAAATCCGAGACTGTGCCTTGGAAGGCTATTTTAAATGTCAATTTAAACAATATATTTTTAAAACTGAACAAAACACTTTTAAATTCAATTTTAAAGCTTATTTATTTTCAGTATCACTAATATAAATTTTAAAAGCCTTTAAATTATCTTTAACAAGCTTAAAACTCAAGCTTCAATATCTTACCCAACTTTTCAGTTATTAAATTCAATAATTTAATTGTCAAATAAATATTGATATTTGAACTTCAAGTTATAAGTAACATTTTAAATATTTAAAATCAATTGAATATTCCAATTTCAAATTTCCAAAATCCCGGGTCGTCACCGACTGATTTTGTGTTATGCTTATTTTATATTGCTTTCGAAGGCCACTTAGCCACTGTGTAGTAGATTTGAGTTTGGATTGGATATGTTGGATTTCCTCTTGAAATGAAATGCATGACGTACTATCTGACATATCTGTTCTCGCTTAAATCAATTATATAGTTGGTCGCTCCTTAACAGCCTTAATCTTCGTACTAACTAATGGCATTACCCAATAGTGTCATTGGTTAGTGTGAGTATCGAGGTGGGGCGTCACAGTTTGGTATCAGAGCCAAACTTCGGAACACTATAGAATATTATGACAAGAATCATTGTCCTAAGTCTCTCTTAGGAATCATGCCTTAGGATTTAATCCAAGTCTTTGGACCCGTTATATCCTATTTTATCTTATGATGCTTTGTTTTACCTATCAAGCTTATTTGAATTCATTCTAAGAATAACCTTTTCCCTCTTCATTCTTTCTTTCTTTCTTAAAGAAGAAGAGATGGTTAGACCTAGCAGTCTTAGCGCTGGTCAATACAATGGTCCTCCTATGGATAGCGTATTCATGTTTGCCCAGCAACTTTTGAATCTTATAAAGAGTCAAAGGTTTATCTATGCTTTGAATAAGAACCCCAAAAAGGTTTACCTTTGAAATTAGAAGTGCCTTTCGACCAGCTTGTAGATATCACTATTCGACTTGAAGAGTTCGATAAAGGAAGTGATAGTGATGTTGGAGGTGCCAAGAAGAGCCTCAATAACAACAAGAAGACTCCAATCCCTAATCGTGGAGAATGCTACAATTGTGGATCTAAGGACCACTATGCAAATAAGTGTCTGAAGCCCAGCTATTGCAAAAGTTGTCCCATACTTCAAAGTAAGAAAGAGGGAAAACTGAATGTTGCACAAGCTTCTAGTAACCCTTCTATTGGTCAAGGTATTTCTCATTCAGTCCTTGATGGCACTATTTTGTTTCATGATTACCCTATTCGAATTCTTTTTGATATGGGTGCATCTCATTCTTTTATATCAAAAAAATTTGTGGATACTTTTTCTTTAAATATTATGGCTTGATGACTTCACTGAGAATTGCGAATCCGGTTGGTGGATCTGCAACACTCATTTTACTTTGTAAAAAATGTCGAGATTATTTTATGTGATCATGCTTTCCGATTCGATTGCATATTATGCGCTACTTAGGTTTTAGAATTGATTTTGGGAAAGGATTGGCTTAATCGTTATGAAGCCCACATCCTATATCCCGAGAGAACTATCCATCTTCGGCATCCCCAATCTGTTAACCATATTTCTATTTTTTTAATGACTTTGATTCCAGTTCGGTGGCATCATCTTATTCTTTAAACCCACATGATGAGGAAGATGTTATTTCCTACATTCAAGTAGTTCATGAATTTCTCGACACCTAAGCGATCAATTGAATGGTGCTAAGGTCCTTTCGGCTCGACCTTGCCACTGATTTTCATCATCTACGAGTTGCGAAGGATAATGTTCCACTTACCGCATTCCGCACTTGTTATGATTCTTATGAGTGACTTGTTATGTCATTCGGTTCGACGAACCCTCCAACTTATTTCATCAATCTTATGAATCGATTATTCTGCAAATACCTTGATGAGTATGTCCTTGTAATAATTGATTATGTAAACAAAAATTTAAAATTGCAAATCTTTCTAATAAGATACATTTGTAAGTATAATTGGATTTTTGTTCATAAAACGGGCAAAGAATATTCGTAAATTTTTTAAGAGATATGTTTATCATATAGAAGATGATTTTGTGATGTCTTGCCCATTGAGTGCCTTAAGAATTCTGGTAGATGCGTCTGATCAACGTTATCAATAGGAGCCTCCTAAACGCTATGATGAGACAGTCGGACACAGTAAATTGACTTGTAATAAGTAATTTTTTCTAAAAAGATGATTACACAAAGTTAATTATAATTTTAAATGTCTTAGCTTTTCGGAAAAGTGGACCATGAAATAAATGATTTAGCATAGAAGCTGCTTTTCAGAAATTAAAAGAACTCCTTTTCGATGCTTCTATTCTTATGATTCCCAAAAGGAACCATGACTTCACTATTTATACCGATGCCAGACTTATTGGTTTAGGAGCCGTTCTCATGCAAAGGGAACGTGTTATCGCTTATGCTTCTAGATAATTAAAGCTGGCCGAGACTAGATATGCCACTCATGATCTAGAGCTCTCAGCCATTGTTTTCGCTCTTAGAATTTGGCGTCATTATCTTTTGGGAGAGAAATTTGTTCTCTACACCGATCATAAAATTTTGAAGTATTTGTTCCCTCAAAAGGAACTTAATTTGCGTCAGAAACATTGGCTCGAATTCCTTGCATCCTATGATCTTGATATTCTTTATACTTCCGGAAGGGGAAATCGTGTTGCTGATGTCCTTAGTCGTAAGCAACAAGCTGTTGTTTCCATGATGATATCCGAAAGGAGTGATCTCGAGACTTTGTCCACTTGTGAGATTCGAGATTTGAATCTGATTCATGTTCATCTCTTGTTTTATATAGCCTTGAGTCTCATCCATCTCTTTTAGACACATTGTTGAAGCTCAAAAGTATGATCTTGAATTGGCTCATCCTAGCCAAGAGGGATAGAAATATTGATGGTTTGATAGACTTTGAAATCGATGCTCGTGGAGGCATTCGAAAATTTGGTAGACTTATTGTGTCAAATATTAGTGATCTTCGTAAAACATTTTAGAAGATTCTCATCGTTCTAAATTTACCATTCATCCCGGTAGTAGTAAAATGTACGCGGACATGAAGCGACTTTATTATTGGGATGGAATGAAATCTGATATTGCTAACTTCATTAAGTGTTGCATAACTTGCCAAGTTGTTAAGGTCGAGCATCAAAGGCCCAGTGGGCTATTGCAACCTTTGGACATTCCAGTTTGAAAGTGGGATCAAATTTCCATGGTCTTTATTGAGGTTTCCCCCATTCTTGTTTGGGTCATGACAGTTTATGGGTGATTGTAGATAGACTTACAAAATTAGCCCATTTTATTCTTTTTTGGTCCAATCGGACCATACCTTTTTTGACCAAACTCTATGTTAAAGAAATTGTTAAATTGCATGAAATTCCTACTTCTATTGTTAGTGATCGTGATTCATTATTTACTAGTGGATTTTGGAAGGGGTCTTCAAAAAGCTTTGAGAACGAAGCTTAATTTTAGCACCGCTTATCATCCTCGGTCCGTTGGACAAACCAGGCATGTGAATCAAACTCTTGAAGATCTTCTTCATGCTATGTTCTTGATTTTGGTGGAAGTTAAGAAGATCATATTTCTCTTGTTGAGTTTTCTTATAATAATATCTTCCAATCTAGCATTGGCATGGCACCTTTCGAGGCACTCTACGAAAGGCCATGCCGATCTCCTTCATGTTGGCTTGAAGCCGGTGAGAAGCTGGTTTTATGTCCAGATTTTATTCACGATTCTACAGAAAAGATTGACCTTATTCGTCATGGGATGAGAGAAGCTCAAAGTAGACAAAAATCTTATGGCTGTAACCGAAGAAGGAATTTGGAATTTTCTATGGGAGATTTGGTATTTATTCATTTTTCACCTATGAAGGGTGTTGTGCGTTTCAGTCGTTCGATAAAATTAGCACCTCGATATATTGGCCCATTTTCCATCACCGAACGCATTGGTTCTGTGGCTTCTGTGTAGTTAAAGCGCTTGTGGCTCCATAGCGTTTGAAGTATGAAAAGTTGTAGCGGAGATATATCGAGGATATAGGGGGATATAGCAGACGACTTTTAATAACGCAAAAATTTCTATTTCAAATGAGTTTTAACATGTAGTTGCATTAACCAGGTGTATCATTAACATTTCACCTACGTAAATTTAATTTATTGTTAATCTTAAAGAATATATACGAATATAACATAAAAGATGATAAAGCGTTCATAAAACTAGCAATTTTACTACTAATTTTTTGTCAATGTGTTATTATTAAGTTTTCTACATACATAAGCCTATCAAATGATTCTAGTTAAGATTAGAAAAAAAACATAAATAGATACATTCCTTTAAATAATCATAATGAGAAAAGAACAAGTAAACAAAATTGACGCTTAAAAGTTAGAACTAGTTATAGTAACCAATAGTATATCTCATTGTTACATCAATTTTGAAGTTACAATAAAACTTAAAAGTAAGGCATCAAGCAAAATGCATAAACAATAGATGCCAAAATCCACATAGATTAGTCTTCATCTAAAGATGTACATCCTCCAAAACACAATAATCTAAGTTGTACTACAAACTTATATGTCAATGTCAATTAGTTCATTTTCATCGTCTTTCCCTAGATCTTGTCCATCTAATTCTCCAAGTTCTAACTCGACATCTCGATCTTCTTCGCTATGATCATTGGCAAACAATGTTCTCCTTGCACGACTTTTAGTATTCGGACCTTCATTTTCATCTCCACTCCTTATTACATGAGCTTGCTCCAATGTGAGATCATTGCCTTCCACTATGGAATCTTGAAGTTCTTCCTCACTTGGAATAATCCATTCATCACATTCATCAATTTCTTTTAGAAGAATTGGATCACTACTACCATCGGCAAGTCTTTCTTTGAATCTTCTCTCCAACTTTGGTTATACTGAATGTAAACAAGATGGTTCAGTTTTTCTTGATGTAGACAATTCCTCTTCTTGTAATGCAACTGTAATTTTGAAAATAGAGAACATAAAGACATAGATGTTAGTTTCACATTAATTTAAAAAAAGACAAGAAATGAAATATCCATTTGCACATTTAGCATATGTAGGCATTGAATATGCCTTGCATAGTTGCATTACATATGCTAATGCAAATGCCTGCATTGCAAGTCCCTGGCGTTGCATAGCAAGTGCCTGGCATTGCATAGCAAATGCCTGGCATTTGCTGGGTATTGCAATGCCATGCCTGGCATTTGCCAGGCATTTGCAAAGCATTGGCAATGCCATGACTGGAATTTGCCAGGCATTGCAATGCAATGCCAGGCAAGGCATTTGCAAACGCTTGGCATTGCATTGCACATGCTTGGCATATGCGAATACCTAGCATATACGAATACCGAGAACTAATTAAACATGCTAAAAAACATTTGAGCACAGTAATGTTTTGGTAATGGAATGACTCTAAACCGTTGGCTTTTGAACTAATTTTTAGCCTGCCATTTGATATCTGAGCTAATGCACCTGGCATTGCATATTAAATGAAGGCATTAGTTGAAAATGCCTGGCATATGCAATGGCTAACAGATGCAATGAAAAAAATAGCGTATACAATGAAAAAAAGCATTTGCACTGAAAAAAAAGCGTATGCAATGAAATAAAGCATCTACAATGCAAAAAAAGCATCTGCAATGAAAAAAACAGCATATACAATGGAAAAAATAGCGTATACAATGAAAAAAAAAGTGTTTGCACTGAAAAAAAACAACCTATGCAATGAAAAAAGGCATCTACAATGCAAAAAAGCATCTGTAACGAAAACAAAACAGCATATGCAATGGAAAAAAATAGCATATGCAATGAAAAATAAAAGCGTATGCAATGGGTATGGAAACAACATATCCAATGAAAAAAATGCATTATTCTATGAAAAAACGAAACCTAATTTTGTGAACTTCTTGTTTATTTTTGCAGTATAAGTTTCTGAAATAAAAGGATGATTGACTGAAATTTCAAAAAATAAACGTATAGAAATCACAGCAATAGGAGTTGAGAGCAGCAAGTAACAACCTTATAATCAAAGCATAGCTGCTATATAATTAAAAACAAAAAACTAAAAGTTGAAGAACTAACCCTAAATTTCTATTACCTGACAGTGGATTAGAGGCGAAATTGTAGTCGATGGACTGTAGGCTTGCAACAAACAATCGAACAAAGTAGGCGATAGAACTTAGAAGAAAGAGGCGAAAGTAGATGCTTGAAGACGGAATTAGCACGGCGACAAGAGAGTGGCAGCGATAACAGAACGATGAAAATTTGAGAAAGCCATTATTTCGGAATTTGAAAATTTTGATTTAGGGCTTAGCTACTGACATGAATGTAAAATAGCGAAAGATAATTTCGGCTCTGCTTTGGAAAAGTCAAAAAAATTGCGATTGTCGAAAGTAAAATAATAATAATGGGGCAACAAAATTGATAATATAGCGGATTATTGCCTCAATATATCTGATAATATCGGATCCGCTATGTTGGACCGCTCTGTTGAAAAATCGTAGCCCCAAAAGTCCGCTACGGGATATATCGAGGGTATAGCGGGGCAAAAGCGAGGAATTGACTGCACAGCGTGGCTTATCTCCCTTTATTACCGGCTCAATTTTCTGCTATTCATGATGTATTCCATGTTTCTCAACTACGGAAATGCCATAGAGATTTCGATTCTATTCTTGAGTGCGGTGTTATTGAAGAAATTGAAGTTTCGCCTAATTTGACTTAAGAGCAACATCCTATTCGTATCATTACTATAGAGGTAAACGCCTTCGTAATAAAGATGGTTCGCTTGTGAAAGTTCAATGGTCCGCAAATCCTAAGGATTGTTCTTGGGAATCCAGAAAATTCATCGAGCGAACACATCCGGATTTACTCTCTCGGGCTCTTTAAGGTGAACTTCTCACTTCAAAATTTTCTTTTGTGTTGTTATGCCTTAGAGTGGTTGTTACTCTTTATTTCCTTCTTATGTATTGCGAGGACGCAATTTTTTTAAGGAGGGGAATCTGTAACAACCTGCATATTTTATGATTATATATTTAAATGTTTTATTTAAATATAGCGTCGTTGGTTGAATTTAAAGTTCAAAATGTGACTTTTTGTAAACAGTCGAATTCGGACTCGAGACCACTTCCATTGAGTTTAAAACGATGTTTACAACTTATTTAAGTATATACATCGATATGTTTGGAGTTGATTAGGATTTTGGTATTTTTATTTGGGATTTGGGTTGGGTTCTAGCCCACTAACCCAATAAGAGAACCCAAACTCTTCCACCTAATAGCTCCCGCTCCACTCCTCTTCACTCATTCATTCCATTTCTAATTTTCTAACACTCTCAAGCAAAAAAAAATGGGGAAAAAGAAAGGAAATTAAAATTCTTAAGTCCTAGCTTTTCTTAGGAATTCAAATTCAAGTTATAAATCAAAGAAAAGCTTAGGTAAGCATCCTCTTCATCTTCTCCATCTCAATCTCTCTTCAATTTTTAGAATTTCCTATAACCGAACTTAGGAAATCTTTGCATGTAATAATAGATTGAAGATCTTTGAGGTGTAGTTAAAGAGGAATTAATCTTTCCTTGTTTTAGAGCTTCTCGTTCCTTGTTTTAAGTTTAAAGATGAGTTCTTGAACTCAAATTTTTGTCTACAGTTTTCATTGTTGTTAGGTACGAATTCCTAACATCTATTTCATGTTCAATTGATTTTGATTTCAATTGGTTTGGTAAATTTTCCAATTTTGGTTTTGAAGTCAAAATTTATGAAAATCCTACTATGGATGTTTGGACGTGTTATTTGGGGTGTATCGAAGAGCCTATAGGGCTACGTTGTCGCTTACCATAAATCCCTAGCCTCCATCACTAATCCGATTGCCTCCGAATTGATTTGGTCATCATTGGCCTAGGCAAATTCTGCCCAGGGCCAGGCAACCAAACGTCTGGTTGAAAAATCCAGACGTCTGGTATGGGCTTCTGGAAAAATTATAAAAATGAAACAAAAAAATAAAATGGCAGAGCCTAGGGTCAGACGTCTGGTCAAACTCAAACCAATCAGACGCCTGGTCCTATAGAATTTTTACCAATTTGCTTATTTTTGAGTGGATTTTTAATTTTTATCGATCTTTGACGATCCGAATAGCTATTGTCAATAAATATCGAATTCGATGACTTCTTTTCTGGATTTTTAGGAATATTTGTTTGATGAATTTGATATCGATTTCCATGGTTTTGATTCACGTTATTGAAATGTGGATTTTTGGCGATAGATTGTTTTTACAATCATTTTTATGATTTGTCACGTTAAAATATAAAGGTTTTTATAGTAGTAGTAAATACTCAAACTCTTTCACAAAAATGATTTCGACATTTCTTTTAATAAAAAGCTTGTTTTTAAAACCGTTTTTCAATCTATTAGTATATACAAACCTTTACCTCATTCGTATGAGAAATCTAATTAAACGACTTAGCAAAACAAGTGGTATGAAATGCTTGGTTTACATTGTTAATTAATTTTTGGACTTGTTTGATTGAAATCTCGTGACAATCTTCGAGTGGAAATCTACAATTTGTTCATAAATATTTAAGTTAAGCCAGTGGTTATGTGACATGAAGCTAAACTCATTTATTTACTAGCTTAGTGTAATTTATACTTCTTATTGATCAATGATGATCATTTTGTATTTTCGAGTGGAAATCTAAAATTTGTTCGTAAATAGTTAAGTTAAGCCAACGGTTATGGGACATGAAGCTAGACTCATTTATTTACTAGCTTGGTGTAATTTACACTTATTCTATTGAGCTTCATCTCATTTTTATGGGATAGCGACCCATGGTTTTTTTAATCATTTTATGGAGTTCGGATCATCGGGCGTATCGTTGTACTACGCCGTTGTTCTGGCTTGTTTGAGTTTCAGGTTCATCAGTCGTATCGTTGTACTACGTCGTTGTTCCAGCTTATTTGATTTTTAGGTTCCTCGGTCGTATCATTTACTACGTCCTTACACCGGATCTATGGATTAGCGACCTATGGGATAACGTCTCGTTTATGGTACACATGTTGGTGAGTTTTCGTGCTTCCGTCTATGTCATGCATTGATATGTTTTGGCAATATTTTTGGTTTGGTGAATAAGCTAAAGAATATGACATTCTTTTTGGTGTTTTAGAAAATTTGAGATATTTTATGATTTTCATTGTTATCAAATATATACTTGTCACAATATGGTATTATTGATATCTTATATTTTTGTCATAACTCTTATCCTATCTCATCTAGTATGATATTTATAGCTAGAATGATCTGTTTATTATTTTTCTTCTTAAATAATACTCAGATTAGACCGAGGTGTTTCAGGTGCTTCCACTTGACTTCTTTGCAGGGACTAGCTTCTGACTTTGGCTAACTACTTTAGCATAGTAGTTTTTGTTTTTATACATTAGAGATAGAAACTCCTTGATGTATACTTATTCTTTTGTCTAGCACTTATACCTATTCTTTTGCGGTGTAGTGGATCTTGTATGACCACTACTTTGATGTTCACTTCTATATATTATATTCATATCTGTTTACGCCTTAGTGATATGAATATCTATGATTGATTTTGTGTTGTGCTTATTTTATATTGGTTCTGAAGGCCACTTAGCCACTGTGTAGTAGATCTGAGTTTGGATTGGATATGTCTGATTTCCTCTTGAAACGAAATGCATGACATACTATCTGACATATCGATTCTCGCTCAAATCAATTATACAGTTGGTCGCTCCTCAACAGCCTTATTCTTCATACTAATTGACGACATTACCCAGTAGTGTCATTGGTTAGTGTGAGTTTAAAGGTGGGGCGTCACAATCATGTATATGTGCGAATAATGTGAAACGAGCTATCTATGAATGTTTAAAACAAATCGATTAATTATAATTGAAAAAAATTCGATTTCAGGAAGAAAATTAGGCGATTACCTTTGATTTTTCCATTTTAATCGATTCCATCTTCTTCAATTCGCTTTTCTTTTCGAGTTGTTTCGACTTCATCTTCAATCTTTAAATTTCGTTCCCTTACAAATCTGTATTTCAGGAATTTATAGGATATGCTTTGAAAAATGTTGATAATAGGAATTTGGAGGGTTTTGGGTGTTGTATTAAGACAGTGTAAGGGTAGTTTTAGAAATTAATTACCCGCATTAAAAAACAGGGATGTGATTTATAACTTTGTTTTGTAAAGAATGTTTTGTACATTTTAAACCTTAACAAAGACATGAGCCAAACTTTCCCTTAAAATAATTCATTTGAAAATAGTTTCAAATCAAACTGCTTCTTTCCATTTCAACAGATCTGGACCCAGGTCCAAATTTCAATCAAATTGATTCAATTTCACATCTTTCAATTTAAAATAATCTTCAATCTTAATTCAATTCAAATGGACTCAATTTCAATTTCAGTTCGAATTAACTTCACTTTCAATTTCAATTCAAATTAATTTCGATTTCAATTCGAATAAATTTCAATTTCGATTTCAATTCGGATTTACTTCAATTTTGAAATGTTCATTTTTAACTTCAAATTTGATTCAACGACTCGATTCAATGGTTTAAATTTCAATTAAATTCTCATTTTAAACCATTTCAATTTATATAAATTTCAACTCCAATTTCAATTTACCGACTTAAATCACTTAAATCAAATTAAACTTCAATGTTCAATTTAAGGTTCATACCTTTAAAATAATAAAATTCCGAGCACAAATTTGAAATATCCATTTAAATTACTTTTACCTATATTTATTTCAAAGTTCAAATAAAAGTTCAAACTTCTAAAATAGATCAATTTCCATTATTCAAATCATATTTCGATTATAACTTCAAATTCCAAATCAAATTCTTTAAACAATTTCCTTGAACTAGTTTCACTTCCAACATGTCAAAACTCGAATTGAACATAATTTAATTCCATAAATTCAATTTTTCTTCCAAAAACAATATCATTTAAATAATTTCAAAACCAATTATTATAAAACCATTTAATTTAATCAATCTGTGGTCCGTATATAATTTTCTATCCTATGGCCAAGTGAATAGTTATCTCATTTCTTAATTGCAGGGATGGATATATATCATTTCAATTTAAAATAAATGTCATAGTTAATATATCATTTCAACGTATTTCTTAATTTATTTGAAATAATTCAATGTACAGTTTTATATACTATCAATAATATACATGGTGATACAGGGATATATAGATAAATAAACATCCAATTATCCAAAATATCAACTGATATGCATCCATCACAACCAACATCCAAACAGTCAATATAACACAACAGTTAACTAGTTTTTAAATATCAGATTTTAACTAGCATTTTAATTCCAATTTTACTTTACTATCAATTTTAATTCCTAACAGTCATTCATATGTCGATTTAAATGTCATTAATTTACCAAACAATAATCAATAAAAATAAACACTTCATGATTTTGATTTAACTAACATAAAAATATTTTAGCATTTCGTGAGTGGTTTAAAACACTCACCTTTATTTGAAACTAATTTTTTTTCAAAGTTGAATAAATTCTAATTCAATTCTATGACGTAGCTTTCGTGGATACGATCGCAATGCGACTCGTTCCGTTCGAATCAGACCTCGTATGAAAATGATATTCAATAATTAATATAACAATTATAATTAAAAGTAAATTAACTAAACTAATAACATAATTAAACCAAACCTAATCCATATCTCCCGCCCAGGCACGTGCATATGCTCGCGATTTCTTTTTTTATTTATTTTTTATCTGAACAAACGATCGCGCCAGCCGCCGCGTCGACCTCGCGCCGTCGCTTGCGCCTACACATGCCACCACTTCATCCACAGCCTCCCTCCACGCGCGTGCTATTCCTAGTCGAGCGCGGCTACTTCCTTTTTTTCGCGGATGATGATTGATCGCTTACGACGAAGTTCGCCGCCGCCACCTGAAACGCTGCGCCATTGCCTCTATGCGTGCCACCTTTCCCCGCCCTCAACGCGCGTGCACATACACGCCTCAAACTAAAAAAACTACAGATGATCGCGGCCCCACAGCCGTCGCCTCACTCCACTTCGGTTCAATCCAACCGGCCACAACGTAGAGCTCGTCGAGACCTATCCTTTTCCTTTTGGAGTCGTGCGATTTCGTTAAGCAAATTGACAGAAATCAAGAGGAGAAGATCGTGAAATTTCAGCCATTGAAATGAAAGAACGGCTGAAGCTAGGGCTTGGACAAAATGAAAGAGAGGATAGCCTTATATAGAAAATCTTCCATGGCACTGTTCATCCATGACAATTTCTGTTCGCCTGGTGTTCTATATGTTATACCCCCATTCTGAACACAATGAAATAGATATTGGGAGTCAATTCCATCATATTCAAAAGATAGCTTTTCAAATCAAATTGTTTTAATCAAAGTTCTGAAAATAAATTCTATGAGTTTCAAGCTCGTACGACATGGCGATAAGTCCGATCGTTACGAAACTTGAGATCCTATAATAATTCACTATTACGGATCCGATGAACCTAGTTTTGTCGAAATCGGAGACAGTGAACAAAAAGACTATTTCTACTCGTTAATTAAAACAAGTTATTTCCAAAATTAATTTATTCACTAAAAATTCAATTGTAAAAGTTAACAATTTTCATTCTTGTTTAAATAAAATTTAATTCAACTTTTGACATCATTTTCATTTATATTAAATTCAGGTTCAATTATTTAAATAATTTCCAATACTAAATTTAAATAATTTAATTATTCAATAAATTGTTATAATTGAAATACACGTTATTTAACTTATAAAGTTTAACGTATAAAAAATTCAAATAAAAAAAACTACTGCACTCTTTATAAAATTATAATCGTAGTTAAATAAGACGTACTTATATAAATTATTTTCAAATATCATTTTGTAAATAAAATGTTCGTTCTTATTCAATACACAAATGTTTTTATATTAAATACGTAGATTACACTATGCTACACTTCTTTATTTAAAGTATTCCAAAAATCCAATTTCGATGAATTCCAATATTAGAATTTCAACAAATTCCAATACTAGATTTCAAATGAATTTTAGTTATCAAATGATTGTTTTATTTTCATCTGAATAATTTAACATTTATTATTCAATTCTTGCTATTAATTTCAACACATTAAATATATTGAACTTCTTTCTAACACAATAATTTCCTTAAAGCTTATCAAAATTATTATTTCAAAATTTTATTCTAGTTCATATTAAATAAATTACATAAATAATTCATTGAATTTTATTTCTAACAATTATTGTTTAATAATTATATTAAATTTAATAATTTAAATAGTTAAAAAAAAAGGGTCCTTACACTATCAATCCCTCTTTTGGTTCTAATGGAATGGTAGACTGGCATATAATATAGATACACCTCGCCTAAGTATAGATATGGGTTAGGAGACCAACATATTGATGTATATATATAATTCTACTTGGAACTTCATGTCTATCATACGGTCATTCTCCATGACGATATGTTCTGATTTATTCATATATGAGTAGATGTAATTATATCTGAATAGGTAGTGGATTCTCATATCTTTTATTATACTGATAGGCAGCCTATCCTATCCTATATATTGATGATGATGTTCTTATTATTGAGATTAAGAGATATATTTAGGCAATGTTGTGCGCTAGCTTGACTATACTTGGTGATATCTCATTTATAGATGATTTATGGATCTTGACGATGATTTCTGAATATGGGCGATTCACCTATTGATTTCGTAGTTTCTGATTTGATGTGCTTCTATACGGGAGATGAAATCTTTATACATGGTTTTATGACATTTGACGTTATATTATGCATTGGTGATTGTCTATGATATTATAATTATATGTCATGTATACAATACTATATATAAAATGGTTTTAAGATGTTGTCTTGAGTTACCGTGATGATGTTATCAGGTTATATACCCCGGATATATTGAGTTACTTTTTTATATTAACCCTTGATTTAGACATAATCTGATACATATGTTATTTACGTAATACTCGGGTCAATCCGAGATGTTTTAGATAAATTGACAGTGATATCAGCTTATATATTCCGGGCACAAAGAAGACTTAATTTGTAGGACTGTGGTATATTATTAGTGTGATGTGGACTCATTGTATATTTAATACACTATTGTATATTGGTTATATATACATTATGTATTATTTGAGATGTTTTGTATTCTCACTATCACCCATATATTTTATATTATTATATCTTATCGTTGCGTTATCGACTCCGTGTTCTTTGTTATATAATGTATATTGTGTATTGTTCTATATGGTAATACACTTGTTTATTGCTTTATGTTGGTACTGTATATATATATGTGAGTTATTTATTTGATGTTTAAATACATACCCGTCTTAGCCCAAGAAAATATTCACAAATGCATCCCATATAACACCATTCTCCATATTATCTAACGTTATTATCTAGTAATACTCTTTGATAGTATGTGTATAGAGATGAGGTGTTACAAATTCTTTATTCAAGTAGAACACTTATTTTGATGTCTCAGGGGTTCGTACCCAAAACCTTTAGAACCTTGGTTTATAACGTATTATCACTTGACACTTGGGGTAGTGGTCCTTACATAATCAATATCATCGCTCATTATTTTGGTTGATTTTACTTTGTGTTCTACTATTGATCCCTAGAAAGATGATTCCGGCTCTCTAAATTAAAGGCCACCGTACAAAATTTGGTCCTACTTCCTAACACCATATACTATTTTATTTTAAGTGAACAGACACGTAAATATTTTAAAACATAATAATTATCCATTCTATTCTCTAAACGTATTCAGCTCTTTTCTAAACACAATAAAAATTACATAATATACATAAAAAATCAAGATAAATAATAAATTTTATTTTTTCGAATGTATTTAGGATGATAAAATTTTAAATAAATACTTGCTTGATCGATAAAAAAGTGATTTGTCAAGTCAAATTGCATGTCTTTTGAAGCATTTGATTGATCATCTTTTTTTCATATTTTCACTAACCACCTTTTCACTTGAAAGGATAAATGCATTTTCAGTTTTATCTGACAAAATAAATAAATTAATTAATATTATATCGTAAAACATTACAATTCGATTACTTACAGTGAAAACTTTATATCCTTCAAATTTGTGTTAACCATTAAACTCATCATAAAATAACAATAAAAAACTATAAACAACAAATCTAAGATTGATATGTAAAAGAATAATAAAATTTAAGAAATCAAAAGTAAACTGTGATGCCCCACCTCTATACCCACGCTAGCCAAGAACATTTCGGTGAATGCTGTCGACTAGCACGGAGAATAAGGTTGTTGAGGAGCGACCATTCATGTAATTTCTGTGCGCGAGCACCGATATGTCAGATAATATAACATGCATTCTATTTCAAGAGGAAATCCGACATACCGACACAAACTCAAAGCTACTACACGGTGGCTATATAAATCCTTCGGTAAACAAATATAGAAATAAGCATAACACAAATCAGTCACAGACAATTCATATCACAAAGGCGGAATAAGATATGAATATTACACTAGAAAGTGTACATCAGAGTAGTGGTCTAAAAAGATCCACAATATCACAAAAGAATAGTTACACGAACTACACAAAAGAATAAGTATACATTAAGGAGTCTATATCTCAAATGTATACAACAAAATAACTAAGTAGTTAACCCAAAAGTCAAGGAGTTAATCCCGGATGAGAAGTCAAGCAGAAGCACCTGTAACATCTCGGTCTGACCCGAGTATTATTTAATAAGAAAATAAAAAACGGATCAGTCTAACTATAAATATCAGATGAAACGATATAGAATAAGAGATATGACTAAACACATAATAATCACAATGCCAAGCTGTGATATATATATATATATATATACTTAGTTGATAATCATCAAAAGATTAATCGATGTCACCAAATCTACACAAGAATCAAAGAAAAGTCATACTCCTTATTTCGTTCACCATACCATAAATATTGACGATAATATCAATGTCAATCACAAAAGTCAATGACACACAAATTTCAGAAGACTACACAAGAAATCCAGAAATCACAAAAGTCAATGACACACAAATTCACCAATGCACAAATATTGATAAAACTTATCAATGGAAATCACGAAAATTGGTGAAACACAAATTCTAGGAATCTACACAAAAAATCCAGAAATCACAAAGGGGGGGAGGCCTATCACAAACGGGAGCATAAAGCCCACCAACACGTGTATCACAAACGGAACGCTAATTCCATGGTCGCTAACCATCACAAATTGAGCCGAAGCTCCACAAACGGCCCGAAGACCATGGGTTGCTACCCCATCACAAATTGAGTAGAAACTCCACAAAACGGGGTTTAGTCTCCCTCGCAGACAAAGAGACATCGCACATTGCTAGTCTAAATCACAAAGATGATCGTCATGATCAGCGAGAAGTGTCGATTACACTAAGCTAGTAAATATATGAGTTTAGCTTCATGTCCCATAACCACTTGCTTAACTTAAATATTTACGAACAAACTGTAAATCTCCACTAGAAAATTGTCACAAGAGGTTCAATCGAACAAGTCCAAGAATTAACCGACAAAGTAAACGCAAGCGTTTCATACCACTTGTTTTACTAAGCCGTTTAATTAGATTTCTCATACGAGTGAGGTAAAGGTTTGTATATACTAATAGATTGGAAAACGGTTTTATAAACGAATTTGGTATTAAAATAGTATTAAAATCGTTTGAGGAAAGAGTTTTGATATTTACTACTAGTATAGAAAACCTTTATATTTTTAAAGTGACAAATCACGAAGAAGATTGTAAGAATCAATCAATCACAAAAATTCACATACGAAGACGTGAATAAAATCCAACGAAATCGATAAAGGATCCATCGAAATGGATATTCAAAAATCCCTAAAAAGAGTCATCAAAGTCATAATAGATGATAACAACAAATGGGATTATCACGAATCGATTTAAATTGGAATTTCAATCCAAAAAGGCAAATTGGACTCAAACGGCAGGTTCAGTCGACTGAACAGAGATTTTCAGTCGACTGACCCTGTACATGGAAATTTTTCAAGTTCAGGAAACTTTCTATTTCCAATTTCAGTCGACTGTGCAGAGTTTTTCAGTCGACTGAATCATGCCTGGAAACTCTCGGATTTCAGGTTCAGTCGACTGAACAGAGTTTTCAGTCGACTGAATCATGCCTGGGCTGTTTTTAAACCTTATTCAAATGAAGAGCAAACTCTTCCAAAATGCAACCGGACGGACATTGGCTCTAAGGGTTTATGCCAATCGGCAACCCGGCCCTATATGCTCCTCGATGCATCACCAAAAGCATGATCAAACATCCGTAAAAGGATTTTACACAAATTTGACTTAAAAACCCAAAAATTGGAATATTTACAAAACCAATCCAAATCAAGAGCAAATTCTCATGAAGAAGTGTTAGGAATTAATACCTAACAAACAAAGATAATTATAGTCATAGATGTGAGATAAAAATCTCACCTTTTCTCAAAATCAAACAAGAAGAAGCTTGAAAGCAAATGGAGAATCAACCTCTCTTCAACACAACCCAATTGAGCTTGAATCTAAGCTCAAAAACAAGAACATTCCCAAAATTAGGTTTAGGAATTTCTGAAATTGGTAAGAGAATAAGATGGAGAAGAAGAAGAGAAGCTTACCAATGGGTTCTTCTTGAGTTTGGAGCTAGGAATTTGATTTGCAAGAGAAACTAGGGTTTTGGAGTTTTAACTTCCAATCTCCTCCACCATTAATGTTATAAAAACTGAAAAGAGAAGAGAATGAGGGTGAGTGGGGGAGAGTGGCTCAGATTTGAGCATAAGTTAACATAGGGCTGAGCCCAAAAATCAAACCCAAAGTAAAAAGTAGCAGAAATCAACTTTCTCCAAACATATCGAAGCTTATACTCAAAAAGGTCGCAAACGGCATTTTAAACTCAATGGGAGTGGTCCCGAGCCCTAATTCGACCGTATGCAAAAAGTAGCTTTTCGGACTAAAATCCGACTAACGATAAAATATTTAAATAAAATATTTAAATATAAAATGGATAAATATGCGGGTTGTTACAGACTCCCCTCCTTAAAGAAATTGCGTCCTCGCAATATTACAAGAAGAAGATATATAGTAACAACCATAAAAGCATATTCAACGCAAAAGAAGTTTGAAATAAGAAGTTCACCTCAAAGAGCACGAGAAAGTAAGTCCGGATGTGTACGCTCGATGTACTCTCTAGATTCCCAAGAACAATCCTTAGGATTTGAAGACCATTGAACTTTAACAAGCGGAACATCTTTATTTCGAAGTCGTTTGACTTCCGAAGCAATGATACGAATAGGATGTTGCTCATAAGTTAAATTAGGCGAAACTTCAATCTCTTCCACAACACCGGGCTCAAGAACAGAATCGGAATCTCGAAGACATTTCCGAAGTTGAGAAACGTGAAACACGTCATGCATAGCAGAAAACTGAGCCGGTAATAAAAGGCGATAAGCCATGGAACCAATACGTTCGGTGATAGGAAATGGCCCAATATATCGAGGCGCAAGTTTTCCCGATCGACTGAAACGTACAACACCTTTCATTGGTGAAACACGAATAAAGACAAGATCTCCCATAGAAAATTCTAACTTCCTTCTCCGGTTATCGGCATAAGATTTTTGTCTACTCTGGGATTCTTTCATCCTATGACGAATAAGATCAATCTTTTCTGTAGAATCCCGAATAAAATCTGGACCTAAAACCAGCTTCTCACCGGCCTCAAGCCAACAAGAAGGAGATCGGCATGGCCTTCCATAGAGTGCCTCGAAAGGTGCCATACCAATACTAGATTGGAAGGTATTATTATAGGAAAATTCAACAAGTGAAATATGATCTTCCCAACTTCCACCAAAATCAAGAACACAAGCACGAAGAAGATCTTCAAGAGTTTGATTCACACGCTCAGTTTGTCCATCGGACTGGGGATGATAAGCGGTGCTAAAATTAAGCTTCGTTCCCAAAGCTTTTTGAAGACTCTTTCAAAATCCACTAGTAAACAATGGATCACGATCACTAACAATTGAAGTAGGAACCCCATGCAATTTAACAATCTCTTTAATAAAGAGTTTGGCCAAAAGAGGGACGGTTCGGTTAGACCGAACGGGAATAAAATGGGCGGATTTAGTAAGCCTATCAACAATCACCCATAAGCTATCATGACCCGAACGAGAACGGGGAAGGCCATCAATAAAATCCATGGAAATTTGGTCCCACTTCCAAATTGGAATTTCTAAAGGTTGCAATAACCCACCGGGCCTTTGATGTTCGGCCTTAACGAGTTGGCAAGTCATGCAACGTTTAACGAAGTTAGCGATGTCAAGTTTCATTCCCTCCTAATAATAAAGTCGCTTCATATCCGCGTACATTTTACTACTACCGGGATGAATGGTAAATTTAGAGCGATGAGAATCTTCTAAAATATCTTTACGAAGATCCCTAACATTTGGCACGATAAGTCTACCAAATTTCCGAATGCCGCCACGAGAATCGATATCAAAGTCTTTCAAACCTTCAATATCAATTTTATCCTTAATATTTTGGCCAAGAAGAGCCAATTCGGGATCTAGGCCTTGAGCTTCAAGAATGCGGTCTAAAAGAGAAGGATGAGCCTCAAGGCTACATAAAACAAATGATGAGCATAAATCGGAAACACGGTCTCGAATTTCACAAGTGGATAAGGTCTCGAGATCGTTCCATTCAGATATCATCATAGAAACAACAGCTTTTTGTTTACGGCTAAGAGCATCGGCGACACGATTACCCTTACCGAGAGTATAAAGAATATCAAGATCATATGGTGCAAGAAATTCGAGCCAACGCTGTTGACGCAAATTAAGTTCCTTTTGAGAGAATAAATATTTCAAAGACTTATGATCTGTGTAAAGAACAAATTTCTCTCCTAAGAGATAATGACGCCAAATCCGAAGAGCAAAAACAATAGCGCCGAGCTCTAAATCATGAGTGGCATATCTAGTCTCAGCAGGCTTTAATTGCCTAGAAGCATAAGCAATAACGTGTTCCTTTTGCATAAGAACGGCACCCAAACCAATGCGACTAGCATCGGTATAAACAACGAAATCTTGATTCCCATCGGGAATAACAAGAATAGGAGCATCAGAAAGAAGTTCTTTTAATTTCTAAAAAGAAGCTTCACATTTGTCCGACCAAATGTATTTAACTCCTTTCTTCGTCAAGCTAGTGAGAGGCACGGAAATCTTAGAAAAGTCTTTGATAAAACGACGGTAATAGCCTGCCAATCCGAGAAAACTACGAATCTCTGTCACACTCTCCGGTCTCTTCCAATCTTGAATCGCTTCAATCTTTGAAGGATCCACGGAAATTCCGGATTCAGAAATAATGTGACCGAGAAACTTCACACGAGATTGCCAAAAGCGGCACTTAAATTTTTTTGCCTTTAATTGATTACTCCTAAGAGTTTCCAACACAATCCGAAGATGTTTTTCATGCTCCTCCTCGGTTTTATAATAAACAAGAATATCATCGATAAAGATGAGAACAAACCGGTCGAGAAAGTCTTTAAAAACTTGATTCGTTAAGTCAACGAAATAAGCCGGGGCATTTGTTAACCCAAATGGCATCACAAGCCATTCATAAGATCCATAACGAGTACGGAACGAGGTCAATGGAATGCTATCCTCTGCAATGCGAAGCTGATGAAAACCGGTAGCCAAGTCCAATTGTGAAAAGACTCTAGCACCACTAAGTTGATCGAATAGATCATCAATCCGAGGTAAAGGATATTTATTTTTGATAGTAAGATCATTAAGCTTGCGGTAGTCAACGCAAAGCCTAAGTGTACCATCAGATTTCTTCACAAAAATAGCTGAAGCTCCCCAAGGCGAGGAACTAGAGCGAATAAATTGCTTCGTTTCCAATTCAGATAATTGTTTACGCATCTCCTCGTTCTCTTTATTGGACATACGATAAGGAGGACGAGTGATAGATTGAGCTCCCGGAATAAGATTAATTCTGAACTCAATTGCTCGCTTAGGTGGTAATCCTAAAACGGGCTCGAATATGTCGGAAAATTCACAAACGACGTGAATAAGAGAAATAATATCACCCTCATCATCATCATCGTCATCACGAGGATTTAAAGAATATAAAGATGCAACCAAAGCAGAATCTGAATCTTTAGAATAACAGAAACCTGATTAACAGATTGAGGATGTCGAAGATGAATAGTCCGCTCAGGACATAGGATATGAGCTTCATAACGGTTAAGCCAATCCATTCCCAAAATCATTCCAAAGCCTAAATAACGCCTGACATGCAAATCGGCTCGGAAAGAAAAACCACACAAAATAATCCCGACATCTTTACACAATAAACTGATCGTTGCGGATCCACCAACCGGATTCGCAATTCTCAAAGAAGTCATTAAACACAAAACGTCCAAGGAAAAAGTATCAACAAGTTCTTTTGATATAAAAGAATGGGACGCACCCGTATCAAAAAGAACTCGAATAGGATGATCACGAAACAAAATAATTCCATCTAGAATAGAATGAGAAATACCTTGGCCACGAGATGTGTTGCCAGGGGCTTGAGCAACATTTAACTTTCCCTCCTTCCTGCCCTGAAGCTTGGGGCATGAAGATATAACATGACCAGGAACTTTGCAGTAGCGATAAGAAAGAGACTTTGGGCACTTGTTCGCATAATGGTCCTTCGAACCACAATTATAGCATTCCCCACGACCAAAGGAAGAAGTCTTTGCCACGGAGGTTGCTTGCTTCCCTTTCTTATTGGGATAAGGGCCTTTGAATTTGCTTGGCCTCTTCTTGTTGTTGAAGTTTGGTTTGGAACCCACCACTTTAACATCATTCTCTCTATCCGCCTCTTCAAGACGAAGAGCGATATCAACGAGTTGGTCGAAGGAAACTTCTAATTTTAGAAGTAATGGCTTCTTAAGACTTTTGTTTAAGCCATAGACGAATCTCTGATTCTTCTTCAGAGGGGTGTTGATGTATTCAACCCCATATTTGGAAAGCGACTCGAAGGAGGCGACGTAATCAGTCACGGAGGACTCACCTTGAACAAGGTCTATAAATCGTCGAGCCAATGTCACTTTTTCAGCTTCCGGTACGAATTTCAACTCGAAGCGTTCTCGGAATTTCTCCCAAGTGAGATCCGCTTCATTAGTTTCAGAAATAAGAAGCTCGTACCAGTCCAATGCTCTTTCTTGGAGCATGCTAGAGGCCACCTGAACTCGGTGAAGGTCAATAAGATTCATGCGCGAAAAGATGCGATCGCATGTTCTAAGCCAAGCTTGGACTTCAATAACAGTTTCGGAACCTTTGAATGGCTCCCCACCCAAATTAGTGTAATCGCTACACAAGCGTGCAAATCCCGACTTTGGGTGAGTAGGTTCCGGGTTAGCTCCAGCTGCTTGAGCATTTGTTACCAAATCAAGAAGTTGTTGAGCAGTCATAAAAACTCCATCCTGGGGCGGAGTGCTAGATGGCACGGCTCTGGGGCGGCCAGGTCTAGAAGAGAGAAAGAAGATGAAGAAGAAGGTTATTCACCAAATTTAATATCAAGCAATCTTGATAGACAAAACAAGGAATCATAAAAGAAAATAGGATAAGACGGTACGTAGACCCGAATAAAATCCTAAAGCTCGACTCCTAAGATGGACTTAGGACGATGATCCTTGTTATAATATTCCATGTTGTTCCGAAGTTTGGCTCTGATACCAAGCTGTGACGCCCCACCTCTATACCCACTCTAGCCAAGAACATTTCGGTGAATGCTGTCGACTAGCACGGAGAATAAGGCTGTTGAGGAGCGACCATCCATGTAATTTCTTTGCGCGAGCACCGATATGTCAGATAATATAACATGCATTCTATTTCAAGAGGAAATCCGACATACTGACACAAACTCAAAGCTACTACATGGTGGCTATATAAATCCTTCGGTAAACAAATATAGAAATAAGCATAACACAAATCAGTCACAGACAATTCATATCACAAAGGCGGAATAAGATATGAATATTACACTAGAAAGTGTACATCAGAGTAGTGGTCTAAAAAGATCCACAATACCACAAACGAATAGTTACACGAACTACACAAAAGAATAAGTATACATTAAGGAGTCTATATCTCAAATGTATACAACAAAATAACTAAGTAGTTAACCCAAAAGTCAAGGAGTTAATCCCGGATGAGAAGTCAAGCAGAAGCACCTGTAACATCTCGGTCTGACCCGAGTATTATTTAATAAGAAAATAATAAACGGATCAGTCTAACTATAAATATCAGATGAAACGATATAGAATAAGAGATATGACTAAACACATAATAATCACAATGCCAAGCTGTGATATATATATATATATATATATATATATATATATATATATACTTAGTTGATAATCATCAAAAGATTAATCGATGTCACCAAATCTACACAAGAATCAAAGAAAAGTCATACTCCTTATTTCGTTCACCATACCATAAATATTGACGATAATATCAATGTCAATCACAAAAGTCAATGACACACAAATTTCAGAAGACTACACAAGAAATCCAGAAATCACAAAAGTCAATGACACACAAATTCACCAATGCACAAATATTGATAAAACTTATCAATGGAAATCACGAAAATTGGTGAAACACAAATTCTAGGAATCTACACAAAAAATCCAGAAATCACAAAGGGGGGGAGGCCTATCACAAACGGGAGCATAAAGCCCACCAACACGTGTATCACAAACGGAACGCTAATTCCATGGTCGCTAACCATCACAAATTGAGCCGAAGCTCCACAAACGGCCCGAAGACCATGGGTTGCTACCCCATCACAAATTGAGTAGAAACTCCACAAAACGGGGTTTAGTCTCCCTCGCAGACAAAGAGACATCGCACATTGCTAGTCTAAATCACAAAGATGATCGTCATGATCAGCGAGAAGTGTCGATTACACTAAGCTAGTAAATATATGAGTTTAGCTTCATGTCCCATAACCACTTGCTTAACTTAAATATTTACGAACAAACTGTAAATCTCCACTAGAAAATTGTCACAAGAGGTTCAATCGAACAAGTCCAAGAATTAACCGACAAAGTAAACGCAAGTGTTTCATACCACTTGTTTTACTAAGCCGTTTAATTAGATTTCTCATACGAGTGAGGTAAAGGTTTGTATATACTAATAGATTGGAAAACGGTTTTATAAACGAATTTGGTATTAAAATAGTATTAAAATCGTTTGAGGAAAGAGTTTTGATATTTACTACTAGTATAGAAAACCTTTATATTTTTAAAGTGACAAATCACGAAGAAGATTGTAAGAATCAATCAATCACAAAAATTCACATACGAAGACGTGAATAAAATCCAACGAAATCGATAAAGGATCCATCGAAATGGATATTCAAAAATCCCTAAAAAGAGTCATCAAAGTCATAATAGATGATAACAACAAATGGGATTATCACGAATCGATTTAAATTGGAATTTCAATCCAAAAAGGCAAATTGGACTCAAACGGCAGGTTCAGTCGACTGAACAGAGATTTTCAGTCGACTGACCCTGTACATGGAAATTTTCCAGGTTCAGGAAACTTTCTGTTTCCAATTTCAGTCGACTGTGCAGAGTTTTTCAGTCGACTGAATCATGCCTGGAAACTCTCGGGTTTCAGGTTCAGTCGACTGAACAGAGTTTTCAGTCGACTGAATCATGCCTGGGCTGTTTTTCAACCTTATTCAAATGAAGAGCAAACTCTTCCAAAATGCAACCGGACGGACATTGGCTCTAAGGGTTTATGCCAATCGGCAACCCGGCCCTATATGCTCCTCGATGCATCACCAAAAGCATGATCAAACATCCGTAAAAGGATTTTACACAAATTTGACTTAAAAACCCAAAAATTGAAATATTTACAAAACCAATCCAAATCAAGAGCAAATTCTCATGAAGAAGTGTTAGGAATTAATACCTAACAAACAAAGATAATTATAGTCATAGATGTGAGATAAAAATCCCACCTTTTCTCAAAATCAAACAAGAAGAAGCTTGAAAGCAAATGGAGAATCAACCTCTCTTCAACACAACCCAATTGAGCTTGAATCTAAGCTCAAAAACAAGAACATTCCCAAAATTAGGTTTAGGAATTTCTGAAATTGGTAAGAGAATAAGATGGAGAAGAAGAAGAGAAGCTTACCAATGGGTTCTTCTTGAGTTTGGAGCTAGGAATTTGATTTGCAAGAGAAACTAGGGTTTTGGAGTTTTAACTTCCAATCTCCTCCACCATTAATGTTATAAAAACTGAAAAGAGAAGAGAATGAGGGTGAGTGGGGGAGAGTGACTCAGATTTGAGCATAAGTTAACATAGGGCTGAGCCCAAAAATCAAACTCAAAGTAAAAAGTAGCAGAAATCAACTTTCTCCAAACATATCGAAGCTTATACACAAAAAGGTCGCAAACGGCATTTTAAACTCAATGGGAGTGGTCCCGAGCCCTAATTCGACCGTATGCAAAAAGTAGCTTTTCGGACTAAAATCCGACTAACGATAAAATATTTAAATAAAATATTTAAATATAAAATCGATAAATATGCGGGTTGTTACATAAACCAACCTCTTTATGTTTAACAAAATTAGAACCATCCACTTAATCGTCACTTGACTTCGTATATTAGGCAAAAGGAGAGATCTTTTATTGTTTCAGGCTTTTGAAATTTTGATTTTTTTACAAGTTTTGAGGCAGTCGGTAAAGATCAATTTTTCTAAAAGAATCAAAATTCTACAGTTGTTTGGTGCTGAATAAGAAAACTAATTTTGATGATCATAAACATATGAAAAAAATACATAGATGATAATATTTTAATGGTAGGTATAAGCATTTTTTCGTATGCCAATAACAACACACTTCTGCTATTCTAAGAGAGATATTTATTTTTTTAATTTAATAAAAAAAAAAAACGAAGGATGGAGCAAGCTTCGAACCTGTACATATTTCAAAGCGAGATTTAAAGAACATTCCGAACGTATACGCAACTTCGAAAGTTTTAGAAAAAGCTTATCAGGAAATACCCCAGAAGAACCGAAAGGTGCATAGAACAAACAAAAAAGTAGGCAATTCGTATCCACCTCGTCATCTTTAAAATACGATGTCAGCAGCTCATTTGCCTCTATATTAATCTTACTTTCGATGTACTCCTACTTTTTAGATATGAATTTCTGCTATAATAAACGAATCAAGTGACAATTGAATATCAAATAATCCTGGAATTGCCCTCCAACTCCGATTCGAGCCAGCCTTGCCAGTGTAGTTACTACCCATAAATTACCAAAATACCCTCCTTATTCAAAAAACTCCAAAATAAAACGAAAGAGACATACTACCCTCTACGATGATGACGAAAATATTTATACGCGATTTTCTCCTTTTTTGACTTCGCTATTATGCCATAGAAATGCCCATTTGCTTTTGATCGGCGAGTGTTAAATTCTCCTCCTGATTATCTGCTTATCCTTTTCTCTTCGATTCATTTAATTGTTCTATATTGATAAGAATGGAAATTGAATTTTCCATTATTTGGGGTGAATTTTGATGAACTTGGTTTATATGTTATTTCATCTGGGTGTTGATTATCTGTCGAGGTATGCTCACAATTTATTTCTCTTTTGATTCATATTTTGTTGTCTGTCTGCTCTGAATTTTTTGAGTAGATGAAACAGAAACTTATTATTATCTGTTGTTTGAATACTATTTACGGAAAAAATTGTGGGGCAAATCTTGTATCTAAATTTAGTCCATGCAGTATTAAACTAGTCTGTTCTTGTTTCTTACTATCTATATGAAAGTATCACCAATCGAAAAGGTTGTTCAAGTTTTGTTCAAAAGCCAAAAGCTACTGGATGCTTCTCAAAGTAACTAATAGAAAAAAAAGTAGCTTGCAAGCTACAATAGAAAAGTTATTACTGAGCTCTTATTGTAAAAAAGTAGTTTAGGCATAAGTAGTTCCAAATTTTCGTGCCCACACAGATTCTAGTTTGAGACACATACAACATGATGTTTATTTTTGCGTTTATATTCTGGTTAGAGATATTACAAAATGTGCTAAATTTTTAGTTATCCTTGCATAATTATTTTTGACTCTGTGGTCAGTAAGGCTGAATGGGTTGGCTGAACAAGATATTTAAAGGTTCCAGCCACAGTGTTTCAGCAGGGCAATATAATGGAAAGTACGATAATGACACTGTTTGGAGCGAACCATCTGATTTACTGGTAATTATCGCTTTTGGAATTAAAAGTTACATTTACGCATTTTAAATATTATATAGAGGACATTTCTAGGTTTAAATATGTTCCATTGGTCAACCAACATTACATGGCACCCTATGAAGCATAGACACAACCAGTGCTAAGTTTGACACATAAACCTGAAACCACCCCTAAATAATTTGGGAGTAAGGACATTAAGAAAGATCATGTGTAACATCCTTTAAGCAGTCATATTATGGCTATATGCCATTAATCATGTTTCTTCTTGCACAGTCGATTTGCATATTTTGACTGTACATCCCAGCTTTTTTACATTAGCTCATTTCCCTTTTTAACGTTTGATTTTTGTTGTCAATTATCTTGTTTACCAAAATTAACAGCGATATACCAACGAATCTTAGCTAAGTTGAAAATACGATGAGATCCTACGACGAAATCCTCTTTTGAGTGGTGTGCCCAAAGCTATTTGAATTTAATTGCAGTTTTTACTGAGCTTATCCTGAGTTTTAGTATGTATGAACATGTGTATGTGAGTGGTATCTTAGTGGAATACAATACTGCTTATCATCATGTATATCTGTATATGCTAAAAAACTTTATTTGGGGATATTAAATTTTAGGAAAACGAAGATGAAGATATAGATCATGCGATTGCTCTTTCCTTATCTGAAGTAGAAAATCAAAAGGAAAAGGAGATTGGTAAGTTGGATTTTCGCTTCCCGTTACATGATTATGGCCAAATTGGCTACATACAATCTGTAATCTACATTTGTACTCTTATCTTCAATATTCTTTTGCACATTCTATGTGCAATTTTAATTCATAATTATGTCCATATCTTCACAACTTCAATGAAATGTCCAACTCGATGAAAAGATATGATAAAGATGTAGAAAGCTAATAACTGTTAATGTGGTATAGTTTTCTCTATGAAATATTCAGTTAAAAGGTTCAGTTTAACATGATACCGTTCGTGTTAATCTCTCGTTTCAGTAAAATGGACTCCATATTCATGTCAACACTTGGGGGCAGGGACATGATCTATGCCTACACACTCGACATATCCTGCATATTTCGATGATACCTGTAACAATTACATATACACCATATATATCTTTATACAATACAGTTAAGCTTCATATCGTTTGTGTATAATTGTATCTTGCCATTTGTTTAACCTTTAAAGGACCAATAGTGAAGGCATTTGTTTACATATGTCGAATTTTCTTCGATATTAGAATTTGAATCATCGTTGCGATGATCGTTTTGCATTTGCGTTTTCATGGTTGTAATACATAATACTAGTTAGTTTTGTATATCTTTGGCTTTAAAAAATTTGACATTTCGTACTTTCATGTGGCATACATGAGATATCAGGGATAAGCCGTTGTTTGTGATGCATGTACTAAGTACTTATTGTCTCCTTTGTTTCCGATTCATTAATTTTATCTTTTGAGCTGAATTTTGTGTTCAACAAAACTGCTAGCATACGCAAAATATAGTGTTTTTAAACTATCATTACAGTTAATGTCCTTGCGTTCAGATAATGAAACTCATTTGGACGAAGATGAACAGCTGGCTAGAGCTTTACAAGAAAGCTTGAATGCTGAGTCAGAGTCGCCTCGTGAAAATACCCGCATTCATGAACCGCTGCCTGGATTCTTCTCCTCAAGAGCAAGGTATTGTCTTTTGCTCTCGTTTAATTATGCTGTCTTATTTCTGTATTCATATCCTTGTTCATGAAATTGCATAGTTTATATTTGAAGGATATGTGCTGGATGCAAAAGAGAAATCGGACATGGTCGCTATTTAAGTTGCATGGGTGCTTTATGGCATCCAGGGTGTTTTTGTTGCCATGCTTGTGACAAACCGATATCAGATTATGAGGTGAGCATGCATTGATTATAAATCAGATGTTGCTAAATTGCAAGAAAACCCTTGCTTTTTAGCTTTGGAGTAAAAAAAAAATTTGGACTAGAAACCACAACTTGAAATTTAGCTCACTTTTGTGATTGTTGTGATAGTTAAAAGGATTTGTATAAATAAAAACTAGATGAAGTGTTTGTGAACTTACTAGTTCTGGACTTTTCTTGCTAATGGAGATGCAATGCAAGGGGAACCCTTGCAATTATATCTTTAGAAATATAAAGGGATAATATACCGCTAACCTTGTTTTCAATTTGTACAGTTCTCTATGCACGGTGATCATCCATATCATAAAGCATGTTACAAAGATCGTTTTCACCCCAAGTGTGATGTCTGCAAGCAATATGTGAGTGTTACTCCATACCCATTGTTGTATGATTGTTCCACCTGCAGTATAAAAACGAAACTTATTTTATTACATGTGGGGATCTGTATAGTACAACTTAATCCTTAAGGTGTGCATGCTTTTGGTGTCATAATGTGATGCGTAGCTAATACAGCGCATATCATCATGAAATATGTCAACTCTTGACATGTTGAAGTTTCTTCACGTGTTTATGCATGTGATGATAGTTTAGATTATAATCAAAGATATTATCCAATATTTTTTTTGAAGTACTGTATAGATATGCACTATTTTTGACAAAGACATACTGAACAGTGTATTGTGAACTTGTCATGAAATCACACTTCAATTTCCTGTGTCTAAGCTAAGATAAACAAATTACAATCCTCATATATGCAATCCGATGGATAACTTTGAGATGATGTAAATACGTTCCACGTATCCATCAAGTAAATTTGTGGTGGTGTAAATACATTCCATGTATGATGTATCCTCATATATGCAGTCCATTGACTAATTTGAGGTGTTGCAAACAATTCCATATTTGGAACAATAAATGTTCCGAGGGCATCGTCTACTTCTTACAAAATGTTGTTTTTGATGTGCATGGTCTTTCCATCACTATATAACTCATTACTACAAAAGTCTGCTTCAATATTTCCTTTGTATAATGTAGATTCCAACAAATACAAATGGCCTTATTGAGTACCGTGCTCATCCTTTCTGGATGCAAAAATATTGTCCTGCGCATGAGCGTGATTCTACACCACGATGTTGCAGCTGTGAAAGAATGGAGGTTTGTATAATTAACTTTACATATTTTTTATATTGAAAATGGTACTATGCATATTCAAGTTAATCAAGTTTGTTGGAGTCCTTGGCATTTCTAATTGTATCATGTCCTTCACATTTGGTTCCTTTGACATTAAGGCATGGTTATGTTGATATTTATTTTTAGTACAACTTTACAAACCTTGAAGTTTAATGCTATTGCGCGCGTGCGCACACACATCCTGATGCATAATATAAAAAGTCTTAATCCAACACAGCCCATACATACAACACAGTACTCTGGTTTAGCCTGATATAAGCAGTACTGATTTATTCCATTTGTTAGTGGATAAATCAACAGTTGCATGCACATATCTTTGGTTTGTGTACAAATTACTTTGAACATAAATTATTCCCATATTGAATTTCACTGAAAATTCCATTCTGCCTTTTTTGTAATGTATCAGGTAAAAATTCCATTGGTTGACCAATTTATCGGCACTTACATCCATTAATAAACATGGATGTTTTGTCAAACACCCTTAATAAATTTCAAAATGCACTTCCGTCCCATCCTAAAAACAGATTTCTCGAAAAACTCCTCTAATTATTTTCAGCGAATATTTGCGGTCTATAGTGCAAATATTTATTTTACAAGAATTTGCAGTTAGAACTGCAAATATTTGCAGTATGTATAGCAAATATTTGCAGTCTTAACCGGAAATATTTGTGGTATAAACTGCATATTTCGCTGAAATTAATTACATGAGTGTTTCGTGAAAACTGTTTTTGAGTAGAGTTTTTTATGCATTAACTTTGAAAATAAAGAGTGGATCCTAATTTCCACCAATAAACTAGTCCTGTGAGTTCAAGTGGAGTATAGACTTCAAATGTTTTAGTTCTATCTAACCTTGTACTTGGTATACTGAAAATTCAGCCCAGAGACACTCAATACATTACGCTGGATGATGGTCGAAAACTTTGTCTAGAGTGTCTTGATTCTTCAATAATGGATACACACGAATGCCAGCCTCTTTACATAGATATAAGAGAATTTTACGAAGGCTTGAATATGAAGGTGAATCAGCAGATTCCTTTGCTTTTGGTTGAAAGAGCGGCTTTAAATGAAGCTATGGTTGGAGAAAAGAACGTGAGAAATTCAATATGTTATGAAGTTGATCTGATTATAATCTTCCCATAATCACTATCTTTTGTATGTCGTCTTCCAATAAAACCTTTTGTTTGCAATGTATGTTCATAGGGTCATCATCATCTACCCGAAACTAGAGGACTTTGCTTATCTGAAGAGCAGATTGTTAGCTCTGTAAGTTTTCTCGAAAACATTATGAAACGTGATTTTTTATTTATTTAAATTATCTACTTAACTTTATCTAAAAAATTGTCTACAGATAGCAAGGAGGCCAAGAATTAAGGGAAATAGAATAATTGACATGATAACCGAACCGTTTAGACTTGTTCGGCAATGTGAAGTAACTGCAATTCTTATTCTGTATGGATTACCAAGGTATCACTTGGTTATATCCACTTTCTTCTAATCAAGAATTTATTTTCCGTCATTGTTAAGACTCATGTACGTTATTCATATCAAATAAATGATCATTAGGGTCCTTCTGTACACAAATCAACTTCATTGTTATCTTGTATAGATAGGGAATAGCTGCATTATCTAACCGTTGTTGCATACAGATTATTGACAGGGTCTATTTTGGCTCATGAAATGATGCATGCATGGCTGCGCCTTAATGGTATTTCTGCATTATTCATCCTTCCATCCTTACAGTTTATAGTGACACCACACATTCATAATTTTGATGAACATAGTCTCCACTGCATCTATCAGCTGTTAGATCATAGGATCACTTGAAAAAGCAAAAAGGAATTAATTTTCAAAATTTTAGTTTTTTCCTTCACTTTATTTAGGATACAGAACTCTTCCTCCTGAAGTTGAAGAAGGAATATGCCAAGTGTTGGCACACATGTGGATAGACTCTGAAATCATAGCAGGCTCAGGAAGCAACGCAGAACCAAGTTCATCGTCATCTTCATCGAATGCACCAATGAAAAAAGGCACAAGGTCGCAATTTGAGAAAAAGCTTGGCGATTTTTTCAAACATCAGATAGAATCTGATTCATCCACTGCTTATGGAGAAGGTTTCAGGGCTGGCATCAAAGCAGTAGAAACATATGGACTTAGAAGTACTCTTGAGCATATCAGATTGACTGGAAGTTTTCCGTTATAAAATTGGACATGGGGTTATTTTTATGGTTTATCATCTTTGTACAATAAAGTTTATAATATATATATATGCATGAGCTACGGTTTATATTAATGATAAATGTAAATGTGATGATATAATTTGATCAATGTATGCAGAACATCTAATGTAAATGTGTGTGTGGTCAAATATTATATTTTATATCTTTGTGTCAACTTTTTAATTTGAAACTTACAAGTGCTTTTTTATGTTTAGGTATTATGGTCTTATTGCTTTTGGAGCGTATAACAGCCATCATGAATGCAAATATAGGCTAATAACAGAGGGAGTCGGTTAAGTTCAGTGTTGTCGACCTTTTAGTAGAGCTGTCAAAATTTAATCTAACCCATTACTTCAACTCATTTATCCTACTTATAAATGGGTTGAGTCGACCCATTTATTAATATTATAAAATGGATTATGGGTTGGGTTGATCCATTTTTAAAAGGGTTATAAATGGGTAACCCATTTACCCATTTATTAAAAACATCAAAATTTAATATAAATTTGAAAAATAAGAATTTTGAACATATATTATAATTTTTCATGGAGACTAACAGTTGTACTTAGATAATAACAGGCTATCGCATCCCATATTTAAATTCCGCATAGTGTAGAAACCGCTATTTTTTTTGTTCAGATTGCAATAACTTCTTCGTTCTAACTCGAAATCAGGCGATACTTCGACCGATCAACTCCAACCTAAATTACGGACAGTATGAAACACTCAGATACTTCATCGTGTGAACGCACACTATAGTTCTCCAAGGGGACTGACAGTTGTACTTAGAAAATACCAGGCTACCACATCTCCATATTTGAACTCCGCCTAGTGCAGAAGCCGCTATTTTTTTTTCCGGACTGCAATAACTCTTTCGTTTTAACTCGGAATTAAGCGAGACTTCGACCGATTAACTTCCACTTAAATTGCGGACAGTATGAAACACTCGGATACTTGATCGTGTGAACGCACACTGTAGTTCTCTAAGGGACTTGCAGTTGTACTTAGAAAATAACAGGATACCACATCTGCATATTGAATTCCACCTAGTGCAGAAGCCGCTATTTTTTTTCAGACTGCAATAACTCCTTCGTTCTAATTCGAAATTAGGCGAGATTTCGACCGATCAACTCCCACATAAATTGCGCACAGTATGAAACACGGATACTTTATCGTGTGAACGCATACTATAGTTCTCCAAAGGGACTGACCGTTGTACTTGGAAAATAATATGCTACCACATCCATGTATATGAACTCCGTCTAGTGCAGAAGCCGCTGTTACTTTTGTTCAGACTGCAATAACTCCTTCGTTCTAACTCATAATCAGGTGGGACTTCGACCGATTAACTACGACCTAAATTACGGATAGTATGGAACACTCGGATACTTTATTGTGTGAACGCACACTATAGTTCTTCAAGGGGACTGATAGTTGTACTTATAAAATAATAAGCTACCTTATCCCCATGTTTGAATTTTGATGAAAATTAGAATTAAAAATTTAAATTTTTGTCGGATCTCAAGACATAAAAATTAGAATTAGAATTATTTTATATTTATTTGTTTTTTATTAGTCAAATTAAATTTAAATCTTTAAATGGGTTAAATGGGTAACCCGCTTATTAAGTGGGTTGGGTCATAAATGGGTTGGGTAATAAATGAATAAAAGAAAATGGATCATAAATGGGTTGGGTCAAACTCGACCCAACCCATTTTAACCCCACCCAACCCGTTTGACAGGCTTACCTTTTAGGAGATTGCAGAATAGGCTAGAAAAAAAAGATTAGTCTGAGCCCAGGCTCGAACCGGGGACCTTTAGTGTGTGAGACTAACTTGATGACTAACTACGCCATCCTGATAACCAGAACTGCAGCCTTAGGAAATCGTTTAACCATTGACAAAAGGCCCATTGTCAAACGCATTTTTAGCATCCATTGATAATTTGTTGTTACCGCGTGTCAATGTTGGTTCCCAATTTAACGATCATACAAAAAATGGGGCCTCTTTATCCAAAATCGTATAAATTATATCTCTAGTCCGTTGATACCACACGTGCACTTAATTTGACCAATTGAACTAAAAATTGGCACTCTACCCCAAATGTACAAGAAAAGGAATTGTGATTGAAGTAGCAGAAAACAGTAAAACCACGAAGAATTTTATAGTAATTCAATAAATTCTACGGTCTGTATCCACTTTAATCAAGATTGATTGTCCAGAGTACAAGAGCTTTGCAATTTGTTTTCAGGTCTAGAACAACAGAAATAAGCTCTAAAACAATAAGGTTGGGTAGAGAGCAGAAGATGATGAAGATGGATGTCTAGAGGTCCTTTTCAAGTAGCAATAGTGCTTCTATTTATAGTGGATTGTCGAGCAGAGTTGCTAGATCATGAAATATCAAATCCTACATCAGATCCACGAAGTTAGGGAGGAAGACGAAGTCTTCTTGTAACACAAATCATGTCGGTACCGACATGAATCATGTCGCTATCGAGATGATATGCCTTGATCAAATCTACGGCATTTTCTTTACTCCACCTTACGTCCTCAAGTCTTTAAGCTTTGAGCATATTTTGTCTATATATTCATCTATATACCTAGATGACTGGTCTTGTCTAGTACTTATCATTCTCTGCACAACTTTGGGTTGTTCACCAACCACTTGAGAGATGAACCCCAATATGATCACCATAACACTCCATTCTTCGATCATAACACGAATGCCTAAAATTCCATAGTTAGAACAACTCCGTACCGATATCAATTCATGTCGGTACCGACCACTTTTGTATTATGGAGTTGGACCTCAAACTCCTAGAGGTCCTTCCCATAATTACTTCAAGCTTGCCCTTAAGTTCTTGAACTACTTCATCTTCGTATCGACGTTCAAATTCACTTGAACGCTACTCGGTTTAAATATTGGATAACACTTGCCTCCCAACGTATGTTTCTGTTAAAAATAAAACACGCTTTGGATCAAGATAAGCGATATAAAGTTGTCTACATTGAATTTTCTAGTTGCCCAACCATCATTTGAAACCTAGTTTCTATTCAGAGAACACACGTTCGATCACTTCAACTGGTGGGCGTACCATTTTCCATGCTAAGTCTAGATCCACATCGTCTTGAAAATTGTTCCATGCCTTGGTCAAGTAAGAATTTCTCCTCTCTTTTTCGTATTTTCTCATCTTTTTTAGATTACGTCGCTATACGCACCACTTCTATTGGTACATACATGAATTTCCAAGTCATCCAAGCACCATAAATGCTTAGTGTTAACAAGAAAACTTGTCAACACCCTAAAATAGAATTTTGGATATTGATGTTCTAATTAAACCACCTCTCGACTAGATAAGAATAGTTTGCACCTTTCTATTTCTTTTGGTCTACCTTTCAAATGGGTTGTAATGGTTAGTATCTCTTAATTGTGACCTTTTGACTTGGTCGAAACACTTCAATCCTTTTTTAAACACTTTTCGAGGTAGGTGAACTGATTTAGGGTCTTACTGAAACCTCCCTTTTGAAATGGCTGTGGTAAATCAAAGATAAACTTTAATGGTTAAGGATGTGGGTTGAACGGATGGGTTTCGACTTTGTCAAAAGCTTACTTCATTAATAACTTTGGCTTGGATTGTTAAGCCTGGGGATTTTAACTAAGTTATGGTTTCGACTCACTAGAAAGATAAGCCTTTGGAGATTTGTGGTTTGGAGCTAGAATCTAAGTGTTTTGGGCTAAATAAAGGGTTTCGACTCAGTCGGAGGGTACCTTTTCGATGAGGTCGGCACAGGTAGAATATAATGATCAATTTTCTTCAACTGATGATGTACACAATGATCATTTTTTCTAATTCTATTTCCCAATTAGGTTACAAGTTTACAATTGTAAGAAAGTATAAGAGTAGAGTGAATGAAGTTCTGATCCCCTAAACCAGACCCATATGGTCTTATTTATTAATGCGGATTTACACTTTTCGACTCAAAGTTTTCGACATGGTCGAAATGTGGCTTTATATACCTTTCGTCCCTTTGACATTTGCGCATCCCTCTGCAATGTTTTCGAATGGGTTTGAATGCTTCTTTCTTCATCGAAAGGGGGCAGACATTCCTTTTCCTTTGTATTTCTTTGTTGTTGCAAGTGTGTAGGAGCAAGAGCTTTTGACTATGCTTACATATTGTTCTCTGGAGTTTCGAAGGTGTTGATGGTTTCGATGTAGTAGGCAGCTTTCGAATTTATGCTTGCGACTTGATACGGAACCTTCCCTGGATGTTAAAGGCTTCGACCAGTTCGAAAGGCTTGATTATATATGCTTTCAAAAGCGTTGTTTTGATCAAGGCATCTTTTTGAGTAGTTTGAATGAATGTGAAAGCTTTGGTTTCAAAAGGTTTGAAGCGCATGCTGCCTTCGAAAGGTACTCCTCCTCTTATTCGAAACGTCTTCATTTAGGCGAAAGCATTTGTTTCGAAAGGTAGACATTGACGTGAAAGGGAGCTTTCAACCACATTGATCCCTTGGAAAGCTTGTAGCACATCTGTCTTTTAGCTGTAACATCCATTCGACTCCTTCAAAAGGTTTTTTTGGTGCTGTCATCTTTTATTACTTTTTCCTTTTAATTATTTTGATTTCAACAAGATTGAAGTAGTAATTGGTGGTAACATTTGCCCCCCTTGCGAAGGGATGTTCTTGACTTTCCAAGTCAACTCTTTCAAAACCTATTACACTTCCCACCTTTTCATATTCATGCGCAAATCTTGACCGTTCATTTAAATTCGATCGTGCGGTTTGCCATTCATGGTGACTTTACTTATAAAGCAAGCTCTCTTCTCCCCTCTTTCACTTACCTGGAATTAAAAAAATTTATAGCAAGAATCAAGATTTTCAAATTCTCAGATAATTCCTATTTCCAACAGCAAAAATTCAAATCCAAATAGGTTTTTATTAACTCTGCTTAACATTTCATATTAATCTTCGATTTCTACATTCGTCCAATTTTGGATTCAAAATTCTGCATGCATCATGTAGAAATAATTTCATGTTTCTATTTATGAAAATGTTCATTGATTTGTTTATATGGCTTATCTTGTTTCATTTCTTTCTTTAGTTCATTTTCTGAATTCATCCAAAAAGTAATTTTTTAACCAAATAGTTTATCTATTTTTGAAAAGAAATCACGGTTCGAAAATAAATTTTGGGGAATTTCAAGGTTATCGATTATAAACTCGCACCTAAATCAACTTAGTCGTTGATTTTTGAAGTTTTAGGTTGAAATTGAATTTGGGGAAGAATGAGATTCCTAATTACTTTGCAAAGAAGTTTTGAGCTGTACGAATCGAAATTTAGCACTACAATTTTAGCTTTCTACCCCATTCGAAAGGGACCAAGGCGACAACTTTTATCTCGCTTTTTTAACCTCTTTCGATGGAGTTGAAAGGTATTCTGGGGCCTTGTTTAACTGACTTCGTCGAAAGGTTGTGTAGTTAACATGAAGTGGACCTCTTCGAAAGCAGAATTGTACCTTAGTGTATTCTGATTCCTTTCGAAAAGTTGGTTAATGTTTCTTACTAAATAATTGTCTAACAGATACTTTTAAAAGCATAGCCTTTGTTTTATAGGTTTCAAAACCCTTAATACATGCTTGTTTCAAAACTCTTAGGACATGCTTACTTCCAACCTATTTTTAGAAACATGTGAAGTTAGAGATACCTATATTTTATAATTTGGATTGAAGAAAGCATACTTTGCAGAAGTGGTAAATCAAACTAAACGTTTCGACTTAGTCGAAACTTATTGTGTTGATTCAAATTTTGTATTTGGTATGCTTTCGAAACCATGTATCCCTTTCCAACTCTGTCGAAACCTTTTGTAACTAATTGAGATTCGATCATCATCTTTTACCAACATTGTGGAAACGTCCCAAGTCTTTTTATTTTTATCAACATGATTCAAACTTAAAACCTTTCGACTTAATTGGAATAAAAGGTTTCGACAACAATACATTCATATTCCCTTAGAAAAATTTAGTGCATGGGTTTCAACAGTGTCGAAAGGTTATTTTGCCTTGTTTATTGAATGTTGGTAGCGCATATTTTATTAAAATTTGTCGTGTAGGTTTCAACTACTTCTTTCAATGATAAAATTTTGCTTGAGCTTTCGACATTGTTGAAGGGAACTTATTGGGAGTCAACTTCTATTTTCCCTTTCGACTCTGTCGAAAGCTCAATAATTTTCATTTTTCTAACTTTAACATTCTTTCAAGAATATGTAATTTCATGTTTTTGTTTGATATTCTAATTGTTGTAATAGGTTCCCAATATCTTTGAAAGAAGGTTAATCTCATAACAAACTGTAATTTCTAACTAAAATGTTTCACCAGGAAGAATCATGGGTTCATTGAAGAAGATTAAAGCCACCACCAAAAATTCCTTAATATCCACCCAGTATGAGGTGGATGCGATCCTCAATGACTTTGGCATTACTGAAGTGGAAGCCATTCTCCATTCTGATAACAACACCATTCACAGCCCTCCTAAAGGGTACTTTGTCTACACAACAATCCATATTTGGCATGGAAGATTCCTTCCCTTCCTAGACTTCTTATCCAAGTTCCTAACCTATTTGGTTATTGCTCCTATACGACCATCACCCAATGTGTATACCTATCTTTTATCCTTGGAGCTCATAGCATTGGAGTCCATCATTCCCCCTCTTAATGCTAAAGTGTTGAATTATCTTGTTCGATTGGTTAAGCTTAGCAACTTAAAAAACCAAATCTTCAGAGCTAATCCTCCCAAAAAGTTAATATCTGAGGGGGTGAACAAATTCATGGACTAGGAAACATAGTTCTTCTTTATTGAGTGCTTTTCCAACATTAATGGGGTTTTCTCTTCTCCTTGTAAGTTGATCTCAAACTTTAATTTTCCATTTAATTATTTTCCTTCACTAACTATGCTTCTTCGTTAGGTGCTTCTTCTTCAGGTGCTTCTGTTAAAGAACTAAATGAAGAACATAGGAAAATTGTAAAGTCATTGATCGTCGCTTCAAGAAGGACTAGAAACAGACTAACTCTGTTGAACCCCTCCAATTTACAAAAACATCCCCTTCTGCCAGCTGGTCAGAGGGTACTTGGCTAACCTCCTCTCGTTCAACATACATCTTGGAGTAAGCGCTTCCTTTCTTTGGGTGATCCAAAGAACTTCTCCCCGATGACAACTATTTGTCCCAATCATTCTGGTAAGCTTAAATGTAGCACTTGTAGTTTATTGCTGCATTACTTCTTAAATTATTTTACTGACTTATAATTTGTTTGAATTTTCTGCAGTTGCTCCTCAAGTTAAACAACCTACAAGTGATCCAGCTCTCCCTACTTCTACTTCCCGTGCACCCTCTTTGTCCTAGGCCATTGCTAGGTTAAAGATGGCCACCAAATGAAAACTGAAAAAAGTAGTGGTAGTGGAACCATCCCCTAAGAAAGCCAAGATTGTAGAAATTCCTGATTCTTTGCCATGAAAAGAGGAGGAGTTTGTAGTCATTAATAAATCCTTGGAGAGTCCAACTATCAAAATTCCTCTTGATCAATCTAAAAAGACTCCCTCAAAGGTTGATCCCCTCTCCCGCATTGTCATCTCGAGCTCTCCTAGTGTGAATGAGCAGATGCAGAAGGATTTAGGGACTTCGACCCCTTCCCAATAGCTGATTCCTTCTAGACCAACATCTCCTATGGCCTCAAGCGATTTTGAAGAGTCCAGTCTATGTTGAATTCTTCATATTTTGCCTCTATTCTCTAGCCTTCCTCTATTTTCGATCCAGTGGGTCACTACCGGTCCCTTATAGAACAGCAGCTCTTGATACGTTTCACTTCATTTAACTATATTATTACTATTTTCCTTAATTTTATGACTTATGCTGTTATTTTTCTTTTAGATTTCTAAGAGTTGGAACTCATTGCATGAAAACGCGTCAAAATTCTCCGCTGAATGGTCTAATCTCTGAGGAGAAATTTCACACTTAAAGAGTCAAGTTTCCTCCCTGTCTACGGAGAAGAATGAGGCTACGATAAAGTTAGAGCGACTAAGGGCTTCTATGGCCTAATCAGAATCTATTATTTCTAAGGACAGGAAAGCTCATCAAATCCTTGCCGACGAGAATTTGGCCTTGAAAATGGCCCTTAAAGAATCCGAGGACGAAAATACTCGGATGCCAGCAAAACAATCGTCTCTAAAGTAAAAGCTGAAGAAGAATAAAGATTCTGTAAAATTGGTTGTTGACACTATTTCTGATGCGAAGCAGTGGGTGTCTCGATTCCTTGACACTTATCTTGAGGACATAATTGTCAATTCTTTTGAAGATGCTATGATGCTTGCTTATGCCGATAATGTTGATAAATGCCCTGAATTGAGCTTTCCCTCACTCGACCCTGCTCTTATCAATAGGGTCATGGACAAAATTAAAAAGACGGAGAGAGGGTTGAAGTCGCCGAAGGAGAGGATATTGATGCCTCTAAAATTCTGTCTTTTGAAGTCCCTTCTTTCGAAGTAGACTCCGACTCCGAAGACGAAGGTGATAAAGATGAAGTTACTGAGGAAGAGTGCGACAACAACGATAATAATGACGATGATGACAATGACATTGACAACATGGACGGAGGCCAAGGTTCAAGTGGCGACAGGGGTGGTCACACTGGTGTTCCTGAAAAAGATGGTGATGACAACACAAGGACTTCTGAAAAGGTCAATCCTGATCCATCTTCTCATGAAGCAAGTCCATCTGAACTCCCTGCGCCTTCTAACCCTTAATAGGGGCCTGCTTACATTTAATGTAGAAGAATCAAGAGAGAAAGAGCAGGTTTCTTAGGTGTCATTTCCCATCTCTCAAGTACGAGATTCTTTGTTTAAACAACTTTCACTTCCAATATAGTAATAGTTTAAATCCTTTATTTTAGATAACGAGGAAACCTATTCACCCATATAAAACCAAGCTTGAAAGAAAACAAGCGAAAATAATTAGTTTGTATAGGGAGTTAGATAAATAATTGAAAGTACACAACATTTTCTCGGATAAATATCATAGGCTTAACAGAAGTACGGTAATGTTAGCATCCTTCAAACATCAAGATGCAGCCCCACGATCGAGGAGGGCGCGCCTTTGATATGATGGTCTTTTAAAAGAGAATCGGGAGTTGATCACTATAACACCCTAGATTTTTGATGAGATTATTTAGAATATTTAATTAGCTAAATTAAATAAAATAATGTGTTGATAAGGGGATTGAGGTTTGATTCTAATTAAGGTGTAGCCATACTATTTAAACAATGAATTAAGAAAGAGATAAAATGAAATATAGGAGGGGTAAAATAGAAAGAGGCCATTCCTTTATCCTCCAAACCTTGACCGTGTATTAGAATACACGTTCATTTCATTTTGAAAATTTTAAAATAAGAGGCCGACCACCATTAACAAGGAAAAGGGGAAGAAGAGTAAGAAAAACTAAAGGAAAAGCTAATACAAATCAAATTCATCCAAATCTCAAGCTCCTTAATCTCTAAAGCTAAGGTGAATAATGTTTACATCTCATTTTTTATTGTGTTTTCGGTTTTTAAATGATTATCAAAAGTTTTGTAATGGTTTTCCATGTTTTTGAATGATGGAATGATTATACATAAATGTTGACAATTTATGTATATTTATATTGATTTTATGATATGTGTTAAGGTGAAAACCCTATAAATTGGCATCCAATTGCCTTGAGAATTTTTATGAATATCATAAATAATATTTTGAAGATGGTTTCAATTTTTAGAACTTTCTGAAATTATGTGGAATTTATATGAATTTTCCAGTAAAGAAAAAGCTAATTTGGATTAATAATTATTTTGAGTTAAATAATAAAAGATTGAGATCTGAAATTTTTATATGTTGAAAAACATATTAAAACAGATTTTTATAATTTTTGTAGATTTTTCCTAAGTGTTTTAAGGGTTATATAAAATTATTTAAGGTATGAGACTTAAATGTTTTATATAATCAAAAGAGGAGAAAGGGCTTTTTGTAAAATGATTTAAATTATAAAATCTGGAAAGTCGGCAGCACTTTTGACAAAGTGCATTACTTTTTATTGGTAAAGAAAGATGCAACTAATCACAATTAGACATGTAAGGTAGGTTAGGTGGAAAAAAACTATTTGCTAACTGTTTTTCACTATTTCAACACCGTAGGCACTAGGTTCCGCTTGCGACATAGTCAAAACTAATGCATATGGTATCAGTTTACTGGTACACAGTGAATTGGATGTAGGCTGAAGGTATGAAGTCAAAATTAGGGGTTCCAAAAGGGTTGAGGCAGTCCTTTGTTTTTTAAATTAAAGAAATACGCACGCTTCCTTTCGACTAAATGGCTTTCGACAAAGTAGCTTTCGACCAGGTCTAAAGATTTAAAGGAAATGGTTTACATTGGGTTGTGCCTCTCTTTTTAAATAATTGCTTTCAACTAAGTCGAAACCTTTTGTTGCCCCTTTTTTACCTTTTGACCTAGATGGTTTCAAAAGGGTTGTTTTATTTTCTAAAAGCATGGCCACCTCCCCAATGCCTTCGAAGGGATGGTTTCGACACCATCACTTTATTACTTAGGAAATGGTTTCGAAGTAGATGCTTTTGACTTAAATGTTTTAAGGCCTTTTTCTATAAGTAAGGTAATATCCAAATTTATTTCGAAAGAGATAGTTTTAAATGGTTTCGAAACAGATGCTTTCGACAATAATGGGTATCTAATCCTTTCGCTTTACTTGAAGGCATAATTTAAATGGTTTCGACCGAGACATTTTTCAAAGGTTTCGAAGGGGTAATTTTGTCGAATGGTTTCGAAAGGTTTCCACGTGTTATAAATTGAACCTAAAGTGCTTTCGAAAGTATTGAGTTTATGACTATTTCAAAAGGTTTTAATGAATAGTTTCGAAAGGGGTGGTTCCTCGGGGTTTCAAAAGGGTTGTTTTCAAAAGGCAATATTTAAAAGGTTTTTGAAGTAGGATGTCTGATATTTTGAAGCTTTCGTAGAAAAGAAAGGTTTGTCCAATGCATTTGAAAGGCAATATTTAATGGTTTCGAAAGGGTCTTTCAATGGTTTCAAAGGGGTTACTGTTTGCGTGAAAATTGACCACAAACACCTAATATCGTGAAAGCACCCGTTTATGAACACAAATCAGCAACAATCAATATAAAACTCAGATCTAAACAGTAGCAAACACAGTAATTCAGAAATAACAATCACAAACACATGATTTATAGTGGTTCAACGATGTTGCCTACGTCCACTTTGAAGTTTATGTCTTTATTGATTCGCTTGATGATTTCAATCGATTACAGCAGATTACGACTGATGATAGCTTTCAAATCTGATTACGATAGCAACAATGAAGTGTCGAATTGAATCCGGTAGAGTCTGGACGTTGAATGGCCAAAAGATCCTCTTTTCTGAAGGCTTCAGGGTGCTATTTATAGGCGTAGGAGGCCCAGATCTCACTCAAACTTAGGGAGACTTTTTCTGGCACGTGAGTGGGCCCACGCGGCCGACCCCACCAAGTTTCGACTCGATCTGAGATTGATTCGAAGTGATTTCGAATCCATCAAATAATGATCCGATCGAGCTAAAACTTGGCAGTAACAATCTTTACCTTGTACGGAAGCTACTGTGAAAATTTCGTTGCATTTGGATCAGTGGTTTAGGAGATATGATCGATTCAAGTTGATGATTTTCGTTCGGCTGTTTATTTCGACTCGATCACTTCGAATCCATATATTCGAATCGATGGACGCACATGGTACTGAAGTGACGTGGCGCACACTCCTCGCATCGATCCTGTTTTATCTCCGAGTTGACCGCTTCGCACCCATGGATTTCGCCTCGTCACGACCCAGTTCACATCAATGGATGGATCGATACGAAAGGGATCAAGACGAGCCGAGTGGATTCGAACAGGGCAGAATTTATAGATACGAAGGAATGATTTGGAATTCTTGATGGATGCGAGGACGATCGATACGAAGTAGTGCTTCGGCACGAGACCGATCGATTCGAAGTAGGGTATATGGTGATGGATTCGAAGTGCTCCGGACTCGATGGATACGAAACAGTGCTTCAGCATGGATACGAACGTGCTCAGGGGATGCCCATCTGATGGATTCGAACCGATCGATTCGAAGTGATCAACATCACGTTATCGATCAATTCGAAGCATGTGTAAACCAACGGATTTGAACAAGACAATTAGTGATGGATTCGAACCTATGGATTCGAAGTGAGCATCTCCCCAACTTTTCGATGGGTTCGAACGACACTCCTTGGCTAAATTGCATCGATCATATCTCGTCCATACGACCTCCGATTAACCTAAAATTTGGAATTCTGGCTCCCATGACTTTGCTTGCCGTGTCCTATCAGTTATAGCCTGATCCGGGCTCGGACAAAATTCATCGATATCCATAGCGAAGTGAAGTACAACCAATCTCTGAGATGAGCTGTCTTTTGTTTTTGGCCGATCTTTTGGTATCACGGCTTTGCCAAAAAGCGGGATAACATTTCCCCCCCAAAATATGCCTTGCGGTAGGAAGGCGTGTTTTGTAATGCCATGATCTGGATGTTCATATCCTGTTGATGTCCTGCAAAGGAATTTACAGTTTTATGCGACCTCAAATAACGACCATTCGGGATCGGGATATTTGAGATGAAGTGCGACCGTTCATGGTCAAGCGCCTGACTTCAAATGACGATCGTTCGGGATCGAGCCATTTGAGGTGAAGTGCGACCGTGCGCAGTCAAGTGGCGGACCTCAAATGACGACCGATCGCGATTGAGCCATTTGAGGTGAGATGAGTTGTGCCGTTCGGGGCGAGTCGCGCCGTTTGAGGCGAATTGTGACCGTTCGCGATCGTGTGCCGTTCGAGGCGATTTTGTGACCGTTCGAGGTCGGGTGCCGTTCGTGGCGAGTTGTGATCGTTCGCGATCGTGTGCCGTTCGAGGCGAGAAAGTGTGCCCGGGAGGGCTTGGTATTATCGATACCAGGCTCACGTTCGCGTGGGTCCCTGGATCGTTTGTCAGGGCGGTTTATCGCCATCTCAGAGCATGCCTAAGGACCGTTCGCGACCCCGTACATGTGTAAGTAGCTTAGCCATTTCAGAATTATCAGAATCAAATATCTATTCAACAGACGAATTATAAAACAGAAATGTCCAAACAAACCAAGTTCAAATGTCCAAATCAACACGAAACAAAAGCAAAGCAAAGATGTCAAAGTGTAAGTTCCCACTACGAAAAAGACAATGATCATTCAGAGCATGCCTGGAGAACGTTCGCGATCTCGTGCATGTGTAAATGATTTAATTGTGTTAGTGGAAGCTTACGACTTGTTCATCGTTATTTTAATTAATTGATAACCAAACGATGTCCTGGTTCAGGGTCGCCCCTAGCTGATGTAGACGGTGGCCGCTCTGGCTCTACCGCTGGGGCTCGTCTCCTCACATACTGAAGCAGCATACCATTCCTGATGTGTCCTTCTACCTCATCCTTTAGATGCCTACAGTCGTTAGTGTTATGACCGTTCAGCTCGTGGAATAAGCAATATCTGTCTGATTTTCTCTCGTCAGCAGTGGGGTCCCTTCGTATTGGCCTACGGTATGGAACTTGCCCTTGCGTATCTCTGTAGATTCGCTCCAAACTCTCATTCAGCTCTGAATAGGTGGTGAATCGTGGCTCCCTCCGTTGCCGCTTTGACCTTTCCCCGTCATTCTCAGTCTTTATTTTACCTTTATCCTTGTCTGGGTCCTTTTCGAGAGGCTTTTTGTCTTTAAGCGCATAAACTTCTATCTCCTCTCCTTCTTCTCTTTTTGCACTCGCATCCTCTAATTGTAAAAAAATTTCTGCCTCATGATAGAATTCTCCTAGATTCACGGGTGGATCCTTAGTCAATGAATTTTTGAACTCTGTTCCGTCAGCTATCCCGGACACAACCGCCATCATAACCATGGATGGATCTGATCGATCCACCGAAGTTGCTGCCGCATTGAATCGCGTTAGGTAACTCCTCAAAGTCTCTCCAGCTTTCTGCTTTAAATTTGCCAAAGTCATCACATTCTTGGGTCTTGTAATGTGAACTCTGAATTGCCTCATAAATCTCTCAATTAAATCATTCCATGTTCCGATGGATCCACTCTCTAATTGTCTAAACCATAATGCTGCAATATCCCCCAAGTACAATGGAAAGCACCGGGCCATAACCTCCTCTGATGCCCCCAACACTTCTATATGCCTCATATACTTTGTTAGATGAACCGTGGGGTCCGTTCTCCCGTCATACATGACCAACGATGGTAACTTGAAATCCGGTGGGTTCCTAGCTCGCCTGATTGCTGGAGTAAAAGGACTCCTATTAACATCCTCCAAATCTTTATTTACCAAACCGCCTCTTATAGCTTTTCTAACCATCTCCGCCAATCTGTCATTGTCCCCGAGATGCAACCTTCTCTCATCACTTTCGACCTGCCCCCTGAGTCCACGAGGGAATTCTGGAATCTGCCCCCTTGACTGAGAGTTCACTCCTCTACTACTCCCGGGTTGTGCAGATGTTCCTCTTTCTCTCTCTGAAATTGGGTCAACGTTCTCCATGGGTGTGCCTCCTAATCCAGGTGCTACGCCGGATGGTCCTGCTTCGTTCTGAACTCCATCCGCTTCTCTATTATGTGCTCCAAGTTGTCCTATCTGTTGAAACAAACTTTGGATCATCTCCTCCTGTTTCTTCATCATTGTCTCCATCTCGTCCCTAGTGATGAATATCGATGCTTGATTCGCTCCTGAAGAAGCCTCTTGACTTCCTTGGTGTTCACTTCTCTCTGGCCTTGGCCTTCTGCTCGATTGTCTCGTCATAATTTCTCAAATCTGAACTTTCAAACTTTCTGAATCAACTTCTAATTGGTAGAACTCCTGAGTTAGCCTTCTCAGTGGAAGCACCCAAATGTTTGCGTGAAAATTGACCACAAACACCCAATATCGTGAAAGCACCTGTTTATGAACACAAATCAGCAACAATCAATATAAAACTCAGATCTAAACAGTAGCAAACACAGTAATTCAGAAATAACAATCACAAACACATGATTTATAGTGGTTCAGCGATGTTGCCTACGTCTACTTTGAAGTTTGTCTTTATTGATTCGCTTGATGATTTCAATCGATTACAGCAGATTACGACTGATGATAGCTTTCAAATCTGATTACGATAGCAATAATGAAGTGTCGAATTGAATCCGGCAGAGTCTGGACGTTGAATGGCCAAAAAGATCCTCTTTTCTGAAGGCTTCAGGGTGCTATTTATAGGTGTAGGAGGCCCAGATCTCACTCAAACTTAGGGAGACTTTTTCTGGCACGTGAGTGGGCCTACGCGGCCGACCCCACCAAGTTTCGACTCGATCTGAGATCGATTTGAAGTGATTTCGAATCCATCAAAGAATGATCCAATCGAGCTGAAACTTGGCAGGAAAAATATTTACCTTGTACGGAAGCTACTGTGAAAATTTCGTTGCATTTGGATCAGTGGTTTAGGAGATATGATCGATTCAAGTTGATGATTTTCGTTTGGCTGTTTATTTCGACTCGATCACTTCGAATCCATATATTTGAATCGATGGACGCACGTGGTACTGAAGTGATGTGGCGCGCACTCCTCGCATCGATCCTGTTTTATCTCCGAGTTGACCGCTTCGCACCCATGGATTTCACCTCGTTCGTATCATGTGCCACGATCCAGTTCGCATCAATGGATGGATCGATACGAAGGGGATCAAGACGAGCCGAGTGGATTCGAACAGGGCAGAATTTATGGATACGAAGGAATGATCTGGCATTCTTAATGGATGCGAGGACGATCGATACGAAGTAGTGCTTGGGCACGAGACCAATCGATTCGAAGTAGGGTATATGGTGATGGATTCGAAGTGCTCCGGACTCGATGGATACGAAACAGTGCTTCAGCATGGATACGAACGTGCTCAGGGGATGCCCATCTGATGGATTCGAACCGATCGATTCGAAGTGATCAACATCACGTTATCGATCGATTCGAAGCATGTGTAAACCAACGGATTCGAACAAGACAATTAGTGATGGATTCGAACCCATGGATTCGAAGTGAGCATCTCCCCAACTTTTCGATGGGTTCGAACGACACTCCTTGGCTAAATTGCATCGATCATATCTCGTCCATACGACCTCCGATTAACCTGAAATTTGGAATGCTGGCTCCCATGACTTTGTTTGCCGTGTCCTATCAGTTGTAGCCTGATCCGGGCTCGGACAAAATTCATCGATATCCATAGCGAAGTGAAGTACAACCAATCTCTGAGATGGCCTGTCTTTTGTTTTTGGCCGATCTTTTGGTATCATGGCTTTGCCAAAAAGCGGGATAACAGTTACCTTCAATGGTTTCGAAAGGGTTGTTTAAAAGGTTTTAAACAAACGTTTCGAATGAATTAAATAGGCAATGTAGCCTAAGTATTTTCAAGTTAAAAAGGATTTTAACTTGGTTTGGAAGGATAGTTAATCCTCATTAAATCCCATCAATATTATTTTGAGTAAAGTATATATAATATGACAAAATAGCTTAGAGTAAAGCTAGGATTATATTTCCCTTGTATAAATATATGATTTAAAGGACTAAATCATTTTGAAAAGGTTTTCAAGGAAAAAGATGAAGGGTAGCTCACCTTACGAAAATAATTCGGACGGTCAGTTCATTTTGTTTCGGACAGTTAGTCCAGTTTGTGGGCAGTCAGCCCAGTACTATGGATATGTAGTCCATTTGTAGCATAACAGACCTTACTATTGTATTGTGGACAGATAGTTCATATATTACTATAGGATCGATTTGGGTGAATAAGATGATACTAATAATTATAAAAATTAATACGGAAATATATAAAATAATTGCAGACTGATAATAGTAAAATAATAGCAGCACAGATAATAGCAGAATAATAAAAGCAGAACAGAACAACACAGATTTACCCAGCATTGGCAAAAACCTGCCTACGTGCTGCTCCCAAGGTTTCTACTAGAAATTAAGTAGTCGGACGCTTACACATTAAACTCGCGACACCTGCTATTGCCAAACCTAACTCTACGCTCAAAACCCTGCCACAACTCAGCCACCGAGTTGCAAATTCTCGAACTACACTACCATAGTTCGTCCCTACCCATACGACTAGAAAAACACACTAGAATTTGAAAGAAAAGAAAATTACAATTTAAAAATAAAACAAATATCCTAAGAGTTTAAACCCAAAACAACAAATAGCCGTCCCAAAAGAAAATAAATAGTGGTAAAATAATTCCCTTTTTCTTTTTTATATTATCTCTTCGGCTCGTATGCTCTGTGAAAAATGGTTGCTTCGTTGTTCCTCTTTCTTTCTGAGAATTAGGGCTTTCGGAAATTTGAAGACGCCAACATAAGTTGCTCGATCGAATAGATGATTTAGCGTTCCTTGCTTGTCGATCGATTATTTCTTTGAATTGCAAACGGCTGCTCTAATTTTAGCGAGTTTGATAACTCTGTATGTTATTTCATTTGATACTCTCGTTGATATGCTTTGAACTCGATGATTTTAATGTCGATGATGTTAATAGTATTTATAGGGTTTAATTCCCTAAAATATCGTTCAAATAAATCATTTGAATTCGTCTGCTAATTTTAGCTCGGCTTATTCGATTTTGATTGGTTGCTTGTGATTTTTCCTGACCGCTTCTATTTAAAATACTTATTTTCTTGATTATCACGGCTTCATTTGATTTTCTGATTTTTCATTCATACATGTTATCATTTGGCTTTGGATTTGGTTCAGTTCTTGATGCTATTGTCTTTGGCCATTTAAAATGATTTCTACTATGACTTTAACACTTTGATTTGCTCAATTCAAACTTGTTATTATCTTGGTCACCACGGCTTTGAAATTGCTGGCATTTAAAACTGACTTTGGTTTGAAATCCCCTGCAGTATTATTTTGGTTTGAACTGCTGCTTATCATTATTCACTGTCTTTTTGTGCACTGCCCTGGTGCAATTGATGTTTGAGTCTGCACTTGCTCATTCGAGCTACTGTCTTCATTATGTCTTGGTTGGAGTCACAGTGTTCATAATTTCGACAAATGGTCTTTAATGATGATGTTTTGAGTCATGTGCTTGTTGTATATATGCACTTGTATTCAGTTGTATTGCATCATGTGCTTTGAGTCATTTGTGTTCATTATGTAGCCTGGTTGGATTCTCTGGTCTAGTTAAGTTTTGTACATGTTCATGTGTGGTATGCTTGGAGTTTCCTCTGGTTATTTTTGTAGACCAGTTAATATATCTTTTGCATGCCTCTCCATAAAAATCCATGATGTTTCGATATTCATTCTCAATCATGTAGTTTGCTCTTGACCATTTGTATCTGGTCTATATGTTGTTTCATTTGGACTGATGCATATGTATACATCCACTGACTCCATCTTCATGTTGCATTACTATGTGCATTCTGTTGTGATTGTGATGGCCTGTTGGTTCATGTGTACATGTGTTATTTGGTGGTCTGTCCGGTTCTTTCTTGTGTTTGAATGGTTGAGTTGTTTCCATGTGTACACATTGAATTTTTGGTCGAGCTTGTTCTAGTAATTAAAACCCGACGATTCAATTTTTGTTTTTTTATTGCACTGGAGTTGAACCTAGCTTTGGCTCGGGTTTGACCTTGTGCTCATATTGTGACTTTATTTGTATTTCACTTGAGTTGAACCTAGCTTTTGATTGGGTTTGACCTTGTGCTCACCTATCCCTGTAGTTTTATCAAGTATATATTGGTGTGCACGGCCTTGTGGCATGTACAATGATACACTGTGCAAGCCACAAGTTGTTCGTGTTTGGTGAATTCAAAATTAAATGATGATGAACAACCCAAATAACTAAGGCAAATAATTTTTTCAAACCACATTTTATTTTACACTATAAAAATATTCCTTTTTCAATTTTACCGCGTCAGTATTTACTTTGTAGACTCAGGTGTTGGATACAAATTGAAATATGGTTGAAGAACAAATATGAGTGAACGAGTGATATGTAGTGAGGTGCCAATGTATAGTGAAAAATTGTATTATAATTTGAAATTGTATTGTAATGGAAATTGTGTATGTAGTGAGAGCTCCAACTTTGTACTATTCAAAAATTGTAATAAAACATTTGTTTGAATAAAATATCAGTTTGAATTTCATTTCTGTGTTATTTATTTTATTCAGCAATTTTTTTAATTATGTGAAAATAAAATAGTACAATAACAAATACATTTAAATTAATATTTATATATGTTAATTATCATCAAACAAAAATCATATACTAGCATATTCAATAATCTCCACCTTTTGATGCTAACAAACATATATTTAAGATTTTGAATTTATTAAATGTATTTGATCATTCAATTTGCTCCTCCTATTTGAGTGCTCCTTTTCTACAACAAAGCTCTCCTCTTTCATATATGAATGAAAATAAATAAAAATATGCAAATGAACCTAGATGCAAATAGAAAATAGAAAATAAAATATTTGACCGTTATATGCCAAAATATTAACTTTTCTCTCCCCCTTTTGTTATCAGCAAAAGAGCAATAGTGTTAGAAAAATAGAGACAAAGTGATAGACATTAATACAACATTACTACTCAATCGAGTATAAATATTAAATTTCAATAAAAAATCGAACAAAAATAATAAATACTCTGTTAGGCGCATATTCCACTTTAGAATGATAGGGATGATGTAAAACCATATAGCTGTGTCTATTTGTGGTATATTTTTATTAGGAATTTGAATATCTACTAACTATGCATACCCGTTAGCACTTTTGAATGAGATTAGTAGTATTACAAATTTTATTAAAAAAAATGAATTCAAGTATCTTCTAACCACACATAACCATGAGGATTTTTAAATGGGATTAGAATCAACTTGTCTATTTAATAATCAATTTTGATATGTGTACCGTACTTGCATAACCATAAGGACTTTTAAATGAGCATGAAAGCACATAATAAAAAATTTCAAGTAATTCACCCATGCATAACCGTGAGGACTTTTAAATGAGATTGAATACTTTGAATTTTGTTATTGCTAAAAATATAATAAAATGAAAAACGAATGATTTCACGTTTAAAATACAACATATTGAAATAATATATTAGACCATGATGAGTGATGGTCGTTAGAAATATGATAGAAATAGAGATGGTCGTGGAATTTTTTACCCATCATAAGTTACTATAAATCTTGTTTAATTTTTAAAGAAATTTACTAAATATACTTTCTCAAGTTATAATATATGATCAATATCAATATTCATCACTTTTTCAATCACTATTTACCTTTTCAATAATCAGTAGGGAGTCAGATTAGTTAATGTAGTTATTTAAGATCAAATTGAAAAAAAGTTATAAAATCAAACTGAAACAAGGTCAACAAAAATGATTTTCTAGAAGGGGTTTTATAAGAAAAATGTCTGCTATTTGAAAATCAGTTGAAATGAAAAATATGCAGATATTTTCTTTGAAAATGATGTAACTACTGAATATCTCAACATAAATCATGTTCCACTAGTAATTTTTCTACCAACTAGATTACCAGTGTAATCTACATCCGAATTTTCCTTTGACTCAAGATTATCATTTATTGAATGTCATAGACCAGATCATGAAGTTTGTAACACAATACCTTAAAATAATTTTTATATCTTTTGATTGAAATTATTTTTAATTTGAATTGAAACCTTGCAAATTTACAAACAGTGAACATAGTGTCAGATCTAGAGGAGTAGGATAAACTAGCATATTCACGTGTATCTTGAGTATCATAAATCAATAAAACACAATTATTAGTCCAAAAAAATCTATATGAACTAGTTCAAAGTGTTCTCGTCATAAAAAGATAATTGGCCAACAATTTTGAATAAGTCAGAACACAAAATCAACATTCATTTCTTTATCTCATAACTGGTTGATTTAGTTCAAATTATGGTGCAGATGATGACATTTAATATATCGTTCAAGATAGATGTACCGTTACGTATTTTACCTTTAAGATAAATTTTCATTGTTGCTCATTGTGATTCTGTCTCCTTTATACGAGGCTAAGGAACTTTGATTAGTTGCCCGTTGTATGCCTAGAACAGCCAGAATTCAGGTAACACTGTTGTGGTTCCTTAGCCAGCCATCACACCTATACGAGAAAAGGTTTTTGTGACCTGTTTATTTTTATAGGTCCATGATTGTTAGTGGCAAAAGATTTTAAAAAATATATTTGTGTAAACCCAAGACTATTTTTAATTGTTTCTTTTGGCACCCAAATTTGTTTGATTTTAAGGGATTTTACATTTGTGCCTTTGGGAATTCAAATTGGAATTGTTTTCACGTGTTTGGATCTATACCAGCAAATGTTGTGATTATGTCCAGGTTTTCCATATATCGAGCACTTTTAATTGACCTGATTAATTTCATTTCTATCACGTTCTGATTGATTATACCCAAGTCCTTGTCTAACAGTATTAACAGTTTATTTCCCTAATAGCATTTTTAACGATCTTTTACTTTTGGAAATTTTCCTGAAGTCGTAGACAGTTGTTGGACTTGTGTTTTTAGAGATTTATTTTCATTTAATAATTGTGTGCACTTTTTAATAGAATTTTATCTCCTAGTATTTTCACTTTCTTTCAAAATAAGAATTTCATTTTTTAAGTGTTTTAATTTTAATTTATGATTTTTTAATCTCTTCTTCAAGTGATGGACACTTATCACACTTAGAGCACTTGTTTTGATAGTTTTTAACTAATCGATCAAGCTGTTTATTTAATTTTATCAAAACTATCTCTTTGTGATTCAATTTTAGCATACTTCTCCCTAAGTCTTTCGAAACAGCCGTTTACTTCGTGAAAATATATAAGTAATTCTAAATGAGTAAGTTTTGATACCTCGCTTGGCTCGTCATCATCACTGTCAGTTATTTCACCTCAAAGGCACAGATCTGCTTTATCACTCTCACTGCCAGTGCTTTTATCATCTTCATCAGTTTCATCCCAAGTGGTTGCAAAAATTCTCCTTTTCAGTTTCTTTCCTTGGCTGAATCGATTCTGAGGACAGTTGGGCTTGATATGACCGGGGTTGTTGCATTTGTGATAAATGATCTCCTGTTCTTCTGAGTTTTCTAGTGCTTTGACTATTCTTCTTCTCAATTGTTGATTTAGAGTTGGATTTTTCATATTTGCGGTTCCACTCTTTGAATCTCTTTATTAGTAGCACTAGCGCAACTGCTCCGTCGTCGTCGTCATCATCATCGTCATCGTCATTACTTTCCGTTGTTCCTTTAAGAGCTATTGATTTCTTTTGAATATCACCCCCTTCTCGTTCTTCTTTGAATTTCATTTCTAGCTCATAAGTGGTGAGATTTTCGATGAGTTCTTCAACTTTTATTTGTTTCAAATCCTTTGATTCTTGATTGGCAGTAACTTTTGCTTCAAAATTCATGGAAGGACTCTGAGGATTTTTCGATCTATTTCCAACTTTATGTCTGATTTTCCGACAGCTTTTGATTTGTATATGAGATTGGAAAGTCTCCATACATCTCATTGATATTTTCCTCCTTGTCCATTGTGAAGTTCTCGTATTCGCTACTAAGCATGGCAAGGTGAGATTTTTTGACTCGAAACGTTCCTTCGTGAGTCACTTCGAGTGTGCGCCATATTTCCTATGCAGTTAAACAATGTAAGACATGATTAAATTCAATTTGATCCAATGAACAAATAATAGAACTCATAGCTTTAGCATTAGCATTCTATAGTTGATTTTCTAGATCTATCCATTGATCCATCAGTTTTTCAATTTCTTGATTATCTACAATTATAGTTGGTGCTCTATAACCTGTCTCAACAATATTCCAAGCATCAATGGTTTTCAGAAAAAATTTCATTCTATTTTTCCAGTAAGTATATTCACCATTGAACATTGGTGGTCTAGCTATGGACTGACCCTCAGCCAAAGCATTATTAAAAGAAACCATTTTTAAAAAAGCAAAATTTTAAAACAGTAATTTTTTTTTGAAAAATCAAAATTTTAAAATAAAATTTGACTTTTGTTCCTAGCTCTGATAGCACTTGCATGATTTATTTTACCTTAAAGAGTGGGAGGGAGGTGAATAGGGTGATACTAATAATTATAAAAATTAATGCGGAAATGTATAAAATAATCACAGCGTTGATAATAGTCGAGTAATAGCAGCACAGATCATAGCAGAATAATAAAAGGAGAAATAGAACAATACAGATTTACCCAGCTTCTACAAAACACTGCCTACGTGCTGCCCCCAAGGTTTCTATTAGAAATTAAGTAGTCAGATGCTTACACACGTAAACTTGCGACACCCGCTATTGACTAACCTAACTCTACGCTCAAAATCCTGCAACAACTCAGCCACTGAGTTGTGAATTCTCGAACTACACCACCGTAGTTCGTCCCTAGTCACACCACATGGAAAACACACTAGAATTTGAAACAAAAAGAAATTGACAACTTAAAATAAAAAAAAGCCCTAAGAGTTTTAACCCAAAACAACAAATAGCCGAGCCTAAAGAAAATATACGGTGATAAAATAATTCCCCTTTTCTTTTTTATATTATCTCTTCGGTTCGCATGCTCTGTGAAAAATGGTTGCTTCACTGTTCCTCTTTCTGTCCGAGAATTAGGGCTTTTAAAAATTTGAAGACGTCGAGTTCAGTTGCTTGATAGAATATGTGACGTTTAGGATTTTGCCCGCTCGAAAATCAACATCCATACTTCATATCGTATTCGAATGTCATAGATTCGACCGTTCAAATCCGATTCGCCGGAGCTTATAACAACATTAAGTAAATAACACAGCGGAATAAAAGAAAAATACATTGATTACAGCTTCGATACAATATCTAATACAACAGAGTGATACAATGAATATCAATATACATCAGAGATATGATACAAGAAATAGCAGCGGAAAAGAAAACGATAACACCAGCAGCGGATAATCTCCATCTCCAAAGCTCCAATTCCGAAATAGCTCGAACTCCCAATAACGATGCACCTAGCTAAGCAAGACTGGTGTGATCCAAAGACTGAACTAACTCCAGATAATCTACTAAACCTGACTATCTGTAAAACCCAACTCTAGACTGCTCGTGTAGAAAATAATGAGCACCCAGAGTTTAGGAAAGAAACAATAAACTCCGGATCAGTCGTGGGAGTGGTGTGAGCAACAAAAACAGTTTATCTTTAAAAACAAACAACGAAATATTTTAAAATCAATTCGCAATGCTTTTTAGAAATGAGACTACCATAAGGCCTCCCGCACACACACACACAATGCAAACGCAGAATCGGAGGAGATTTCTCCTTATGATAGTCAAAGATGCTTGGTACGCATTTAAAAAGAACATTTGATATTATTACTAGTGCATAGTGTAGGAAAAATTTATTTCGAAAAAAAGATATAAATCTTAGCCAGCATAGACATTTCGAACTATGCCTACTATAGCTACCATCTAAACAGTGGTGACCACCATAAGTAAATGGCAGGTTCTACAACTAAAACCGTACAGGGTTTCGTATTGGAAATTGGATTTCCAACAAATGGTCAGGCCAAGGAACTTCCCATTGCCACATGAGAACGCCTCTGGAAGGACGTCCCCGAGAACCTAACCGGATCTCTGCCACCACAAGGGCGGGTTACCCCTAACTGGGTAACTACTGACACGAGTATGCCATCCCCCGGTCGTAAACGACCTTTTCTTGGGATCCCGATAACCAACAACCACAAAGTAATAAATTCGCAGTAACCACATAGGTTAAATATCTGGGCTCCATATCATGATACCACCTCTATCCAGAAGGAAATGCACATACCCTAAGGGGCGCTACCCCCAATAACCTTACCGCATCTTTCCTGTTTCAACCATTTCGGGGTGTGAGGTCCGACGAAGTCTCATCCACAAAGCCACGCTTTGGTACAAAGCCATGCTTTGGGTCAACAAATGATCAAAGTAATGATCACAAAGATAAATGATCAAACAAATGATCATATCACAAATGATCAAACAATGATCATTTCACAGCAACACTCAGCATGTCACATTACCAAATTGGGAATATATTGCTAATAACCTTCAACTATATAACCTCTGAGCTCGTACGTCTCAGAGAAGGGTGTTAAGCTAAGAGAATAAATTCTCCGCCACCAACAGAAATATATTTGAAAGAAATCAGCTTTATATCTCAATTTGTAATGTCAGGCATACTATCCATACAAGTCTGTTCCGGGATCGAACGGAACCGAAGGCACTTACAAAGAAGTCCTTGCAATCTGGATATTCACTAATTACGTTCGGACTTCCCATCACATATGGAGTCTCTATACCGGGGACCAGTCGATGGAAAGACATTCGACGAGTTGTCCTTTCGCTTTCAAAAATATCCGGTCTTCAAATGCTATCCATAACGACATATCACATATTCGGAATGGGATATGTAACGACCCGGAATTTTGGGCAATATCGATTTAATAATCTGTATAAATAATTTAATTGGTTTAATGATTTTCTTTATAATTTTAGTTTAAATTGGTGAAATTAATCTTTTAAAGGTTAATAAATTTTTAGTCTGGCAAGAATTGAAAAGAATTGTTTTTCAAAAGCTAATAAAATTTTAGTTCTATTTATAATATATATACATTTGATATATATTGTGAATGGAATACCTTTTGTTTAAAATAAAAGTTGAATTTTCAAATTGTAATATATAGGTATGTATATGTTATAATTTGAGTTGTTTTGAAATATAATTTAAACTTATTGATAAATTTGAATATGTATGAAATTATGATTTAAAGCTTTGTTTAAAAATTAATATTCTTCAAAAGCTAATTTAAAGATTAATTCAAATTGTTTTCAAAATATAAGATAGTTGTTTATTTTAAATATGATAGTTTATAAAAAGGATTTAAATAAAGTTTTGTTTATTTCTTTAAAGTGTTTAAATTGAAATGGTTATAAATAAACTCTTTTTTAAAAATAATCTCTTAAATTTAGAATAATTTGTAAACATAAGTAATATGTAAATAAATTACTAAATTCACATTTACATAAATGTAAAATATAATTATCTTTGTAATAAGGTTTTAAGTACAATTATGCAAGGATTTAACACTTGTAATTTTTAAAGACATGCTAATGACATTTGTTCAAATAAGGAACAAGTGGCAACCTTTATATTTTTAAATTTTAATAAATGTTTTTTTTTCTTCATTAGAAGAAAACTTGTTTTTACAAACATTTGTATCTCCTTGTTTTCACTTCTAACACAAATTAATGGCAAACAAGAAAACTTCTCAAACCTGAAATTGAAAACTAGAAAAACTGCTTTCATTTAAAATCTGAAATTGGATTTGCAAATCTGCAACCTTTCAATAATGCAAGCCTCAACCTGCATTTCAAAAGACTTCAACCTGCAACAATTAAAAATCTGCATTTCTTCAATTGCATTCTAAATGAAGGGCTACAACAAGTTCATCTTTTTAAAACATCAAATTGTTAAGCATGCAGAGAAGATTCATTTCCAACAGCATGCAAATCAAACAGTTTTTCAAATTAAATGTTCAAGCTTGGAAAAGAAAAAAAGTTTCTCTGCTCTGCTTTTAATTCAAGGTGAGTAAACAATCTTAAATACAGTTTGATTTGGTTTCATTGCCATGCATGTGATGATATTTACTTATATCAAAATTCTTTTGCTTGAGTTTTAAAAAAATTGGTATGAATATGTTATGAGTTGTCTGTTTTCATATATTCAATGGTTCTCTGTTGAATTCTGTGGATGTTCTGCTTAAAAATTTCAATACAAACAACTCAAATCCATATTAGCCTTTAGTATTTGAATGAAATTGATTTGTTAATGATTGATAAAGATTATAAAATAGTTTCTACAATTTTTAATTTCACAGATAATTTTTAAAATAAAAGGCACGGTGAAACATTGATATATGACAAAAATTCAATTTATTTAACTTTGGATTTGGATTTCATGAATGTGTTAAGGATCAAAAATCATGATTTTTAAAGTGTATATCATAATTTTTAATTGAGAAATTCTTGAGAAATTGGAGTTTGTGTGGAAATTGGTTTTTTGCAAATTGTCGAGAGATGACTTGATAATTTTAACTAGAATTTGGTTCGAAGCAAGTTTATAGATCATGGATTAGGGGAAAAATGATATCAGATTTTTCCAATTACTGATTTGTTGGAATTCAATCGAATTAGGGTTATGTCTACAGTTACTTTCGGCTTGAATGGTGAAGCTTTACCTCGTGTATGTTGGATCGAACGCGATCGCGTCACGGGGTAAATGATAATCTTGGTGTGGCAAATCTTCAGGGTGATTGGCGAAGTTCATCTACGATTGGTGCGGTGGCTATGGGAGGGGTTTTGGTGATTTGTTTTCCTGCAGTTCGAATGTGAGGTGATAATTTGGGTCGCGCGATTTTTCGTGAACCTGGATGTAAATTCAGGCTCGCGAAGGGAGAAGTAATGAGGGACGATGGTCGTGATGTCCGGCGTTGGTCGGGGTTGTTGGTGCATGTGCACCGTAATGGTTGTGTGCACTGGGAAGAAGGATTTGGGGAAGACACTGGAATCTCGAAGGAGCTACCGCGTTTTCCTGAAGGCGACTCGAAGTAGGTGCTGTTGTGGTTGACTCGAGGGCAAGCATGAGAGTGCATCGAGATTTACTCTGAGTTTTGGTGAATACTACTCGGGTTTAACCCGAGTTTTCCTCTCGAGCTAGTATTTGTAGGTTGTTTTAAAGATTATGTACAGATTTACTCATTGATTGAAAATTGAATCAAGTTTTAAGTAAAATTCTAAAATAACGTGTTTAAACTTAAGAAAATTTAAGTGTTATAGATTTTAAAATTTGATTTCAAAATACTTTATTTCTAAATAAAGTATAAGTTATAATTTTGTAATCCAAATAAATAATTTGTCTTCAAGTTATTTAGATTTGATTAATTCAAATAATTTACTTATGTAGGTAAACATGGTTAAATTATTTTTGATATGAACTTAAGAATTCTTGGTTATATGAATTGATTATAAGTAAAAGAAAAGTTTAATTAAGGATAATGTTTTCTTAATTAAGGATTTTTAAACATAAGTAATTAATTAATTAATTAATTGTTTAATTAATTTTAAATAATTAGTTAATTGTTTATTTAAATTTTAAAAATTATAACTTAATTATGGATTAATTAAGTGAAATTACATAATGATGTAATCAATGATTAGTTTTTGAATATAATTAGAACATTAATTACTTAGGGAAGTAATTAGTAAAGGTTACTCATGGAGTAATTTAAGTTAAGTGATTATTGGGTAATCATTTAATGATATTAATTAGGCAATTTATTAATATAATTGTTTTAAAGTTAATTAGTTATGGAGTAATTAATTAGTTAATTAAGATTTATTTAATGATGGAATTAATAATGAAAGTAATTAGAGATAATTACTTAGGTAAGTAATTAAGAGTTAATTACTTAATTATTTTAGATAATTAATTAATGTGATTATTTAATTAATGAATGAGATTAAATTCAAGGTTAATTACTAGGTGTAATTAATTTAAATTGTAATTAATTAATAAAGTAATTAATTAAGGATCAATTGTTAATTTAAATTGATTAATAATTACTTAATAAAGTAATTAAAGATTAATTAACTTGATTAATTAATCAAGGATTAATATAATTAAATTAGAAGTTAATTAATTAAGAAGTTAATTAATTAAGATAAGTAATTACAAATTGTTAATTATTGTTTATGATTAATGAGATGATTAATTACAAGTTAATTATTTAATTAATTAAAGGATTATTAATTAATAAAGATTATTAATTAATATAATTAATGTAAGTAATTAATAAAAGTAATTAATTAAGGTATGATTAATTAATTGTAATTAATTAAGGTTTAATGTAATTAATTATAGTTAATTAATTAATGATAGTAATTAAAGGTTAGTTACTGAATATGGTTAAGGACAATTACTTGAATGTAATTAAAAGATAATTAATCAAGGAAGATTAATTAAAGAAGGTCATTAGGAGATGATTTATGAATTTGATTTATAATAAATCAATGAAGCAGGAGTTAGGATAATCCAAGTGATTTAAAGGATAGTAATTAATTTAATTAGAGGTTAATTAAATTGATTAAGAGTTAATCAATTCTGCTATGGGTGATTGATTAATATTGAATGGTTGATATTGGATGTTGAATGATATTGGATGATTGATATTGGGTGTTTGGTTGATACTGGATGATTTGGATGTCTATGAGATATGCTGCTTTATGAGATGAATGTTGATATGAATTATCTATTGTGATAATGTTATTCATCTATCTGTTTATATCATCCTGAATAAGTTAAACTGTTTAAATCCCTTAAGTACAACTTGGACATTAAAATGGCGTTTGGTTTCGGTGAGACCGAGATTGGATTTCAATATTTGGAATCCGAAAACCACATCGATTCCAATTAAACGTTAGGTCGTTAAACCAAGTGGAGCAAGTGAAGACTCGAGGTGTAAGGGCTATACGTCAGTATAACTCTGTGGGTGATTCCGTAATGAGTTTGACGGAATAGTACTTATAGATTCGAGATGGCGAATCAGAGTGCAAGGGCTATGGTCGTTGACTATGAGGGTGATTCCAATATGAGTGCAACGAGATAGTGCCTTCGGTTTCGTTCGAACCCGGAACGAACTTGTAAGGATTGAATGCTTTCAGCACATCGTCAGGCGGACGATGAGCATTCTAAGATAGATGTGTCCTCTAAAGGTAATTGCAGCCTCAAGCCTCATTAACCGGGAATGGCTAAAACAAGGGAGGTGCAGCAAGGCTTCGTGGGTCGCACCCACTGGAGAGCAAGATTTACCCCTGTCTAGAAGTCCCTTTTTATTCGGCTGTGTGCGGCGGTTGAATTCCGGACAACCGCCGGGGTTGTCTTGTTGGGGACTGTTCAGTAAGGAATGGTCCCGGCCTTGTGTTGCAGGGGAGTTAGGGTGGCTCCTCGGTACGGTGATCTAGGCCACGTACTGTAACGGGCGGTACCCCAGTAGCCCTGCCATTGATGGAAACCCATTTTCCCTATGAGACCCTACGGTTTTGTTTGTATTACCCACTTTTGTGGCTAGTAGCTGGAATTTAATGAATGTAACAATTTCGGCTATTTCATATTTACTTGAAAACCCTAGACACTTTTATAATATCACTGGATTTCCTATCAAATGTTTTGGTTAGCGTAAGGTAAAAACTTTTCCACGTTTATGTGTGGAAAGTCTTACGTGATACCTTTTCTTTCAAAGGTTTTTCTAAAGTTAAGCAACTTTAAACCGTTTACTCACACCAGACCCGTGTTTGACCCGAGTGTTTATTTTCTGTTTTATTAAACTCTTGGGTACTCATATTATGTATGAGTAGTCAAGTGATTCAGGTTTGCTTGACGAATTCTGGAGGAGTAATGGAGCAGGAGGCTTCCACGTGTAGATATATATTATGTTTCCGCTGTGTTTGTTGTATCTCTGTCTTATATTCTTGAGTTGTATAAATTAGACAGATGTTTATAACTGTCTAATAAGTGATGTGAAGTTATGTAACTCTGATGTATTATGATACTATGTAATTATTTTATTGATATATTATATTTTATTCGTTCCGTTGTGAGTTATCTGTTGCTGTTGTGTTCTTCTTTCTCTTTCTTTTCTTCTTCTATCTCTTTCTTTCTTCACTAGTGATGCGATTTCCTGGAGATAGGAAGTCGGGTCGCTACATTTGGTATCAGAGCATTAGGCTGAGGGAATACCTAAGCTCTGAAGTGTGTCTTTCTTTAGGGAGCATTAGGTTGAGTGAATACCTAGGCTCTGTAGTGGTGTTTTTCTTGAGAGAGCGTACTTGTAATTTTTATAAATAACTATATATTTATATATTTTTATATATCTACCTGATCTGTTGGGTTATCTGTTCAGATTTGCCAACATGAGTTTTAGAGGTAGATGGAGTAGTGGTATGTGTTGGTAACACGACTACCACTAATGGATGAGGTCCATATGTTGAGGTTGGAAGTATTTGTCGAGACTGTATACCTAATACCGTCTCAAGTGAGATTTGTTGTTTGGAGTAAGGATTTCTTTGATATCCGAAGGGAATCTTTTAAAGATTCGGAATTTATCTTTGAAGAATAAGTTTAGGTTTCGCTCGGGTGAGCGAATTATTCTTGAGTTTAGATTTGATGGAAGTGCAGAAGTAAGTAATGATATCTTGATAACTGCGTGATGAGATGCAGTATCCGTTGATATTTCTGAAGATGTTTTCTCTTGAAGCAGTTTTAAAGGTGGTTGAGGAGCAGTCTTTACCTGCCTCAGGTAAGACTCGTCTGTGTAGAAGTTATCCGGATCTTCAATATGGAAGTTGGCTGTTTTGAATATGAGACTAAGGTCTATGAGTTGTTTCTCTTCAGGCATGGTCTCATTTGTCGTATCCTTTAAGGAGAGTGAGGTGTTGAAGCTTGATTTGGAGCCCGAGTTTCTTTTGGGTTGTCTGCCATCTCAGAGGTCTTTTGTGTGGTTTGTAGATGGTTTTGTTTTTCGAGAAGCATTTGGATTAGAAGTCTGTGGATAGCTGTGGTAGCAGTTCATCTTGAAGTGATCGGTGTGCTGACGAGAAAGTCTTTGGCTTGGCAGTATCATCGAAGTTGAGTTTGGAAGCTGCAGTGTAGCTTGTTTCTCCGATGGTTCTGGGATCTTATTGGTTCTTCTATTAGCAGTCCGAGCAATTGGTGGAAGTTTTCTTGAAGGTTAACCTTGTTTGGAAAAGTTTAGAGCTGTTCTAATTGGTAAAGAGAGGACAGTTTCTTTGGAATTCGAATTAGGTTGGATCGTAAAAGTGACTTGCGATTGGTTTGGCATTTTCTTGAGCATTCTTTTGTTTGAGACTGATGATTCTCATGAGGAAGTAGGAGCTGCTGATGTTATCAGAAGAATTGTCTGCATCTGGAGTTGAGTTCCATATTGTTTTGGGATTCCAGAAGCGATTTGGTAGTTAGCCTGGTAGTAGGATGGTTTTTGGAGAAGTAGAGATTGGTGTAGCAGCTCAAGAATTTATTTTTGGAATTTGGATTTGGTTAGATCTTGTTTTTGAATTGGATTCTGTAGTAAAGTTGTGTGACTGAGTCAGATGAGTTACTCAGATTTTATGGATTTGATGAACAAAGTTTCCCGGAATTTAATGGATAAGTTTGTACTTGTGTTCATCATTAGTATTCTCATCTATTTCCGAATCAGAGTTGTGTAGCGGAAGCGAAGTAGCAGCTGTGCAAGGAAGGAAGCAAGTTCTGTTTGCTATTTCTTGAGTAAGTGGTGTTTGTGTTCTGGATTTCGACGGATTATGAAGACTTTTTTGTTGAATAGGATCCAGAAGATAGTTTGCTTTGGTCTAGTTGTTTCTGTAAATATCAGCATAGGTTGAGCTGATTAGGAAGAGGGTTGGTAGCCCATGATTGTCTGTTGAGTTATGCAGATTTGAGATGAGGAGTTTGAAGTTGGGGACTTCATTGTTGTTAGGATTTATCTGGTTAAGAGAGTAGAAATTGAGTAAGATTGGTTGGTTAATGCTATGGCATTTGAGATTTCTTATCTGTGTTCTGATAAGATAAGATCTGTTGTTTATAAGATTGAATTGCCAGTTTGGATAGCTGGGATTCATTATATTTCACGTATCTCTGAGGGACTATGTGTATGGTATATTGTTGGTTGTTGAATTCGTAGTTCAATTGGAGTTGGATGTTGAGCTGGATTTGAGTATAGTATGGTGTTCTGTTCAGGATTGGTGGATCTAGAGAAGAGAGGAGCTCTGGTTTTTGGTGGTGTAGTTAGTTTGTTAGCTTTTGTAGAGCGAGTCTTTCGATGATTTATACTTGGGAAACTCGAAATAGTATTAGAGTTTTATTCTGACGTATGTCAGGATAATTAGTTAAGTTTGTTTGTGTGATTGATTGCTTTGGTTGTTGGTAACTGATTGATAAATATGCTTTGCTGATTGAATTAAAATCTTACTGGATTATTAAATTACCTTTGCTTTTAAATTTCGGGGACGAAATTCTTTTAAGGGGGGAGGATTGTAACGACCCGGAATTTTGGGCAATATCGATTTAATAATCTGTATAAATAATTTAATTGGTTTAATGATTTTCTTTATAATTTTAGTTTAAATTGGTGAAATTAATCTTTTAAAGGTTAATAAATTTTTAGTCTGGCAAGAATTGATAAGAATTGTTTTTCAAAAGCTAATAAAATTTTAATTCTATTTATAATATATATACATTTGATATATATTGTGAATGGAATACCTTTTGTTTAAAATAAAAGTTGAATTTTCAAATTGTAATATATATGTATGTATATGTTATAATTTGAGTTGTTTTGAAATATAATTTAAACTTATTGATAAATTTGAATATGTATGAAATTATGATTTAAAGCTTTGTTTAAAAATTAATATTCTTCAAAAGCTAATTTAAAGATTAATTCAAATTGTTTTCAAAATATAAGATAGTTGTTTATTTTAAATATGATAGTTTATAAAAAGGATTTAAATAAAGTTTTGTTTATTTCTTTAAAGTGTTTAAATTGAAATGGTTATAAATAAACTCTTTTTTAAAAATAATCTCTTAAATTTAGAATAATTTGTAAACATAAGTAATATGTAAATAAATTACAAAATTCACATTTACATAAATGTAAAATATAATTATCTTTGTAATAAGGTTTTAAGTACAATTATGCAAGGATTTAACACTTGTAATTTTTAAAGACATGCTAATGACATTTGTTCAAATAAGGAACAAGTGGCAACCTTTATATTTTTAAATTTTAATAAATGTTTTTTTTCTTCTTTAGAAGAAAACTTGTTTTTACAAACATTTTTATCTCCTTGTTTTCACTTCTAACACAAATTAATGGCAAATAAGAAAACTTCTCAAACCTAAAATTGAAAACCAGAAAAACTGCTTTCATTTAAAATCTGAAATTGGATTTGCAAATCTACAACCTTTCAATAATGCAAGCCTCAACCTGCATTTCAAAAGACTTCAACCTGCAACAATTAAAAATCTGCATTTCTTCAACTGCATTCTAAATGAAGGGCTACAGCAAGTTCATCTTTTTAAAACATCAAATTGTTAAGCATGCAGAGAAGATTCATTTCCAACAGCATGCAAATCAAACAGTTTTTCAAATTAAATGTTCAAGGCTGGAAAAGAAAAAAGTTACTCTGCTCTGCTTTTAATTCAAGGTGAGTAAACAATCTTAAAAACAGTTTGATTTGGTTTCATTGCCATGCATGTGATGATATTTACTTATATCAAAATTCTTTTGCTTGAGTTTAAAAAAAAATTGGTATGAATATGTTATGAGTTGTCTGTTTTCATATATTCAATGGTTCTCTGTTGATTTCTGTGGATGTTCTGCTTAAAAATTTCAATACAAACAACTCAAATCCATATTAGCCTTTAGTCTTTATCAATCATTGATTTGTTAATGATTGATAAAGATTATAAAATAGTTTCTACAATTTTTAATTTCACAGATAATTTTTAAAATAAAAGGCACAGTGAAACATTGATATATGACAAAAATTCAATTTATTTAACTTTGGATTTGGATTTCATGAATGTGGTAAGGATCAAAAATCATGATTTTTAAGGTGTATATCATAATTTTTAATTGAGAAATTCTTGAGAAATTGGAGTTTGTGTGGAAATTGGTTTTTTGCAAATTGCCGAGAGATGACTTGATAATTTTAGCTAGAATTTGGTTCGAAGCAAGTTTATAGATCATGGATTAGGGGAAAAATGATATCAGATTTTTCCAATTACTGATTTGTTGGAATTCAATCGAATTAGGGTTATGTCTGCAGTTACTTTCGGCTTGAATGGTGAAGCTTTACTTCGTGTATGTTGGATCGAACGCGATCGCGTCAGGGGGTAAATGATAATCTTGGTGTGGCAAATCTTCAGGGTGATTGGCGAAGTTCATCTACGATTGGTGCGGCGGCTATGGGAGGGGTTTTGGTGATTTTTTTCCTGCAGTTCGAATGTGAGGTGATAATTTGGGTCGCGCGATTTTTCGTGAACCTGGGTGTAGATTCAGGCTCGCGAGGGGAGAAGTAATGAGGGACGATGGTCGTGATGTTCGGCGTTGGTCGGGGTTGTTGGTGCATGTGCACCGTGATGGTTGTGTGCACTGGGAAGAAGGATTTGGGGAAGACACTGGAATCTCGAAGGAGCTACCGCGTTTTCCTGAAGGCGACTTGAAGTAGGTGCTGTTGGGGTTGACTCGAGGGCAAGCATGAGAGTGCATCGAGATTTACTCTTAGTTTTGGTGAATACTACTCGGGTTTAACCCGAGTTTTCCTCTCGACCTAGTATTTGCAGGTTGTTTTAGAGATTATGTACAGATTTACTCATTGATTGAATAATTGAATCAAGTTTTAAGTAAAATTCTAAAATAACGTGTTTAAACTTAAGAAAATTTAAGTGTTATAGATTTTAAAATTTGATTTCAAAATACTTTATTTCTAAATAAAGTATAAGTTATAATTTTGTAATCCAAATAAATAATTTGTCTTCAAGTTATTTAGATTTGATTAAATTCAAATAATTTACTTATGTAGGTAAACATGGTTAAATTATTTTTGATATGAACTTAAGAATTCTTGGTTATATGAATTGATTATAAGTAAAAGAAAAGTTTAATTAAGGATAATGTTTTCTTAATTAAGGATTTTTAAACATAATTAATTAATTAATTAATTGTTTAATTAATTTTAAATAATTAGTTAATTGTTTATTTAAATTTTAAAAATTATAACTTAATTATGTATTAATTAAGTGAAATTACATATTGATGTAATCAATGATTAGTTTTTGAATATAATTAGAACATTAATTACTTAGGGAAGTAATTAGTAAAGGTTACTCATGGAGTAATTTAAGTTAAGTGATTATTGGGTAATCATTTTAATGATATTAATTAGGCAATTTATTAATATAATTATTTTAAAGTTAATTAGTTATGGAGTAATTAATTAGTTAATTAAGATTTATTTAATGATGGAATTAATAATGAAAGTAATTAGAGATAATTACTTAGGTAAGTAATTAAGAGTTAATTACTTAATTATTTTAGATAATTAATTAATGTGATTAATTAATTAATGAATGAGATTAAATTCAAGGTTAATTACTAGGTGTAATTAATTTAAATTGTAATTAATTAATAAAGTAATTAATTAAGGATCAACTGTTAATTTAAATTGATTAATAATTACTTAATAAAGTAATTAAAGATTAATTAACTTGATTAATTAATCAAGGATTAATATAATTAAATTAGAAGTTAATTAATTAAGAAGTTAATTAATTAAGATAAGTAATTACAAATTGTTAATTATTGTTTATGATTAATGAGATGATTAATTACAAGTTAATTATTTAATTAATTAAAGGATTATTAATTAATAAAGATTATTAATTAATATAATTAATGTAAGTAATTAATAAAAGTAATTAATTAAGGTATGATCAATTAATTGTAATTAATTAAGGTTTAATGTAATTAATTATAGTTAATTAATTAATGATAGTAATTAAAGGTTAGTTACTGAATATGGTTAAGGACAATTACTTGAATGTAATTAAAAGATAATTAATCAAGGAAGATTAATTAAAGAAGGTCATTAGGAGATGATTTATGAATTTGATTTATAATAAATCAATGAAGCAGGAGTTAGGATAATCCAAGTGATGTAAAGGATAGTAATTAATTTAATTAGAGGTTAATTAAATTGATTAAGAGTTAATCAATTCTGCTATGGGTGATTGATTAATATTGAATGGTTGATATTGAGTGATTGATATTGGATGTTGAATGATATTGGATGATTGATATTGGGTGTTTGGTTGATACTAGATGATTTGGATGTCTATGAGATATGTGATATGCTGCTTTATGAGATGAATGTTGATATGAATTATCTATTGTGATAATGTTATTCATCTATCTGTTTATATCATCCTGACTAAGTTAAACTGTTTAAATCCCTTAAGTACAACTTGGACATTAAAATGGCGTTTGGTTTCGGTGAGACCGGGATCGGATTTCCATATTTGGAATCCGAAAACCACATCGATTCCAATTAAACGTTAGGTCGTTAAACCAAGTGGAGCAAGTGAAGACTCGAGGTGTAAGGGCTATACGTCAGTATAACTCTATGGGTGATTCCATAATGAGTTTGACGTAATAGTACTTATAGATTCGAGATGGCGAATCAGAGTGCAAGGGCTATAGTCGTTGACTATGAGGGTGATTCCAATATGAGTGCAACGAGATAGTGCCTTCGGTTTCGTTCGAACCCGGAACGAACTTGTAAGGATTGAATGCTTTCAGCACATCGTCAGGCGGACGATGAGCATTCTAAGATAGATGTGTCCTCTAAAGGTAATCGCAGCCTCAAGCCTCATCAACCGGGATTGGCTAAAACAGGGGAGGTGCAGCAAGGCTACGTGGGTCGCACCCACTGGAGAGCAAGATTTACCCCTGTCTAGAAGACCCTTTTTATTCGCTGCGTGGGGCGGTTGAATTCCGGACAACCGCCGGGGTTGTCTTGTTCGGGACTATTCAGTAAGGAATGGTCCCGGCCTTGTGTTGCAGGGGAGTTAGGGTGGCTCCTCGGTACGGTGATCTAGGCCACGTACTGTGACGGGCGGTACCCCAGTAGCCCTGCCATTGATGGAAACCCATTTTCCCTACGAGACCCTACGGTTTTGTTTGTATTACCTACTTTTGTGGCTAGTAGCTGGAATTTAATGAATGTAACAATTTCGGCTATTTCATATTTACTTGAAAACCCTAGACACTATTATAATATCACTGGATTTCCTATCAAATGTTTTGGTTAGCGTAAGGTAAAAACTTTTCCATGTTTATGTGTGGAAAGTCTTACGCGATACCTTTTCTTTCAAAGGTTTTTCTAAAGTTAAGCAACTTTAAACCGTTTACTCACACCAGACCCCTATCTGACCCGAGTGTTTATTTTCTGTTTTATTAAACTCTTGGGTACTCATATTATGTATGAGTAGTCAAGTGATTCAGGTTTGCTTGACGAATTCTAGAGGAGTAATGGAGCAGAAGGCTTCCACGTGTAGATATATATTATGTTTCCGCTGTGTTTGTTGTATCTCTGTCTTATATTCTTGAGTTGTATAAATTAGACAGATGTTTATAACTGTCTAATAAGTGATGTGAAGTTATGTAACTCTGATGTATTATGATACTATGTAATTATTTTATTGATATATTATATTTTATTCGTTCCGTTGTGAGTTATCTGTTGCTGTTGTGTTCTTCTTTCTCTTTCTTTTCTTCTTCTATCCCTTTCTTTCTTCACTAGTGATGCGATTTCCTGGAGATAGGAAGTCGGGTCGCTACAGGATATATGACGCAAAGGTCCTCTTCCGGCTAAACCGAACAGTGAGCGCAGTATTTCAAAAACATATGGATATTGGTATTTCAATTAAGTCACAACTTAAAACCCAAAACTTTTCTTCAAATGGTTTGAACCAATTACCATTTCAAATCTTTATATTACAAAAAAGATTTATTTCACAAAGATCAATTTATAGACTTTAAAACAATTTCCATTCCAATTGGATTAACTCATTAAATCTTTAAATCAAAGATTTAACTCATAGCTTTCAAAATTCGATTAACTTGTTGAATCTTTAAATCAAAGATTCAACTTATAGCTTTCAAAATCATTTTCAAAGATTCATTCATAGCCTTTCAAATACAATTTCAATTCAAGTTGGATTAACTCATTCGGTCTTTGAATTAAAGACTCATTTCATAGCTTTCAAAGCATTTCAATTCTATTTCAAACTTGAAACCTTTTCAACATAATTTGGAGATCCTTTCTTTAAAATGAAAGCTATTATTATTTGAAAACAAGTAGTTTTCGTTTCGAAGAAATTCAATCTCATTTATAAAAGTTAAAATCTTTAGGTTAATTCAAATTCCTAAAAAACAACACCTTAAAATGGTTTAAAACCCATATAAACCGGTATACCATTTAATTTCATAAATACTGAATATAGAATTCAATTTCAAATATTGAATTCAAATTTAAATCAAAATATTTAAATTTCAAAACTCAATCAAGTTATTCAAAATAAATTTCATCTTTGAAATTCCTTTATCAAAAGCTTTTCACTTTAAACCCAATCTATTTCAAACCATTTGAATTTTAAAATTCAAATTCAAAACCATTTTCAAAAATCCGTGGCTTAATCGATTTCCTCGTGAAATCCATATTTGTGTGTGTGTGGTGTGGTCCAGGGCTTTAACACAATAGTGCAACATCATTCAATCATCATAGATCAAAACACGGAAATATAGTTGATAAGCGATATAAACTATAACGCCCATCGTCATTCACAGATCACAGATATATATATCACAGATAAGTAAATTACAGATCACAACATAATCAGGATGTATCACAAAGCATCATATATCAGGGATATCAAACAATTCACATTCAGTAAAATCCAAACAATCATAAATAAGGTCAGTTAATTGTCTGATAAATTTAAATCAGATAAGTCATCAATCGTAGTTAATTAACATAAATTAATTTCAAATCATTTGATTGATTATCCTTTAATCATTTATTAATTAAATTAATTAACCTTAAATTATTTAATAATTAACCTTTAATTATTCAATTATCTTTAATTAATTTCCTTTAGTTAATTAATTCATTAATAAATAAATCAACCCTTAATTAATCACACTTTAATAAATCATTCTTAATTAATCATCCTTAATTAATTATTCTTAATTAATTACAACAAGTGATTATTAATTAACTTTAATTTATTAGAATATCCAACATTAATTACAATAAGTAATTAATCTCTTAATTACTTTCATTAAGTAATTAACAATTTAAAACTGATTATCTTAATTAATTAATCTAATTATTGATTCTTAATTACATATTAATTGCTTATTCTATTATCTAAACTTAAATTTATACATTTAAACTTATAATTACTAATTTAATCAATACAAATTATCAATTATCATTCCAATTATCTTAATGGTTAATGAATTTAATCCTTAATCTTTATAACTTAGAGTAAACTCATTTTTTTTTTCATCATTGATTAAATTTCCACTTTCAATATGTTTGAAAACATCTATTTCACTTTTCCTTAAACTTTCATTTTAAATTTCAAGTTTAAACGAACACTAATTGAACTTCAAATCTCTTTATAAAAAATAACTAAAAAAAAACCTTTAAATTACAAATTAAAGCAATTCTTTGTTTATGAAGGGATTTTAAATCATATTCCCTTAAATTTAGAATATTTAAACTTATTTAAAATAGTTAAATTTATAAACTTTCTTCACTTCAAAAATCTGGAATTTAAATATTTTTTTGCCTCAGTTTAATTTGATTTCAATTTTAAGACCAACATTTTTTTGAAACTGAGTACAGGTTAACTCTGAACAAAGACAACCCGAGCCAAACACTCACGATTCCCGAGTCCAGCTTCGAGTTCCCCTACATCTTCATTTGCTTCAGTTTTTCGTGAATCCCTTCGAGTTTGCTCTGATGCCAAGCCTTCTTCCCCAACCCTATAGAATTAACAGGCACGAACTATGTCGCATGCATGTGCACGTTTCACCCACGTCGCTCCGATGGTCGATGAGACGTCCAGCAAGCCGCGACTGACTCCAACATCGATCTCAAGTCGAAGAACCACTCAATCAGTAGCCATCCGAAATCGAGTGAAACTCGATCGACCTGGAAACGAACTTCCTCAAAAAATTTCTCTCCACGGCAACTCTGGCCAACGGAGTCGCTGCCACCTCTACTACGTTTCCTTCAGCAACCCCCACTGCCTTTCCCGAAGTCACGTGCAGCTCGATGCACACACGTGGTCACGCCGATCGACAATTTGAGCTTCAGTAAATTAGGTTAAAAAAAAAAGAATTCGCTACCGCCTCCGACGTCGAGGCCACCCCCGCTTATTTTTCCTACCACCCCAGTAAGCTTCCCCATCTCCCCTAGCAACACCGGCATCTCCAGTTCATTGCGTCGTCGGGGATTGGTCAAAAATCAATTCCCGATCATCTACCGATTTCTCCTTGTATTCTCATTTAAAAATTACCATCTTCATTTTAAAAATCCTATCTTCTGTTAGAGATTCGAGATGTGTAATTAAATTTAAGTTTCATGGTATTTGAATATATCACAAATTTACATTTTCCTGTAAATAGTTTGTTTTTGAGATGTTTTGAAACTTTATTGTATTGGAAAACTTCTCCAGGCCTTAATTTAAGTATGAACAAATTTTTTTTGTTAAAACATCACAGTCTAATGAGGATTAGTCGAAGAGATTATCGAATACCCTGTTGATTTTCTACTCTGAAATCCAAACAGAGAACAAGTGACACACAGGCACATATATGACAGAGTTAAAAACTTGAAAGATACTCTACTAAACATTTTTGAATCCAAATCATACATACCTACATGTAATTTAACTTAAACTTGAAAACAGGTTGTTTACTCACAGATAAAAGAATCAAAGAAATTTAGTTTAAAAAAAAATTTTGCTCACAGTTTGAAGAAGAAAGACAGAGATGCTTTCATACTGACACAACTTTGAAATTTGCAAGCTGGAATCTCTTCTTTCATATCTGGCTTTGTAGTTGATTTGTTGTTGTTTAGGTTTTAAGATAATATTCACTTCATATTATTTTTAGCTTTAAATGAACGAATTTATGAGAAGAAGAGGTTGATGTATATAAAAGAAAGCCTACAGTATGGTATAGTTAGTACAGTGTGTTATAATGTAGATTTGTACAAGTGAATATAATATTTTGTATAATAGGCATGGTTGAAGATTACTCGGCTGAAGTGATGTTGTTATGTACAATATCAAAGACATTTTGTTGCAGCCTACTACTTGTCTTCATTTGTTTATACATAGATGCTTTTATATTTGAGACTGAAAAAGATTTAAAGTGTGCTAGCATTAAATGCACGAGTACTAGTTCCCATGCTTGCTTATATCTAGTTTAATTTGGCTGATGATAATGTTAGGGTGGCTGCAGCTTTGCCTTGGCAAAAATGCTTTTGTTTGTTATTTTACTTCATTTTGTTTACTTTGCATATTTATTTACAACTTTGTTTCTTTGTTTTGTATTTGAATGGTTTGTTTATTCTTATTTTTTTATTTTTCCAGGTTGCCTCTTTTCTTCATGTACAAATATACTTTCTTCTTTTATTTGTTCATACTTATGTATATTATCATTATCTTCTTGCTTTGTAATATGGATGTAGTTCTATATTTAGTTTGATGTTAGAATTTGTCAAATATGTTTTACTTTATATTTTGTATGTTTGCTTTAATTTTTAACTTAAATATTTATTTCAAAAATTTTATTATATTTACACGACTTTAAAAATCCATTTCATAAGATTGAATTCAAATATCTCTATATTAACATTGTTTAAAAATAACTCAATACAAAATAAAATAAAAATTTATAAAAGAAACCATTTCTTTCTTAATAAATAACATAATTTGTTTGAATTTGGAAAAACACGAATCAATTTATCATTTAATTTCACAATTTTAAATCAAAAATAATTTAAATTATCAATTTAAATTAATAAAAATCCGGGGTCGTTACAAACTTCCCCCTTAAAAGAATTTCGTCCTCGAAATTCGCAAGCACGGAAACAACACAGAGATAAACAGATTCGATCTCTTATAATTCCTCAAACTTAAGATATGAATTCCAAACTCAAGTCGGAATATCTCAGAACACATACCAATTTGTCCCGCTTCGGACTTCGATCAACCCGAGAAATTTCAATAGAATTTCAAAAATTCAAATTTGGTTTTAAACGAAATCGTTTTATTGATACCATTCAATTTTATCCTTATATTTAATTAACCAATTTAACTCAATTCAAAATTTCCAATTTATTCAAAATTTCCAATTTATTCAAAATTTCCAATTTCATTCAAATTTCAAATTCATTAAAGTTTACATCAAAAACTAAAAAGAAATCGATGAAGATACGAAATAAGAATTTCCTACTACGATTCGTAGGGCATCACCACACCGAAACTTCTTTCTGGAGCTATCACGAAGCAATCAAAAGAAATTTGAAAATGAATCAAAAAGAGATTGAGAAGAAAGTTGTTTCAACTGTTGTTACAGAGTATTGACCAATTATAGTCGTATTTCCCTGTCCCCTACCTCGTTCTCTTCTTGCACTCATACTCACTATCAGTGGATAGTAAGAGAATTTACTGAGACATTCGAACAGATATCTTAGGGATTACTCATTCTAGGGTATACTTCACCCTATCTCTAATGAGCTACTTAATGTGTTATACTCCTGAGCTAAAGTTTAACCTTAGCTCTGATACCAAATGTGACGTTTAGGATTTTGCCCGCTCGAAAATCGACATCCATACTTCATATCGTATTCGAATGTCATAGATTCGACCGTTTAAATCCGATTCGCCGGAGCTTATAACAAAATTAAGTAAATAACACAACGGAATAAAGGAATAATACATTGATTACAGCTTCGATACAATATCTGATACAACAGAGTGATACAATGAATATCAATATACATCAGAGATATGATACAAGAAATACCAGCGGAAAAGAAAACGATAACACCAACAGCGGATAATCTCCATCTCCAAAGCTCCAATTCCGAAATAGCTCGAACTCCCAATAAAGATGCACCAAGCTAAGCAAGGCTGGTGTGATCCAAAGACTGAACTAACTCCAGATAATCTACTAAACCTGACTATCTGAAAAACCCAACTCTAGACTGCTCGTGTAGAAAATAACGAGCACCCAGAGTTTAGGAAAGAAACAATAAACTCCGGATCAGTCGTGGGACTGGTGTGAGCAACAAAAACAGTTTATCTTTAAAAACAAACAACGAAATATTTTAAAATCAATTCGCAATGCTTTTTAGAAATGAGACTACCATAAGGCCTCCCGCACACACACACAATGCAAACGCAGAATCGGAGGAGATTTCTCCTTATGATAGTTAAAGATGCTTGATACGCATTTAAAAAGAACATTTGATATTATTACTAGTGCATAGTGTAGGAAAAATTTATTTCGAAAATAAAGATATAAGTCTTAGCCAGCATAGACATTTCGAACTATGCCTACTATAGCTACCATCTAAACAGTGGTGACCACCATAAGTAAATGGCAGGTTCTACAACTAAAACCGTACACGGTTTCGTATTGGGAATTGGATTTCCAACAAATGGTTAGGCCAAGGAACTTCCCATTGCCACATGAGAACGCCTCTGGAAGGACGTCCCCGAGAACCTAACCGGATCTCTGCCAACACAAGGCCGGGTTACCCATAACTGGGTAACTACCGACACGAGTATGCCATCCCTCGGTCGTAAACGACCTTTTCTCGGGATCCCGATAACCAACAACCACAAAGTAATAAATCCGTAGTAACCACATAGGTTAAATATCTGGGCTCCATACCATGATACCACCTCTATCCAGAAGGAAATGCACATACCCTAAGGGGCGCTACCCCCAATAACCTTGCCGCATCTTTCCTGTTTCAACCATTTCGGGGTGTGAGGTCCGACGAAGTCTCGTCCACAAAGCCATGCTTTGGGTCAACAAATAATCAAAGTAATGATCACAAAGATAAATGATCAAACAAATGATCATATCACAAATGATCAAACAATGATCATTTCACAGCAACATTCAGCATGTCACATTACCAAATTGGGAATATATTGCTAATAACCTTCAACTATATAACCTCTGAGCTCCTACGTCTCAGAGAAGGGTGTTAAGCTAAGAGAATAAATTCTCCGCCACCAACAGAAATATATTTGAAAGAAATCAGCTTTATATCTCAATTTGTAATATCAGGCATACTATCCATACAAGTCTGTTCCAGGATCGAACAGAACCGAAGGCACTTACAAAGAAGTCCTTGCAATCCGGATATTCACTAATCACGTTCGGACTTCCCATCACATATGGAGTCTCTATACCGGGGACCAGTCGATGCAAAGACATTCGACGAGTTGTCCTTTCGCTTTCAAAAATATCCGGTCTTCAACACCGGTCTTCAAATGCTATCCATAACGACATATCACATATTCAGAATGGGATATATGACGCAAAGGTCCTCTCCCGGCTAAACCGAACAGTGAGCGCAGTATTTCAAAAACATATGGATATTGTGATTTCAATTAAGTCACAACTTAAAACCCAAAACTTTTCTTCAAATGGTTTGAACCAATTACCATTTCAAATCTTTATATTACAAAAAAGATTTATTTCACAAAGATCAATTTATAGACTTTAAAACAATTTCCATTCCAATTGGATTAACTCATTAAATCTTTAAATCAAAGATTTAACTCATAGCTTTCAAAATTCGATTAACTTGTTGAATCATTAAATCACAGATTCAACTTATAGCTTTCAAAATCATTTTCAAAGATTCATTCATAGCCTTTCAAATACAATTTCAATTCAAGTTGGATTAACTCATTCAGTCTTTGAATTAAAGACTCATTTCATAGCTTTCAAAACATTTCAATTCTATTTCAAACTTGAAACCTTTTCAACATAATTTGGAGATCCTTTCTTTAAAATGAAAGCTATTATTATTTGAAAACAAATAGTTTTCGTTTCGAAGAAATTCAATCTCATTTATACAAGTTAAAATCTTTGGGTTAATTCAAATTCCCAAAAAAAACACCTTAAAATGGTTTAAAACCCATATAAACCGGTATACCATTTAATATCATAAATACTGAATATAGAATTCAATTTCAAATATTGAATTCAAATTTAAATCAAAATATTTAAATTTCAAAACTCAATTAAGTTATTCAAAATAAATTTCATCTTTGAAATTCCTTTATCAAAAGCTTTTCACTTTAAACCCAATCTATTTCAAACCATTTGAATTTTAAAATTCAAATTCAAAACCATTTTCAAAAATCTGTGACTTAATCGATTTCCTCGTGAAATCCATATTTGTGTGTGTGTGGTGTGGTCCAGGGGTTTAACACAATAGTGCAACATCATTCAATCATCATAGATCAAAACACGGAAATATAGTTGATAAGCGATATAAACTATAACGCCCATCTTCATTCACAGATCACAAATATATATATCACAGATAAGTAAATTACAGATCACAACATAATCAGGATGTATCATAAAGCATCATATATCAGGGATATCAAACAATTCACATTCAGTAAAATCCAAACATTCATAAATAAGGTCAGTTAATTGTCTGATAAATTTAAATCAGATAAGTCATCAATCGTAGTTAATTAACATAAATTAATTTCAAATCATTTGATTGATTATCCTTTAATCATTTATTAATTAAATTAATTAACCTTAAATTATTTAATAATTAACCTTTAATTATTCAATTATCTTTAATTAATTTCCTTTAATTAATTAATTCATTAATAAATAAATCAACCCTTAATTAATCACTCTTTAATAAATCATTCTTAATTAATCATCCTTAATTAATTATTCTTAATTAATTACAACAAGTGATTATTAATTAACTTTAATTTATTAGAATATCCAACATTAATTACAATAAGTAATTAATCCCTTAATTACTTTCATTAAGTAATTAACAATTTAAAACTGATTATCTTAATTAATTAATCTAATTATTGATTCTTAATTACATATTAATTACTTATTCTATTATCTAAACTTAAATTTATACATTTAAACTTATAATTACTAATTTAATCAATACAAATTATCAATTATCATTCCAATTATCTTAATGGTTAATGAATTTAATCCTTAATCTTTATAACTTAGAGTAAACTCATTTTTTTTTCATCATTGATTAAATTTCCACTTTCAATATGTTTGAAAACATCTATTTCACTTTTCCTTGAACTTTCATTTTAAATTTCAAGTTTAAACGAACACTAATTGAACTTCAAATCTCTTTATAAAAAATAACTAAAAAAAACCTTTAAATTACAAATTAAAGCAATTCTTTGTTTATGAAGGGATTTTAAATCATATTCCCTTAAATTTAGAATATTTTAACTTATTTAAAATATTTAAATTTATAAACTTTCTTCACTTCAAAAATCTGGAATTTAAATATTTCTTTAGCCTCAGTTTAATTTGATTTCAATTTTAAGACCAACATTTTTTTGAAACTGAGTACAGGTTAACTCTGAACAAAGACAACCCGAGCCAAACACTCACGATTCCCGAGTCCAGCTTCGAGTTCCCCTACATCTTCATTTGCTTCGAGTTTTTCGTGAATCCCTTCGAGTTTGCCCTGATGCCAAGCCTTCTTCCCCAACCCTGTAGAATTAACAGGCATGAACTATGTCGCGTGCACGTGCACGTTTCACCCACGAAACTCCGATGGTTGATGAGACGTCCAGCAAGTCGCGACTGACCCCAACATAGATCTCAAGTCGAAGACCCACTCAATCAGTAGCTATCCGAAATCGAGTGAAACTCGATCGACCTGGAAACGAACTTCCTCAGAAAATTTCTCTCCACGGCAACTCTGGCCACCGGAGTCGCTGCCACCTCTACTACGTTTCCTTCAGCAACCCCCACTGCCTTTCCCGAAGTCACGTGCAGCTCGATGCACACACGTGGTCACGCCGATCGACAATTTGAGCTTCAGTAAATTAGGTATAAAAAAAAAGAATTCGCTACCGCCGCCGCCTCCGACGTCGAGGCCACCCCCGCTTATTTTTCCTACCACCCCAGTAAGCTTCCCCATCTCCCCTAGCGACACCGGCATCTCCAGTTCATTGCGTCGCCGGGGATTGGTCAAAAATCAATTCCCGATCATCTACCGATTTCTCCTTGCATTCTCATTTAAAAATTACCATCTTCATTTTAAAAATCCTATCTTCTGTTAGAGATTCGAGATGTGTAATTAAATTTAAGTTTCATGGTATTTGAATATGTCACAAATTTACATTTTCCTGTAAATAGTTTGTTTTTGAGATGTTTTGAAACTTTATTGTACTGGAAAACTTCTCCAGGCCTTAATTTAAGTATGAACTAATTTGTTTTGTTAAAACATCACAGTCTAATGAGGATTAGTCGAAGAGATTATCGAATACCCTGTTGATTTTCTACTCTGAAATCCAAACAGAGAACAAGTGACACACATGCACATATATGACAGAGTTAAAAACTTGAAAGATACTCTACTAAACATTTTTGAATCCAAATCATACATACACACATGTAATTTAACTTAAACTTGAAAACAGGTTGTTTACTCACAGATAAAAGAATCAAAGAAATTTAGTTTAAAAAAAAATAATTCTCACAGTTTGAAGAAGAAAGACAGAGATGCTTTCATACTGACACAACTTTGAAATTTGCAAGCTGGAATCTCTTCTTTCATATCTGGATTTGCAGTTGATTTGTTGTTGTTTAGGTTTTAAGATAATATTCACTTCATATTATTTTTTAGCTTTAAATGAACGAATTTATGAGAAGAAGAGGTTGATGTATATAAAAGAAAGCCTACAGTATGGTATAGTTAGTACAGTGTGTTATAATGTAGATTTGTACAAGTGAATATAATATTTTGTATAATAGGCATGGTTGAAGATAACTCGGCTGAAGTGATGTTGTTATGTACAATATCAAAGACATTTTGTTGCAGCCTACTACTTGTCTTCATTTGTTTATACATAGATGCTTTTATATTTGAGGCTGAAAAAGATTTAAAGTGTGCTAGCATTAAATGCACGAGTACTAGTTCCCATGCTTGCTTATATCTAGTTTAATTTGGCTGATGATAATGTTAGGGTGGCTGCAGCTTTGTCTTGACAAAAATGCTTTTGTTTGTTATTTTACTTCATTTTGTTTACTTTGCATATTTATTTACAACTTTGTTTCTTTGTTTTGTATTTGAATGGTTTGTTTATTCTTATTTTTTTATTTTTCCAGGTTGCCTCTTTTATTCATATACAAATATACTTTCTTCTTTTATTTGTTCATACTTATGTATCTTCTTGCTTTGTAATATGGATGTAGTTCTATATTTAATTTGATGTTTGAATTTGTCAAATATGTTTTACTTTATATTTTGTATGTTTGCTTTAATTTTTAACTTAAATATTTATTTCAAAAATTTTATTATATTTACACGACTTTAAAAATCCATTTCATAAGATTGAATTCAAATATCTCTATATTAACATTGTTTAAAAATAACTCAATATAAAATAAAATAAAAATTTGTAAAAGAAACCATTTCTTTCTTAATAAATAACATAATTTGTTTGAATTTGGTAAACCACGAATCAATTTATCATTTAATTTCACAATTTTAAATCAAAAATAATTTAAATTATCAATTTAAATTCATAAAAATCCGAGGTCGTTACAGAATAGATGATTTAGCATTCCTTGCTTTGTCGATCGATCGTTTCTTTGTACTGAAAACGGCTGCTTCAATTTTGGCGAGTTCGATTACTCTGGTATGTAATTTCCTTTGATACTATCGTTGATATGCTTTGAACCCGATGATTTTAATGCCGATGATGGTAATAGTATTTATAGGGTTTAATTCCCTAAAATATCATTCGAATAAATCGTTTGAATTCAGCTGCTAATTTTAGCTTGGCCGTTCGATTTTGATTGGTTGCTTGTGATTGTTCATGACCGGATTTATTTCAAATAATTCTTTGCTTGGTTATCACGACTTCATTTGATTTTTCGATTTTTCGTTCATAGGTGTTACCATCTAGCTTTGGATTTGTTTCCATTCTTTATGCTATTGACTTTGCCCATTTGAAATTATTTCTACTGTGACTTTGGTACTTCGATTTGTTCAATTCGAACTTGTTATTATCCTGGTCACGACGGCTTTGAAATTGCTAGCATTTAAACTTAACTTTGATTTGAAATCCCCTATGACATTATTTTGGTTTGAACTGCTGAATATCATTATTCATTGTCATTTTTTTACACTGCCCTGGTGCAATTGATGTTTGAGTTTGCACTTGCTCATTCGAGCTGCTGTCTTCATTATGTCTTGGTTGAAGTCACAATGTTCATAGTTTTCCTTGATCACGGTTCAATCTTCATCTGGTTTTGACACATGTATATGTATACAAGTGTGTATGCATATGTGTTTATATATATATATATATGTTTGTTGCACCTTGTAATTTGATATTGCAGTCTTATTCATCACTGCATATATGCTGTTTCCTCTTGAAATCTGCTGTTGAACTTGGTTGGACTGTCTAGCCTTGCTGTACTAGTTATCACTACATATACATACATACATACATACATATATATATGTACATGCATGCATCTATGTATGCTATGTACTTCATTTTTGTTGCATGTTGCGATTCACTTGTGTACCTGCACTTGTTTGCTTTTGACAACTGTCTGGATGATATGTCTGATCGCATGTATATATGTATACATGTGTGCAAACATATGTATATATGTAAGTGTTCTATTGGTTTTCATGTTCTTATTCATTGGTCTGCACTACTTCATCAATATATATGTGCACGTATGGTTTTGTTTGAAGCTTCATGAAGTCACAACTGTACACTTTGTTGTTTTTTGATGGACTCTGGTAGTTACAGTATCATGCGGTCTTGTAGTCTCTGGTGATTGTATTCAGATGAGTATATTTATGGTTTGCCTCCATGCCTTCACTTGTTCCACACGAGTCTGGTTCCATATGAAATATTTTTGTGCATAGCATATATATGTCAGTGTTGCTCCTTTGTATGCTGTCTTGCATTCCACTCTATTTCAGTCATGCCTCTGATTGCTCTATTGTTTCACTTGATCTAGTCTCTGTTGCAATACTGTACTAACCTGGTTGAAGTTGTTTCATAACTCCACTGTGTACATTTGAGCATGTTGAACTGTTGTTTATTTGGAACTTCATATATACATCATTTTATTGCAGTCTTCATGTGTTTGCACTTCTGTTGTCTTCAATGACAATGTTTTGAGTCATGTGCTTATTGTATATATGCACTTGTATTTAGTTGTATTGCATCATGTGCTTTGAGTCATTTGTGTTTATCATGTAGTCTGGTTGGATTCTCTGGTCTAGTTGAGTTTTGTACATGTCCATGTGTGGTCTGCTTGGAGTTGCCTCTGGTCATTTTTGCAGACCAATTGATATATCTTTTGCATGCCTCTCCATAACAAACCATGATGTTTCCATATTCATTCTCAATCATGTAGTTTACTCTTGACCATTTGTATTTGTTCTATATGCTGTTTCATTTCGACTGATGCATCCGTATACATCCACTGACTCCATCTTCATGTTGCATTACTGTGTGCATTCTGTTGTGATCGTGATGGTCTATTGGTTCATGTGTACATGTGTTGTTTGTTGGTCTGTCTGGTTCTTACTTGCATTTGAATGCTTGAGTTGTTTTCATGTGTACAAATTGAATTTTTAGTCGAGGCTTGTTCTAGTCATTAAAATTTGACCATTCAAAATTTGTTTTTATATTGCACCTGAGTTGAACCTAGCTCTGGCTCGAGTTTGACCTCGTGCTCGTATTGTGACTTTATTTGTATTTCACTTGAGTTGAACCTAGTTTTGATTGGGTTTGAGCTTGTGCTCACATGTTCATGCAGTTTTATGAAGTGTATATTGGTGTGCACGACTTTGTGGCATGTACAGTGATACACTGTGCATGTCGCAAGTTGTTCATATTTGATGAATTCAAAATTAAATGATGACGAACCACCCAAATAACCAAGGCAATAATTTTATCAAACCACATTTTATTTTACGCCGCAAAAATATTTCTTTTTCATTTTTACTGCGTGAGTGTTTACTTTGTAGATACCTCAGATGCTGGATACAAATCAGAGTATCATTGAAGAACGAATACAAGTGAACGAGTGATATGTAGTGAGATGCAAATGTATAGTGAAAAATTATATAATGATTTGAAATTATATTGTAATGGAAATTGTGTATATAGTGAGAGCTTAAATTTTGTAGTATTCAGAAATTCTAATAAAATATTTGTTTGAATAAAATATCTGTTTGAATTTAAATTCTGTTTTATTTATTTTATTCATCAAATATTTTTTTAATTATGTGAAATAAAATAGTACAATGAAAAATATATTTAAATGAATATATATATATGTTTATTGTCATCAAACAAAAATCATATACTAGCGTATTCAACAATCTACCCTTTTGATGATAACAAACATATATTTAAGATGTTGAATTTATTAAATGTATTTGATCATTCAATTTGCTCCCCCTATTTGAATGCTTCCTCTCTACAACAAAGCTCCCCCTTCATATATGCATGAAATAAAAATATGCAAATGAACCTAGATGCAAAAAGAAAATACAAAATAAAATATTTGATCTTTATTTGCCAAAATCTTAACTTTTCTTTCTCCCTTTTGTGATCAGCAAAAAAGGAATAGTTTTAGAAAAATAGAGATAAAGTGATAGATATTTATACAACATTAATACTCAATCCAGTATAAATATTAAATTCCAACAAAAAAATCAAACAAAAATCATAAATAATTTATTAGGCGCATATTCCACTTTAGAATGATAGGGATGATGTAAAACCTTATAGTTATGTCTATTTATGGTATATTTTTTCAGGAATTTGAGTATCTACTAACCATGCATATCCTTTAGGACTTTTAAATAAGCTAGTAGTATTCCAAATATTTGTAAAAAAATGAATTCACGTATCTTCTAACCACACATAACCGTAAGGACTTTTAAATGAGATTAGAACTAACTTGCCAATTTAATAATCAATTTTGATATGTGTTCCATACATGCATAAACGTGAGGACTTTTAAACGAGCATGAAAGCACATAATCAAAAATTCCAAGTAATTCACCCATGCATAACCGTGAGGACTTTTAAATGAGAGTGAATATTTTGGATGTTCTTATTGCTAAAAATATAACAAATTGAAAAACGAATGATTTCCTGTTTAAAATACCACATATTGAAATAATATATTGGATTTTGATGAGTGATGGTCGTTAGAAATATGATACAAATAGAGATGGTCATGGAATTTTTTACCCATCAAAAGTTGTTATAAATCTTATTTAAAATTTTAAAGAAATTTACTAAATATACTTTCTCAAGTTATAATATATGATCAGTATCAACACTCATCACTTTTTCAATCACTATTTATCTTTTCGATAATCAATAGGGAGCCAGATTAGTTAATGTAGTCATTTAAGATCAAATCCAAAATTAATTATAAAATCAAATTGACTAATCTGAAACAAGGTCAACAAAAACGATTTTCTAGAAGGGGTTTTATACAAAAAATGTCTGCTATTTGAAAATTAGTTGAAATAAAAAATATGCAGATATTTTCTTTGAAAATGATGTAACTACTGAATATCTCAACATAAATCACGTTCCACCAGTAATTTTTCTACCAACTAGATTACCAGTGTAATCTGCATCCGAATTTTCCTTTGACTCAAGGTTATCATTAGTTAGATGTCATAGACCAGATCATGAAGTTTGTGACACAGTACCTTAAAAGATTGAGGTTTGAAATTTCTACATGTTGGAAAACATATTAAAATAGATTTTTTATAATTTTTTTAGATTTTTCCTATGTGTTTTAAGGGTTATATAAAATTATTTAAGGTACGAGACTTAAATGTTTTATATAATTAAAAGAGGAAAAGGGGCTTTTTGTAAAAGGATTTAAATTATAAAATATGGAAAGTCAGTAGCACTTTTGACAAAGTGCAGTACTTTTTATTGGTAAAGAAATAGGCAACCACTCACAATTAGACATGTAAGGTATGTTAGGTGGAACAAATTATTTTTTAAATGTTTTTTACTATTTCGACACCATGGGCACAAGGTTCCGCCTCCTCATCTTCGCTTCCGACATAGTCGAAACCAATGCACATGGTATCAGTTTACTGGTACGTAGTGAATTGGATGTAGGCGGAAGGCAGGGAGTTGAAACCAGGGGTTCCAAAGGGGTTAAGGCAGCCCTTTGTTTTTAAATTAAAGAAATACGCATGCTTCCTTCTGACTAAATGACTTTCGACAAAGTAGCTTTTGACTAGGTCTAAAGATTTAAAGGAAATGGTTTTGATTGGGTTGTGCCTCTCTTTTTAAATAATTGCTTTCAACTAAGTCGAAACCTTTTGCTGCCACCGTTTTACCTTTTGACCTAGATGGTTTCGAAAGGGTTGTTTTGTTTTCTAAAAACTTGGCCACCTCCTCAATGCTTTGAAGGGATGGTTTCGACACCATCACTTTATTACTAAGGAAATGGTTTCGAAGTAAATGCTTTCGACTTAAATATTTTAAGACCTTTTTCTATAAGTAAAGTAATACCCAAATTTGTTTCGGAAGAGATAGTTTTAAATGGTTTCGAAATAGATACTTTCGACAATAATGGGTATCTAATCCTTTTGCTCTACTTGAAGGCATATTTAAATGGTTTCGACCGAGACATTTTTCAAAGGTTTCGAAGGGGTAATTTTGTCGAATGGTTTCGAAAGGTTTCCATATGTTTTAAACTGAACCCAAAGTGCTTTCGAAAGGATTGAGTTTATGACTATTTCAAAAGGTTTTAATGAATGGTTTCGAAAGGGGTGGTTCCTCGGGGTTCGAAAGGGTTGTTTTCAAAAGGCAATATTTTAAAAGTTTTTAAAGAAGGATGTCTGATGTTTTGAAGCTTTCGAAGAAAAGTAAGGAAAGGTTTTCCAATGTATTCGAAATGCAATATTTAATGGTTTCGAAAGGGTCTTTCAGTGGTTTCGAAGGGATTACCTTCAATGGTTTCGAAAGGGTTGTCTAAAAGGTTTTAAAAAAAGGTTTCGAATGAATTAAATAGGCAATGTAGCCTAAGTATTTTCAAGTTAAAAAGGATTTTAACTTTTTTTGGAAGGATAGTTAATCCTTATTATATCTCATCAATATTATTTTGAGTAAAGTACATATAATATGACAAAATAGCTTAGAATAAAGCCAGGATTATATTTTCCTTGTATAAATACATGATTTAAAGGACTAAATCATTTTGAAAAGGTTTTCAAGGAAAGAGATGAAGGGTAGTTAACCTTACGAAAATAATTCAGACAGTTAGTCCATTTTGATGCGGACAGTTTGTCCAGTTTGTGGGCAATCTGCCCAGTTCTATGGACACGTAGTCCATGTGTAGCATAACGGACCTTGCTATTGTATTGTGGCCAGATAGTTCACATATTACTGTAGGATCGATTTCATCCTAGAGGGTGGTGAATAGGGTGATACTAGTAATTATAAAAATTAATGCGAAAATATATAAAATAATTGCAGACCCATAATAGTAGAATAATAGTAGCATAGATAATAGCAGAATAATAAAAGCAGAAATAAAACAACACAGATTTACCCAGCTTTGGCAAAACCCTGCCTACATGCTGCTTCCAAGGTTTCTACTAGAAATTAAGTAGTTGGACGCTTATACACGTAAACTCGTGACACCTGCTATTGCCTAACCTAACTCTACGCTCAAAACTCTATCACAACTCAGTCATCGAGTTACGAATTCTCGAACTACACCACCATAGTTCGTCCCTAGTCGCACAACTAGAAAAACACACTAGAATTTGAAAGAAAAGAAAATTACAATTTAAAAATAAAACAAAATTCCTAAGAGTTTAAACCCAAAACAACAAATAACCGGCCCAAAAGAAAATAAACAGTGGTAAAATAATTCCCCTTTTCTTTTTTATATTATCTCTTCGGCTCGTATGCTCTATGAAAAATGGCTGCTTTGTTATTCCTCTTTCTTTCTAAGAATTAGGGCTTTTGAAATTTGAAGACGCCGACTTCAGTTGTTCGATCGAATAGATTATTTAGCGTTCCTTGCTTTGTTGATCGATTGTTTCTTTGAAATGCAAACGGTTGCTTCAATTTTGGTGAGTTCGATAACTCTGATATGTGATTTCGTTTGATAATCTCGTTGATATGCTTTGAACTCGATGATTTTAATGCTGATGATGTTAATAGTATTTATAGGGTTTAATTCCCTAAAATATTGTTCGAATAAATCGTTTGAATTCGTCTGCGAAATTTAGCTCGGCCGTTCGATTTTGATTGGTTGCTTGTGACTATTCGCGACCGATTCTATTCCTAATAATTCTTTACTTGATTATCACGACTTTATTTGATTTTTTGATTTTTCATTCATACATATTATCATTTGGCTTTGGATTTGGTTCAGTTCTTTATGCTATTGACTTCGGCCATTGAAATGATTTCTATTGTGACTTTGACATTTTGATTTGTTCAATTCGAACTTCTTATTATCTTGGTCACCACGGCTTTGAAATTTCTAGCGTGTAAACTTGACTTTGGTTTGAAATCCCCTGCAACATTATTTTGGTTTGAACTACTGCATATCATTATTCACTATCTTTTTGTGCACTGCCGTGGTGCAATTGATGTTTGAGCCTGCACTTGCTCATTCTGTCTTGGTTGAAGTCACAGTGTTCATAGTCTTCCTTGATCACGGTTCAATCTTAATCTGCTTGTCACACACACACATATATATGTATACAAGTGTGTATGTATTTGTGTGTGTGTGCGCATCTATGTTTGTTGTACCATGTAATTTGATATTGCAGTCTTATTCATCACTGCATATATGTTGTTTCCTCTTGAAAACTGCTGTTGAACTTGGTTATTTGTTAATATATATTTAAATTTCAATATAAAAATTGAAAATATTTAATACAATATAAATACAACATACTACATACATACATACATACATACATACATACATACATACATATATGTATGTATATATGTATATATGTATATGTGTGTGTATATATATGTACACACATGCATCTATGTATGCTATGTACTTCATTTTTGTTGCATGTTGCCATTCACTTGTGTACCTGGACTTGTTTTCTTTAGAAAACTCTCTGGATGATATGTCTGACTGCGTGTATATATGCATACATGTATGCAAACATATGTATATATGTATGTGGGCTATTGGTTTTCATGTTCTTGTTCATTGGTCAACACTGCTTCATCGATATGTATGTGCATGTCTGGTTTTATTTGAAGATTTATGAAGTCACAACTGTACACTTTGTTGTTGCTTGATGGACTATGGTAGTTGCAGTACCATGTGTCTTGTAGTCTCTGGTGATTGTATTTAGATGAGTATATTTATAGTTTGCCTCCATGCCTTCACTTGTTCCACCGAGTCTAGTTCAATATGAAATATTTTTATGCATAGCATATATATGTCAGTGTTGCTCCTTTGTGTGTTGTCTTGCATTCCAGTCTATTTCAGTTATGCCTCTGATTGCTCTGCTGTTTCACTTGATCTATTCTCTGTTGCAATACTGTACTAACGTGGTTGATGTTGTTTCATAACTCCACTGTGTACATTTGAGCATGTTGAACTGTTGTTTATTTGGGACTTCATATATACATCATTTTATTGCAATCTTCATGTGTCTGCACTTCCGTTGTCTTCAATGATGATGTTTTGAGTCATGTTCTTGTTGTATATATGCACTAGTATTCAGTTGTATTGCATCATATGCTTTGATTCATTTGTGTTCATTATGTAGTCTGGTTGGATTTTTTGGTCTAGTTGAGTTTTGTACATGTTCATGTGTGGTCTGCTTGGAGTTGCCTCTGGTCATTTTTGCAGACCAATTGATATATCTTTTGCCTGCCTCTCCATAACAATCCGTGACGTTTCCATATTCGTTATCAATCATGTAGTTTGCTCTTGACCATTTGTATCTGGTCTATATGCTGTTTCATTTGGACTGATGCATATGTATACATCCACTGACTCCATCTTCATGTTGCATTACTGTGTGCATTCTGTTGTAATTGTGATGGTCAATTGGTTCATGTGTACATGTGTTGTTTGCTTGTCTGTCTGGTTCTTACTTGCGTTTGAATAGTTGAGTTGTTTTCATGTGTACACATTGTTTTTGGTCGAGGCTTGTTCCAGTCATTAAAACTTGACCATTCAATTTTTGTTTTTGTATTGCACCTGAGTTGAACCTAACTTTGGCTTGGGTTTGAACTCGTGCTCATATTGTGAATTTATTTGTATTTCACTTGAGTTTAACCTAGCTTTAGATTGGGTTTAACCTCGTGCTCACCTGTCCCTGCAGTTTTATCAAGTGTATATTGGTGTGCACAGCCTTATGGCATGTACAGTGATACACTGGGCATGTTATAAGTTGTTCGTGTTTGATGAATTCAAAATTAAATGATGACAAACAACCCAAATAACCAAGGTAAATAATTTTTTCAAACCACATTTTATTTTACGCTGCAAAAATATTTCTTTTTCAATTTTACCGCGTCAGTGTTTACTTTGCAGATAGCTCAGATGCTGGATACAACTTGGAGTATGGTTGAAGAACAAATACGAGTGAACGAGTGATATGTAGTGAGGTGCAAATGTATAGTGAAAAATTGTATTATAATTTGAAATTGTATTGTAATGGAAATTGTTTACATAATGAGAGCTCAAATTTTGTACTATTCAAAAATTGTAATAAAATATTTGTTTGAATAAAATATCTGTTTGAATTTCAATTATGCGTTATTTATTTTATTCAGCAAATTTTTTGTTATTATGTGAAAATAAAATAATACAATAATAAATACATTTAAATGAATATTTATATATGTTTATTATCGTCAAACAAAAATCATATACTAGCATATTCAACAATTACCTATTTTACAAACAGATAGTCCATTTATTAGCATAAAGGATATTGCTATTTTGATATAACTAGTTTTATTAACCAGTTGGTTGCAGGAAAGGATTTGCAAAATATATGTTTTAGAGAGGATATAAGTGAGTGGAAACTCGTTCCACTAAGTGGCGTGGTCTCACTTAATATCAGTAATTTGAGATGTAACAGAATTATTCACACCAGGCTTTTTGTCTGACTCGAAGTTTTTATTTCCCCTTAAACTCTCAGGTGCTCAAAATTTATTTCAGTTGGCCAAGAGTTGAGGTTTTTAGGTTTTAGTCTTTTGGAGAATAAAGCTTCTGAAGATGAGCAAGTGGCTAACGGATAGCTAATTAGGATTTCCAGTTTCATTTTGTTTTGGTTCCGATGTGTATTAAGTCAGATATAACTATATTATTTTGATCAACAAAGGAGGCATTGTCATATGTCATTCTTGGCGTATTTTTGTAATGATTATAATTAATCTTTACCTAGGAAAAGATATGGGATTATATAAATTGGATATCGATTGATTTTGAAATGTAATCCAAAAAATATTGTTTTGGAAATTTGTGATTTTATTCATATTCAAGTGCTTCTGATATTATGCATACCATTATCATTACCGTATTTTGTCACCAAAAGTTAATCTATGGATGACTGCAGCATCTGTAGCGCTTAACTTTTATCCTGCAGATATAGGATGTTACAACTTGGTATCAGAGCATGGTTTATGAAAAAATTTAAGCTAAAAATAGTTTCTAAAACACAATCACAAGGAATTAGAGTAAGATTGGGGTATGTGATAATGCTATAGTAATGTACTTGTATTCGCTATATATAAGTATATGCTTTATCTCTAGTATCCTATCTACGTTAGGTTATTTTTCTATATCTCATAAGGTTTGAATACAGATGTGGAAGGTAGAAGAGGAAGAGTTAACCCAAGAGGGGAGGGCATCGAAGGAAATGCCAGACCTAGTACGAGGAGGATCCAAGATCAGGAACAAGAAGAAAATGTAGGCGTTGGGGTCTCGCAAGTGGACATGGGGCTATGTATCTGTCTTTCTATGAATATGTTGTAAGCTTGAGTTGCAGCTGGAATGGTAGGAGGAGATGCTGCAAGGGCAGTAGTTCTGGAAGTTTCGGTAGTTACCATTATACTAAGCTGAGAGGAGATTACGCTAAGCTTGGAGAAAAGCCATTTCTAGGGATAGAAGATGCTATAGAAGTGGAAAATTGATTGTTGCACAGTGAAAGGATTTTTGCAGACTTGGTGCTCAATGATGAGCAAAAGAGGAGGTTGGCATCCAGACAGCTTCAGGGAGCCGCATTGTTTTGGTGGAACATCCTTTGCAAAAACTTTATATGGAACATCCTCGGCTCCATTTCTATTTTCTCAATGAAGAAAAATAAAAGCTACTTACGGAAATCCAGACATACCATACTAAGTTAATATGTGGTCGTGATAGTCCCCCCGCCAGGGATTGAGTCTATAGCAAATATCCTTCGGTTATCATTCTGGAAGGATTTAATGTTCATTTTGACTCAATGGTTATTCTTTCTACTAATTCATTGAATAAAGTTAGAAATGTAGTTTTTCAACTTTAGATGTAAAATGAATGCCTAATTGTATTTTTAGTTTCAATTTTACATAAGTTGTAATCTTCTATTATTATAATAAAGAGATGGATTATTGAAGTCTTGACTTTATTTTCTTTTTCTTTGTTTGTTTAAATAGGAGTTATAGTTATATGCAATGCCACTCTCGTTAGATTCAACATCACGCTTTGTCAATATTAAAGATAGGTTGCTAGCATATCTTGAAAAGAGGAAACTCCTAGATGAACCTTTATCTACTCGTTTCCAAAGTAACACTGAAGCACTAAAATGGCATAGGAGATTTTTGCTTCAGAAAATAATTGTTATAAATCTTAACGATTAGATCACCAATCTAGAGATGGACGTTAAGGGAAAAATGAAATGATTTCATCATTAAAGCGTCAAATTAAGCCAAATCCATCAATCGATTTTGATGATAAGGTGTCTAAACTCTTTTAACAAATAAGCGGTTTGGAGATGAAATTAAAGCATAGTCAAGCTCAATGCCAATCGTTCGAATTAATTATGGGGAATTATATCCCAAGCATTGATTTACCAGTTTCTCCTACTATTTCATCTATCACAAAATCTACAAGTTCTACTTCCCTGCTATCTAGAAGTTCCCTACCATGACTAGCCCTTCCACTGGCTTAGATGAGAAGGTAGTGGGAGAATGGTGCAGGAAAATCAAATTTGACATAATGAAATATTTTGATGAACAACAAAAAGTGAGATACTTGCAATGCATTAACGAATATACAGCTAGAATTCAAAAGCTTGAACATGAAAAATCTCCTTCAAAAGCGCATTACTGATTTAGAAAGGGAAAATAAAACCCTCAATGGTGCAAACAAAGTAGCATGCTTTAAAGACAAACATATAATCTATCGATGATGATGATAAGATTAGGAAAAAGAGAAGAATCTTAAAGAAGTTCTTCGTATTACTATTCATCACATCATTGATCCCTTAATTGCTGAAAATCTAGATGTGTTCAAGATTTATGAGACGTAAATATCTATATCGTATATTTGTAAATAATTTAAGGAATTATGAAAATTTTGTAAATATCACATGGTCTATAACCCTTCCTTGTAATGTTGCTTTTGAATTACCTCTTTGACAGCTTGTATTATGATTTCTGTATACGTTGGATCTTTCAATCCTTTTTTCTGTTCTGCTTCCCTTGAAAAGCACGAAGTAAACAATATTTCTTATCATTAGCTTGAAACCTATATAGAAGTCTATTCATGTCATTTGTAGAGATTAATAAAATCACCATGTTAACACATAAAAGTGATCCCATAATTGAATACGATTAATTGTCTTGAAAACTATCTTTGGCATGATGAGAGATAACCAATAATTTAACTTTAATTATATTATGAGATTATCAGAAGTTCAATGGTTGAAAATCATAGATTCGACCAAGGAATTAATTATGGATGTTTAGGAATCCAACTTTTGGAGATAACCAATGGAAAATCAATAATGATCATATATTAGAAGTCCATTGACTCAGATTCAGGCATTAATGAATGAAAGTTAAAAGTTAGAAGATTCATAACCAAAATTTGGGTATTTATGGATGACAACGAGAAGTCCATAATAATAATATTCTTAATAGAGATCTTTAGCCTAGATTCAGGCATTAATGAGTGAATTCCAGTAAATAGTTATAGCCCCAAAACCCAGATTCGGGTATGACAAAGATTATAAATTAGAAGACCTGAAACCTTGATTCGAGTATTAATAAGTGAAATACTAAAGTCAATAATGAATGACCCGAAATCCATATTTAGGTATTAATAAGTGAAGTGTGGAATTTCTTCTTTGATGATTAGTTGGAGGATGTAGATTCTTATTTAAGCCTTGTATGTAGTTGCTATTTGATCGGTTGCTTCTTGAGCTTAGACGTCTTAGTACATCATTTGATATGCCGTTTCTCGGGCGGACATCTTAGGCCGCTGTCTGATATGTCGCTTCCCAGGCTTGGACATCTTAGTCCATAGTTTGATATGCCGCTTCTTGGGATTGGACGTATTAGTCCATAGTTTGATATGTTGCTTCTCGGGCTTAGACGTCTTAGTCCATTGATGTACCGCTTCTTGGGCCAAGATGTCTTAGTCCATTGTTGTCTGGTGCGCTTTGGTTAGCTTATTCTCAAGCTGGAACCATGGACTTACCCAATCTCTCTCCAGGAGGTGCCTTGACTTGGCCATAGCATTGTGTGGCCAAGGGCTTATCGGTGCTTTAACCTAGCCATAGTGTGGCATGGATAAAGGCTTGCTCTAACCTCCCTTAAGGAGGCGCTTTGACCTGGCCATAGCATAGCACGACCAAGGGCTTGTCGATGCTTTAACCTGGCCATAGCATGGCGTGGATAAAGGCTTACACCCTCCCTCGAGGAGTTTCCTTGACCTAGCCATATCATGGCGCGACCAAGGCTTGTCAATGCTTTATCCTGGCCATAGTATGGCGTGGATAAAGGCTTACACTCCTCCCTCCAGAAGGTGCTGTACCATGGCCAACTCGATGCAAATAGAGGCTTTGACCAATTAAGGTAATGTCCAAGTGAAAGGAGTATTTCACTCTCAACCATGTAGATTCTCTTTAATAAAGTAGTTCTTTATTGACTTCATTCAGGATCTCTTTACAAACCCATTAAATTTTCCTTGTCTGAAAAAGTTAGTCATTATTCCTTCAAGCGCCCTGTAGTGATAAGTTTCCTATTCATTCATCATACGGTAGTGGCAATAGGATCCTCCCAAGTTCCTTTCATTTTAGGCTTTTTTTTGGGATGGCCAATAATTGAGTTCATGCTTAGTTAACTAGTAGATATTCTTAATAGATGTTGTTAAGTTGCATTCTTTTGGAAGTCTTGAGTTGAAGCTTATTTCTCGAGGATGGTTTCTAGCTCTTTTATAACTTGACTTTGGAGTTTCACCTTTGACAACTGGTTTTCTCTTTAAAACTTTTTGGAATTCCGGTGTAGATAGTGTCCCACTTGTTACTTGACCCCATTTATGTGCAAAGGCATTGTAGTCAGCCATTATTCCTTCTTTAAAGATTGTGCCTTTTGTATAATATTGAATTGTTTTCCTCATTTGACCAAACAAGTAGTCACTCCCATTTTTCTTTCCACCTAAGGCAAAGATTAGGGTAGGGCTAATATGAAAAGGGTTTAAACACCATTTAAGTGGATCATATGCTTAGACTTTCTTTTTCCTTATGATCCTTAAAGCCTTCATCCTTAACAATTGTTCTTGTTGTAGATTCCTATCATAATTGTTTAATGGAGAATCCAATCAGAAGTGGCTCTGAGGAACCTTGCTTGGATCTTCTGATTTTTCAAATCACGATGAAGTAAAGTCTAAAATGGTTAAGCTTTAAATAAAATTAGGTTAGAAGAAAACGGTGTAAGATGTTTAACAAGACCCGAAGGTTCAAGTCCTCCGTCTAGCGCTAAAATGTTAACAAGAAAACTTGTCAAAACCCCAAATAGAATTTTAGATATTAATGTTCCAACTAAACTACCTCTCGACTAGATAAGAATAGTTTGCACCTTTCTATTTTGTTTGGTCTAGCTTTTGAATGGGTTGTAGTGGTTGGTATTTTTTGGTTGTGACCTTTTGGCTTGGTCGAAATAATTTAATGCTTTTTTAAAACCTTTCGAAGAAGGTGAATTGATTTAGGGTCTTATTGAAACCTCCCTTTTGAAATGGCTATGGTAATTTAAAGATAAACTCTAATGTTTAAGGATATGGGCTGAACGGATGGGTTTTGACTTTGTGGAAAGTATACTTCATTAATAACATTGGCTTGGATTGTTAAACCTAGTGATTTTGGCTAAGTTATGGTTTCACTCACTAGAAAGATAATCTTTTGGAGATTTGTGGTTTGGAACTAGAACCTAAGTGTTTTGGGCTAAAAGGGTTTCCACTCAGTCGGAGGGTATCTTTTTGACGAGGTCAACACATGCAGAACATTATCAAATCCAGTAGAAATCTCTAAACAGTACCATAATAAAAAAAGAATCTCTTTTCTTTAACTAATGATGTACACAATGATCCATTTTCCTAATTATGTTCCCAAATTAGTGTTACAAGCATACAATTATAAGAAAGTATAAGGGTAGAGTGAATGTAATTCCGATCCACTAAACTAGACCCCTAGGATTTTATTATAGATGCGGGTTGGCACCTTTTGACTCAGAACTTTCGACCTGGTCGAAAGGTAGTTTTATATACCTTCCGTCTCCTTTAACACTTGCACATCCTTCTGTAATGCTTTCGAATGGGTTTGAATGCTTTCGTCTTCATTGGAAGGGGTAGACACGTCTTTTCTTTTGTATTTCTTTGTTGTTGCAAGTGTGTAGGAGTAGGAGCTTTCGACTATGTAGACAGGTTGTTCTCTGGAGTTTCGAAGGCGTTGATGGCTTTGACGTAGTAGGTAGCTTTCGATTGTATGCTTGCGGCTAGATACAGAACCTTCCCTGGATGTTAAAGGCTTCGACCGGTTCAAAAGACTTGATTATGCTTTCAAAAGGGTTGTTTTGATCAAGGCATCTTTCTGAGTAGTTTGAATGAATGTGAAACCTTTACTTTTGAAAGGTTTGACGCACATGCTACATTCTAAAGGTACCCTTTTCTTATTTGAAATGTCTTCATGTAAGCGAAAGCATCTATTTCAAAAGGTAGACATTAATGCGAAGGGGAGCTTTCGACCATATTGATCCCTTTGAAAGATTGTAACACGTCTGCCCTTTGGCTGTAGCATCCATTCAACTTCTTCGAAAGGTTTTTTTGGTGCTGTCATCTCTTATTCCTTTTTCCTTTTAATTATTTTGGTTTCGACAAGGTTAAAGTAGGAATCGGTGGTTACACTTAGGACTTACAAAATTTTCCTCATTCCCACACTTCATCTTTATCAATATGACTTGTTTTTCTCAGCACCGACTTCCACTTTCTTTATGACTTCATTTCCATTTGCTGCGGTCATCTTCCAACTTCAACCATTGTATGTCACCTCTCTTAGCTCGCTCCAAGCACCCCCAAAGTCGTTGTAGCTGACCTAGCCATCATCTCAGGTATCTCGATCCTGACTTCCTATACCTTAATTTCCCAATTTCAAATCTTGATCAAAGCTAGGTGGGTTTTCAAGGCATGACACCACCATGGCTACCATGAGGGCATGTTGTGAATTAATCATCTGTCGAAGAATGGCGATAGCTTCAATTTTTGATCTGTCTTCACTTATGCCATGTCCTACTTGGCTATTGTAAAACCTAAACTTTCTTAGAGTATATCCTTAATAGAGTTAGGGGTATGCCTTATGGGCAATTATGTAACATGTTACATATTCTAACTCGTTGACCAATCTTGTTCGAAATAAAAAGGTGTTTTCTTTCTATTGTATACTTGATATAATGTGTTATATTAATTAATTAATTAAATTTAAAGTATATTTAATAGAAAATCCATTAATGGTATATTTTATGATAGTAGTTTCGAAGTGTTGTAACCATTAGTAATTTATCACAATGAAAACAAATATACAATTTTAAACATTCCTAGTCAAGATGCATCGAGATTGGATATCGATGTATTCGTTAAGACTAGAGTACGTAATGTTCTCTAAATGTTGGCAGTGTATTACCCATGACTATTGGGGGTACTATGGGTTACGTACTGATAGTTATTGGATAACTATGGAAGGACCCACTCGATATTTTTTATTAGTTAATATAACTAAGGTTAAATAGAAAATATCGATGTATCTGATTTACAAAGTTCTCCCGACTCTAGAATTCCATGGATCTTCAATATGAAAGTTCCACTTTGATTATAATCCAATCATGGCATGATGTTCCATCGAGTGATTATAGTTGGGTCGAGTGGAAGTATTGGAAGCGTAGCACTATTCAAGAGAGGATTCGTCTCCTCGGTTATATGGGGTTAGTATCATGATTAACTCAAATCAACTCAAAGTCGAGTTATTTAGCCAGAGTATTTCGATTAATAATAATTGCTATTATTATACCAAAGACTTTGTGTTTGGATTATAGAGTTGAATGTGAATGATATTGGAATTTTGACCATTACCAAATTCCATAAGTCTAAAGTGGTATAGTTTTGATGAAGATAATTGTTGTAAATAAATGTCGCAACTGGGTAACGCTTATTACAATAAAATTGGATTTTATCAAAACTAAGCAAGCAATAAATTTGGCCATAATGTTACACCACCTACTGAGTGATGTGTAAACGTTAACAGTCCAATAGTTTGATGTTAACTGTTGACCGAATTTACACCTAAGAGTCACAAAACCGAAATGATGAATTATCTTTAGACCAAACCGTTTAATTACTTTATAATTCTTATAAATTAATTATTATTTATGAAATATTATTTATGAAATTTGAATATGATTTAAGAAATAAATTTTTGCATATATTCATAATAGTTATGAATACATTGATCGATATGAGACATCGATAACAAAATAAGTTAAATACAATCGTATATATATAAATTGGGTTAAATGGGCTCACAACCCATGATAATTAGAGAAAAATGTGGCTGGGTTCGCTAGGGTTAGAGGTGGCTTCTATGTAGGATTAGGGATTGGAGATGTGTGGCTAAGATCTAGTGAGAAACTTACGTAGTATCCTCTCTTATCCTACCATTATAAATACTAATCTCAAAACCCTAATCCAATTCTAATTCATTCTTTTGAGCCGTCGTCTCCTTTTTCTTTCATGGGCACAACTTTTCTCTATATTAATCCCAAAATCTCAAATCCAGTTCAAGTTAAAACAAGAAGCTATTTGATAATGAAAGATCGTTGATTCTAGATAAGCAATCTGGCGGATCAATGAATTTTTGAGAGAGAATTCATTATTTCCACGTGGACTTTAAGGCTTCTGTTCCGAGTAATGTTCATTTATATGTTGATCATATTATTATGTTTTTAGATAAATTAATCATGTAAACTTATGTATATAACCAGATTATTATTATTTCATTAGTTAGGTGAGATTTTCATATGTATTGTTGTTGTCACAATGGAAATTGGATATGTATATGAAAATTTGAAGATCTACTCCATGATTTATGTTTCTAATCTAATATTAAATATTAAAATAATTTTTGGTTTAAAATTATATATGTTTATACATATATATGTATTAATTTATGATTTAATATTCACATACAATTTGAATTAAAACATATGTTTTCATATTTAATGTATAATATTGATCTAAAAAATCTCAAACACTTTTTCATCTTTATTATGACTTATAAGTGCTGAAAATAATTTTTCATCATTTATATATATTATTAATATTTAATGATTAACTGACTCAATAAATTCATATAAAATAATCCACGCTTCTAAAATTCAATTTACATTCATAGAATTTAATTCACCATGTCAGGTGACTTTGTAAAAAGTTTCATATTTTTTCAAATTAATTTTATGTTTTTTGAAATTAATTTAATTTCGTCCTGCTATCAATTATTTATTTAAAAATATTATTTTAACTATTAAAATTCCATAATTTTTTCTAAGCCTTAAAATGTGTTTCTAAATTTTCTAAAAATATAAAACTTGAATTTTTATCATATAATTATTTATATTATTTTATTATGATCGAAACTGTTTAATTCATTATAATATATATATATTATATAATATTAAAATCATTATAACTGTAGATCTAATATGTTTACTAACTAGTAAGTTATAATTTTTTTAATTATATATATATATATATCTATATACATATATCTTTATTATTATTATTATAGTATACTATATAGTTATATAAATAATAAGTACTTTCTATAATATTTTAATGATAAAACATATTTTATACATACGCAAACACACACACACACACAAACAATCATTTGAAATTATAACTATATGTTCATGTACATATTTGACAATATACAATAAATATAAAATGAGGTAATGTGTCCGTTGCCATGTAAATCTCATCATCTATATACAGGCATGTTATACCCTTAACGGATTGCTATGTTACACATGCACAAACACATATACATGTATATATGTATATGATACACACACACATACACATATTTACATAAGTAAAACCAAAATTAAATAAATCTCTAACTACAGTTTGTAAATTTGAATAAAATACATGATTTTATTTAAACTAAATTTAGAAAAGTTCTAAATGCGTTTAGACTTCATAGACCCATTAAAGATTAAAAATGGTAATTTTTTTTGTAATCCATCCATTTCTTCTACTATGGGCAGGCCCGGTTCCTTCCATCCCACGTCTTACCCGAAGTCAACGACATAAATCTTTAAATTTTTTATTAGCTCTACCCGTACTCGGTGTTGGCTTTGTGTTGCCACCATTCTTGCTTTGGATTTTCCATGACAGGCTTAGCTTTGAAATAGCGTCAAATTATCACAGTAAAGTTTTTAAGGCTTGGTCAATCACATATAGTCACGTAAACTTTGATGAGATGATTCTATAAAAACAATGGGGCCAAATGTACTCCGACATCCAAATGGTTTTACCATCAACATTCCTAGTCATCGCACAATCTTATGTTCCTATAAAGAATACTCTTGATAGCTGCACCATTATCGTCTACTTTGTTCTATAATGTGACAGAGCTCGTTTGCCAACATGAGCGGGCTATCTACACAAAATGTTCCGTACAACGTGTTTTGGGCACAGGACGCACACTGCATAAATTGACACTTCACAATGCCCCAGCCAATGTTCAGAATACGATTGGTCAACTACCTTCGACATCATTTGGATTGCACACATTGACCACACAAGTGTTAACTAAAGTAAAATCTTTAAAGCAAAGCGTACCTGACCGTATTCGCTAACAAGCTTTCCATCATAAAATTGCTCGCCAATCTCTCACTTTAAAAGTCAGTTCGGGCCCTTCATCTCCTCTTGAAGCTGGCTCCTCTAGTGCTTAGGCTTCTTGTAACGACCCAGAATTTCAACCATTTAAATTTGGATATTTAATTGATTTTAAATATACACAAGTTAATTTTATAAGTTTAATGTAACGACACGATATTTTCAACCATTCGCATCCGCACATGTCGGACTTGAATTGCTCAAAATACCGCGTTGTAAATAAAATTTGGCAAATGTCAGAATATACAGTAAATACATAATCACAGATCACAGACACAGAGTATTTAATAATGCAGCGGAATTTAAAAGAAATAGTAGTTCATGAAGCTACTATATAAAATAAGATACATCAGAGTTAAACAAGATACAACAAAAGTAACAAGATACATCAGGTACAAATCAGAATACATCACTGAAATCACTGGATACAGAAAACAAAATAGATGGCTGGATCTTCAAGGAAAGCTCCAACTTCGAAGGTGAATCTTGAATGCTAACTCACTCAATCTGACTCGAGCGTAAAGCAAAATATAAAACACTCGAGTCAGGACATAAATACTTATGAACTGTAAATAAACTCAAGTGAACAGTAACAAAAATGCATCAGTAACTTAAAGGATGCTTGGGATCGCCCATCCTTTAAGGATCCGTTAAACTATTTACTATGTAGTAATATTGCGCTACTATAATAATGTCTACAGTAAAATAAACATACTTTTAAATAGCGTTCCGGGCTACCCATATCACCCTTCACACATAATAGTCCCAGTAGTCCATCCAATATCATGCCATCTCCACTCCGGGTGACTGTCAGAGGATACCACACGGGCTACGGGAGAAAAACAAACTCGTAGTAAAGGCTCGGTATGGTAGGTGACACGGCACACAAGGCAATGCCAGGGTAGATATACCAATTACGCACACGGGCTGGTGGTAACGCAGCAGCCACATACGCCCACCTCGGAACACACTCCCAATCAAAATCGGAGGATGGCCATCTAATCAATCACCAGTAAGAGTATAGTATCGAAGGAATGTGTCCGACCAGAGGTGCTACCTCCTTTGGCCCGAGATCGCTCCTGTTTTAGCCACCTTATGCCAACTCACGGGAGTTGGGTCCACGTAATATACCTCAAGAACGTCGCCACCATCCTACTTCATTCTGGAATCTCCACCGCGTACACGATTGATAAAGTGGTTTTCGGAGTTGGCAGAGAGTATGACAACTTCCGATCCCGGTCTCTTTAACAACCAAACGTTATTATAACGCCGTGGTCATTTCAAAATAGTTTATATTTCAAAAGGATCAAATCATTTCGTTTCAAACTATATTTCTTTCAAAATAGTTTACACTTCGAAAACAAAACCGTTTTTTTATTTCAAAACTATATTCAAATCAAATAGTTTATCATTTCCATTTCAAACATATATTCACCTTTAAAAAAATTCATAATACTTTCAAAGTATAACTTTTCTGAAACCAAAATACTTGAAATCATTACACTTTGAAAATCATAACATTCCGAAATCATTCATTTGAAATCAATCTTTTAATTCTTTACACTTTACAAATTTATTCCATGAAACCAAAATTTTCAATTTCCAACTTAATTCAATTCAAACCATCAGTTTCAATTAAATTTGCCAATAACTATTTCAAATCATATCAATTTCAAATATAGATTTGATCCATAAATTAAAATATTCAATTTTTAATATATTTCAAAGCTTTCATATCCCGCATTTCAAAAACTAATTTTTTTTTATAATTTCATATATCTCAAATCTAGTTTCATTATTACTTAGTTTTGAAATATTCATTTCATAAATCCAATATTATTTAAATAAACTTACATTACAATTAAACCAAATATCTTTTCATACAAATATAAACTTCAATATTCCTTTATCAAATAAATCAAAATCAAATATCATTCCACATTCACATTCTTTGCTAAAATAAAGATCAAATGATTTCCAATTATTTCAAAATCATTAAAATATTACATCCTTTCAAAACTTCATAATCAAATCATTATTTGAATTCAAATCCAAATATTCAAATTTAAATATCATTTAAAAATAAAATATTTCATTCATTTATTATTTCAATCATCATTACAAAATACATTTCCAAATTCCATTCAAAAATTCATTTATCTCATTACATCTCATTCCGTTTAACACATAACCAAGTAAACTTTATTTAAAATTCAAATTCAAATTTAAATTCCTTAAAAATTCAAATTTAAATATTAAAATATATTCAAAACTTCTTAAATTTTCACAATTAATCAATTTCCAAAAGTTAAATCATTTAACACTTTAAAATATAACTCAAACAGTGTTAAAATCTATAACATTTCAAACATTGTCAAATTATTGCAACGACAGCATTTATAAAGTGCTATCGTAGCTTATAGCTTCCAAAAATGGTTTAGCTCAAGAATAATGGCATTTATAAAATGTCGTAATAAATATTTAGTTATTTCAAACATTGTTAGATTCAAAACAATAGCATTTAAAAATGCTGTCAAAAGACTACAACATTTTGAAAATGCAATAAAATTCCAGATTTCATTTTAGCTTTTCAAAAATAAAAATAAAACTCCAAATTTTTAATATAACTTAAAAATCATATTTCTAGACTTCAAAATTTCACATTTATATTCATTTTAATATATGATTTAGCATAACAAAATTTTTAGATCAAATATTCAATTTAAAACTCCATTCATTTATTAAGTCAAAATTAACTGTTTATTAACATATAAATTAAATAAAACTTAAAATTTTACTTCAAATACAATTTCAAAACTTCAAATTAAATTTCCATTATTTATTTACATTTTAAAATAAAATTTAAAGTCAAAAATCACATTTACTTCAAAGTTACATACTTAAATTCACAATTTCAAGACTTAATATTTAATTTTCATAAAACCATAATATATATATTTTTAAATCAAAATTTCCTACTTTTGAAAATACATAAAAAAAATCATTTAAAAATATACCACGGGGTCTGTATATAATTTTCTAACCTAGGTCAAGTGATACAGATATATATCATTTCAATCCGTAGTTTACAAAGAAAACCCGGGTTCTATCATTTCAAACCCGCAATCCCAAGTCAAATAAAATACAATAAAAATCGCTCAGGCCTATCATTTCAGCCCATAATGATTTTTCCCTATTCTAAAGTCCGTTCGGGTATGTATCATTTCAACCCATCGTGATTCTATTCTAACAGGGAACTTGCAGTGTGAATATATGCATAAACAATATAAACAATGTCAATGTCACAATATAATGTCATATATCAGATGTCAGGTGATAATTAACAGTTTTAACATGGTTATAACATGGTATAGCATATCATATGATCAACATTAACTTGCATAACATTTTATATCACTAAACACTTGTCATCAATTCACTATTTCATAAGTATAAATGTCAGAGTGAGAAAGACTCACCTTTATCAAAGCTAGAAACAAACAACACACACAAGAGCGATTTCAAAGGCACAACAAGCACGATTTGATTTGAATTGATGGAGACCCTTGTAAACAACACAAAATATAACATACATAAGCACAAATATAGATATCGACATACAAATATAATCAACAACTTTAGTTTGCAGAACAGTTGCAAAACAAGAGAGATGACCAAACCTTAGAAGCAAAAGACTTGCACACGACAACATAAGCTTGTCACATGTTCAAATGGGCTTGATCTCACCATACTAGGCTCTGGTTTGGGTCAGGTATGGCAACCATAAAGGTCAGGTTACAAGTGGATGAAGGTGGAGGAAGAGTTACAACATGAAGCATACATGGGTTCAACGCAAATATGTGAAGTTTTTGGTGCATTTTGACTCGGCTATGACCACATATAGGCTCGGCCATGGGGTCTTCATGTCAGGTCAGATCTGGACAGTAGTGAAAGGGGCAGCCAAAGGTGAAGTAGATGATGGTGGTGGTGGCTAAGGGGTGGCCAAAGGCAAGTATGAAGGCAATAGTGAAGTATAGGCTTGGCTAGCATTGTTTTGGTGAAGTGCTTTGCAAATTTGAGGAATTTGCAACCTTGGGAGGGCCATGGCCTGTAATGGTCAGTGGAGTAGGAGGAGTAGCTACCAAGTATGGTGGAGGTGGTGGTCGTGGAGTTGGAGTGGACTAGAGGCCGAGCTATGCTAGAAGAGGGACAAGGTAGAAATCATTGAAAAGAAGTAGGAAAGAAAGAATGAAGCCATAAGTTTTTTTTTCTTTTTTTTCTTCATGAAGCCGTGAGTTTTAGGGGGAAGATGAGAAAGAGTTTTCACGTGAAAAGGAAATGGAATGTCAGCTGAAGAGTGGAGTTAAGGCAGCCAATTGAAGAGATGTTGGTTGAGAAATGAAAAGACAGAATACAAAAAGGCTTGAGCAAATAAAGAGTCACAAACCTTTCAAATTTCCACCATTTCTTTTTAAATTTTAAATACATGTAAAATATATATAAATACAAATAAAAACACGAAAATATAGTAAATAAACAAAATAAATAAATAAATATTAATTAAATATAATTAAATTAAGAAGATAACAAAGAAAATGTAAACTATGCTTGAAAATTTGAAAATAAATGAAATGAACTTTGGAAAAATTGTATGTAAATGAAAGATATTTATAAATAAACATAAAAACATAAAAATAAAATGCATACATAAAAATGAATAAATAAATTTTAATTTAATATAGTTTAAATGAAGGAAATGGTAGAAAAATGGAAACTAACCTTTAAAAATAGAAAATAAATTCAATGAGCTTTGGAAAAATTCAAACATCACTTTAAAAATATTTAAAAGGTAAAAATATATGTAACATAACATACAATACAATTTAGAATAACATATGACAATTAAAAAGATTATTTATATAATTTAAAATAAACAATTTTGTTAAATACAACAAATTTCACAGAATAGTTAAAAAGACATAACTTTCACATTATAAATCAGATTTCAACGAAACGAAAAGCAGCGTTCTTAAAATTTTATTTACCTTCATAATAAAATATAAAATTCAAATTTTAAAACTTTCAAATTTTAAATTTAAAAGTCAAAGTTTGACCATTTTGACCAAAATTCACTTTTCTGGAAATATTCAATTTATGCATGATTGAAATTCTAATCCACATCAAAATCAACATTTATATTTCAATTAACAAATATATTCATTTTAATAAATAAAATAAAGTTTTTAAATTAGGGATTTAAATTTAAATAATTAAAATATACAATTACAATAATCAGAAAATACAGGGTTGTTACACTCTCCCCCACTCAAAACTTTTCGTCCCTGAAAAGGAATGAGGTACGGGAAAGCACAGAAAAAGATAGAATGAAATAGTATTAAGACGAGTTGACAAGAAGATTAAAATTATACCTGAAAGCTGTTGCTATAGGTAAGTTTAACAATGTGGAGATGATCTTTCCAAGATCTTCCAGAATCAAGAACACAAGCATGAAAAAAAATCTTTTAGAATCTGATTCACCCTTCCCGTTTGACCAACGGTCTGTGGATGGCAAGCAGTGCTTAGATTCAAAGATGAGTACCAAAGATTATTAAAGATTATAGAAAGATTTCTAAATAGACTGGTATATGCAATAGCCTCCCATTCTGTAGCAAGATAAGGGAAATTAGGACAACCAAAAGATAGTTTGAAAAACGAAATAAAATAATAAATTTGAAACCATAAAATTTCAACTTAAACTGAAAATTAATTTTACATAAGCCAAATAAATCTTAAGCATCTATAATTTCATTATCTTATCATCCAATTATCTTAAATTAACAAATCCCTAAAATCATGTATTTGAAAAATCTGTTATTATACTCAAAATGTACCAAATAAAATTTAATTCTTCTTCATTTCTAATTAAAATTAAGTTTATTTCTCTCAATATATCTTATCACCCATGTTAAATATATTTATACTAATTATAACTGCTTTAATTTATTCTCAGTTTCTTTAACATCATTTTATATTGTAAATTATTCCATTACCCTTTTCTTTATTTACCTCTGTTAATCTCTTTTATAACTAAAATTTAAGTATATAACATTTATAATAACCACTCAAATTTTATTTATAAAATCTTTTTTTTGTGTGTACATTATCCAATTACATATTCAACTTCTGAAAATTAAGGTAAGTTATATTGGAATGAAATTGTATATTATACAAATAAAACTTTCTAATTAAATCATTTCAAGCTTCAATATTTATCCAAATATTGAAATTACACTTAAAATTATCTTTCAAGATACAATTTAGGAATTAAATTTTTGATAAATTCCAACCTATTTAGAGATAAATAAATGCACATATACTATATATATATATCCATTCAAATTTAAATCATATGTCAGCATATGTTATAAATCGAGTCTATTTTAGAAATTCAAATCAATTAAATTTCCAAAACAAACTTGTAGCAAGACTACAGAACGGTCTCTTCACTTCGAAACTTGAAAATGAACATCGATGATGCTGCAGTCATCACCGAAATTATTTCCCAGCGACAAAGAGAAGAGCACTAATTTTAAAGTTCTTTAAAAACAAATTTCTATTCGAAAATACTTTAAATAATATATCCTTTAAAACTTTAAACACAAAGTTTGAAATACATCGGGAATTAAATTCTCAAATTCTTGTTTTACATTCATTTTAAATTTCCAAATAAATTTATAACCATGTTTTATAGTTCAATTAGATATATGAAACAATAGAAAATGATATATAAAATCAAATATTATTTCTTAACAACCAATTCAAATAAAATCTAGATAAATATTTATAATATAGTTACAAAATTTATTTCACAAAATTTATTTCATTACTAAATTTTAAAAACATATTGTGTCAGTTTGCTCTGTTCAAGTGTTTTGGAAATCTTATCGATAGCGTTGATTTGACGAATCGATTAGAAACCCAAATCAACATCAACAACTCAAACAACACAATATATAAAACATTTTAAATATTAGTTTACAAATACACTTCAAGAATGACTTGAAGATAAGTTAGAAACAAAGATGAGATGATTAAATAACAGAATAGGAAGATGGATGAGTTTATATAAATCGCGGGCAACCTTAACCGGGTCAACCGTGACTTAAAGAATAAGATCGATGTGGATTTCTTGGGTAAATCAACATTCGGTCTCAAGAGATAGAGTTCGGGATTATAATAGGTACTAGCACCTAAACCGAGGATATAAAATCTTTGGTGAATCGATGCCATTGTAAAGGAGTTTCACCCCTTTACAATAAATTTGGGATTGGCAGGACCGCATACTCATTATAAAGATCATTCGAAGTGGAGTTATGTGATACTCCAGAATCAAATGAAGATGAATAGTGAGGGACACGAAATGGATTTTGAAACCGCAGGAAACGTTCCAAAATCAAAGGAATCGAGTTAAAAGGAAGAGATTCAAACTCGAATGAAAGTGATTCTGTAAATTCATTTACTCTATATGCTAAGTTTTGCCTAGAGCTACCAAAGCTCTGATACCAACTGTAACGACCCGATATTTTCAACCATTCGCATCCGCACATGTCGGACTTGAATTGCTCAAAATACCGCGTTGTAAATAAAATTTGGCAAATGTCAGAATATACAGTAAATACATAATCACAGATCATAGACACAGAGTATTTAATAATGCAGCGGAATTTAAAGGAAATAGTAGTTCATGAAGCTACTATATAAAATAAGATACATCAGAGTTAAACAAGATACAACAAAAGTAACAAGATACATCAGGTACAAATCAGAATACATCACTGAAATCACTGGATACAGAAAACAAAATAGATGGCTGGATCTTCAAGGAAAGCTCCAACTTCGAAGGTGAATCTTGAATGCTAACTCACTCAATCTGACTCGAGCGTAAAGCAAAATATAAAACACTCGAGTCAAGACATAAATACTTATGAACTGTAAATAAACTCAAGTGAACAGTAACAAAAATGCATCAGTAACTTAAAGGATGCTTGGGATCGCCCATCCTTTAAGGATCCGTTAAACTATTTACTATGTAGTAATATTGCGCTACTATAATAATGTCTACAGTAAAATAAACATACTTTTAAATAGCGTTCCGGGCTACCCATATCACCCTTCACACATAATAGTCCCAGTAGTCCATCCAATATCATGCCATCTCCACTCCGGGTGACTGTCAGAGGATACCACACGGGCTACGGGAGAAAAACAAACTCGTAGTAAAGGATCGGTATGGTAGGTGACACGGCACACAAGGCAATGCCAGGGTAGATATACCAATTACGCACACGGGCTGGTGGTAACGCAGCAGCCACATACGCCCACCTCGGAACACACTCCCAATCAAAATCGGAGGATGGCCATCTAATCAATCACCAGTAAGAGTATAGTATCGAAGGAATGTGTCCGACCAGAGGTGCTACCTCCTTTGGCCCGAGATCGCTCCTGTTTTAGCCACCTTATGCCATCTCACGGGAGTTGGGTCCACGTAATATACCTCAAGAACGTCGCCACCATCCTACTTCATTCTGGAATCTCCACCGCGTACACGATTGATAAAGTGGTTTTCGGAGTTGGCAGAGAGTATGACAACTTCCGATCCCGGTCTCTTTAACAACCAAACGTTATTATAACGCCGTGGTCATTTCAAAATAGTTTATATTTCAAAAGGATCAAATCATTTCGTTTCAAACTATATTTCTTTCAAAATAGTTTACACTTCGAAAACAAAACCGTTTTTTTATTTCAAAACTATAATCAAATCAAATAGTTTATCATTTCCATTTCAAACATATATTCACCTTTAAAAAAATTCATAATACTTTCAAAGTATAACTTTTCCGAAACCAAAATACTTGAAATCATTACACTTTGAAAATCATAACATTCCGAAATCATTCATTTGAAATCAATCTTTTAATTCTTTACACTTTACAAATTTATTCCATGAAACCAAAATTTTCAATTTCCAACTTAATTCAATTCAAACCATCAGTTTCAATTAAATTTGCCAATAACTATTTCAAATCATATCAATTTCAAATATAGATTTGATCCATAAATTAAAATATTCAATTTTTAATATATTTCAAAGCTTTCATATCCCGCATTTCAAAAACTAATTTTTTTTTAATTTCATATATCTCAAATCTAGTTTCATTATTACTTAGTTTTGAAATATTCATTTCATAAATCCAATATTATTTAAATAAACTTACATTACAATTAAACCAAATATCTTTTCATACAAATATAAACTTCAATATTCCTTTATCAAATAAATCAAAATCAAATATCATTCCACATTCACATTCTTTGCTAAAATAAAGATCAAATCATTTCCAATCATTTCAAAATCATTAAAATATTACATCCTTTCAAAACTTCATAATCAAATCATTATTTGAATTCAAATCCAAATATTCAAATTTATATATCATTTAAAAATCAAATATTTCATTCATTTATTATTTCAATCATCATTACAAACTACATTTCCAAATTCCATTCAAAAATTCATTTATCTCATTACATCTCATTCCGTTTAACACATAACCAAGTAAACTTTATTTAAAATTCAAATTCGAATTTAAATTCCTTAAAAAATCAAATTTAAATATTAAAATATATTCAAAACTTCTTAAATTTTCACAATTAATCAATTTCCAAAAGTTAAATCATTTAACACTTTAAAATATAACTCAAACAGTGTTAAAATCTATAACATTTCAAACATTGTCAAATTATAGCAACGACAGCATTTATAAAGTGCTATCGTAGCTTATAGCTTCCAAAAATGGTTTAGCTCAAGAATAATGGCATTTATAAAATGTCGTAATAAATATTTAGTTATTTCAAACATTGTTAGATTCAAAACAATAACATTTAAAAATGCTGTCAAAAGACTACAACATTTTGAAAATGCAATAAAATTCCAGATTTCATTTTAGCTTTTCAAAAATAAAAATAAAACTCCAAATTTTTATTATAACTTAAAAATCATATTTCTAGACTTCAAAATTTCACATTTATAATCATTTTAACATATGATTTAACATAACAAAATTTTTAGATCAAATATTCAATTTAAAACTCCATTCATTTATTAAGTCAAAATTCACTGTTTATTAACATATAAATTAAATAAAACTTAAAATTTTACTTCAAATACAATTTCAAAACTTCAAATTAAATTTCCATTATTTATTTACATTTTAAAATAAAATTTAAAGTCAAAAATCACATTTACTTCAAAGTTACATACTTAAATTCACAATTTCAAGACTTAATATTTAATTTTCTTAAAACCATAATATATATATTTTTAAATCAAAATTTCCTACTTTTGAAAATACATAAAAAAAATCATTTAAAAATATACCACGGGGTCTGTATATAATTTTCTAACCTAGGTCAAATGATACAGATATATATCATTTCAATCCGTAGTTTACAAAGAAAACCCGGGTTCTATCATTTCAAACCCGCAATCCCAAGTCAGATAAAATACAATAAAAATCGCTCAGGCCTATCATTTCAGCCCATAATGATTTTTCCCTATTCTAAAGTCCGTTCGGGTATGTATCATTTCAACCCATAGTGATTCTATTCTAACAGGGAACTTGCAGTGTGAATATATGCATAAACAATATAAACAATGTCAATGTCACAATATAATGTCATATATCAGATGTCAGGTGATAATTAACAGTTTTAACATGGTAATAACATGGTATAGCATATCATATGATCAACATTAACTTGCATAACATTTTATATTACTAAACACTTGTCATCAATTCACTATTTCATAAGTATAAATGTCAGAGTGAGAAAGACTCACCTTTATCAAAGCTAGAGACAAACAACACACACAAGAGCGATTTCAAAGGCACAACAAGCACGATTTGATTTGAATTGATGGAGACCCTTGTAAACAACACAAAATATAACATACATAAGCACAAATATAGATATCGACATAGAAATATAATCAACAACTTTAGTTTGCAGAACAGTTGCAAAACAAGAGAGATGACCAAACCTTAGAAGCAAAAGACTTGCACACGACAACATAAGCTTGTCACATGTTCAAATGGGCTTGATCTCACCATACTAGGCTCTGGTTTTGGTCAGGTATGGCGACCATAACGGTCAGGTTACAAGTGGATGAAGGTGGAGGAAGAGTTACAACATGAAGCATACATGGGTTCAACGCAAATATGTGAAGTTTTTGGTGCATTTTGACTCGGCTATGACCACATATAGGCTCGGCCATGGGGTCTTCATGTCAGGTCAGATCTGGACAGTAGTGAAAGGGGCAGCCAAAGGTGAAGTAGATGATGGTGGTGGTGGCTAAGGGGTGGCCAAAGGCAAGTATCAAGGCAATAGTGAAGTATAGGCTTGGCTAGCATTGTTTTGGTGAAATGCTTTGCAAATTTGAGGAATTTGCAACCTTGGGAGGGCCATGGCCTGTAATGGTCAGTGGAGTAGGAGGAGTAGCTGCCAAGTATGGTGGAGGTGGTGGTCGTGGAGTTGGAGTGGACTAGAGGCCGAGCTATGCTAGAGGAGGAACAAGGTAGAAATCATTGAAAAGAAGTAGGAAAGAAAGAATGAAGCCATAAGTTTTTTTTTCTTTTTTTTCTTCATCAAGCCGTGATTTTTAGGGGGAAGATGAGAAAGAGTTTTCATGTGAAAAGAAAATGGAATGTCAGCTGAAGAGTGGAGTTAAGGCAGCCAATTGAAGAGATGTTGGTTGAGAAATGAAAAGACAGAATACAAAAAGGCATGAGCAAATAAAGAGTCACAAACCTTTCAAATTTCCACCATTTCTTTTTAAAATTTAAATACATGTAAAATATATATAAATACAGATAAAAACACGAAAATATAGTAAATAAACAAAAATAAATAAATAAATATTAATTAAATATAATTAAATTAAGAAGATAACAAAGAAAATGTAAACTAGGCTTGAAAATTTGAAAATAAATGAAATGAACTTTGGAAAAATTGTATGTACATGAAACATATTTATAAATAAACATAAAAACATAAAAATAAAATGCATACATAAAAATGAATAAATAAATTTTAATTTAATATAGTTTAAATGAAGAAAATGGTAGAAAAATGGAAACTAACCTTTAAAAATAGAAAATAAATTCAATGAGCTTTGGAAAAATTCAAACATCACTTTAAAAATATTTAAAAGGTAAAAATATATGTAACATAACATATAATACAATTTAGAATAAGATATGACAATTAAAAAGATTATTTATATAATTTAAAATAAACAATTTTGTTAAATACAGCAAATTTCACAGAATAGTTAAAAAGGCATAACTTTCACATTATAAATCAGATTTCAACGAAACGAAAAGCAGCGTTCTTAAAATTTTATTTACTTTCATAATAAAATATAAAATTCAAATTTTAAAACTTTCAAATTTTAAATTTAAAAGTCAAAGCTTGACCATTTTGACCAAAATTCACTTTTCTGGAAATATTCAATTTATGCATGATTGAAATTCTAATCCACATCAAAATCAACATTTATATTTCAATTAACAAAATATATTCATTTTAATAAATAAAATAAAGTTTTTAAATTAGGAATTTAAATTTAAATAATTAAAATATACAATTACAATAATCAGAAAATACAGGGTTGTTACATTTAATAACTTATATTTTGAATATAATATTTAATTGGATAACTAAATTGTTAATTTAATATATGAAATTGCAGAAATAATTTGAATTTGAATTTAATGTGAATGGAAATGATTTAAAATATTGTTTTAAATTCTATTTGAATAAGAATGAAGTTGGTAGACTTTTAAAATTAATTTAAAGTTAATTTATAGAAATTGGATATTTAATATTTAATTAACGTGTAAAATAGTCATTTTTGACACAGTCTCGGATTTCGACGAAACTAGTTTCATTAAATCCGTGATGTTATATTATTATAGATTTCAAATTTCGTGTCAATCGAATTTACGGGTTAGGCAAGCAGAAACGCGTAGAAATTTATTTAAGTGAATTTTAATTTAAATAATTCAATTCGAAAACTATCTTCCAAATAAGTTCGAATTGGCTTCCATTATATATTCCGTTGTGTTTGGAATAGGGGTAAAATATTATAAAAGCCAGGCGGCACGTGTCGTTTGGAGTTTGAAAAAAAATTCGGATGAATAATGCGTGAAAATTTTCTATATAAGACCACACTTTTTTCACATTTGCACAAACACTAATCTATCTAGGGTTAAAGCCACCATCTTTAACCAATGGCAGAAATCATTCGATCTTCATCACCTAATATCTCGAAATCAATCAACTTTCATGTCTCACCTCCAACTACAACACTGTAGAGCACGATGAGACGAACACATCCAACGGTGGAGATTTGGAATGGAGGCTCGATGTGGCGGTAACTCTCATTCAAACATGCGCATTTCGTGTACAAATTCCGAGGCATGGGTGGCGACTTCGGGGTGCGATCAGAGGCATGTGATGGAGCTCGCGACGAGCTTTCGTGTGGTTATCCTTAGTTGTTGTCTAGATGGTTGATGATGGAGGATAATTGGATGAGAGGACAACGATTATGGGTTCGTGCTCATAATTTTAAATGAACGGGGAAGAAGAAAAAGAATGAGCGGATTAGATCTGGAGATGATGGAATGCACGGCTGAGATTAATTTGAGGTTTAAAAATAAATAGAAACCGTTTATTTAATTATATAAATTAGTATAAACTTTCAAATAGCACAACTTCTTCGGACGAGGTCCGTTTTTAACGAAACAAGTTGCATTGGATCTGTATTGATGAGCACTACATTTTAGAGCTAGTTTGGTGTTGATTGGAGCTAGTGAAAATTTTGGGTAAAATCAAATGCTTGTTTAATTTTATTCGGAATTAAACACTGCAACTGCTATTGGAACCAAAGTGAGTACAACTTAGTCTTTTTGTCTCGATTATATTTTTATATAAGTGAGAATAGATTTATTTATGATGTTTGATGATTGTTTGGATGATATATGATATGTTATATATATATATATATATTGATTGGTATTTGGATATATTCCTGCCTATTGGAGCAGATGAGGGCCTATACATTCCCGTGTATGTGCGTATGACCTTTTATACGTGCGTGTGCCTCGAAGCGGACATTGTAGGTATTTTTTAATATGTATATTTGTTGCTAGTGACAGGTTGGAGAGATCTAACTGGATTCCTCACCAGTGTTGATTTTATTTACAGATATTGATATATATGCTGTTATCTTGTGATATATGATGATTCAGATACTGTGATTGATGTATTTAGTGCTATTGCAGCATTGGACCTATTTTTGGAATTTTAAAAATGTTACAGTGGTGATTTCAAACTAAAAAGGAATTTCAAAGTGATTTTGACAATAGATGTTCTATTAAAATTTGAATTGTTAAGAAATAAATTTATTTTAAATAAATAGAAGTTATATATTTTATGTTATAAAAATTATGATTTTTGGAAAATATACCTAAATGTGATTTTTTGGGAATATGGAGTTAACTATTTGGTAAAATAGTAAAAATGATAATTTTGACTTATTATAAACGGTTTATATATAAGATTTATAAAATTGATATTTTATAAATCAAAATAATGGAATTATGATGGAGTATTTATAAATGTTAAAATGGAGTTACAAATGGATCTTATAAGTGAATAAGATTTATAAATTTATGAAGTTATAAAAAGAATGAATGTGTAAATGAGAGATTAATAAGTAAATTAACTTATAATTGGATTATGGCATATAAACGAGGTAAATGGAATTGGTTAATAAAGGGATTTTATAAGTGGAAGTTTTTAAAAAATAGAAATGTGAATTTATAAACATTGTTTTATAAATCCGAAATCAAAAGAATTTGATAAGTTAAATATGAAAGTTGATGAAAGGAATTATATTCACAATTTAGGACAGTGGATAATCATTTAACTAATGTGTAGAAGCAATGAATTTGGCAAGAGAATTATATTCACGATTTGGAACAGTGAATAATCTTTTAAATTAAAAGACAGGTTTTGAAAAGTGATATTTTAAATGGAGTAAAATGATTTGAATATGTCTTAAAATATGTGAGCATTGAAAGCATAGATTTCAACATTCATTGTTGAAATAGACGTTTTCGAGAAGTAAGGAAAGCATTGACCATAACACTGCCGTTATAGTAAATGATTTTCGAAAGAAGATGTTTTGTATAGTATATAGGATTTATATATCTATCTAATTATCGAATCCCTATACTAATGATTTTGGGTTGTTATAACGATGTTTTACGCAACATTCATTTTGACCCAATAAAGCGTGTGTCGAAATATTAAGCTTTCCTAAAAGAGAATTGTGAATATGTTTATACTGCAATACAAGTATATGGAAATGTTTTCCAATATTTAAATGTTGAAATAGGTTTGAAATTATATTTTTTAAAGATAATTTGAACTGAATGTTTGTAAAGTGATTTAACTAATGAAAGATTAATTAAAAGGGCCTGGTGATTTCTATGGTGCTAAATAGTTGTTCGTTTGCTTTGATAGTTAAATAACCGACTATCAAATTTGGCTATTTTAGTTCCTCGACATGATGTGGGAACTATTTAGTCCTACACTTAGTACGTAGCCATCTGTGTAGGCTTGATTATCGTTTATGTTGAGTATGTTGATTCGTGTAGTGTGGAGTATTACTGTAACAACCTGCATATTTTACAATTTTATATTTAAATGATTTATTTAAATATAGCATCGTTAGTCGGATTAAAGTCTGAAATGCTACTTTTGCAAACTGTCGAATTAGGAATCGAGACTACTTCCATTTAGTTCAAAAAGGCATTTGCGACCTTTTTGAGAATAAACATCGATATGTTTGGAGTTGAGTTGAATTTTGCTATTTTGCTATTGGGCTTTGGGTTGCGTTTTAGCCCATTAACCCAACATATTACCCTAACTCCACCCCCTCTCCTCTTCATTCATTCTATTATTTTCCTAACACTTAAACTAAAGAAAAACGGGGGAAGAGAAAAGAAAACAAAAATCCTAAACCCTAGTTTTGCTAGGAAATTCAAATTCAAGCTCCAAAATCAAAGAGAAGCTTAGATTGAAGATTCTAGAGGTACTTTTGAAGAGAAATCAATCTTTGCTTTATTTAGAGCCTCTCATTTGTATATTTGGGTTTAAAGGTGAGTTCTTGAACTCACATCTATATTTATACCTTCGATAGTTGTTAGTTATGAATTCCTAACACCTATTTCAAGCTCGTTTGCTTTTAAATTGAATTGGTTTGGTGAATTTTCCAATTTTTGGTATTTTGAAGTCAAAATCTATGAAAATCCTTATATGGATGTTTGGACATGTTGTTCGGAGTGTGCTGTTGAGTCTATAGGGCTGGGTTGTCACTTGACGTAAACCCTAGCCATCGCCGCTCATTTGATCGCTTCTGATACAAATTGGCCATCATTAGCCTAGGAAAAATATTGCCCTGAGCTTCAGCTCAAACGTCTGGTATTAAGGTTAGACGTCTATAGCTATGGAATGAAATTCCATATACTCAGCTCAGACGTTTGAGCTTACTTCCCAGATGTCTGCACGATCTGGAAGAAAATTCCAGACCTTTAGCGCAGACGTGTAGGGAAACCACTGCACGTCTAGCACTGTATAATTCAGGGAATTTGCCTATTTTTATGTTGCTTTCCATTTGTATAGATTCTTGTTGATCCGATTAGTTGTTATCACTTTTATCAACTTTGATGACTTCTTTTTATGGATTTTTGGAATATCCATTTTGATGGATTTGGTATCGATTTCTATGGATTTGATTCTCGTCTTTGAATGTGAATTTTTGGTAATCGATTGTTTTTACAATCATTTTCTGTGATTTGTCACTTTAAAATACAAAGGTTTCAATACTATTAGTAAATACTCAAACTCTTTCACAAAAATGATTTCAACACTATTTTTAATACAAAGCTCGTTTTTAAAACGTTTTTCAATCTATTAGTATATACAAACCTTTACCTCATTCGTTTGAGAAATCTAATTAAATGACTTAGCAAAATAAGTAGTATGAAACGCTTGCATTTACTTTGTTGGTTAATTCTTTGACTTGTTCGATTGAACCCTTATGACATTTTCGAGTGAAAACCTACAATTTTTTTGTAAATATTTAAGTTAAGCTAGTGGTTATGGGACATGAAGCTAAACTCATTTATTTACTAGCTTAGTGTAATTTACACTTCTTGTTGATCAATGATGATATTTTTATGGTTTAGACTAGCGATATGCGATGTCTCTTTGTCCACGTGGGGGACTGAACCTCGTTTTATTGAGCTTCATCTCATTTCTTTTATGGGCTAGCAACCCATATTCTTTTATGGAGTTCGGTTTATCGGACGTAACATTGTACTACGTCGTTGTTTCGGATTATTGGAGTTTTGGGTTCATCGGGCGTAACGCTGTACTACGTCGTTGTTTTGGATTATTGGAGTTTCGGGTTCATGGGGTGTAACGCTGTACTACGTCGTTGTTCCAGATTATTGGATTTTCGGGTTCATCGGGCATATTGTTGTACTACGCCATTGTTCCGGACTATTGGAGTTTCAGATTCATCGGGTGTAATGCTGTACTATGTCGTTTCATCGACTCTATGGTTAGCGACCATGGGATAACGACCCAATTGTGATACACGTGCTGGTGAGTTTTCATGCTCCCATTTTTGACAGGCCTCCCCCTTTGTGATTTTTGGATTTCTAATTGAGGATTTCTGGAATTTGTTTTTCACTAATTTTTGCGATTTATATTGATAAGCTTTATCAATATTTGTGGTTTGGTGAATATGTTAAAGAATATGACATTCTTTTTGGTGTTTTGAGAATATTTGAGTTATTGTATGATTTTTGTTGTTATCTAATGCATACTTGTCATAGTATGACATTATTGTTATCATATATTTTTGTCATATCTCTTATCCTATCTCATTTATATGATATTTATAGCTAAACTAATCCGTTTATTATATTCTTCTTAAATAATACTCGGGTCAGACCGAGATATTTCAGGTGCTTCTACTTGACTTCTTATCAGGGTACGTCATCTCACTTTTGGCTAACTACTTAGCTTAGTGTTTTTTTATACATTCGAGATAGAGACTCCTTGATGTATACATATTCTTTTGTATAGCGCTTGTACCTATTCTTTTTTGATGTAGTGGATCTTATATGATCACTACTTTGATGTACACTCTTATGTGTTGTATTCATATTTGTTTCTGCCTTAGTGATATCAATATCTGTGACTGATTTATGTTATGTTTATTTTATATTTGTTTTGAAGACCACATAGCCACTGTGTAGTAGCTTTGAGTTTGTATGGGTATGTCGGATCCTCTCTTGAAATGAAAGTGATATTTTATCTGGTATATTGGTAGTCGCACTAAGCAATTACACAGATGGTCGCTCCTCAACAGCCTTATTCTTTACGCTAAACGACGGCATTACCCTGTAGTGTCCTTGGCTAGTGTGAGTATGTAGGTGGGGCGTAACAGCTTGGTATCAGAGCCAAACTTCGGAACAATATAGAATATTATAGTAAGGATCATTGTCCAAAGTTTCTCTAGGAATCGTGCCTTAGGATTTAATTTGTGTCATTGGACCCGTTGTATCCTATTTTCTTTTATGATGCCATGTTTTATCAATCATGATTGTTTGATATTCGTTCTGAGAATAACCTTTTCCTTCTTCTTTCTTTCTTTCTTAAAGAAGAGATATGGTTAGATTAGGCCATCCCAGCACCGGTCAATCCAATGGTACTCCTCAGGATAGAGTATTCATGTCTGCCCAATAGCTTTTAGATCTTGTAAAGAATGCTCAAGCTGTCGGACCTATTCCAGAGCCTACTCATTTGAAATTTGGGTTTACACGCTTGCGCAGAAATTATACCAATTTGGGTGGAAGGCCATTCAAGGGATCCAAAAGCGTTATAGAAATCCAAGTTTGGCTTAGAACATGCGACCGCATCTTTTCTCGCATGAATCTTGTGAATTTACATCGAGTCCAACTGGCTTTTAGCATGCTCCAAGAAAGAGCATTAGATTGGTATGGGTTTTTATTTTGGAAATCGTTGAAGCGAATTGTGACGATCGCGGCTTTTCGATGCTCGAAAACCGACATCAATACGTCCACTGTATCAACTGCTGAGCAATCGAATGCCGAAAAACCGTACCGTTAGGATTAAAGAAGAAGAAAAAGATAGAAGAAGAGAGAAAAAGATAGAACAGAACAGAAAGAAACAACAGAACAATATCAGAATCTCACAATCGCAGCGAAACAACATATAATAGATAAATGAATAATCTTTAAACAAAGAACTATATCAGTAATTACATTACATCACATTACATTACATTACATCATCAGGGTGTACAACAACAACAACAACAACAACAACAACAAACAGCGGAAAAGAAATACTATATACTAGTGAATAGGCCATGCCATCCAGCTTGCCTCCAGCAACTCCTGAATTCCAGAATATCCTGATAACCTAACTCTAGACTGTCCGTGTGGAAATTGGTGAACACCCAGAGTTTAGGAAGGAAACTATAAACTCCGAGTCAGTCATAAGACTGGTATGAGAACTAAAACAGTTTATTTTTAAAACAAAGTACAGGATAATTTTAAAATAGATTCGCAATGCTTTTTAGAAAATGAGACTACCATAAGGCCTCCCGCACACACACACAATGCAAACGCAGAATCAGAGGAGATTTCTCCTTATGATAGTCAAAGATGCTTGATACGCATTAAAAAGAAACATTTGATATTATTAATAGTGCATAGTGTAGAAAACATTTCGAAGGTAAAGATATAAATCTTAGTAGCATAGGCATTCCGCACTTATGCCTACTATAGCTACCATCCAAACAGTTGTGACCACCATAAGTGAATGATAGGTTCTACAACTAAAACCGTACAAGATTGTATTGTTTCTTTGGATTTCCAACAAATGGTCAGGCCAAGGAACTTCCCATTGTTACATAAAAACGCCTCTGGAAAGACGCCCCGAGAGCCTAACCGGATCTCTGCCAACACAAGGCCGGGTTACCCCTAACTGGGTAACTACTGACACGAATATGTCATTCCCCGATCGTAATCGATCTATATCCGAGGATCCTCGATTTCCAACAACCACAAAGCAATAAATTTGCAGCAACAACATAGGTTAAGTATCTGGGCTCCATACCATGATATCACCTCTATCCATAAGGAATGACATACACTAAAGGGGAGCTACCCCCTAATAACTTTGCTGCATCCTTCCTGTTTTGACCATTTTCGGGGTGTGAGGTCCGACGAAGTCTCGTCCACAAAGCCACGCTTTATATAAAAATTGTGCTTTGATCATCAAATGCTCAACAGCACTTCGTATGCGCATTACCAATTTGGGAATGTATCACTAGTAACCATCAACAACATAACCTCTAAGGGTGTTAAGCTAAGAGAATAAATTCTCTGCCACCAACGGAAATATATTTGATAGAAACCGGCTTTACATCTCAAATTGTAACGTCAGACACACATCCATACAAGTCCGTTCCGGGATCGAACAGAACCGAAGGCACTTCCAAAGAAGCCCTTGCAATCCGGATATTCACTAATCACGACCGGACTTTCCATCACAAAGGGTAATAAATTTCTATATCGGAGATCAGCCGATGCAGAAACATTCGACGGTAATCCTTCCGTTTTCACAAATATCCGGTCTTCAACATCGGTCATCAAATGCAATCCATAACGACGTATCACATATTCGGAATGGGTTATACGACCCCAAGGTCCTTTCCCGGCTAACCCGAATAGTGAGCGCTTATTTCAAAAATAGGTGCAACATTCAAATTCAAGAAATCACAACAAATACCTATTTAAAGGTAAATATTGATAATCGATTATTTAACTATCAATAAAGATGCGCAACATCACCAGATTCCAAATAATTTTCCAAATTATTTATTTTTCCAAAAATATCTTTACTAGATATATAATTTCCACACTTCAACCATTTGAAAAGAAATTTCAAATCACTTTTTACCTTTACCACTTTTGAAAACAAATTTCAAATTGTTTCCCTACATGAGACATACTTCCATTTCAAAATGGTTCATTTAAACCAATTGAATAAATCCTTACCGATTTACTTTATATTTACGTTCCAAATCCGTAAATTTATTCCCACACTTCAAAAATAAATCAACGTTTATTTTTAAACAAATTCCCCTTTCTTTTATAAATTCCATAGTGGATTTACACTTCCAAAATATCTATGAATATACGATTTCAAATCGATTTCTAATATTCATTTTCAATTTATCTTTAAAAGATAAAATCTCAAACATTTCACTTCATATTGGAAAACATTTCCATACTTATTTAATAATAAGTAATTCACAAATTCATTTATTTTCAACTCTTGGAAAATATTCAATATACTTAAATCGAAACTAAGTATATATTTCATTCTTTAAGAAAAACGTGCGCTTAAACACATTTATTTGAGTCAAAACGAATGTTGCGTAAAACATCGTTACGACGACCCAAAATCACTAGTATAGGGATTCGAAATTAAAATAGATATATAAATCCCAATACTATATAAAACATTTCCTTTCGGAAATCATTTACTATAACAACAGTGTTATAGTCCACCATTTCCTTCTCTTTCTCGAAAACGTGTATTTCAACAATGAATGTTGAAATCTATGTATTCGATTCATAATACATTTTAAAACATCTTTTTAAAATAATTAGCTTCATTTTATAATATCGCTTTCCCAAAACATAACCATTTTATTTAATAATATATTCACTGTCCAAAATCGTGAATATACTTCACTTACCAAAATTCAATATTTCTACACATTTTATATAAAGAATAGTTTGCTATCCAAAATCGCGAATATACTTCTTTTAATAAATTTATACATTCAATTTATCAAATTCCATTGATTTTGAATTTATAAACAATGTCTATAAATTCCATTTGTATTTATAAACTTCGATTTATAAATCTCCTTTATTAATCCAATTCAATTTATATATCTCAAAAATATACCAACAGTCCATATTATAAGTTAAATACTTATAATTCATTTATTTACAAAATCGTTCTTTTTAAAACTTCTATTACTTATAAGATTCCTTTATATTTTATAACAACTTCAACTTATAAAATCTCCTTTATTAAGAATTTCTATTAATATCCCATTTATATGCTAAAATCCAGTTTATAAGTTAATTACTTATAAATCTTTTATTTTACAACATCTATTCATTTTATAATCTTCACAATTTATAAATCTATAATTTTTAATGAAATCCATTTTATACTTCATTTTAACACTTAATAAACTCGTTTTATAATTTTAATATTTTTAATTTATAAATATCAAATTTTAAATCTTTTATATACATCCTTTATAATAATTCAAAAATCCAAATTTAAACTATTTTATAAATCTATTTATTTTAAAAATCACCTTTTGGTTATATTTCACAAAAATTTAAATTTTTATAACATAAAAATTTATAACGTTTTAATTATTTAAAATGAATCAATTCAAAAATTTAATAAAATGTATACTTTGAAAAATCATTTTAAAAATCCCTTTAAAATCAAAATCGTTATTTTTAAACTTTAAAAATGGATCCGATGATGCAACAACACCAAATAGTCAATCACGACAATCAAAATATCATATATCAATATGATAATCAACAAATATCATAATATCTGTAATCAAATAAATACTGGTGAGGAATCCAGTTGGATTCCTCCAACCTGTTTCGCTGCATCCACAAACATTAGCACAATACCAATTCCGTTCCAGTACGAAATTATCGCGATATATGGGATTTATAAAATATTATCCGCTTAATAGACGACGCAATAGGGTCTCATCCGCTATATAATGCGGGAAATCAACTCCAAGTACATAAATAATACCAATTTCGCTATACGGTGAAATATTCGCGGTATATGTTTTTAATAAATAACCTCCGCTTACTAACGTCGCATAATGTCTATTTTAATAATCAATAGATAACAATCATCATTCAAACATATAATCAAGCAATTTTAAATATAACTATTTAAAATATAAATCGAAACAATTCGATTGAGTGAGAAGTTCTCACCTTGGTTTCAATTCCATTTCAGGGTTTATTTCGAATAAAATTAAACGTATGTTTAATTTTACCTAAAATTATCACTAGCTCCAAAAGACTCCAATCCAGTTCCATAGCGTAGTGCTCGACGAAACGAAGACAATGCAACTTGTTTCGTAATTTTTCGACCTCCTATGAAAGAGATATGCATTTTTAAAGTTAGCCGAATTTAAATATAACTAATTTAACAAATTCTTTTTAATTTTTACAACCCTCACATCTGGGCCGTTGATTTCACACTGCATGATCCAGGCCCCACGCATGCTATTCTCCTTCTCCAGGCATCACACGCGAATGAACCCATACGGCCGCCGCCAACTACCCAATTTTCGCGACCAAACCCCTAATCTTTAGCTCGATCAACCAAGTCTACTTCGAAGACCTCGCTGACCTCCACCATCGCCAAAGATATGGCGAAGCTCGATCGAGCCTAGCTCGCGAAAACCGAGGCCGACTTCCTCACGTTCGAGCCATTTTCGCCGCTGATTCGCCTCACCAAATTTGATCATCACCGTTCATCTTCAAGATCTCGTCGAGCCCTACCTTTTTGCAGTTGGAGGTTTGTTGAAATACTTCACGGATTTGAAGAAACTTGGAGGGGAAGGATATGATTTTCTGGCCGTGGGTTTCAATAGTGGCGGCTAGGGTTTTCTGAGTGAAACCCAAATTTTGTTTTGCAAATGAGAATTGTTGTGGCCTTATATAGAAAATTCTACGAAACACTATTCATCCAAATTTTTTCAAACTCCAAACGAAGCGTGCCGGCTGGCGTTTCTAGGGTTTACCTCACGTTTCGGACACAATGGAATGGGTTTCGAAAGCTGATTCGATCGTATGTGTGAGTTACGACAATAAACGATCGATTTAAAATTAAATCGGTTAACCAAATTTCTGTGCGTTTTAGCTTGCACCGGACGAACGGTAAATCCGATTGATACGAAAATTGAAACCTTACAATAATATGACATTACGGATCCGATGAAACTGGTTTCGTCAAAATCCGAGACTGTTTGAAAAATGACTATTTTAACTCGCCAAATTAATATTAAAACAATTTCGATGCGTTTCGAGCTGCCAAGGTCAAACAAAAACTCTGATTGCTACGAAAATTAAAATCCGATAATAACAAATTATTATGGATCAAATGGAAATAGTTTCGTCCAATTCTGAGACTGTTCGAAAAATGGCTAATTTCACTAGTCGATTAAATATTAAAATATTCAATTTTCACAGATTAACTCTAAATTCAATTTTAAAAGTTTTATAACATCATTATAACTTCAATATGGTTAAATAAAATTTTACAAATCATTTTCAATCATATTAAACTCGATTTTCAATTATTTCTGTAATTTCATATATTAAATTATCGATTTAATTATCCAATTAAATCCAATTATTCAAAATAAAATTTATTCGACTTATAAATTTCACTTATTAATATTTTAAATTCAATTAAATATAAAATTTTAATTAACAGAAATTCTGGGTCGTTACACGAATCTTATATGGGAGAAACTCCAAGAAAGGTTCGAGTTGAATTTTGTGCCGGAAGCTGAAAACGTAACTTTGGCCCGGCGCTTTATTGACCTTGTTCAAGGTGAATCTTCCATGATAGAATATGTCGCAACTTTTGAATCTCTCTCTAAATATTGGGTCAAGTACATTAATACCCATTGAAAAAAAATCAGAGATTTGTCTATGGTTTGAATAAGAACCTCAAGAAGCCATTACTTCTGAAAGTAGAAGTTTCTTTTGATTAGCTTGTTGATATTACTCTTTGACTTGAAGAGGCCGATAAAGAAAGTGATGTTGAGATTGTGGGTGCCAAACAGAACTTCAACAATAACATGAAGAGGCCTATTAAGTTCAAAGGCCCCAATCCCAACAAGAAAGGAAAGCAAGAAACTTCGGTAGCAAAGACTCCTACCTCTAGTCATAAACAATGCTACAATTGTGGTTCTATGGACCACTATGCAAATAAGTGTTTGAAACCCTTTTTTGTCATTATTGCAAAATTTCGGTTCATCTTATATCTATCTGTCCCTTACTTCAAAGTAGGAGAGAGGAAGAGATGAATGTTATGCAAGCTCCTAGTGACACTTCTCGTGGTCAAGGTATTTCTCATTCAGTCCATGATGACATTTGTTTTGTGATTATCCTATTCGAGTTCTTTTTGATATGGGTTCATATCAAAAGAACTTGTTGATTCTTTTTCTTTAAACATTTCGGGCTTGATGACTACATTGACAATTGCGAATCCAATTGGTGGGTTCACATCACTCAGTTTACTTTGTAAAGACGTCGAGATTATTTTATGTGATTATTATTTCCGAGCCGATTTGCATGTTATGCGTTACTTAGGCTGCGAAATTGATTTTTGGGAAAGGATTGGCTTAATCATTATGAAACCATCTCCTATGTCCCGAGTGGACTATCCATCTTCGACATTCTCAATCCGTTAAGCAGGTTTTTAATTTTCTTGATGATTAAAATTCCAATTCGGTGGCATCATTTTTGTGACAACCCAGAAATTCTAACAATTTAAATTTGAATAGTTAATTGATTTTAAAATATTTAAAATTTAACTTCAACTTGAATTCAAGATATTAATATTTACTTGATAATTAAATCATTGAATTATATAGTTTAAATATTGAATTTAATAATTGAAATTGAGTAAATTGTTGAATATGAAATTCTAAGCCCGTTTAAAATAATTTGAAGGCTTATAAAATCTATAATGATGATACTGAAGATAATAGAATGGTTGAGATTTAAATTAAAAGTGATTTATTCAATTTTAATAATATATCGTTTAAATCGATATTTAAAAATAGCTTTCCGAGGCACAGTCTCGGAATTAGACGAAACTAGTTCCATTGGATCCGTAATAGTTAGTTATTGTCGGATTTCAAATTTCGTAACAACCAGAGTTGTCATTTGACCCCGACAGCTCAAAACGCTTAGAAAACTTTTAATCGATTTAAACTAGAATTGATCGTTTACTTACGTAACTCGCGCATATGATCGAACTAGCCTCCAAAGCACGTTCCATTGTATTCGAAATGCGGTAAAACCTTATAATCTCCTGTCGGCATGTCTGTTTCGGGTTTTGGAATTTCGCGTTATGCTTAATGAGACGATTCGTAAGGCTTATAATATAATAAAAATTTAAAAATCAACATGTCAGAGATATTTATAAAACTAGCGTAATCAGGAAGCTTCCCCTACCTCTAATTTATCCCCGCCTCTCTCTAATCTTCAACACAGAAGGCCGAACTCATAAAAAAACGAATCGAGTAATGGCCATCGCTCACTCCCTCTTGTTTCTCTCGCTCCTCTCATCCTCAAAATTTCAAGGAAAGAAAATCCAATCGATCGTGACGTCGAACTCAGATAAGGAAGGAGAATACCCGTGAATGTTTTGAAGCCGCGTTCAATTAGGCTAGATCGAGTTCGACTCGAGTACAGTTGGTTTAGGGCTCGCGATTCTTCGATCTGGGATTCGAGCATAAGAGGGGTCGACGATTTGGGAAGCTCGAGCGACAGTAGACATCGAGCATCAGCATTCACGATTTTGTGCTCGCGATTTTGGCTTGCTCGGGCGGCGACCTGGGGTTGCAGTTGGGGCAATTTGGGAAGTTCGTCGAAGTCGGTTGTTGGATTTTGGTATCTGCGATGGTGGAGACATCATAGCAGTGAGGTATACGTTGTCTTCTTTTGATTAATCTTGAAAAAAAATGAAACAAAGTGAATATATATGGATATTTATATGTAGTAAAGATAAATAGTGATGTAGATATAAATACATATTTATCTTATTAGTTTAAATTTAAATATTCGTTTAAATTAAATGATTTGTTAAAATGAGAACTATTAAATTAAAATCTATAGTAAATTAAATTTATCAAATGGAAATTTAATTTTTCGATTTGGTTCGAATATTAATGAAAATCATCCGATGTTTATACAAGGTCAATAATTGTGAAGAAACAAGCCAGGATAGGATGGAATTGCAAATTAATCAAAGGTGAGTAAACCTCACACTTATGGATTTTTTATTTAAATTTAAATTTAAATGATTGGTTGAATGGTTGAACTGGATTGGTGTGCTATATTATATAGTACTGTATAGTATATACTGAAATGATTAATATTCTGTGATGAATATTTTTGGTAATTGGAATGCTGAATGTTGTGGTTTGCTTGAATATTTCGGTACCCCGAGTTATCGGAATATAAAATGGATTATTGAAAGAAATATAAGGGTGATTAAAATGGATGAGTAATTAATTCAGTAAATAAATGATTTAGGTTGATTAATTTAGTAATTAAGGGTTTAAATTAATTAATGAAGGTTTAAATTAATTAATGAAGTTAAATTGATTTAGAATAATCATTGGATGGTTTAATAAGTAATTACTTAATGAAATTAATAAAATAAATCAAGTATGATTAATATGGTATTTTAATTAATGTAATTAATTTAGATTAAGATAAATTGAAATATAATTGGAAATCAGTAATTTATATAATTAATGAAGTAATTAAAGATTTGATTAATTGAGATTAATTAATTCATAATAAGTGACTTATGAGAAGTTAATTAATATAAGTAATTAAGAATTAGTGTAATTGATTATAGTTAATTAATTGGTGAGGTAATTTTTAAGATTACTCATTGATTTGGTAAGAAAGGTTAATATCGTGAAATTAATTACAGAGAAATACTTGAATGGAATTGGAAGATAATTAATCCAGGGTTGTAAATTAAGATGAATGGATATGGAAGAGTTGTTTAATTTATTGTTTGGAATTAATTAATAAAAGAATCTAAGCGATTGAGGATTGAAAATAAATTATAATCAACTGAGTTGATTTGTTTGTGATTAAGCTTTGCTTATGGATGATAGATTGGTATTGGTTGCTTTGAATGAGTTAATATCTCTGATATGAAATGTTGCGTATTTCATTTGGATAACTTGGGTTAGGATGACATGAGACTCGAAGAGGCCGGAATCGGGTATCGGGAAGATACCCGACACCACTTCGAATTTCTTATAAACTGATATGAGAAATTGATAGGTTGAAATGAATGGATTAAAATGAATCGGATTATTTAATCTAAATTTTGGCTTAGTATACTTATTTTGAAGTAAGTTATGTCTATAACAAAGTGTGACCTTGTAAATTGATTTGTGAAGTCAAAAGGGCTGGAATGAAATGATTTAAGTAAATTGGATTATTTTTTCTAGGTTTGGTACTTAGAAATTAATGTGTGAGATAAGTTTGTCTATAGCAAATTACGAATTTGTTAAATTGATATAAGTTACCCCGGGTTTATATAAGATGTTTGCTTTAGTATTCCATGTTAGTTGGGTTTACTCACGCTGGTTTCCAGCCTGACCCGGGTGTTACTTTGATGTAATGCTCGGGTCAGACCGAGTATTACAGATTTTCAGGTAGGTACGTTCTGGAGCTCAGGAGGCGAGCTGGATGGCAATAGCGTATAGAGTATTTTCGCTGTATATATATTATTGTTAAGCTGAGACATGATAATTGTATATATATTCAGTGACTGTATATATTTAAAATTCTGATGTATATTAATGTAACCGACAGATATAGTATTCTTTTGTAAACTGTTATTATTTATTATATTTTATCCGCTGCGAATGTGAGATGTTTGGTGATTCTGTTCTTCTTCTTCTTCTATCTTTTTCTTCTTTTTCATAACTATCTGGAATTTTCTGGTGTGAAAATTTCGGATCGTTACATTTGGTATCAAAGCTGAAAGGTTAAGCGAGAACCTTGGCTCTGGGGAGGATTACTCATTTAATAGAGTTTGTAGTACTCTAGAATGAGTTGATATATATATATATATATATATATATATATATATATATATATATATATATATATATATATATATATGAGCGCGCACTTGTTATTTCTTATATAAAGATTTTAAATGATTTTATATAAAATATATATTTTGATATATAAAGCAACATTTCCTTCTAATAAGTACTAAGGTGATTGGTTGTTAATTATTGAAATTAAAATTTAGGAGTAATATAATACAACCCAACCGAAATCTTGAATTGGAATTAAATTAAGTAGAAATAGGAATACGACCAAATTAAAATTTATTGGATTGAAAGTGAAATTCTAAATCTGGTCCCAGAATTTGAAAACTTTGTTTCAAAGTAATGAAACATAATAAATAAGTATTATATGGATAACTGGGATTTGTTGCAAAAAATGGGTTGTCTGAAATTTGATTTGAATTTAAAACAAGGGTGGTTTAAAATTTTAAAACATGGCTGGGAGGACCAAGAAATAAATATGTATATATGTATGGATATACATGATATCAAAGATAATTTGAAATAAGCTCTAAGAGGTTGAGTTTTGATATTTTTCCCTGAAGTGTGATGTAAAAACCCAAAGTGATATAAGTTTTGAACTTATATGAGGGAAAGAATTTTGAAGTTTGAAGCGGGAATTCACATTGAGTAAGGTAAATTGGATTGAGCAAATCAGAATTTAACTTTGGGAAAGTTAAATAAGTGTAAAATAAACTTGTTTAAGAACTGGCTTCAAACTGGAAGGTAAAATTGAATAATAAATTAAATTCTTAAAATAAAATTGTATTGAATTCTTATTTGAACCTTGAAATGCATAAGTAAAGAAAATTTAAAATGGAATTTTGAGAATTGAACTCAGAAATTAAACTGATTGAAACTTTGAATAAAAGTTAATTAGGTTTAAGAAGGTAAACCAACCTTTGAGAGTTTAACTCGAATTTATATAGTTCGAGATAGTTTAAATTCAAAATTTAAATTGAATTAGTTCAAAATTGAATTTGGTTTGAATTAAGTGGATTGGTGATTGAAAATGTATAAGTTTAAAAGTTTAAATGGGAAATTAAATTGGATTATATCGAAATGATTTGAATTTGAAATGGGTTCAACTGATAATAATTCACATTAATTGGAATAATTTGAAATTATAATATAAGTTGAACATGATTAAAATTAAATTGAATTTGTTTTAAATTGAGAAGACAATCAAGATTGATTCGACTTGAACTGGGTTTAAATAAAATTTAATAGAAATTGAAGTTATTCAAGCTGGAATTGAGTCAATTAAATGGAAATTAGTTGGGAAGTGAACAGTTTGACTCTTGACTCTTTTCAATATAAATTGTTTTAATATAAACTTATTTTTCCAAGCTATTAAATATATACAACCTTTCCTTCTTAAAGCCAAATTATTTTATACTTGTTTTACAATTAGTTTTGGAGCTATTTAACCATTTTTCAACTACTTTCTAAACTAGTTACTATTTTTTCAACTATGTTACAATTAATTACTATTTTACAACTATTTTGCAATCATCTAAAAGTTTTGAAACTATTTAACTATTTTCTAACTATTTTATAATTACTTATATATTTTATAGTTATTTTGCAAACTAATATTTATTTTTCAACTACTTATCTATTTTTTTAAAATTTTCAAGCTATTTTCTAAATATAAACTGGTCGGAGTTCAAACTGTTATGGATTTAATACCGTACCGAGATAAGAATTGAAGTGATAATCCAAATGGGGATTAAGGCAATTGTAAATAAGTAAAGGGAATTTAAGGAAATGTGAATAGAAAGGAAAATTGATTCGGTTGATAATCAATGGAAATAAATACGTGGGATGTACGTGTATTATTCTATTCGCATAGTGATTTGATCCAGATTTGAGCACAAAATTTCGAGATAGTATATCGATCCGAGTTGGGATTTTTCACTCGATTTTCGAGGGCGAACCTGGATATAGATTGTTGATTGGTTCTGGATGTTCTCTATCATAGTTATAGCTATGCAAGGAGAATGACGGTTTCTGATCAAGAAACCAGATCAATGTCGGTACTAGGAAGTCAGGTGGACGATACTAGTTCGGAAGTAAAATTGTGTGATCGAGTGAGCGATCAGATTGGTATAGCGTACGAATGATAAGTGTACATCGTGCGGATTTGAATGAAATTGATATTGGAAAGTGAAGTCAAATTTGAATATTTGATTTTGAATAAATGAAGCTATATATTTTTGTTATATGAGATAAAACTCCCCTTGATAAATCTATAGCCAAAAGAAAATATTTTTGAAAGTGTTTGAAGTATAAAAGGGTTTTATTCAAGTTTGAAATGATCCAAAGTTATATATATAAAGGATCTTATGAGGATTTTGGAAAAGGTTTTGAGAACCTTTGGATTTGGAAAGGCTTTTGATTTTTGGGTAAAATCAATATGAGAATTTGGAAAGCCTAGTTTGAGAATTATCGATTTTGGAATAATCGATTTTGTATAAATGAGCTTTGTATGAGATCATACTAGGTGTATGATTTGAAGATATTATATGTGTATAGTATAAAATGTTTTGATGATGGCTCTGGGGAAAAAGGCGCTCTCTTGAAATGAACTTCTCAGGAGTGCCACCGGGTGGTGCTGCCTTGAGCCCCAAGGGGGGGTTCTAAAGTTGATCCTGTGAGGAGTCCGGACAAACTAGTTCCCGAGGATTATTGGGTAGCGAAAGTCGAGGGCGCTAATGCCTACAGGGGCATTTGGGTTATGCTGTGACGACTGTGTAACTCGATGTCGCTGCGATCTACTGTGGGGACCATAGCGAAAATTGTGTGGAGGATGAGTGCCAATGGTCTACACTTGATTTTGCCGGGAAGGCAACGCAACATCGGTAGACTCTATGGTCAAGTGGAGTGGAGAAGTTTCATTTTTGGCAGCGAAATTCGATGACGCTGATGCCTACAGTTATATGGGTTTTTGCTGTGATGGCTACGTAACCCCAGTTGTAGCTGCGATCTGTCATGGGTTCCATGGTGTAATCGAGGGGCACGGAGGCCTACAGTTATCTATGGATTTTGTCGGGATGACAACGTAACCATCGGGTTAACTGCGACCATGGATGGGGGTGATGATTTCCAGAGCATCCTCACCAAAGATATTTCCTCTATTTTCAAAAACTGTTTTCTATATTTCAATAAAATTATTTTCCAATTATTTTCACTGGATGTTGAAAACGGGTTTACCAAGTACTTATAGATTTTCAGTCCTACGCCTGATCAACGTATGACTAAATTTATATGAGAACAAGGATGGACTGGTTGAGACATCGAGTCATAAAAAAAAGTATTTTTATAAAGAGCTACTTTATTAAGCATGATGTGAATTTAAAAGCATTTCTAAAAATTTTTAAAATAAGATGTTGGAATTTTGGGAAAATAAAAGGAAATCCAAACTGGAATTTTAATGAAGTGAATTTGTAATTAAAATCGAACATTGATTTAGAAGTCGAAAGTAAACTAATTGGCTAAATAATTATTTGGTTGAGTATATTAATAAAATTTAACTTGGGTAAATAAATGGATTGTAAGTTGATAATGGAGTTTGGAAATGAATTCGAATTATAAATAGAATTCGACTTGGATTTGATAATGGATTAAATAAGAAGAGATGTTGTGAAAATAAAAATAAAATTTAGTTGGATCAAAATAGTGATGGTTTTAAATTATGAATACAATTCACGTGTGATTTGAATAATACTTAATGTAATTTGTAAGTGAATTGGATATAAGAGAAGTAATGTCATATGAAATGGAAGTGGATAATAATAGAAATGGTTAGAGTTACAAACAATAACCCAAGTGAAGAGAAATAAATTGAGGATGGCCTTGTATAAATAAAATAAAATAAATTCAAAATGAATTAAGTAAGTAAATTTAAAATTTATTAATTAAGTTAAATAACAAATGGATGAAGTCTGATTGAATGAAAACTAAATCAGAGATGTGATTGGAATCAGATTATTGGACTGAACTTAAGTTCGGTGGCATATTAATTTGAAGTATAAATGAGTTAAGTATGTGCTTGAATGTTATTTTAATAAATGGAGAAGGTGAAGTAAAATTAAAATTGAATGGATGGGCTAACTGAATTTAATGGAATTTGATTAAATGAGAATCAAATAGAAGTAAACTTAAGTTTGATGTTGGAATCAATTAAAGTAAATTAACTTAAGTTTAAAATTCATGGAAGCTTGGCTTCGAATAAGAGTGAAAGCCCATTAAATAAAAACTTGGATTAAATTAGTTTGGGAAATAGTTATTAATTTATAAGAATGGAATGTGCCAAGCTTAATAAATTGTTTTGCATGAATCTAATGCAGAAATAAAATGAAATGCAATGAATGGTTGGTTAATAAATTAGAAATGAAATGAAATTAAATTCAGAATGAGTTGAAATTAATTTGAAATAGTTATAAACTAAAATAGATACTTTATTAACCGAATATAGTCGAGATTGCATAACAATAATTGTTGTTTGGCGTAAACCAAAGTAATTAAATTCTATGAGTTAATAGAGATTAAATAAATTTGATTCTGAATCATTTGAAGTGAATATGAGCTTGTTTGGATTATAAATCAATGGAATGTCAGAAATTGAGTTGTGAACCATTAAAAGTTAAATGAAACGACATATGAATTAGTTTTAAAGCATATAAATTGTTTATAAGAAGTGTTTGGTGCTTGATGTTTGGTAATGTATATGTTTAGCTATTGAAAGTAAGTAGAATGTTAATAAATTCTCTATATATGGCACTTACATATTTAAATTGAGTAAGTACAGGTACCTGAAGGCTGTTTGGCTGGATTTGGATTGCACAAATTGCTAAAATAAATATGCCGCATGCTTAAAATGCTAAATAAGGTACGCCTACGCAATACAAATTGGTAATATGAACTGTTTTTGCTTTTCCGACCGGGTGGGTCGATGTATATATATTTATATCTCTTGTCAAATTGCAAAAGATCCTCCGTACAAAGGAGACTCTGCCAAAAGATTTCAAAAATTTTAGGAGTTAGAAAATTTTTGAGAAAATTTTTGTTAACGACAAAAAAATTTCAAATTAGTAGATGAAACTAATATGAATCAGTTTAAATGAAGGATAAAAATCAATATTAGAAATCGAAAATAAATTGAATTCATATGAAACGGTGAAAACTAATTTGAATAGAATTGGGTATGACACTTATGTAAAGAGTTGTATAAAATAATTTGAAAGGTTGCGGTTGAATATTATTGCTAAGTAAGTTATGCAGGTATTAAAGGGAAAAGAAATTGGATTTGGTTCCAAAAGATAAATTTGAATTGCCCGACTAAAAGGTATGTATTTTGATTTCTGTATGAAATTGGATTGGGTTTTTGATGTAGCCACTTGGCGTTTGTTTCCTTTTTGGAATTTGGGAGCCCGTAGAGGCCTTTTGTAGTTGTACTGAGCTAGCCACGCAAAGGAGACGCTGGCAAAAATTTTTGGGAATTTAGAGAGTTAGAAAATTTTTGAGAAAATCTTGATAATTCAAAATTTGGTTTTAAATTGAAATTTAAACGATTAGGTAAAAAAGGATTGTTGGAAACCATGGAAGGTTTTGGAAGTTGGTTGAGATAATAGTGAATCTTTAATAAAAGATATTGTGGCAAGTGGATAAAACTGTTGGTTTTTGAGAAAAGGTAAACGGGTATTGGTCCATTCTTCCTAACTAGTAATTTCGGAGACAAAATTCTTTTAAGGGGGGAGGAATGTGACAACCCGAAAATTCTAACAATTTAAATTTGAATAGTTAATTGACTTTAAAATATTTAAAAGTTAATTTTAACTTGAATTCAAGATATTAATATTTACTTGATAATTAAATCATTGAATTATATAGTTTAAATATTGAATTTAATAATTGAAATTGAGTAAATTGTTGAATCTGAAATTCTAAGCCTGTTTAAAATAATTTGAAAGCTTATAAAATCTATAATGATGATAATGAAGATAATAGAATGGTTGAGATTTAAATTAAAAGTGATTTGTTCAATTTTAATAATATATCGTTTAAATCGATATTTAAAATAGCTTTCCGAGGCACGGTCTCGGAATTGGACGAAACCAGTTCCATTGGATCCGTAAGAGTTAGTTATTGTCGGATTTCAAATTTCGTAGCAATCAGAGTTGTCGTTTGACCCTGGCAGCTCAAAACGCTTAGAAAACTTTTAATCGATTTAAACTAGAATTGATCGTTTACTTCCGTAACTCGTGCATATGATCGAACTAGCCTCCGAAGCACGTTCCATTGTATTCGAAACGCGGTAATACCTTATAATCTCCTGTCGGCATGTCTGTTTCGGGTTTCGGAATTTCGCGTTATGCTTAACGAGACGATTCGTTAGCCTTATAATATAATAAAAATTTAAAAATCAACATGTCAGAGATATTTATAAAACTAGCGTAATCAGGAAGCCTCCCCTACCTCTAATTTATCCCCGCCTCTCTCTAATCTCCAACACAGAAGGCCGAACTCATTAAAAAAAATCGAATCGAGTAATGGCCACCGCTCCCTCCCTCTCGTTTCTCTCGCTCCTCTCATCCTCAAAATTTCAAGGAAAAAAAATCCAATCGATCGCGACGTCGAACTCAGATAAGGAAGGAGAAGTCACCGTGAATGTTTTGAAGCCGCGTTCGAGTAGGCTAGATCGAGTTCTACTCGAGTACGGTTGGTTTAGGGCTCGCGATTCTTCGATCTGGGATTCGAGCGTAAGAGGGGTCGACGATTTGGGAAGCTCGAGCGACAGTAGACATAGGGCATCAGCGTTCACGATTTTGTGCTCGCGATTTTGGCTTGCTCGGGCGGCGACCTGGGGTTGCAGTTGGGGCAATTTGGGAAGTTCGTCGAAGTCGGTTGTTGGATTTTGGGATCTGCGATGGTGGAGGCATCATAGCAGTGAGGTATACGTTATCTTCTTTTGATTAATCTTGAAAAAAGAAAATGAAACGAAGTGAATATATATGGATATTTATATGCAGTAAAGATAAATAGTGATATAGATATAAATACATATTTATCTTATTAGTTTAAATTTAAATATTTGTTTAAATTAAATGATTTGTTAAAATGAGAACTATTAAATTAAAATCTATAGTAAATTAAATTTATCAAATGGAAATTTAATTTTTCGATTTGGTTCAAATATTAATGAAAATCATCCGATGTTTATACAAGGTCAATAATTGTGAAGAAACAAGGCAGGATAGGATGGAATTGCAAATTAATCAAAGGTGAGTAAACCTCACACTTCTGGATTTTTTATTTAAATTTAAATGATTGGTTGAATGGTTGAACTGGATTGGTGTGCTATATTATATAGTACTGTATAGTATATACTGAAATGATTAATATTATGTGATGAATATTTTTGGTAATTGGAATGCTGAATGTTGTGGTTTGCTTTAATATTTCGGTACCCCGAGTTATCGGAATATAAAATGGATTATTGAAAGAAATATAAGGGTGATTAAAATGGATGAGTAATTAATTCAGTAAATAAATGATTTGGGTTGATTAATTTAGTAATTAAGGGTTTAAATTAATTAATGAAGGTTTAAGTTAATTAATGAAGTTAAATTGATTTACAATAATCATTGGATGGTTTAATAAGTAATTACTTAATGAAATTAATAAAATAAATCAAGTATGATTAATATGGTATTTTAATTAATGTAATTAATTTAGATTAAGATAAATTGAAATATAATTGGAAATCAGTAATTTATATAATTAATGAAGTAATTAAAGATTTGATTAATTGAGATTAATTAATTCATAATAAGTGACTTATGAGAAGTTAATTGATATAAGTAATTAAGAATTAGTGTAATTGATTATAGTTAATTAATTGGTGAGGTAATTTTTAAGATTACTCATTGATTTGGTAAGAAAGGTTAATATCGTGAAATTAATTACAGAGAAATACTTGAATGGAATTAAAAGATAATTAATCCAGGGTTGTAAATTAAGATGAATGGATATGGAAGAGTTGTTTAATTTATTGTTTGGAATTAATTAATAAAAGAATCTAAGCGATTGAGGATTGAAAATAAATTATAATCAACTGAGTTGATTTGTTTGTGATTCAGCTTTGCTTATGGATGATAGATTGGTATTGATTGCTTTGAATGAGTTAATATCTCTGATATGAAATGTTGCGTATTTCATTTGGATAACTTGGGTTAGGATGACATGAGACTCGAAGAGGCCGGAATCGGGTATCGGGAAGATACCCGACACCACTTTGAATTTCTTATAAATTGATATAGGAAATTGATAGGTTGAAATGAATGGATTAAAATGAATCGAATTATTTAATCTAAATTTTGGCTCATAGTATACTTATTTTGAAATAAGTTATGTCTATAACAAAGTGTGACCTTGTAAATTGATTTGTGAAATCAAAAGGGCAGGAATGAAATGATTTAAGTAAATTGGATTATTTTTTCTAGGTTTGGTACTTAGAAATTGATGTGTGAGATAAGTTTGTCTATAGCAAATTACGAATTTTTTAAATTGATATAAGTTACCACGGGTTTATATAAGTTGTTTGCTTTGGTATTCCATGTTAGTTGGGTTTACTCACGCTAGTTTCCAGCCTGACCCGTGTGTTACTTTGATGTAATGCTCGGGTCAGACCGAGTATTACAGATTTTCAGGTAGGTACGTTCTGGAGCTCAAGAGGCGAGCTGGATGGCAATAGCGTATAGAGTATTTTCGCTGTATATATATTATTGTTATGCTGAGACATGATAATTGTATATATATTCAGTGACTGTATATATGTAAAATTCTGATGTATATTAATGTAACCAACATATATAGTATTCTTTTGTAAACTGTTATTATTTGTTATATTTTATCCGCTGCGAATGTGAGATGTTTGGTGATTCTGTTCTTCTTCTTCTTCTATCTTTTTCTTCTTTTTCATAACTATCTAGAATTTTCTGGTGTGAAAATTTCGGGTCGTTACAATTTTATTCTTTAAACCCACATGATGAGGGAACTCATTCAAGTAGTTTGTGAATTTTTCGGTATCTTTGAGCTTGTCTTAGGATTATCACCTAAGTAATCTATTGAGTGGTGCTAAGGTCTTTTCAGTTCGACTTTTCCATCAGTTTTCATTAGCTATGAGTTGCGGAGGATACGTTCCACTGACCACATTCCGCACTCATTATGATCCTTATGAGTGGCTTGTTATGTCATTCGGTTTGACGAACCCTCCAACTTATTTCATCCATCTTATGAATCGAGTACTTTGCGAGTATCTCGATGACCCCATCCTTGTATTCATTGATAATGGGTGAAAATAGCAATTTAAAATTGCAAATCTTTCTAATAAGATATACTTATAAGTATTATTGGATTTTGTTCTTCAAACGAACATAGAATATTCATAAAACTTTTAATAGATATTTTTATCACGTAGAAGATGATTTTGTGTTGTATTGCCCATTGAGTGCTTTAAGAATTCTAATCGATGCGCTCGATCAACATTATCGATAGGAATCTCCTAAACGCTATGATGAGACAGTCAGACGTAGTAAATTGACTTGTAATAAGTGAAATTTCTAAAAAGATGATTACATAAAGTTAATTGTAATTTTGAATGTTTTAAGCTTTTCGAGAAAGAGGATTACTTGTACCGATGCTAGTCATATTGGTTTGAGTGTCGTTCCCATGCAAAAGGGAACGCGTTATCGCTTATACTTCTATACAATTAAAGCCTCCCGAGACTGGGTATGCCACTCACGATCTTGTACTCGCGGCCATTGTTTCCACTCTTAGAATTTGGTGTTCGTTCATGTTTCACCTATGAAGGGTGTTGTGCGTTTCAGGCGATCGGGAAAATTAGCACCTCGATATATTGGCTCATTCCCATCACCGAACGTATTGTGATGTGCACGTAAATGTGCATGTTTTTACCACCATATTTAATCTATTTAAATTGAATAAATGATCATATTGGGTATTTTAACTTGTTATTTTTAAATTGTCACATATTCATCTTCATACAGGGATAAAATGGTCATTTTTGTGCATTTATTAAATTGTGAAAATTTACTTGGAATTTTCTATGTTGTTTTGTAGGAAATTTGGTGAACTTTACAAGTGGTTTTATGATGAAATATGCAAGCATAAAGAAGATACAAATGAATGAAGATGGAAATAATTCAAAGTGAAGAACATGGAGGACCCCACCTACCCACCTACCTTAATGAACAAATTAAAGGCTAATGCACATGCTTATAGAGTTTATGGCTTCATGTACACTTAAATGGTGATTAGTAGAAGCTAATGATTAGTTGGCCTCCACACTTTCTCAAGGGTATTTTGGCCATTCTCCAAAAATATGAATTATGGTTAACACATGTATATATACCCCTTATGTTTCATGCAACCCTCCTCTCCCTTAGTCTCTCTTAGTTTTAGTTTAGGCTCTCTTCTTTTAGGCTCAAAAATAAATCAAGCTCTCTTCTTTATTTTCATGGCTACTTAGCCATTTATTTCTTCTTTTCATGTAACTTTTTTAAGCAATTTAATACATGTTCTTTTCCTTTTCTTGTTTATTTCGTTTCATGCTGTAGTGTAGATCTAATTTATTTTATGCAATTAGATTAGTTCTCTTTTCCATTAGCTTTCATTTTCCTTTTGTTTTGCTTCCATGTTGCTAGCTACATTTGTTAATCAAATGATAAATATGAAAAGCTAAACCCCTTCAATTTTAGGGGTAATGAAGCTCTCTAATTATGCAGCTTCAATTATTTGTTAATTCATGCTATCTTTTTGTGCTAATGATGGTCAATGAAGTATTTTATTTGTTGTTCTTGCTTTGAATTTGATAGCCTATATTGTTGATACCAAATAGGCTATGCTTAAACAATCACTAACACAAATGCCTCTTCATCAAAATACGATCATGGCACAAGAAAGTGATTTGAAATTCAAATTTAATGGTCTATATTTCTAATCAATAGTTAACAGTCATACTTAAAATAGATTTCATTTTCATTGTCAAGTTTCATGAAAGTTAGTAAGTGGTTTAAGGGGTGTGTTATAGTTTGATGGCTTATGTTGGCTAATCAATGGCATATATATATCATACTTATGATAAACACATCCATTAAAGCACTAATGACCATAAAAGAGAGATCATGATTTCATATGTGTTGAACTACATTATCTAGAGAGCGGATTTATTCTCTAAATTGTCACTTAACTCTTATATTTGCTTCTTTTTTCTTTTAGTTAGTTTATTAATTCTCTAGCTCAATTTTCACTCAACTTTGGTTAATTTGATTGAATAGATTTTTAAAATCAACAATTCCGTACAGATCGATCCGTATTCGCCACGTACTACGATAGTATGTCGTGCATTTGCGGTATAAAATTAGTTCATCTATTTTCTAGTTCATAGAACATTAGTCAGCGAACAAGTTTTTGGCGCCGTTACTTTTTTAGCAAGCAGCTCCTTCCTTTATCTGCTTTGGCAGCCTGAAATAAAAATAATAAGATATATACAAAAAATTCAAAATCCAAAACTAAAAAAATTGTAGCCTTTGAAATTTTTAATACTTTTTCTTTGAAATTTTTTTAAAAATCCAATTTTTTTAGAAAAACCAAAATCCAAAAAAAATAAAATTATAAAACCTTTTTAAAAATAGAGAATAAATTTGACAAACTAAAAAACAAAACAAAAATCAAATTCCCTTTTGATAAATAAATTCTATTTGTAAATATTTTCTCCTTTATAAAGAAAAAACCAAAAAAAATTCTTTTTTTAAATAAATTCTTTGTGAATACTTTTCCTTTACACAAAAAAACCCCAAAAACATTCTTGAAAATGTCCAAATTTCCATATTCACTTGAATTTTACAATAGTTGTGAAAATCAATAAAACCCATATGATTTCACTCTAACTTCGTATGGATATTTTAACAGCAACTATTATGTAAATAATTCAAATTTCGAATGACAAAATATTAATAATGATGAACAACCCTCGAATCTCGAAAATAACATTTCGTATTTACTTGAAATCTCTACACAACAAAATCAAATGATAAGTGATTTGTGTAATTCATATTTCTACGATAACTCGAGTCAATGTTTTCAAGGATTTCAAAATTTAAATTCAATTCAAAATTAAAACGATTTCGATGATAACCCATGCCAATTCAATTTCAAACTCCAAAACGAATTTCAAACTCAAAATGAAAACAACTTTTCAAACAAATTTGGCAATGGGAATAATCCTAACCATGTTACGATTGAAAATCTTTGTTCTCGACAATTTCAAAGTGAAAATCCACATGTTAATAACTATAAATTGGATTTTGTTGAGCAAATGGATGAAATTTACAATGATCACACGGATTTGTTGATTGAAACATATTTTGTAACGACCCGCAAATCCGTACACCTTGATTCATCACTATTCTAACTAAATCAACTCAAGTTGTACAGAAATACGAACCATTGGGGTTAAAGAAGAAGAGGTAGAAGAAGAAAATAGAAATCAACAACAGAATCTAACCATCGCAGCGGAATAAAATATAATAGATAATAAATAATCTTTACTCAAAGATCAAATACATCAGTTTATATATTACATCATCAGAGTACATCAATCACAACTCAATATCAATAACATACAACTTGATACACAACTAAACAACACAACGGAATATATATATATATATATATAAATAAATATGGAAATACGTATCGTCCTCTAGCTCGCCTCCTGAGCTCCACAGCGTCATATCCTGTATCTTAAAATACTCGGTCTGACCCGAGCATTACAGTTAAATAACACCCGAGTCAGTCTGGAATACCAGCGTGAGAAAATCACACTCAACTGATTATTAAAGTTTCAAAAATCCTTTGAAAACAAAAGCATCTCGTAAAATCACGCCACAAATAAACATGTCGGGTTTTTACCTTACGATAGCTAAAACACTTTTTATAGAAATCCACTGATATTATAATAGGGTCTATATACAAATACTTATAAAATAGCCGAAATTGTTACATTCATTAAATCCAGCTACTAGCCACAGAGTGGGTAATACAAACAAAAATCGTACAAGGCTCGTAGGGAGAATGGATTTCCAACTAATGACTAGGCACTGGGGTACCACCTGTCACAGTACGTGGCCTATATCACAGTACCGAGGAGTACGTCCGCTCCCTTGTAACACAAGACCAGGACTACCCCTTACTGGATAATCCCGAGTGAGATCACCCCGCGGTTGGGATCAGCAACCGCCCACTAAGCCGAAATAAAAGGGACATCTAGACAGGGATGACCTCACCCTGCTTGGGTGCTACCCACCTAGCCTTGCTGCATAACCCTTGATTTTCAGTCATTCCCATTTGATGAGGCTTGCGGCTAAGCGTTACCTTTTCAAAACATATCCCTTAGAATGCCCGTCGTCCACCTGACGATGTTTCGCAAGCATTCATCCATACAAGTCCGTCCCAGGTTCGAACGGAACCGAAGGCACTATTCCTACTACATCCATTTTGGAAATATCCTCAGGATTAGTAGCGACTAGCCCTTGCACTTTACTGCTCCATCTTCGAATCCAAACTCGTTTTCATGAAACGTACAAACCGGATCGAAGTGGTTTTCGAGAAATAAACCTCGATCCTGGTCTCTTCGAAACGATCAACGCATTTGGTCAATATTGATAGTCGGTGATTGAACTATCAATTAATATTCACAAACAACCACCAACCAATAAATAACTTTTCGAATTATTTATTAATTCCCAAAAATATCTTCACAAGGTATATTTTCCACTTTCAAACCCTTTTGAAAACAGTTTTCAAACTATCTTCCTTTTTCTAAATAAATTTCCCAAATATTTTCTATTTCTTCTGAAATCACCAACTACAACACTTTGATTTTCAAATGATTTAAACACCTTATTATAAAATATACTTTTAAATATTTTAAGTTAAAAACTACTTTAATGCTTTATTAAATATATATATTTTGAAAATAATTAAAGTAAAGCTACTTTTTAGAATATAGAACTAAATTTCTCTTTTAAAATCAAAATACCAGGTTACCTTAAATAATTACTACGATAATAGATTTGAAAATATTTACTCTAGAATTTAAACGTTCAGAAATAATAAATTTTCTAAAGCATGCTTTTTAAAACAACATTAAACTTTTATCTTATATTTAAAAATTTACTTAAAACGTACTTGGCTATCCAGAGAAATATACTTCTCTTCACAACCTTTAAAAATAAATCACTATTTATTTTTAAACAATTTTTCTCATTCCTTTAATAAATTCCCACCTTAAATTTATTCTTCCAAATATCCAATTTCAAACACTTAAATCAATTTCCAAATTGATTTCCAATTCACTTCATTTATTCAAAAATCCTTTAATTTCAGATTTATTCCTTAATTATGATTTAAAATACTTTTAATTGAAATACCAATTTAGATTTCTCAATTTACTTCTTATTCCTTTAGATAAATTTAAAACTTTAAGTTTTAAAATAATTCTTTATTCATTTAAATTAATATCACAAAATTTTACAATTCATTAATTACTGTTTATTCAAACCCTTTTCTTTTCATACTCGAAGTTATTTATTAGTATTTAACATACTTCCATTTCTTTTTCAATTCATTCTTAATTTATTAAATTTTCTAAGATTATTTCGTTTACAAATTTACTCCCTTTATTTTCTTTCCAAAACCCACTTTATATATTTTTGGTAATTCATTATACCCAAATATATCTAATCCAATCATAACATTCAATATTCCAATATATTCATATCAAGTACTCACAACAGAGAATATTAAATAATAGATGTTGAGGGGTCCACTTGGATCCCTCCAACCTGTTTTCCCTACATCCACAGATGTTAGCACAATAATATGCCAATTCCAGAATATACCGTACTATAGCACATCAATCAATTTCAACCATTCAAACAATTATTTAAATTTAATCATTTAAATTTAATTTTAATTCAACTGAGTGAGATTAACTCACCTTTGCTTTATATTTGCAATCCACTTCCTTCTTGACTCGATTTTCTCGATTTGAGACCTTGTATAACAATTATATGATTTTATCAATATTCCAATAATTTGAATAATTAATTTCCATTTGATAAACTTAATTTAATTAACTAATAATTTATTTTAACTAGTTATTTCCTTTTAAAAACCTTCTAGTAGTTACGATAAATTAAATAAATTAATTGAACCAATTCATTATTTTATTAATTTAAAGTAACTAGCAATGTAAATATGTATATGCATATTTATTTTCTTTAGTACTCATATACATATATAAAATAATCTATATGTGTTGCATAAAAATCTAATTTATACATATACTTCACAATCTTTTATATATAAAAAACTATTTTCAAACTTTATCTACATGCATATTTTCTTTCTGTAACTAACAAAATAGTCACCTGTTTTACTGTAAACTTTTCTTCCTTTAGTATTCAAAATATACTTACTTTACAGGTATATATATATATATATATATATATATATATATATATCTTCTAAAATTGAATTAAACAGAAATTATACCTCACTGCGAACAAGGAACCAACCCATCGAGCTTCTGCTCATAAACATGATCTCGATACGAACACGAGACACCAACAGCAAGCAGCGCCATCGCCTGCCAACCCCAAAGCAATGAAGCCGAACCCCTCCCTCGCGCAGCCTCTCCAAATCTCGAACCCTAGTTTCGCGACCTCGTGCCATCGCTCCCTCTTCCTCGCGCCGCTACTCCACCTCCAGCTCGTATTCGAGCTTCCCATCTCCAAAACCTTAGCCTCCAGCAACACGCAACCGTTCCCCATCACTTCCCTCCGATGCCGATAGAATCGAGCCTCGATGCGATTTCCCCTCGTATTTGATTGAGGAAAGAGGACGAATTGATTTGAGGAGAGGCCGCTCTTTTTTTTTAGACTTGTGGCCATTTTCGATGATTTTATATTTCTGTTCCAGAAATCGAATTGAAGAAAAAAGGTAGCGATTTGTTCCAATCCCTTACTTAATTCGGCCATTAATTTAATTTTCTTTGAAAAGATTTGAATGAGATATTATTGAACGAGCCTGCATTTTAAAGAAAGAACAGAGGGAACAAGAAAAGATGTTTTCGCGTGCTGTTGATAAAAGAGAGGACATGGATATGAAAGGAAGTCGGCTGGTGAGATTGACATATAAAATATAAATTAAATTTTCGTTGTAAATTTCAACACGTTTAAGTAGAGTATGCTCACACAACAACCCTAAAAACTACGAAAATTGAAATTCGATAATAATAAAATATTACGGATCCAATGGAACCGGTTCCGTCAAATTCCGAGACCGTGCCTCGAAAGACTATTTTTAAATTTAATTTAAACTACAAAATTTTAAAACTGAACAAACCACTGTTAATTTCAATTTTACAACTTCTATTATCTTCAGTGTTATCAATATAAATTTTACAAGCCTTCAAATTATTTTTAACAGGCTTAATCCCAGATTTCATATTTTACCGATTTTAAATTATTTAATTCAAAAATATAATTAACAATTAATTAGTGATATTTGAATTCAAGTTAAAAATTTACTTTTTAATATTTCAAATCAATTAAATATCCCAATTTAAATTGCTTAAAAATTCCAGGTCATCACATATTTGAAACAACGTGATAAAAAAAATCAAATCCTAATGTGTGACCACCCAAATCGATGATTTTCAAATAAAAACTTTTGAAATTGAAAATAATATTCTCAATGAAGTTCTTGAAAACATGGTAATTGAGTTGGATTTCAATTCTTTTGAGGGTGTGGAACCAAATTTAAAATTCGATCTTCCTTTTCTCGATTTCGAAAATTTGAATACAACAACTTTGAATTTTGAACTTGAGATACGCTATGAAGTTGTTGATAATCCAACAAAGGAAGACGAATTTAATGAACACAAAATTTTTGGACTTTGCGACTGCGAGTTGTTGAATTTTGAAGGGGAAGATGTTGATCACCACTTTTATTTTGAAATCAATAATTCGAAAGTTGTTTTCAACGATAAGCTTGAATTTCAAATTGGAGAAAATAAACTTGAACTTCAATCAATTGTTTTATCAACCCTAAAAATCATCTAAAATAAAACAACTCGTAAGATTTTCAAAACGACATTCGTTTTTCCAAATCAAGATTCAACTTTGAAATCTTGGATGATTTGGTTTTTCGAACTAAAGCTGCGCCTCGCATATTTGACAAGACAAATGAATCGGTCTTTGGAAGAATGTTTCATTTGCTTTTTGACGATATACTTTCTGATCTCGTGTAAATACCATTCATTTTCATGTAAATATAGGTCATTTTTTTTTTTCTCCTTTCACTTGGGTTGACTCTAGGGGCACAGTCAAAATCAAGTGTTGGGGGAACTCATCTTTATTTTTATTTTATTTTTTTCATGGTTTATTGTTGCTTTTTCTTTTAAAATCTCAAAAAAAATTAAAAAAACCCAAAAACAAATTTTCTTTTGATTTATTTTTAAAGAAACACTGTAGGATAAATATATGGTTTTGGTTTACTAAATTAAAATTTTTGAAAATTTATTTGTCTTAACAAAAATAAAAATGAAGTTTGATTACATATAATAATGGTTTAACTAGTATATAGGAAGATTCATACGTGTTAATTATGAAATACATCATAATTGAAAATCTTTGTTTAAAAAGTGGTAAATTTAAAGTAAAGGATACGACATTTTTTTGTCTTCTAAATTAAATGGTGCTAAGATGATTTTGCAAAACTCTCTTTTCAAAAAAAAATTCCCATATATATAAATATTTTCTGTTAACACGGTTGACGGGTGTGCACACTTGTGTGTACACTCACCATGATCTGTACCCCTCTCACATAAGCCCGAAAGGCAGTGCATGATTGGTATATATGGCCTTAGTTTATCTAAGCTTGGTGTATGTATATAAAAAATTCTTTTATTAATAATGCCTACGGTCGATAGGTGTACACACTTATGTGTACACTCGCCATGATCTATATCCTTCTCACGTAAGCCCGAAAGGCAGTGCATGATTAGTATATATATGGCCTCAGTTTTATGAGTTAGGCATATGTAAATATTGTTTATATCAATAAATCTTTTTTAGAGAGAATAAACAAATGAAATCCAAGCATTATCTTTACTTAGTCGATTTGATTTGTTATAGAAAAGAAATAAAAATACCACTTTGATGAACTTTGATAATCGATAAGAATTCATTTCATAGTTACACTACGTAATCAACCGAAACAATGAGTCAAACTATAGTCTATTTGTTAAACTTGATTTTTGTTGGAAATTTTGACGAGTAAATGACTTAAATTTTCAAGATAATGACCAAAACCTATATTTAACTTATTTGTGTCAATTTGAAAGTAAATTCTTCATTTGTAAATACTTTCAAAAACTTGCATTCATCCCATTGTAAATAAATCTTGCATTTGTAAATATTTTCATCCTGCATTTGGACTTTATGGGTAGTATCGCTGAAAACCCTCACAAGACAACACCCATCCTATTGGAGACACCCAGAGGTTTAACGGCTTGTTGCATACGCTCAATGCAATTGTGCTCCCTATGAAAATGGATTTATCTTAGTTTTTGTTTATTCGAGGACGAATAAAAAGTTAAGTGTGGGGGTATTTGATGTACACATAAATGTGCATATTTTCCCACCATATTTAATATATTTAAATTGAACAAATGACCATATTGGGTATGTTAACTTGTTTAAACCAAAATTCTAATTATTTTCAAATTGTCACATATTCATCTTCAATGGCCATTTTTATGCATTTATTAAATTGTGAAAATTTACTTGGAATTTTCTATGTTATTTTGTAGGAAATTTAGTGAACTTTACAAGTGGTTTTATGATGAAATATGCATGCACAAAGAAGATACAAAAGAATGAAGATGGAAATAATTTAAAGTGAAGAACATGGAGGACCCCACCTATCCACCTACCTTAATGAACAAATTAGAGGCTAATGCGTATGCTTATGGAGTTTATGGCTTCATGTACACTTAAATGATGATTAGTAGAAGCTAATGATTACTTGGCCTCCACACTTTCTTAAGGATATTTTGGGCATTCTCTAAAAATATGAATTAGGGTTTAACACATGTATATATACCCCTTATATTTCATGCAACCCTCCTCTCCCTTAGTCTCTTTTAGTTTTAATTTAGGCTCTCTTCTCTTAGGCTTAAAAATAAATCAAGCTCTCTTCTTTCGTTTCATGGCTACTTAGCCATTTATGTCTTCTTTTCATGTAACCTTTTTATGCAATTTAATACATGTTATTTTCCTTTTTTTGTTTATTTCCATTCATGTTGTAGTATAGATATATTTTATTTTATGCAATTAGATTAGTTCTCTTTTTCATCAGCTTTCATTTTTCTTTTTTTTTGCTTTCATGTTGCTAGCTACATTTGTTAATCAAATGAAAAATATGAGAGGCTAAACCCCTTCAATTTTGGGGTAATGAAGCTCTCTAATTATGTATCTTCAACTATTTGCTAATTCATGCTCTCCTTTTGTGCTTAATGATGATCAATAAAGTGTTTTATTTGTTGTTCTTGCTTTGATTTGATAGCCTATATTATGGACACCAAATAGGCTATGCTTAAACAATCACTAACGCAAATGAATCTTTATCAAAATATGATTGTGGCATAATAAAGTGATTTGAAATTCAAATTTGATGGTCTGTATTTCTAATCAATAGTTAATAGACCATACTTTTAAATAGATTTCATTTTCATTTTTATTGTCAAGTTTCATGAAAGTTAGTAAGTGGTTTAAGGGGTGTATTATAGTTTGATGGCTTATGTTGGCTAATCAATAGCACAAATATGTCATACTTATGATAAGCCCATCCATTAAAGCACTAATGACCATAAAATAGAGATCATGATTTTATACTTGTTGAACTACATGATTTAGAGAGTGGATATGTTCTCGAAATTGTCACTTAACTCTTATATTTGCTTCTTTTTTCTTTTAGTTAGTTAGTTAATTTTCTAATTCTCTAGCTTAACTTTCACTCAACTTTGGTTAATTTGATTGAATATATTTTTAAAATCAACAATTCCCTGTGGATCGACCCGTGTTTGCCACGTACTACAGTAGTACATTGTGCGCTTGCGGTATAAATTTTATTATAAAATCCGTTCGGCTATTTTCTAGTTCAGAGAATTTTAGTCGACGCGAACATATTAGTTTCGTGGCTTATCGCCTTTTATTACCGCCTCAATTTTCTTCTATTCATGACGTATTCCATGTTTCTCAACTACGGAAATGCCTTAGGGATTCTGATTTTATTCTTGAGCCCGGTGTTATTGAAGAATTGATGTTTCACCTAATTTGACTTATGAGCAACATCCTATTCGTATCACTAATATGGAGGTTAAACGCCTTCATAATAAAGATGTTCCGCTTGTGAAAGTTCAATGGTCCGCAAATCCTAAGGATTGCTTTACGGAATCCAGAGAATTCATCGAGCGAACACATCCGGACTTACTCTCTCGTGCTCTTTAAGGTGAACTTCCTACTTCAAATTGTCTTTTGTATTGATATGCTTTTATAGTTGTTACTCTTTATTTTCTTCTTAAGTATTGTAAGGACGCAATTTCTTTAAGGAGGGGAGTCTGTAACAACACACATATTTTACGATTGTATATTTAAATGATTTATTTAAATATAGCATCGTTAGTCGGATTAAAGTTCAAAATGCTATTTTTTGCAAACTGTCGAATTAGGACTCGAGACTACTTCCATTTAGTTCAAAACGACGTTTGCGACCTTTTTGAGTATAAACATCGATATGTTTGGAGTTGAGTTGAATTTTGCTATTTTCTATTGGGCTTTGCGTAGGGTTTCAGTCCATTAACCCAACATATTACCCTAACTCCACCCCCTCTCCTCTCCTCTTCATTCATTATATTATTTTCCTAACATTTAAACTTAAAAAATGGGGAAAGAGAAAAGAAAACAAAAATCCTAAACCCTAGTTTTGCTAGGAAATTCAAATTCAAGCTCCAAAATCAATGCGAAGATTAGATTGAAGATTCTAGAGGTGTTGTTGAAGAGAAATCAATCTTTGCTTGTTTTAGAGCTTCTCATTTCTATATTTTGGTTTAAACATGAGTTCTTAAACTCACATCTATTTCTATACATTTGATAGTTGTTAGGTATGAATTCCTAACACCTATTTCATGTTCATTTGCTTTTGAATTGAATTGGTTTGGTGAATTTTCCAATTTTTTGTTGTTTTAAAGTCAAAATCTATGAAAATCCTTATATGGATGTTCGGAGATGTTGTTCAGAGTGTATTGATGAGTTTATAGGGCTGCGTTGTCACTTGACATAAATTCCTAGTCATCGTCGCTCATTTGATCGCTTCCGATACGAATTGGCCATCATTGGCTTAGGAAAAATATTGCCCTAAGCTTCAGCTCAGATGTATGGTATTAAGGTCAGACGTCTGGAGCTATGGGAACGAAATTACAAATACTTAGCTCAGACGTCTGAGCTTACTTCCCAGACGTCTGGGTGTTCTGGAAGAGAATTCCACACCTTTAACGCAGACGTCTAGGGAAACCACCAGACGTCTGACACTGTTTAATTCAGGGAATTTGTCTATTTTTATGTCGCTTTCCATTTATATTGATTTTTGTTGATCCTATTAGTTGTCATCACTTTTATCGAATGTGATGACTTCTTTTTATGGATTTTTAGGAATATCCATTTTGATGGATTTGGTATCGATTTCAATGGATTTGATTCACGTCTTCGAATGTGAATTTTTGGTAATCGGTTGTTTTTATAATTGTTTTCTGTGGTTTGTCACTTTAAAATACAAAGGTTTATATACTAGTAGTAAATACTCAAACTTTCACAAATACGATTTCAACACAATTTTTAATACGAAGCTTGTTTTTAAAACCGTTTTCCAATCTATTAGTATATAAAAACCTTTACCTCATTCGTTCAAGAAATCTAATTAAACGACTTAGCAAAACAAGTGGTATGAAACGCTTGCGTTTACTTTGTCGGTTAATTCTTGGACTTGTTCGATTGAACCCTTGTGACAATTCTCGAGTGGAAATCTACAATTTGTTCGTAAGTATTTAAGTTAAGCTAGTCGTTATGGGACATGAAGCTAAACTCATTTATTTACTAGCTTAGTGTAATTTACACTTCTTATTGATCAATGATGATTATTTTATGGTTCAGACTAGCGATATGCGATTTCTCTTTGTCCACGTGGGGGTCTTTACATCGTTTTATTGAGCTTTGTCTCATTTCTTTTATGGGCTAGCGACCCATGTTCTTTTATGGAGTTCGCTTCATCGGGTGTAATTTTGTACTACGTCGTTGTTTCGGAGTATTGGAGTTTTGGGTTCATCGGGCGTAACGCTGTACTACGCATTGTTCTAGACTATTGGAGTTTCAGGATCATCGGGCGTAACGTTGTACTATGTCGGTGCACCGACTCTATGGTTAGCGACCATGGGATAACGACCCAATTGTGATGCACGTGTTGGTGAGTTTTCGTGCTCCCATTTTTGATAGGCCTCCCCCTTTGTGATTTCTGGATTTCTAATTGATGATTTCTAGAATTTTTGTTTCACCAATTTTTGTGTTTTATATTGATAAGCTTTATCAATATTTATGGTTTGGTGAATATGTTAAAGAATATGACATTCTTTTTGGTGTTTTGAGAATATTTGAGATATTGTATGATTTTTGTTGTTATCTAATGCATACTTGTCACAGCATGGCATTATTGTTATCATACGTTTTTGTCATATCTCTTATCCTATCTCATTTTATATGATATATATAGCTAGAATGATCCATTTATTATTTTCTTGTTAAATAATACTCGAGTTAGACTGAGGTATTTCAGGTGCTTCTACTTGACTTCTTATCAGGGTCAGCCATCTGACTTTTGACTAACTACTTAGCTTAGTAGTTTTTGTTTTATACATTCGAGATAGAGACTCCTTGATGTATATATATTCTTTTGTCTAGCACTTGTACCTATTCTTTTGTGATGTAGTGGATCTTATATGATCTTTACTTTGATGTACACTCTAATGCATTGTATTCATATCTATTTCTGCCTTGGTGATATTAATATCTGTGATTGATTTATGTTATGTTTATTTTATATTTGTTTTGAAGACCACATAGCCACTGTGTAGTAGCTTTGAGTTTGTATCGGTATGTTGGATCCCCTCTTGAAATGAAAGCGATATTTTATCTGGCATATCGGTACTCGCACTAAGAAATTACACAGATGGTCGCTCCTCAATAGCCTTATTCTTCTCTCTATTTGACGGCATTACCCCGTAGTGTCCTTGGCTAGTGTGAGTATAGAGGTGGGGCGTCATAATTACTCCAATCTATCAAGCTTCCTTCTTGGCTAAAGGATAGCAAGTTGAAAGTTGGAAACATGGTAAGTCTATGAGACTTAGTTTCTATATGAGGTAGAGAAACGCTTGCGTTGTTGGTGCGAAGAGATCGGGATCAAATTTATTTGAAAACCACTTTGAACCAACGTTTATGTGACGATTTTGCAGGATGGTTGTGATGATATTGATATTCAAGATTTTCATTGTGAAGGACTGCTTGTTGATCGTTTGGGGCTAAAATCCCAATATACATATAGTAGCAGCAGTCTCTTCGTTATGAAATATTCAATGCAAGGGATGTCGGTACTAATCCTAGGGATTTCCAGACAGGATGTGGTAGGAAAGCACCTTTGTTTTGTCCTATTCTTGGATAACTTTATGGACATTTGTCTGACATTGCATTTCTAAAGATTACGTACATTGGTTTTTTTTACAAACGTACATCAGTGATGGCGGAGAAGGCAACTACTCTTAGCTTAACACCCTTCTTGAGACATACGAGCTCAAGGGTTGTATTTTTATGGAAGGCAATTAGTACTCAATGGAAATGGCCGTGTGGCATTCAAAGTGATGTGATATGTGAAAGGTAATCGTTACCTCAGGCCTCATCAACTGGAAATGATCGAAACAAGGTTAGATGCAGTAAGGCTAAGTGGGTCATTCCCAATTAGGATATGATCATCATCTTCTAGATATATTTCTTCCCGCTATGATGTTCGGGGTGTAAATTACCGTGGTTTATATGCTATGAGGTCCCTCTGAATGGTCGGTAATGATCGGGGGATGATATATTTGGTACGATTTTGTAACAAGGATAGGCCGGTCTTGTGTTGGTAGAGGTTCCTTTGTGATGTTCCCGGTACATTCCTCTAGAGATGTACTGCCGGAAGATAGTCCCTTCACCTGGTCATTTGTATGGAAATCCAAACTTCGCTACATGCCTTCCAATTTGATTGTATTACCCATTTTGGGCAATATGCTAGAATTTAATTAATGTAACAATTTCGGCTATGATCAAAATTACTTGTTCAATAGACATTACTATTATATAAGATGATTTGACATGAAAGGTTTTAGTTATCGTAGGGTAAAAACATGTCAGTGTTTATGTGTGGGTGTATCTGATGAGATACTTTTGTTTTGAATGGAAAACTTTGGTAATTCAATAAACTCAGTCGAGTGTGTTTTCTCATGCTAGTTTACCAGACTGATCCGGGCGTTCTTCCCTTTCGGTGCTCGGGTCAGACCAAGTATATTTATAGGTTCAGATTTGGTGCTTTTGGAGATTCAGCAGGAGAGCTGAAGATTCATTTTCATATATACGTATCTGTTTATTATCCACTGCATTGTTATTGTTTATATTACTAACAATTGTAAGGACATGTTATTATAACTGTCCAGGCTGATGATTTGTGATTGATTGTTGAAATCTGATTGATGTATGTATATACAGTTTTTGTTTTGTAAAGGTCATTGATATAATATTATACGTTTTCTGCTGCGATGTGAGATTCTGTATTGTTCTGTTTAGTTCTTTCTTCTCTTCTCTTCTTCTCTCTTCTTTTCTTTCCCATGATTTCCCTCCGGTCTGTGTTTTTTGGGTCTGACATGTGTGGTTTATTGTCAATTCAAAGGGTACGAATTTGCGGGTCGGCATATGTGTTATCAGAGTAGATTCTGTATATTCCTAGCCTTTGATGTGTACTCAATATAGATAAGGACAATAGCACACTAGATTTAGTTTGAGTGTACTATGTATATGAGTGCGTATTTGTTACTGATTATAAAATGTTTTATATTGTGTATACTTATCCGTTGACCTCGTTTCAAAATTTTGCAGCCTCTACACGCCACGTCGCCAAGATCAGAGGTCATCGATGAACCGTGCACCCAGGCCGTCTCTACTGCCAACAAGCGACCATCTCCGGTCGCGATATCCGGACCCGCCGCTGCATGCAAAACAACCACCAAAACATTGATTTCTGGTGAAGTTGATCGCCTGCGACAAGGCGTAACTATATGGATGAACTCCGCTCGACCCCCTCTACATGCCCATGTCCTCCGATCGACTCCTTGTTGCAAATCCACCATTGATCGCAGTTGTGGCCTATGAACGGCCAAGAATGATTCACGAATTCTTGACAAATGGTGATTCGAATTGAAAAACGAATCATACCAGTGAATTATGCCCATTGGGAGCTTCGAATTGATACATACTTTGTTTGGGTTATAGGAGTTTGAATTTTTGACTTGATTTTGATTTGCAATTAAATTTGGAATTCGTTTGGTTTGTCTACCATATGAAAGGAGGAGGTAGACAGGAAATGTACGTATTGAAATTAGAAATCTGAGAACAACTAGGGTTTATAATGGGCTATTTATAGGTAGATCAGAAATAGAAAAGGATGGACCAAATTGATTTTGAAGTTGAGCAATAAACGACGCGAAAAGCTAGTTCTGTCTCCGAAACGAAAATGGGTCATCCCATAATCAAAATAAATGTTTTCAATAATTTTAAACCCAATGGAATAGGTTTTAGGTCCAAATTCCATCGTATGGAGAAGTTATGTTAAAATCAGCTTATTTCAAATTGATTTCAATTAAATGAATTTCTACACGTTTCGGGTCCGTACGATCAAAAGACGAGTCTGATCGCCACGAAACTTGGAGTCCTACAATAATTCACCATTACGGATCCGATGAAACTAGTTTCATTGAAATCTGAGACAGTTGCTAAAATTGCTATTTTTACATTAATTAAATAAATTAATATTAAATTAATTAATCACCTTTTTATTCAATATTTGTAAACCAACCAATTTCATCATTTTTGATCACTTAGACATTTATAATCCTTTAAAACAAATTTATTACCAAATGTTATTGAATATTGCACAACTTGCAGTATTTAATTTCAATTTCAATAAATTCAGTACCATAAATTAAAATTTCAATGAATCCGTTTATTTGACTTTCCATCTTATTATACAGTCAATTGTTATCTTAAGGATATAATTATCATGGTTTATATCTTATTACATTAATGTTCTCCAATTTGATCTTTATTTACATTAACGTAATATTTTATTATGTTTAATTGCAATAAATCCTAATTATTATGATTTATATTCTAATAATTTGATCAAGTTGATTTCAAAGCTTCATATTCAATCGTTATATTCAATCAGTTATTACTCTAATAGCATAGCTAAAAAAAATTCATCTCTCATTTCACTAATATGCTACAATTTCCATCTTTTATTTGTATTCTACTATATTTCAATTTTATTGAATTTTTGTCACTTATACACATTAATTTTTATTTAATATCTCAATTCATTTATTTATCATGGTTTCAATCTTTTATTAAATCAATTATCACCTTATGCATATAATTAACATTTCTATTCTTTTCATTACATTCACAATTTGGCAGTTACCGTATTAACTCACATTAATGTAACATTTGATTTCGTTTAATTGCAATTGATTAATTAAATTGGTAACAAACAACAATTGTACCCATTACTACATTTGTATGGTCAATTGCTCTTTAGATCCATTTATCACTTTATACATGTTATTACAATAATCTATTTACAATCTATACCAATTTTAGTTCTTTAATCATTTTAATTAATTGGGATTTCATTTGAAGCAGTTATCAATTACCTTACATAAACACTATTTCATTTGATTCCAGTTATTAAATCGCAAAATTTTGTATCTTCCAACATTAAGTTGCAAAACCTTATTCAATTAACCATTTTTAATTATAAAAAATTACGGGTCATTATACTCTCCCACACTCAAAACTTTTCGTCCTTGAAAAGGAAAAAAGCGGAAAAGGAGGAATTTAGAAATCAACATATCTTATTCAAATATTAAATTTATAACAAATAAATTTACACAATTAAATAATTTAAATAACATATATCAATTTAGAACACTTAAATCCTTTATATTTCAAGTTAATAAAATTTGGAAAACATTTCACAAAATTTTCTAAGTCAAAAGTTTACGGAAAATTTCGGTAGAGTCTCCTTTGTACGGAGAGGTCTGGAAGGAATAATAATATCAATAATAACAATATATATCGTATTTTCAAAATAATATATCCCAAACAAAGGGAAAAACAATATAATATCGCTAGAAAACCATAATTCGAGAACGTACCTATTTGTTGGGCAAGTAACGCTTATTTTATGAAACCAAAAGCAGTAGCTATTGCTTCCATATTTGTATTTCACTTATATAATCCAGAAGATTAATAATTATGTAATAAAGAGAAATACTTAAGTTGTTTTCAACAAATAACAAACAAATCAATACAACATAACAACAATTTCTTATAACAAATCATACAATCATCATATACAGTCAAAATATCAATTTTACATCCATAGCAACCATCAATAGTTATGTTCGGGTTTAGACACTTTTAATCGCATAGAATGACAAGTAAACCACTAAGTATACCTTTTACCCAACAGTCTTAGATAGAAAAATTCAATAGATTATTCATACATCCATACAATTAGTAGTATCTTTTCCTAAACAACCCAAAAGCCAAAATAAACAACAAATTCCAAGTATCGTTTAAGTTTATTCATATAGATTTCCTTTCACAAAATGTATAGTTCGTTTTTTTCATACAATGATTATTTCTTTAATTTACATTTATTTCTCACAAATTCAATTCCCATTCATTCATATAATACTTAATTCCATTTATTTACATTCATTTATTCACATATGTTATTTACATTTTCTTACATATGTTACTCATACACAATTATTTAAACATACATAAATCAATTCTTAAATTACTATATAGGTTTCTTTGTAAATAAATTCACATTCATTCATTCAGTACTTGTTTCATTTATTTTCATTCATTGCTTACAAAATTCATTTTTCCATTTATTCACATAATGGAAATTTCTTTTCATTACTTTACATTCATTTCTTACATAAGTTATTTCCATTAAGTTGTTTATAATAATCCATGATTTCAATATTTAAGTATTACATACATTTTGTTACGTTTTAGTCTACATTTATAAATTTATATACTTGATTTCCATTAGATTTTAATATTCATTGGTGCCCAAGTTCATACTTAAGTTTTTACCTTTTTTTACAATTATTTCCTTATATAATGTCATTGAATATTAAATCAATTTTCTGAATCATTTCAACTTTTCTGAAGTTATAACCACTCAATTTAATATAATATTCATTTTTATATTCATTTCAATAATAAATGGCTTCCATCGTTAACTTGAGTTTATAATCATATACTTACAGTATTCATCCTTTCTACTTATTTTAGTTATAAATAACTTCAAACACTTACTTAAGTTTATAATCATTTATTTATAGTATTCATGTTCAATTCAATTACTTAGCATATCAATTCATTAACTTAATTTTATAACCATTTACTTACAATATTAATTTTTCTATTTATTTCAATTAGTAGTATTTAAATTATAACTTAAGTTTATAACCATTACAGTATCAAAATTCTTATTTATAAAAGTAATTTCAATTAACACTTTCATTTATTTAAGTTTTACTTGTATAATATTCCATTACATATCTGATTGAAAATTTCAACTTATGATAATTTGGTAAGTTATATATATATATATATATATATATATGTCTTTTAGAATGAAATATAAAGTTTCATAAGTTTCTCTTATTTATTTAGTTATCAAAATGTTCAATAGCTACCATTTCTCATTTTCATTTCCCTTTTATTTGTAGTGTTCAAAATTTTAGTTTTTTTTATCTATTTCATTAGTCATTTTAACATCCAATTTCTTATTTTCATTCTTAGAGTGTAGTCAAGATTCCATTTATTACAATGATTTCAATTTCTAATTTATAGAAACTTAAGAACCAAACAACCGGGTTTCATTTCAATTATTTTAAAGTAATAATATACCTAATCATATCAAATCATATTTGGAATTCAAAATTAAGATTAATTTATCAAAACAATTATGTAGTAAAACTACTATAGCAGTCCTTCCCACTTTGAACTTGAAATGAACGCCGATGATGCGTGCACTCATCACCGAAATTATTTTTCGACGACTAAGAGGGGAGTACAAACTTATTTTATCCCAAAATTGCTTTAAAAGTTTTCTTTCAAATAGTATTGAAATATTATATTAGAAAATACTTCCAAATAATACTAATATTATATTCCAAAACCTTTTGAAAGAAAATTTTCGAAAATCTCGGAATTTAAGTTCTAAAATTCTCAATTTATATTTACTTCATTTGCAAATCCTATTTTCCTATCAATATTTATAAAGAAATTCTACGTAATAACCAACATATTTACATCCAACCATATCATTTATAAAATCAATTATTTTATATAAAAAATATATAATAGGCAAAATTATTTCCTTTACCTATATTTCAAAACAAATATTGTGTCGGTCTTCCCTATTTAGTGTTTAGAAATATCTATCAATGTCATAGCATCCTATGCACCGACCAAAATTTATAAATACAAAATGGGACAAATTAACACAATATAAAAACATTTTATAACACTAACAGATACACACTCTCATATACATACACTCAACGACTCATTCTAGGGTATTACTACCCTATTTAATATGAGTCAGACCCCACAAAGCTAAGGTTATCGCTAAACCAAAGCTCTAACACCAACTGTAACGATCTGCCTTTTTAGACGTTTTAAGAAGACATGCAGGCCAGACTCAAACCATTCAAAAAGGCAGATTGTTATGGGGTAAATAAAAAAAGAGAAACCAAACAAACACAGAATCTCGCAGCGGAATAACAAATAATCATATAACAGTTCATGAAGCTGTTTTATAAATACATTTGACTATTCTTTTACAACACAAACATCAGAGTTACATAAACATCAATAAATCAATAAAAGATGTAGCGGAACAACATGATGCAGTGGAATAAATATAATAGATAATAATAGTACAATCTTCGTCTTCGTCCTCCAGAGATAAGATCTTCAACCCTGAAATGCTCAGGTTGACCCGAGCGAATTAAAAAGACAACACACTCGAGTTAGAACTAAAAGATCTTATGTAAGTTAAATCAACGGTAAATATGTGTGTGACGGCGTCAGAGATGTTTACGGGGTTTGACATCTCCTATTCAGTGTCCAACATGACTGTACTAGCTTAAGTGATGTTCGGAATTCAGATCTCCTACGGATCCGTTAAACTATTTACTATGTAGTACAATGCACTATTAAAATATGTCTACAGTAAAGTAAAAGTATTAAAATAGCATTAAGACCTTACCCATACCCCCCTTAACACATTTTATATATTTCCATGGTCTATACAGTATTGTACGCTCCTCCGTAAACTGGATGTTTACATAGAGGGCACTCCATAGGTATGGTACAAAATAAACTCATAGAAGGTGCGCTAGGGCATGTGAACATGGCACTCGAGGCAATGACAAGGTAGATATACCAATTGCGTATCCGGACTGGTGGTAACGCATAGCAGCTATGTAACGACCCAAAATTTAACCACTTTAAAATATAGTATTTAAAGTGATTTTAAATATAAAATATAAATGGTTTTATAATTAAAATAATATTAGATAGGATTTGAAAATAGAAATATGCATAAAAATAGTAACATTTTCTTATATCGACAAAAGCGAAAAAATCCTGATTTCAGAAAAGTAAGTTTCAATAGTTAAATAAATTATTTTAATTTATTTATAAGTGTTTATACTTTTAAATGACATTATAAAAATTTATTTTTAAATTTGGTTTACATAAGTAAATAGCTTAAATAAAACGTCAAAATATGACCGTAAAACATTTTGTCAAAAAACAACGTTTTGTCAATTTAAAGTTGTCGCAACGTTGTTGCATCTTTATGTATACGATTTAACAAATATGGTAACATATAAAGATAGTTAACAATTAACTAAATAAGGTTACTTTTAATAATCACACTTAGAAAATTCTAGAAAGTAATTAGCAAAACTAAACTAAAAAAGACAAAACACATGTCACATCAAAAGTGACATAAAGTAAAGGAAGTGACATAAATTAAAGTAATCATTCTTAATCTTTACTTAACTTTAAAGTATTTGAATTTTAAAAGTGTGACATGATGTGGATGGTAAGTTTTGAATTAAATAAGTTTACTTAATTCTTAAGAAAGGTTATATAAGTAAAAACGCAAATCTATATTTTATCCTCATATATTTTCTATACATACATACCCACTTTCTCACCTCCTTTCACACTTCTTCTCGAAATTTCAAGCTTCTTCTTACCACCTTTAATGGCTTCCAACCTTAACAAAGTTATGCCAAAATATTTTCAAAAATAAAGTAAAGAAAATATCGACAAAACACCGTCCGAACCACTTCAAACTCCTCATCCTTCCTCAAATTGCTCATGCCCCCCTCTTCCTCCATTTGGCCGAGCATAACTTTTCTTTCAAGCATGGTCGTGGCCTCCTAAGGCAAGTACGCGGAAGTTTAGCAAGTTCTAAAGAGCTTAAAGCAAAGTTTAGCAAAGTTAGGAAAGTATAAAATTAGTTTGAAAGCAACAAAAGGTGAGAACTCTAAATTTTTAAGTAGAAAATATTTATATGATGTTTTGCAAGTTATAAATGTTATTTGTATGTTAATAATGATGTTTGATAAGTGTTTGAAAAATAAAGCAACCACCTTTAAGTCATTTGCAAAAGTTAGTAAGCAAATATGTACATAAATGAACTTATATGACAATGTAATAATAATGTTGTTAAAATTGATATGCAAGTTCATATAACATATTAGAATATGTTAAAATGATTATAAATATTGTTTTGGATGTTTATTAGTTGTATATTGAATATATATGTTGAAACAAGTCACGGATTTACACGACGTAAAATCACATGGAAATCACTTTCCAAAAGAAATGAAATGTAATATGGAATCAATTATACCTTTGAAAAATGTTTGAAAATGCTTCCTAAGTGTTTAAACTTGTTTCGACAAAGTTTGGATATGAATCTCAAAATACGCCTAAAATTTGACGCGTCGCGCAACCGTCGTTCGCGTTTTCGTGTCAAAAGTTCAAACGAACATACAAAGTGGAATATAGTTCGGAATTCTTCGAAGTAAGAATTTTCCGAATCCTTATATCCATATCTTTCATAAAAAAATGAAAATCAAGATTTCATATTGTATATTTTAAAATATGGCAAAATCAATTTTCAAGAAAAATCTAGTTTTTGCACTAAATGACCAAAATTGAAAATTGATAAAATAATCATTTAAAAAAATATGAAATAAATTCTAAAAATCTTTTAAAATGTTTTAAAAGTGATTTAAGTTAGAAAGATGGTTTTCTAAATGATATGAAAGTTGTTTTGAAGAATACAGCTTTTAAAGCCCTTTTCGCAACACTTTCTGCAAACGCTTTTCAATAGCTTTTGAAATAAAGTTGGAAACTTAACAATTCTTCCCCAAATCCTTAGTAAATGTTTTTAAGTGAATAATAAAGAATTTCAAAAGAAAGTTGAACGATTTAACATTATTTCAAAGATGGTTAAACAAATAGTTAAGTGATTTAAAAGGGGAAAATGAGTATGCGGAAACGACTAGTACATGTGTCCCGCTTGTGAGATCTAAAAGTGAAAACTAGGTGCGTAACTAAGGTTAGGGATGGAGCAACCAGTGCCCTGAACTTAATTGGCCTAAGTTTTCTCTTTTAGGCGAGGGGTGGAACATATCGAAAGGAAAGCCCGGATGCTCAACTTGGATTGTATAGAAATAATCTTCTTATACTCATTATTAAAATCCGAAGAGGGAACTTGTCCTATTGGTGGAATTTAAAAGGTGATCTCACCGTTATTCTATCCATAGCACTCGTTGAATACGGAAGTTGGTTTTGGATAAAAGTATAATCCTATTTTCTCAAATGATACTCTTTAAAAATGACTTAAGAAATATTCAAAAAGAGGTTTAAATGATTCCGTATTCACTAAAAGAATATTTTGAAAATATACATCTCTCGAAGATATTTTGGTAAGAAAATCAATGAATCGAAAAACAATCACCTAATTACATCATTTTTATCGATGATTGAATTTCGAAGGTGCCGGGGTCGGATTTGGATAATTCCTATCCAAAAACCACTTCGAACCAATGTATACGTTCGAACGTGAAGACATGTTGAAGATGGTGATTGAAGATCGTGGATCTTCCTAGCATGAAGACTGCTTGTTGAACATGCTCTGGTTGGCCCCCATTATAGAGTGATTTATAGTAGTGGTCGCCTCGTGATGGAGATTTTGCAGATTGCAAGGGCTTCTCGAGTAGTAATGGCTGAGGAATGTGCCTTCGGTTTGTCCTATTCCTGGACAACTTGTATAGACGTTTGTCTGACATTGTATTTCTAACGATTACGTACATTGGTTTTTACAAACGTACATCAGTGGTGGCGGAGAAGGCAAGTTCTCTTAGCTTAACAACCTCCTTGAGACATACGAGCTTAAGGGTTGTATTTTTATGGAAGGCAATTAGTAGTAAAATGGAAATGGCAATGTGACATTCAAAGATGTGATATGTGCTTGGTGAAAAGGTAATCGTTTGCCTTAAGCCTCATCAAACCGGAAATGACCGAAACGGGATTAGATGCGGTAAGGCTAAGTGGGTCATTACCAATTAGGATATGGTCATCCTCTTCTAGATATATTTCTTCCTGCTATGATGTTCGGGATGTTAATTAATGTGGTGTATGGAAAACGAGCGCTCGGTTAAAGGTCGGTAACGACCGGGGGATGACATATTCGATACCGTCGAGTTGAGAGGTGGGCCGGTCTTGTGTTGGTAGTGGAGCTTTGTGATGGTTTCTCAGGACATCCATCTAGAAGTGTACCCATTTCGGAAGTTAGATCCTGCGCCTGGTCATTTGTATGGAAATACATTCTCCAATAAGAACCCACGGTTTTGTTTGTATTGGCGTAATGAATAGCCTCGAAATATTATATGGGTAACCATTTCGGATAAGATTAATAAGTTTATTTGCAAATGATTTCAAAGAATGTCCTTAAAAATAATATCCCTAAATTTTTTGTGTAACAAAGAGTTTTGGTTATCATAAGGTAAAAACCCGTTCCGTGTTTATTTGCGGCGTGGTCTTATGAGATACCTTTTTGTTTTAAAAAACATCGTACTTTGTGTTCTCATACCAGTCCCATGACTGACCCGGAGTTTTTTTCCCTTTAAACTCTGGGTGCCCTATTTTTCGAGCAGCCGTGTAGTCAGGATACCTTAGGAGCATTTTGGAGCATGTTGGGGAGCATTTTGAAGAAGTCTTTTGGGGCTATGAAGCTGAAGTACCTTATGTAGATATCTACCCATTTTCCGCTGTGTCATGTAGTATGTATTTCCCAGCATGTGTGCGGATAGCCAGTTACAACTATCCAGCTGGATTTGTATTTGACTCTGATCGTTTATGTATAATTAAAATGTTGAATGCGATGTGAGATTCTATTATTGAGTTATCTTCTACCTTTATTTTCTTTTACACCCCAGATAATCTGCCTCCCCGGCACTTGGATTTACGGCACGTGAATACCGTGGTTGTATTAGTGTCGATTTTTTAGGGTCGAGGAGACGGGTCATCGCACGTGGTATCAGAGTTGAAGGTTAAGTGAGAACCTTGGCTTTGTTGGGGTATGACTCATTAGAGATAGGGTTAGTAACGCCCTAGAATGAGTTTAGTCTGAGAGAGCGCATAATTAAAACTTCTAATTTGAATAAGTATATTCATACTGTATAGAATTCCCTAAGAAATCTCGTCTATGTATCCTAAAGATCTTTTTTCTACTATATACAGATAGTAGAAAATGAGTGGAAGAAGGGTACGAGGCAGAGGAGGAAGTAATGCCACAAATGGTCAAACTCCCGTAGCTACAGTAGTCGAGGAAGTAGTAGTTCCGGTACAGCCCCAAATTAACTTTGCAACTTTATGCAAGAACTATACCAGCCTTGGTGGTAAACCTTTCAAAGGAACAGAAACCATCATTGAAGTACAACATTGGATCCGCTCTTGTGAAAAAAGTTTCAAAGGACTGAATATTGGAGATGAGCAGAAGAGATTCTTAGCTTCTTGGCAACTACAAGATGGAGCTCTAGTTTGGTGGGAATCTATTACTTAGAATGAGTCAGAAGATGATTTCTCTTGGGAACGATTCAAAGAAGTTCTGAAGGAGCAGTATATGCCGGAAGTTGGAAAATCCCGTTTTTACCGAAATTTCATGGATTTTAAACAGGAGGAGGATATGTCGTTTGAGGAGTATGCTAACAAGTTTAACGAATTATCTCGTTTTGGGCCTGGATTGATAGATACACCTCTAAAAAGAATGAAAAGTTTATTTCTGGAATGAAGAAGCAATACCATGTTAGAATGACTGGGAATGTGAAGCAACCATTTGTAGACTTAATAGACATGTGATACAGATATGAAGCTTTGGATAAGATAGATCCACCTGTAGTACAGAAAGCAACAACAATAACTGAAAGAAAAGGAAGTTCAATGGCAAGAAGCAATGGCAGGGAAAACACAAAGGAGGATCTCAGGATAACCGCTTTAAAGATGTCACTTGCTACAATTGCCAACAAAAGGGTCATCTATTAACTCATTGTAGAAAACCCAGAAATCAAGGAACTCAAGGATCAACACCAAGAAGCTACTTTAATTGTCATCAATCAGGACACTTGATAAAGGATTGTCCTTTAATGAAGAAAGGAGAACAAGCCAAAAGTTTACGCTATCAAGGATGAGCCTTAAACCTCCAAAGATGTGAAGGGCAAAGGAGTGTTGGAAGGTAATATTTTTATCAAAGATGTTTTAGTTAGAGTATTATTTGATACAGGAGCTTCTCATAGTTTTATTTCTAAAACGACTGTAGAAGAATTAGAACTTAAACCTAAAATTGTTGAGAACCCTATTAGCGTAACGAATCCTATAGGAGGTTCTACTAATCTTTGTATGCTCTATGGAAAGTCCCAATTTCCTATCCTCCCCATCACTTTCCTTTTGATCTTTTCGTGTTAGATTTTATTGGATTCGTGATTTTACTCGGTATGGATTGGTTAGCTAAGTACAAAGCTGTGCTCGATTGCGAAAAAAGAACGATACCTTTATGGAGCGTCTTTGGAAAAATCATAGAAATATCTTGTGAAGGTCCTAGTCCAAGAAGGGATAGTTTTCTTTATGCTTTAGATACATCCCAGACAGGATTAGAAACAATACCCGTCGTTAAAGAATTTGCAGATGTCTTTAAGGAAGTAAAAAGTTTGCCCCCACACCGAGAAATCGAATTCCGTATCGATTTAGTTCCTTGTGCGATGCCAATTAAACAACAAGATTGAAGGATGGCTCCGAAAGAAAGGGATGATTTGAATAACAAAACCCAAGAGCTATTAAAGAAAGGACTGATAAGACCCAGTCGTTTAAGTTGGGGATCGGCAGTAGTTTTTGTTGCTAAGTCAAATGGATATTTGAGATTGTGTGTAGACTATCGAGATCTAAATAAGCAAACCATAAAGAACAAGTATCCTCTACCCCGAATAGATGACTTGTTTGACCAGTTACATGGAGCTCGAGTTTTCTCTAAAATGGACCTAGCTACAGGATTCCATCAGTTAAGGATCGCAGAAGATTGCATCCATTTAGCTGCATTCAAAGGTCCGAATACATTCTATGAGTGGTTGGTTATGCCTTTTGGGCTAACTAATGCACCCGCTTATTTTGTTGACCTTATGAATAGAGTGTTTAGAGATGTGATAAACAAATTCATGTTAGTCTTTATCGATGATATCCTCATCTACTCAAAGACAGAAGAAGAACACGCAAGACATCTAGAAGCTGTGTTGGAAATATTGAGAAATAATGTGCTTAAAGCCAAATGCTCAAAGTGCCATTTTTGGGAGAAGTAGGTAAGATTCCTTGGACATATAATATCAAGTGATGGAATTTCAGTAGATCTAGGAAAAGTTGCAGCTATTCAAGATTGGAAGCAGCCATAAACTCCTAAAGAGATTCGTAGCTTCTTAGGTTTGGCAGGATATTATAGAAGATTAGTTCAAGACTTCTCTAAAATTGCCTATCACCTAACGAAGTTGACAATGAAGGATGCTAAATTTATCTGGACACCTAAGTGTGAAGAAGCATTCCAAGAACTAAAGAAGAGATTGATAACCGCTCCAGTTTTAGCAATTATAAATGGGAATGGTGGATTGACCGTTTATACAGATGCTTGTAGAGAAGGAGTTGGTGCAGTTTTAATGCAAGATGGGAAGGTGATTGCTTATGCAGGTAGACAGCTGAAGACGCATGAGAAGAATTATGCAACACACGACTTAGAATTATTAGTCGTTGTGTTCGCTCTAAAGATATGGAGACATTAATAAGAATCTTTCATAATTTATTTCGATAAAACTTTGAATTGACCGTAGTAAATAATATTCCATCTTTTAGGTGAAAAATTCGAACTCTTCACGGACCACAAATCTTAGAAGTATCTTTTCACCCAGAAGGATTTGAATATGAGAAAGCAATGCTGGCTAGAATTTCTCGCATCATATGATCTAAATATTCTATATACACCCGGGAAAGCCAACGTAGTAGCCGATGCATTGAGTAGGAAGTTAGCTACTATTCCATATTTGGTAGTAACTCCAACTCTCCTAGAAAAGATCGCTAGTAAACAAAAGGAAGATCTATTTCTCAAGGAGATCGTTAGAAATATACATTAGGGATATAATTCAAGCTTTAAAATAGATAGCCATGGAGTATTGCGGTTAAATGGAAGAATTTGTGTTCCAGATGTTGAAAATCCTAGGCAAGAAGTATTAGCTGAATGCCACATAGCCAAACTTAGCGTTCATCCAGGGATTCATAAGTCGTACAAGGACATGAAGCGTACATTCTGGTGGAAAAGTATGAAGAGGGACATATCTATCTATGTCAACCGGTGTGAAAATTGCCAAAGAATCAAAAGTGACCAACGAAAGACGGCCGGATTACTTCAACCTTTGGAGATTCCAACTTGGAAGTGGGATCAAATATCCATGGATTTCATTGATGGCTTACCCCGAACAAGGAAAGAAAATGAAGGCATTTGGGTTATCATAGACCGATTAATCAAATGTGCATACTTTATTCTAGTTAAGCCAATAAGAACTGCAACAAGCTTTGTGTATATATATATATATATACACACACACACACACACACACGAAGGAGATTGTCCGATTGCATGGAGTTCCAAGTAGCATAGTAAGCGATCGTGACCCAATCTTCACTAGTCAGTTTTGGGAAGACTACAGATAGCTTTGGGAACAAAGCTGAGTATAAGCACTGCATATCACCCCAAACTTATGGGCAGACAGAAAGAGTCAACCGTGTTTTAGAAGATCTTTTGAGAGCATGTATTCTAGACTTTAGAGGCTCGTGGGAGAATCATTTACATTTAGTAGAGTTCTCCTATAATAATAGCTATCAAGCTAGTATCGGCATGGCACCATATGAAGCTTTGTATGGTCATCCATGTAAACTGCCAGCATGTTGGATAGAAACCGGAGATCGGTTAGTGCTTGGCCTAGATATGATATGAGAAGCTTCAGAGAAAGTTGATATGATTAGAAAGAAGCAAAAAGAAGCCCAAAGTAGACAAAAGAGTTATGCGGAACGAAGGCATAGAAATCTGGAGTTCTCAGTTGGATATTCAGTCTTTTTGAAAGTCTCTCCAATGAGAGGAGTGGTAAGATTCGAAAGAGCTGGAAAGTTAGCACCTCGATATATTGGACCTTTTCCCATTATCGAACAAATTGGCCCACTAGTTTATCGAGTACAATTACCTGAAAGATTGTCTGGTGTACATAATGTTTTTCACGTATCACATTTGCGGAAGCATATATATGACCCAGAACAAATCATAGAAACAGCTGCTCAGGATGACGTGGAGATAGAACCAAACTTAGCAGTTATTAGAAGACCCGTTGTTTGCACAAAAAATGGGCAAACACCTCCAAGTCGTATGATTTAGTTGATTATACGTTGTTCTTAGTGATTTGGGTGATTTATGCAAATATACAAAAAGCAGGGACTAAATTGTAAAAAACACATGGATTTATAGTGGTTCGGCCAGAACGTGCCTACGTCCACTTTATATGTTATTCTCCTCTTCTATTCAGATTACAAGTACAAAGCTTTGATTACAAGTAACTGAAAGTTGTTTGAAAGTTCTATCCGTGCTTGAGCTCTCAAACTTGTCTGCCATTGTTGTACCCCTGCCCCTCTATTTATAGAGTGAGGCTGGGGGCAGGGGTTCTAGATGCATATGGTTGCTGATGGGCCTGGGCTGAAATGATCTTGCCTGGCAATGTTGGTTCGGTGCAGGTTGGATAGGTGGTCCGGTTAGGATGGCTCGGTGGTAGGAGATAAGTGGACCGGTGGGATGGTTCGGCAAGAGCTTGGAGGAGGTTGGTTCGGTGTTAGAGGAGAAGGTTGGTCCGGTGTGTAGGGAGAGGAGCTGGGTTGGCTCGGCAATACTTGGTTCGGTGGAGAGGATGGTTCGGTCGTGGGGGTAAGTTGGTTGGAAATGGTTGGACCGGTGGAGCTTCGGTCCGGTGGTATGAGATGAATGGACCGGTAGTGGATGGAGAGGGAGCTTGGACCGGCAATGCTTGGAGATGGTATGGTTCGACATTGTTTAGAAATGCGCCCAACACTTGCCCCCCAAAGTGGGGCAAATGCCATCATATGTCGCGCTTTGTTTTAGCTTAGGTGATTTTCGTCCGGTCTTGTGTGCCGAACCATACGGTCCGGTCATCCTGTGTTCGTTTATAAATAGGGGTGTCAGGCCTTCGTTATCCCTTTATTGTTTTGAGATAGCCGAATCATTTGAATACCGGATCAACCAAGTGGCGAGTCAACCAAGTGCCGAACCAGTCTTGTTTGCCGAACTATTTGAAGTGCCGAATCAATTCTTGATCACCGAACCAGGTGAGACATTCTTATGCCGAACGGCCTTATATACTTGAATCACCGGATGGACTCGTGGATTCTGAGTACCGAATGAACCTTGTGGATTTGAACTGCCGAATGAGAAGGGGAAATGCCGAATGAACTTGTATTTGAACCACCGGATGAACCCTGAGACTTTGAATACCGAATGAAATTTTACATTTCTTTACCGAATGACCCTGAGAGCTTGAGCGTTTTGACTTATGGGTGAAATTTCAGACTATATACACTTGCTTGTTTATTTCCTCTGCTCTAACAATATGTTTTTCCGGTGTTACAGATAAATGTCTCGCAAAGTGGAAACTCGATCAGAAAAGAGAAAATCTGCGGATAGACGAGAGTCCCTCATTGTGCCCCCAGCCCAGCCAGGACCGGAACGTCGTGGGCCCATCCCGAGGTCGCTAGTAGACGGGTATGGTCCCCAAGAGATTCTGAACTCTCCTCCTGATTGCTTTCTGAGCTCTCTCAAAGAGGAGCAGCTTGATGCTATCTCTCGCTCCTTTGGGATTGACAGAGCGAGCATGCTGTTGCCGGGGGACGGAGTGATGCCGTACAATCCCCCTGAAGGATATTTCGCGTATAGCCGATACCATTGCATGTGCGGGGCCATTCCTCCGATTAATGCGTGGATAGTCAGCTTCATTACTTACCTGAAAGTGGCTCCTTTTCAGCTTCAGCCCAACTACTATGCCATCTTAGTGTGTCTATTCGTTATCTTCCAGAGGAGATATGGGCGTCCCCCTTCTAACCGGGAAATCCGATATCTATACAATCTGAGGGGCTACAAGAAGGGGTCTCCGTACATTAGTTTAGAGTCGGCCGTGTCCTTCAAGCCAGTCTTGGACTTATACTCGAAGTTTACCATGTTTAAGAAGGAATGGTTCTTCGTCAAGGACGACTCCGTTTCTTTTCGCCTTTTCACTTCTGGCTGTAAGTTGAATTCCATTCGTAATTTCCTTGTTTCGACTACAATGCTTCTTCTTACGTGCTTTTATTTCTTGCTAGCGACAGGTGGCTTTGCGGTTGTGGAGAACGATCACCTTGTACAGATGGCTGCGGAGGTAGAGGCTATCTCAGGAAGGGATGGGTCGGCTTCTTACCTGATCCGGAATGCCACTCTCCTGGAGCACAACTTAATTTTGCCACGTCAATCTGTGGTTAAGAAGAGAGATATAGCCGAGGAGAGGGCTGCTAAAGCTAAAGATGGGGCCACTGCGAAGAGTAGCAAGAGGAGACCTTTCTCGGTACCCCAGTCGTCGGGGGGAAGAAGCTTAAGAAGTCTGGCGGACCCTCCCCTAGCACATGCCCAGATATTCCGGAGGAGGAAGGTGGAGAGGAGGAGAGAGGCGAGGAGGAGAGCGGAGGAGATGGAGAAGGTGAAGGACAGGGTGGTAGTGGTGTCGGGGCTTTGTCTTCTGAGCAGGCAGGGGAGATCCAGGAGTGGACGGATGATGCCTTTCGCCAGGCTTTTGAGGGGTTGGAGGAAGGATCAGCCTCGGTGGAGAAGGCGAAGAAGGCTGACAAAGCAGGGACTGGTGCCGATCCATCTTCTAAGGGTCCTTCAGCTAAGGCGACTCCGGCGGTTCAAGGTGAATTCTTAACTTTCGCAGCCTCCCCTTATGATAAGGACTTAGTAATATTTTATGGCCAGCTCCCGTCCTGGAATGAGATTCAGGACTTATTGCAGTATCCCACCCCCCCTTAGGGTTTGTAAAATAAGCGCGTCTTCCTACTTAACATATTTCTTGGATCATAGTTTCATGCATGCTTGTAACACCTGGTTTTTATTCCAGGAACAGGTAAGGTGGCCAAGACATCAGATATCCGGCACCGCCTTGAACAGTATAAGCTACTCAAAGCTTCTGCCAAACCAAAGCCGTCAACTAGCCATCCTGGAGTTGTGGTTAGATATCGCCCTCTTCTTGGAGTTATTGAAGAAGATATGCGAAAGAGGAAGAGGGGACGATCTTCGTTCGAACCTTCACTTGGCCCTCAGTCTCCAGTCCAGCCTATCCATGATATTACTGTGGAAGATATCGAGCTTATGCCTTCCCCACATCCGTGCGAAAATCCAACCGTCACCCCGATAGACCACCCTTGTTTGGTTCGCAACCCATTTGCCGGCCACCCGGATCTGGACCCGAGTTTTCAGGACATCTCTTTTGACGAGGCCACAGGTGAGCATCTTCTTCCCCGCAACCCCATGGTACGGGTGCTGGATGAGGCTAAGTCCTTAGATCTCGATTTGCTTACTACTCGGATAGTTACCATGGGGGACGAAACCAAGGCTAATATCGACCGGGTCGCGGAGGAGACCAGGAAGTTGATGGGGCATCATGCCCGCCTGGTCAAGGCTGGAGAGGAGATTGGGAGTGCCAACATCCGGCTACGGTTAATGGTTTCTGACCAGGCCAAGCAGCTTGCCGACCAGGCTATCCAGATATCCCAGCATGAGGCGACCTCTAGACGACTGAAGAAAACCATGGAAGAGGCTAGCAAGGCTGAGCTACGAAAGATGGAGGCTGCCTGCAAGGAACGGATTGACATGGCCATCGCAACGGTGGACGAGGTTCGAAGAGCGCATCTTGAGCAGGTGGAAGAGTTATCTGGGAGGCTTGAGGCCGCAGAGCTTTCTCAGGCCAAGCTGAAGGAGGAGATGGAAGTGATGCGGAAGTCCCTTCAGGCTGATTGCTCGAGATACCTATTGGAGAGAGATGCTGCTGTCGCACGACTGTCGGCTTCTGAGGTTCGAATGAAAGAGTTTGAGGAGAACGAGGGGATGATGGATGAGATGCTCCAGGACATGTATTTCCGTACTTGGAGGCAGGGCAACCTGTCCTGGATGGACGATTATCCCCGGGTTATGGCTAGGATATATCTCCGAGTTTTGGAGGAGGCTAAGGCCGACACGGATAAGGAAGGTGGTGCGGCTTTCAGGATGGATGTGGTTACAGCCCAATTTACTGAGGAAGAGAAGGTGGCGGTTAAGGAGGGCATGCGGCTACTTGCTGCGGATGAGGTAGGCGTGCAGCTAGAGGATGATGATCAGGGAGCAGACGCTGGTAAGTCTTTCCTTTAGATCTTTTCATGATTTGATTGCTTATCTTTTACGACTATCGATGGATTCTCTTCTGAATTGAGCAGGCGAGGCCTCTGGAGTACATGCGGGGAGTTCTGACCCTGCAGTTAAATAGATCCGAAGGGCTAGCGGGATGGAGGCGAAGCTCCGATTTCTTGACTTGACTTATACATGTTTTGGTTGTTGTCTATGTCAGTTCGAAACATTAATGTAACTTGTAATTATATTATTCGCAAAGTACGACTTTCTGTAATTTTATAACATAAGCCGATTCTGTTATGTTCGAATGTGGTTGTTATTTTGATATTTTGCATAAGAAATACAGCTGTGTGTTTATGCATGTGATTTAATCGCATTTGATGCTAAGTTTCTACTCAAAATATTGTTTCATGTCTTGTAATGCCAATATGACGTGTGAATAAATTAAAGCTACATATTTGTATACAAGAGAAGATAGTATCGCCCTTTGTGTTTTAGTTGTAGAGGGTTGCTTTGAATGTCTTGCGTGACTGAGTATGGAATGTAGCAGGGTGTTCCATCATCCGGATGTGAGTTCATATTTCTACAAGCGAGAGTTCCCATATTTTGTGACCTGTACTTTAAGGATTGTTATATAGGATAGGAGAAAAGTTTTTGAATGAAATGGAAATATGAGAAACAGTAAAACTTCCAATCACGGAAGGCCGTCGATATGCTTAAGTTCGTGGCAAACGGGTTTTGTAGTCACTTTCCCTAGCTGTGGGTCTTAGAGACATTTGTCACCCATCTTACGCCTCCGTGGGGAGTTTATCTTTTTTACCACAGCCGTACTTAAGACATATCGGAGCCGAGATCGCGCACAGTAACTACCCGAGCCATTATGGCCCGTAATCGTGGGTATTATTTGATTTACTGTGGCCGGCTAGCGTGGGTGCCGATCGTCAACCGTAAACTACCCCTGCCTGGCCACACCTTATTTTGGGGCTTAAAGTAGGTTCACAGTTGCCGGCGAGCCGAACGCCGTAATGAGCCGCCATCGGCTATAGTCGGCCTTCTTGATGGCTTATAATCGGCTCATTACAGTTGGCTTTGAGGGCAGTCGCGAGCAATGAGTTAACCCGCAGCAGAGGGATGCTGGAGCAAAAGTGTCTCATTGGCGAGTGCATAGAATCGCATAGTACCTGTAGGGTCTTGTCTTGGTGAGGTTGCGCCGTGAAGTTCCAGTATGGAAATGTCGTTATACATGATTTCGTTCAATAGAAAAGGATAACGTTTAACAAGCAGCAAAGATATAAAGGAACAAGTTAAAAAGAGACAAGATTTTTAAAGTGGTTCGGCATGAAAATGCCTACGTCCACTGATTCTCTTTGTTAATTCACTTCATATAGGCAGTACAAGTTAAGAAAAGTATTGACGGAGGTGTTGGATGTTCCATGCCCTCTGGAACACCTCTCCGTCCACTGTTGACAAAATATAAGCTCCGTTGTGGAGATCTTTATGAATTACATAGGGTCCGTCCCAGATTGGATCTAGCGCTCCGGGGCGCGAGAAGATCCGCTTGAGGACAAGATCTCCTTCTTGTAAGCTGCGGTGCTTGATTTTGAAGTTGTATTTGCTGCCACTTTTCGCTTGTGAGCTGCTGCTTTGAGTGCTGCATCATTTCTTCTCTCCTCAATTAGATCCAAAGACATGTGAAGGAGTTCTTCGTTCTCTTCTGGGTTGTAGTGGATCCTACGGTGGGAAGGCACTACAGTTTCAACTGGGAGCATGGCCTCCGATCCGTATGCCAAAGAGAAAGGAGTATGCCCTGTTGATGTTCTGTAAGATGTGCGGTAGGCCCAAAGTGCCGTAGGAAGTTCATCCACCCAAGCGCCTTTTGACTTTTCAAGTTTCTTCTTGATTAGGGTTTTGAGGATTTTGTTGACAGCTTCGACTTGTCCGTTTGCCTGGGGGTAAGCCACAGATGAGAAGCTCTTGTGAATTCCGTGCTCTTGGCACCAGTCGGCAAATTCCTCGCTGTCAAATTGAAGTCCATTGTCCGATATGATTTTGAGTGGAACCCCGTACCTGCATAAAACATTTTTGATCAAGAAGTTAATAACTTTTGCCGAAGATATTTTATTTAGAGGCTCCGCTTCCACCCATTTGGTGAAATAGTCGACTGCCACTATAGCATATTTGGCTCCGCCTCGGCCCGTTGGCAGTTCGCCAATCAAGTCAATTCCCCATACTGCAAAGGGCAAAGGACTGGTCATTTGAGCAATCTCCTTCGTGGGTAGTCGAGGAATCTTAGCAAATTTCTGACATCTGTCGCATCTCTTGACGAAGTCCTAGGCATCTTTGTTTAAAGTAGGCCAGTAATATCCATATCGGAGTATCTTCTTTGCCAGAGTCTGCCCTCCAGTGTGATCTCCGCAACTTCCTTGATGGATGTTGGATAAGACTTCCCTGGCTTCCCTTTCAGCGATACACCTTAATAAGGGATTAGAGAAGCCGTGCCGATAGAGGATGCCTTCTTGTAATGTGTAGTGGGAAGCTCTCCTTAAGATTTTCTTAGCTTTGTTACGCTCGTCGGGCAGTGTGCCATCTTGTAAATATTTTCGGATAGGAATCATCCAAGTTTCCTCTTCGATTGCAGCTATCATATTCATTGTCTCGTAACTCGGGGCTAGTTGCTGTGAGATGGCTATTGTTCGTGAAGCGGTGCCGTCCTTCATGCTAGCTTGCTTTGCCAGTTCTTCGGCCTCCTGATTCTCTTCTCGGGGAATGTGTTTGATTAAATAGTGATCCAATTGATTGAGCAGCAGCTTGGTCTTTTTTAGATATGCTGTGAGTCGTTCCCCTCGAGCCTGGAATTCTCCCAGTATTTGATTTACAATAAGTTGAGAATCACTATGGAGACATAAAGAACCGACTCCAATCTCCAGGGAAAGTTCTAATCCAGCTATCACTGCTTCGTATTTTGCGTCATTGTTGGTGGCAGCGAATTCCAGCCTTAGGCCGTAGTGCAGCTTCCTTCCCCTGGGGGTGATTATCACAATACCTGCACCCGAGCCTTGTTCATTTGATGCTCTATCTACGAAGAGATTCCACTTGATGTCTTCTGCTATTTCAGATTGCCCCTTACCTTCGTTAGTAGTGAATTCGGCGATGAAATCAGCTATGGCTTGCCCCTTGATAGCGGTGCGAGGATGGTAGGTGATATCATATTGGCTTAGTTCAATGCACCACTTAAGTAGTCGCCCAGAAGTGTCGGGGCGATGGAGTACTTGCCTTAACGGTTGATCGGTTAAAACTCTGATGGAGTGAGATTGGAAATAGTGTCGCAGTTTCCGTGATGTGATTAGCAAACAATATGCTAGCTTTTCAAGTTTAGGGAACCTGGCTTCTGCCCCTGTAAATCTCTTGCTCACAAAGTATACGGGCCGCTGCGCGCGGTCGTCTTCTCTCACCAAAGCGGCGCTTAAAGCATGGGACGATACATCAAGGTATAGGTATAGTTCCTCGCCTTCATTTGGAGTTGAGAGTACTGGTGGCCTCTGGAGGTGTTCGATTAAGCTAAGGAAGGCCGTCGAGCATTCGTCAGTCCATTCAAACTTTCCTTTGTCTTTCTTTAGAGCTTCAAAGAAAGGGATGCATTTGTCGGTCGCTTTAGAGATGAACCTACTTAGGGCGGCCACTTTCCCGTTTAGGCTTTGCATCTCCCTTCGAGTGGATGGTATCTTGATATCTTGTAAAGCTCGAACTTGTTTGGGGTTTGCTTCAATCCCCCTGGAATGAACGATGAATCCCAAGAACTTTCCCGACGATACTCCGAAGGAGCACTATAGAGGGTTCAGCTTCATTCCATATTGGTGAAGTACTTGAAACATCTCATCCAGGTGGTTTATATGATCGTTGGCTTCCCTCGATTTTACCGGCATGTCATCCACATAAACTTCCATAGTTTGTCCTATTAGTTCCGCAAACATCTTGTTGACAAAGCGCTGATAAGTAGCCCCGGCGTTTTTAAGTCCAAAAGGCATTACTTTGTAGCAGTACAATCCCCGGTCAGTGATGAAACTAGTGTGGTCTTGATCGGGGGCGTGCATAGGGATCTGGTTATATCCTGAGTATGCGTCCATAAAAGATAAGAGTTCGTGTCCGGCAGTGCTGTCCACGAGTTGGTCGATTCGGGGAAGTGGGAAGCAGTCTTTCGGGCAAGGGTCATTTAAGTTGGAGAAATGCATGTTCGCCAATTCCCGTTAGCTTTCTTTACCAGTACCGGGTTGGCAATCCATTCTGGGTAGATGGTTTCTCGTATGAAGTCGTTGGCAAGTAGGTTCTTCACTTCTTCCTCTAGGGCTGCTGATCGTTCTGCCCCCATGCTTCTCTTTTTCTACTTTACTCGCACCTTCGTGGGATCGATGTTCAGTATGTGGCATGCTACATCTGGGGAGATTCCCGTCATATCAGCATGCGTCCATGCAAATACATCCATGTTGTGGCGAAGAAAATCAATGAGTTGATCCTTTAACTCTTCTTTTAGTTGAGATCCGATTTTCAATAGTCTACTCGAGTCATATTTGTCTACAGCTACGAATTCCATAGCCTCTGCAGGCTTGGCGGTGGCCTCCTCCTCTTTGTCCATGGGGTCTAATTCATTGAAAGGGTCACTGGTATATCGAAGAGGAGGGGCTTTCTTTAGTTTCTATGCTTCCAAGTTTTTCATGCAGAGAGTAGTCTCTGCATTTTCCCTTTATCTTTTCTGCGTTTATTGCTAAGTTCGGTTACATAGCAGTCTCGAGCAGCGTCTTGATCTCCCTCTATTTCTCCTATTCCGTTATCTGTTGGAAATTTCATCTTCAGGCACCATGGGGCTAGGACAATTTGGAAGTCAAACAAGGCTGGTCTTCCCAAAAAGGCGTTGTAGGCCGAATGGTTCTCCATTAGCACAAACGTTTGTTTTCGCACAACGGAGCAGGGATGACTTCCTATTTCGACAAAGAGATCCAGTTGCCCGAGGGGCATCTTTGCATCTCCAGTGAAAACATGCAGTGGTTTGTTGCAGGGAGACACATCCTTTATTGACAGCTTCACTTTATCGAAAGCATGCTTGAATAGGATATTTACTGAGCTTCCAGTGTCTATTAAAATTCGGAAAACCTTGGCTGGTCCGAACCAGGAAGAGATGACCATAGGATCCATGTGTGGGTACTGCCTTCCCTCTAGGTCACGCTTACTGAATGTGATGTCGTCGCTCTCTTTCCGTTTCGGGTGGCGTTCTTCCATAATAGAATTAACATAGCCTTCATCGTTTCTAAGTGACTTACCGTATCTTTCCATCTCTGTCCAGCTTCTGTCGGCGATGTGTGGTCCTCCCGATATGGTATGGACCACTATCTTCTCTTGATTAGAGCCACTGGTGTTGCGATTTCCTCCGCCTGCTTCTGGGGGGGGGGGAAGTCCAGAATTCTCATTGGCAGGAGTTGAAGTCCTGTTCTGGCTTTTTACATAGCGTTCCAGTCTCTTCCTTCTGATGTGTTCTTCAATCAAGTCCCGGAGATGGTGGCATTCATTGGTGTCATGTCCATGGGATTCATGGAAGCGGCAGAACTTTCCAGACTTGAGTGCATTTTCCGACTCCTTCTTGTGCGGGGGGGGGGGGGGGGGGGGGGCGCTTGTATCTAACTTCGTCTTGAGTGGCTAGGAATATGTTTTCGATTGTTTCATTAAAAGGAGTGTAAGAGTCAAATCTTGGTCCTGGTCGATATAAGCGCTTTTCTCCCTTCTTGCCCCCAGCATTGTCTCTAGAGTCATTTCTTCGAACATCCTTTGCTGTAGCGGGGACCCTGTCTGTAGCCGTCTTAGCCTGTTGCCCTGACTGCCTCTCAGTGGCAGCGTCTTCTAGTCTCATATACTTTCCAGCTTCATGGAAGAAATCAGGTAAAGTAGCTGGCTTTTCCTTGGTTAGTCTTCTAGCAAATTTAGTGTCCGGATGTACACCACTGCAGAGAGCCATTAGGATAAGTTTCTCGTCGGCATCTTGGACTGCGGCCGCCGCGGCGTTGAATCGGGTTAGATATTGTTGCACTGTCTCTCCGGGTTTCTATTTGATATTAGATAAGGAATAAGCGTCCTTGGGTTGTTCCACATGAATGCGGAACTGACTGATGAACTTTTCTTTCAACATTTCCCATGAGCTGATGGACCCTTGAGGTAGGTGGCAGAACCAGGAGGTAGCTAGATGTGCCAAGAATAGTGGGAAGCATTTACACAACACTCCCTCTGTTGCTCCGCTCATGAGCATATGCTGGGTGTATCTTTGTAAGTGTATGATGGGGTCAGAGGTTCCCTTGTAAGGTTCCATCGTCGGCATTTTCCATTCCCGGGGGGTGATGGCAGTCTCGATATTGCGGGTGAAGGGGCTGCTTACCCTAGCACCTATCCCTCGATCCCTTTGCTCCCGTTGGACGCACTCTCTGAACAATCGCGTCATCCTTTCATCAGAACTTGGGGCGGATAAAAATGAGTTTGGTTCTTCCCTGCGGGATTGATTCCGTCCAGATGACCTGTAAGGATGGTATCGTTTATCATTCCTGACATTCTCAAATGGCTGCCTCTGGTCTTCCGGGGGCATGCTGGGGTCAGCTACAGTTGGCCCTTGCCTTGATCTTCCCCTGCTGGGTTCTGCTCTTAGCACTTCCTCGGGTCCAACTTCGGGCTGGACTCCAGCTCGGCCCCGTCTACTGGTGTTTTCATGGTTAGGTAGCATGACAGGCTCAGCCACATCCGACCCCTGCCTGGCACCTCCCCCGTTGGGTTCGGCTCCAAGTGTTTCCTCGGGTCGGAATTCGGGCTGAGTTCGGGCTCGGCTCCTACCATGGCTGCTTCTGTTGTTAGCCTCTTCGAAGAAGAAAGACCTTTGTCGCCTCCCGAATCCTCCAGACCGGGACTCACCCCACGATTCAGTGCTGCGGTTGGATTCTTCAGCATCTCTTAAGCGTGACAGGAGTTGGTCCACCAAGGCTTCTTGTTGGGATGCGAAGCGGTTAGTTACTTCAGCCACAACCTTGTCCAGATCCGCCCTTGTAAATGGTTGTTCCGTAGCAGGGGCTGTCAGATTTGCCTGATTTAAATTTGCTGTTGGAACTGGATGATTGTCTTGGTCTCTGATCACTAGATCTGGGATGCTGCCAGTTGCGATGTTCTTTCCTTTGTTAGCATCTTTCTTCCGTCCGGGAGCCATGTTTTCCAAATGAACGATGCTGACAGGAAAAGGATTAAGTGGGAGAAGCTGAAGCTTCGAGCTCCTTTCTCTCAATGAACCAAAAATGTTTGCACAAAAAATGGGCAAACACCTCCAAGTCGTATGATTTAGTTGATTATACGTTTTTCTTAGTGATTTGGGTGATTTATGCAAATATACAAAACGCAGAGACTAAATTGTAAAAAACACACGGATTTATAGTGGTTCGGCCAGAACGTGCCTACGTCCACTTTATATGTTATTCTCCTCTTCTATTCAGATTACAAGTACAAAGCTTTGATTACAAGTAACTGAAAGTTGTTTGAAAGTTCTATCCGTGCTTGAGCTCTCAAACTTGTCTGCCATTGTTGTACCCCTGCCCCTCTATATATAGAGTGAGGCTGGGGGCAGGGGTTCTAGATGCATATGGTTGCTGATGGGCCTGGGCTGAAACGATCTGGCCTGGCAATGTTGGTTCGGTGCAAGTTGGATAGGTGGTCCGGTTAGGATGGTTCGGTGGTAGGAGATAAGTGGACCGGTGGGATGGTTCGGCAAGAGCTTGGAGGAGGTTGGTTCGGTGTTAGAGGAGAAGGTTGGTCCGGTGTGTAGGGAGAGGAGCTGAGTTGGCTCGGCAATACTTGGTTCGGTGGAGAGGATGGTTCGGTCGTAGGGGGGAAGTTGGTTGGAAATGGTTGGACCGGTGGAGCTTCGGTCCGGTGGTATGAGATGAATGAACCGGTAGTGGATGGAGAGGGAGCTCGGACCGGCAATGCTTGGAGATGGTATGGTTCGACATTGTATAGAAATGCGCCTAACACCCGTCGAATCGTGGATCAAGATGAGAACCAACTAAGGAGGAAAGTTATGAGGTTGGTAAAAGTTCAGTGGAGCGGGGATGCAGATGATTACACATGGAAAACAGAAGATAGAATTAGGAAAGCATATCCCGAGTTTAGATCGATGTATAGACTTTATCTATCATTTAAGTGTACTCAACGCTTGCGGTGTAATCACTTATTGTATATATTCCATTTTATTGAATATATATTTCCTTTTGAGCTATTTTCCTCTTATCTAATTTCGAGGACGAAATTCTTTTAAGTAGGGGAGAATGTAACGACCCAAAATTTAACCAATTTAAAATATAGTATTTAAAATGATTTTAAATATAAAATATAAATGGTTTTATGGTTCAAATAATATTAGATAGGATTTGAAAATAGAAATATACATAAAAATAGTAATATTTTCTTATATCGACAAAAGGGACAAAATCCTGATTTCAGAAAAGTAAGTTTCAATAGTTAAATAAATTATTTTAATTTATTTATGAGTGTTTGTATTTTTAAATGACATTATAAAAATTTATTTTTAAATTTGGTTTACATAAATAAATAGCTTAAATAAAACGTCAAAATATGACCGTAAAACATTTTGTCAAAAATCAACGTTTTGTCAATTTAAGTTGTCGCAATGTTGTTGCACCTATATGTATACAATTTAATAAATATGGTAACATATAAATATAGTTAACAATTAACTAAACAAGGTTACTTTTAATAATCACACTTAGAAAATTCTAAAAAGTAATTAGCAAAAGTAAACTAAAAAAGACAAAACACATGTCACATCAAAAGTGACATAAAGTAAATGAAGTGACATAAAGTAAAGTAATCATTCTTATTCTTTACTTAACCTTAAAGTATTTGAATTTTAAAAGTGTGATGTGATGTGGATGGTAAGTTTTGAATTAAATAGGTTTACTTAATTCTTAAGGAAGTTTATTTAAGTAAAAACACAAATCTATATTTTATTCTCAATTATTTTCTATAAATACATACATACTTTCTCACTTCCTTTCACACTTATTCTTCTCAAAATTTCAAGCTTCTTCTTACCTCGTTAATGACTTCCAACCTCAACAAAGTTATGCCAAAATATTTCCAAAAATAAAGTAAAAAAAAAAATCAACAAAACACCGTCCGAACCACTTCAAACTCCTCCTCCTTCCTCAAATTGCTCACGGCCCCCTCTTCCTCCATTTGGCCAAGCATAACTTTTCTTTCAAGCATGGCCGTGGCCTCCTAAGGCAAGTACGCGGAAGTTTAGCAAATTCTAAAGAGCTTAAAGCAAAGTTTAGCAAAGTTAGGAAAGTTTAAAACTAATTTGAAAGCAACAAAAGGTGAGAACTCTAAATTTTTAAGTAGGAAATATTTATATGATGTTTTTCAAGTTATAAATGTTATTTGTTTGTTAATAATGGTGTTTGATAAGTGTTTGAAAAAGAAAGCAACCACCTTTAAGTCATTTGCAAAAGTTAGTAAGCAAATATGTACATAAATGAACTTATATGACAATGTAATAAAAATGTTGCTAAAATTGATATGCAAGTTCATATGACATATTAGAATATGCTAAAATGATTATAAATATTATTTTGGATGTTTATTAGTTGTATATTTAATATATATGTTGAAAAAAGTCACGGATTTACATGACGTAAAATCACATGGAAATCACTTTCCAAAAGAAATGAAATGTGATATGGAATCAATTATACCCTTGAAAAATGTTTGAGAATGCTTCCTAAGTGTTTAAACTTGTTTCGACAAAGTTTGGATATGAATCTCAAAATACGCCTAAAATTTGACGCGTCGCGTAACGGTAGTTCGCGTTTTCGCATCAAAAGTTCAAACGAACATACGAAGTGGAATAAGTTCATAATTCTTCGAAATAAGAATTTTTCGAATCCTTATATCCATATCTTTCATAAAAAAAAGAAAATTAAGATTTTATTTTGTATATTTTAAAATATGGCAAAATCAATTTTCAAGAAAAATCTAGTTTTTGACCAAAGTTGAAAATTGATAAAATAATCTTTTAAAAAAAATATGAAATAAATTCTAAAAATCTTTTAAAATGTTTTAAAAGTGATTTAGGTTAGAAAGATGGTTTGCTAAATGATATGAAAGTTGTTTTGAAGAATATAGCTTTTAAAGCTCTTTTCGTAACACTTTCTGCAAACGCTTTTCAATAACTTTTGAAATAAAGTTGGAAACTTAACAATTCTCTCCCAAATCCTTAGTAAATGTTTTTAAGTGAACAATAAAGCATTTCAAAAGAAAGTTGAACGATTTAACATTATTTCAAAGATGGTTAAACAAATAGTTAAGTGATTTAAAAGTGGAAAATGAGTATGCGGAAACGACTAGTACATGTGTCCCGCCTGTGAGATCTAAAAGTGGAAACATGGTGTGTAACTAAGGTTAGGGATGGAGCAACCAGTGCCCTGAACTTACCTGGCCTAAGTTTTCTCTTTTAGACGAGGGGTGGGACATATCGAAAGGAAAGCCCGGATGCTCAACTTGGATTGTATAGAAATAATCTTCTTATACCCATTATTAAAATCCAAAGAGAGAAGTTGTCCTATTCGTGGAATTTAAAAGGTGATCTCACCGTTATTCCGCCCATAGCACTCGTTGAATACGGAAGTTGATTTTGGATAAAAGTAGAATGATTTCTATAATCCGATTTTCCCAAAAGATACTCTTTAAAAATGATTTAAGAAATATTCAAAAAGAGGTTTAAACGATTCCGCATTCACTAAAAGAATACTTTGAAAATATTAATCTCTCGAAGATATTTTGGTAAGAAAATGAACGAATCGAAAAACAATCACCTAATTACATCATTTTTATCGATGATTGGACTTGAAGGAACCGGGGTCGGATTTGGTTAACTCCCATCCGAAAACCACTTTGAACCAATGTATACGTTCGAACATGAAGACATGTTGAAGATGGTGATTAAAGACCATGGATCTTCCTAGCGTGAAGACTGCTTGTTGAACATGCTCTGGTTGGCCCCCATTATAGAGTTATTTATAGCAGTGGTCTCCTCGTGATGGAGATTTTGCGGACTGCAAGGGCTTCTCGCCTAGTAATGGCCGAGGAAAGTGCCTTCGGTTTGTCCTGTTCCTGGACAATTTGTATGGACGTTTGTCTGACATTGCATTTCTAACGATTACGTACATTGGTTTTTACAAATGTACATCAGTGGTGGCGGAGAAGGCAACTTCTCTTAGCTTAACACCCTTCTTGTGACATACGAGCTTAAGGGTTGTATTTTTGTGGAAGGCAATTAGTAGTTAAATGGAAATGACAATGTGGCATTCAAAGATGTGATATGTGCTTGGTGAAAAGGTAATCGTTTGCCTTAAGCCTCATCCAACCGGAAATGACCGAAACATGATTAGATGCGGCAAGGCTAAGTGGGTCATTCCCAATTAGGATATGGTCATCCTCTTCTAGATATATTTCTTTCCGCTATGATGTTCGGGATGTTAACTAATGTGGTGTATGGGAAACGAACGCTCGGTTAAAGGTCGGTAACGACCCGGGGATGACATATTCGGTACCATCTATTTAAGAGGTGGGTCGGTCTTGTGTTGGTAGAGGAGCTTTGTGATGGTTTCTCGGGACATCCATCTAGAGGTGTACCCATTTCGGAAGGTAGATCCTGCGTCTGGTCATTTGTATGGAAATCCATTCTCCAATAAGAACCTACGCTTTTGTTTGTATTGGCGTAATGAATAGCGTCGAAATGCTATATGTGTAACCATTTCGGATAAGATTAATAAGTTTATTTGCAAATGATTTCAAAGAATTTCATTAAAAATAATATCCCTAATTTTTTTTGCGTAACAAAGACTTTTGGTTATCATAAGGTAAAAGCCCGTTCCGTGTTTATTTGCGGCGTGGTCTTATGAGATACCTTTTTGTTTTAAAAAATATCGTACTTTGAGTTCTCACACCAGTCTCATGACTGGCTCGGAGTTTTTTTCCCTTTAAACACTGGGTGCCCTATTTTTCGGGCAGCCGTGTAGTCAGGATACCTTAGGAGCATTTTGGAGCATGTTGGGGAGCATTTTGAAGAAGTCTTTTGGAGCTATGAAGCTGATGTACCTAATGTAGATATCTACCCATTTTCAGTTGTGTCATGTAGTATGTAGAATAATCTGCCTCCCCGGTACTTAGATTTACGGCACGTGAATACCGTGGATGTATCAATGTCGATTTTTTAGGGTCGAGGAGACGGGTCGTCACAAGCTACTACCGTCCACCTTTGAACACACTCCCAAATCAAAATCAAGGGTGGCCATCAAATCAATCACAAAGTAATAGAATGGTATCGAAGAAATGTACCCGTTATAAGGAATGACCTCACTTTGCCCTGCGTGACTCCTGTTTTTGTCACATCTAAGCTAACTCACGGGAGTCAGGGTCACGTCATACCTCATAAAGAAATCGTTTGCCAAACCATCGTACTTATTTCTGGAATCTCCACCACGAACACAGTTGTTAAAGTGGTTTCCAGTATGGGCAGAGAGTATGACAATATCTGATCCCTGACTCTTTAACAACCAAATGCTTATTTCACACCGGATGGTTCTTTTACATTTCAAAAAGTCAATTTACAATTGATATCAAAATATCATATTCTCAAAACCATATCTCTTTCAAAATTACTTTACTTTCAAAATCTCATTACATTTGAAGTCATCGTTTCGAACAATCATACTTCCTTCCAAAAATTATATTTTCAAAATAGTTTAAACTCTCATTTCAAAACCATCATATTCAGTAAATATGTCATTTAAATCCAACTTGGGTTATAACATCATTTACCGTATTCATTTTTAAATCAAGAGTTTAAATATAAACTCTTCCATTTTACTTCGTCTTAAATTTATAAATTAGCTTTAAATAGTTTGAATAGTTATGAATAGTTATAAATAGTTAAGATACTGAAAGTGTTGTAAAATAGATTAAACTATTTTTAAATTGATTAAGATAGTTAAATAGATTTAAAATAGATTAAATAAAATTAACATGGTTTAGCATACGTTAAGGTTAAAATAGTTTAATAGTTAGAAATATTTAAATTTAAGGTATTTAAAATAATTTATTCTTAAAACTTTTTATATTAAATATGAATTGAAATTTATATCAATTTAAACTATTTATTTCATTTCAACACATTTGGACCATTTTCAATTTCCAAATCAACAAAACCCGATTTCAAATCTTTTAATTCAAATTCTCAATACAATATTTAATTCTATATTGCTTCCAATCCATGTTTGAAATATCAACTTAAGTTACTCCAATTTCAATATATTTCAAAGTTATATTTCAAACAATTTTAGTCATTCAATTCCAAAAAATTTCATTTATACTTCAAATTCAACTTTACAATTTCAATTTAATTCCTTTAAACAATTCCTTTAAGCCAATTCCAATTTTAACATAAAACTTGAATTTCGATAGTAATTCAAATTTATATAAATCAAATTTATTTCAAAATATCCTTTTACCAAATTCAAAAATTAAAGAATTAAAATCATTTAATTTAACCAATCTGGTGTCCGTATATAATTCTCTATCCTAGGGCCAAGTGATACGGATGTTTATCATTTCAATCCACAATTGTTTATATTTACGGATATATATCATTTCAATCTGCAATCCCAAATTTATTTAAAATCCATAAAATCGCTCGAGTCTATCATTTCAACCCATAATGATTTTTCCCTAATCTACAGATCGTTCGGGTATGTATCATTTCAACCCATAATGATTTCCTAATAATAATATTTAAGGGAACTTGCCGGGTGACAATAGTATATAAATTTACATAACATCCAATCATCCAATATCAAAAAAATCAAACATCCATCACAATCATCATCCAATTCAACCGAATAAATTAGACCCAATAACTAATTATCAATAATGGATATTTAACTGGCAAAATTCAATAATAAATTAAATGGCTATTTAATTCAAAATAATTCGAATTGAATGAAATTACGATTTAAATATACCAAATAGTAATAAATAAATTCCTAGTCACATCACAAAATAAATGTAACTAACATAAGATATTTTAAAAGTTGTGAGTGGGTTAAAACACTCACCTTTTGAATTCAAATCGATTTGAAATTCAAAATGAGGCCCAAATTCAACAATCTCAGAATTCGACCAAACATGCGTCAAAATGTCCGAAATATCGATACGATCCTAGTGGAGGAAACCACACCCAAATCTGAGTTCGTAAGGAAAAGTTATGACAATTAGAAGTCAACGATTTAAAAAAATCATAATAAAATAAAAACAAAATAAAACTATAGCTACCTGACACGTCAGTAGCCAAGCCGTATAAAGAAACCCTAGGCATAACTTCTGATCGAGCAACAAGATTGGGCTTCCACCTCATTTCAAAATTTTGCAGCCCCTACAGGCCACGTCGCCAAGATCAGAAGTCATCGATGAACCACACACCCCAAGCGGCCTCTACTGCCAACATGCAACCATCTCCGGTCGCGATATCCGGACTCGCCGCCTCATGACAAACAGCCACTAGAACATCGATTTTTGGCGTAATCAATCGTCTGCGATAAGGCGCAACCATATGGATGAACTCCTCTCGACCCCCTCTACATGCCCTATCCTCCGATCGACTCCTCGTCGCAAATCCACCGTTGATCGCCGTTGTGGCCTATTAACAGCCGAGAATGATTTGCGAATTTTGGACAAACGGTGTTTCGAATTGAAAAACGAATCACAATAATGAATTACGCTCGTCGAGGGCTTCGAATTGATATTTAATTTGTTTCATTTTGAGGAGTTTGAATTTTTGACTTGATTTTTATTTGCAATTGAATTTGGAATTTGTTTGGTTTGTCTGCCATTGGAAAGGAGGAGATAGACATGAAATGTATGTACTGGAATTAAAAATGTGAGAAACAACTAGTGTTTATAACAAGCTATTTATAGACAGATCAGAAATAGAAAAGGATGGACCAGATTGATTTTCAAGTTGAATGATAAACGACCCGAAAAGCCCGTTTTGTCTCCGAAACGAAAATGGGTCATCCCATATATCAAAATAGATGTTTTCAATAATTTTAAACCCAATGGAATAGGTTTCAGGTCCAAATTACATTATACGAAGAAGTTATATTAAAATCAATTTATTTCAAATTGATTTTAATTAAATTAATTTCTACGCGTTTCAGGTCCATATGATCAAAGGACGAGTCTGATTGCTACGAAAGTCGAAATTCTGCAATAATTCACCGTTACGGATCCGATGAAACTAGTTTCATCGAAATTCAAGACAGTTGCTAAAATGACTATTTTTGCATTAAATAAATAAATTAATATTAAATTAATTAATCACCTTTTATTCATTATTTATAAACTAACTAATTTCATCATTTTTGATTACTTAGACATTTATAATCCTTCAAAACAAATTTCTAAATCAATATTATTGAATATTGCATAATTTGCAGTATTAATTTCAATTTCAATAAATTCAGTAACTGAACACTAAAATTCTAACGAATCCATTTATTTGACTTTCCAACTTATTATACAATCAGTTGTTATCTTATGGATATAATCTTCATGGTTTATATCTTATTACACTAATATGCTCAATTTCATCTTTATTTACATTAACGTAATATTTTATTATCTTTAATTTCAATAAATCCTAATTATTATAATTTAAATTCCAATAATTTGATCAACTAGATTTCAAAGCTTCATATTCAATCATTATATTCAATCAATTATTACTCTAATAGCATAGTTAATATTTTTTCATCTCTCATTTCACTAATATGTTACAATTTCCATCTTTTATTTGCATTCTACTGCATTTCAATTTTATTGAATTTTTATCACTTATACACATTAATTATAATTTAATATCCCAATTCATTTATTTATCTTAGTTTCAATCTTTTATTAAATCAGTTATCACCTTATGCATGTAATTTACATTTCTATTCTTTTATTACATTCAAAATTTGGCAGTTATTGTATTAACTCAAATTTATGTAATTAACATTTGATTTCGTTTAATTGCAATTGATTAATTAAATTGGTAACAGATAACAATTGTACCCACTGCTACATTTGAATGGTCAATTGCTGTTTAAATCAAATTATCACTTTATACATGTTACTACAATAATTTATTTACGATCTACCAATTCTAATTCGTTAATCATTTTAATTAATTAGGATTTCATTTGAAGCAGTTACTGGTTACCTTAAATAAGTACTATTTCATTTGATTCCAGTTATATTCTTATTATTAAATCGCAAAATTATGTTTCTTCCAACAATAAAATACAAAACCTTATTAAATTAACCATTTTTAATTATCGAAAATTACGGGTCATTACATTCTCCCCCACTCAAAACTTTTCGTCCTCGAAAAGGAAAAAGAAGGGAAAAGAAGGAATTTAGAAATCAAAATATATATTATTCAAAATATTAAATGCATAACAAATAAATTTACAAAATTAAATAATTTAAATAAAATATATCAATTTATAACACTTATATCCTTTATATTTTAAGTTAACAAAAATTTGGAAAACATTTCACAAAATTTTCAAAGACAAAAATTTACGGAAAATTTCGATAGAGTCCCCTTTGTACGGAGAAGTCTGGGAGAAATTATAATATCAATACTAACAATATATATCATATTTTCAAAATAATATATCCCAAACAGTGGGAAAAATAATATAATATCGCTAAAAAATCCGTAATCCGAGAACATACTTATTTGTCGGGCAATTAACGCTTATTTTAAGAAACCTAAAGCAGTAGCTATTGCTTCCATACCTGTATTTCACTTATATAATCCAAAGGAGTTAATAATTATGTAATAAAGAGAAATATTTAAGTTGTTTTCGACTAATAAAAAAAAAAGAAATACAACATAACAACAATTTCTTACAACAAATCATACAATCATCACATACACTCAAAATATCAATTTTACATCCATAGCAACCATCAATAGGTTTGTTCGAGTTTAGACACTTTTAATTGCATAGAATGACCAATAAACTACTAAGTATACCTTTTACGCAACGACCTTATAAAAAAAAACTCAACAGTTTATTCATACATCCAAACAATTAGAAGTTTCTTTTCCTAAACAACCCAAAAGCCAAAACAAACAACAAATTCCAAGTATTGTTTAAGTTTATTCATATAGATTTCCTTTCACAACATTTATCATTCATTTTTTTTATACAATGATTATTTCTTTAATTTACATTTATTTCTCACAAATTCAATTCCCATTCATTCATAAAATACTTAATTCCATTTATTTACATTCATTTATTCTCATATGTTATTTACATTTTCTTACATATGTTACTCATACAAAATTATTTAAACATATGTAAATCAATTCTTAAAGTACTATATAGGTTTCTTTGTAAATAAATTCACATTCATTCATTCGGTACTTGTTTCATTTATTTTCATTCATTGCTTACAAAATTCATTTTTCCATTTATTCACATAAAGAAAATTTCTTTTCATTACTTTACATTCACTTCTTACATAAGTTATTTCCATTAAGTTGTTTATAATAATCCATTATTTCAATATTTAAGTATTACATACATTTTGTTACGTTTTAGTCTACATTTATAAATTTATACACTTGATATCCATTTTAATATTCATTGGTGCCCAAGTTCACACTAAAGTTTCTTACTTTTTTTAACATTCATTTCCTTATATAGTGTCACTGAATATTAAATCTATTTTCTTAATCATTTCGGTTTTTCTGAAGTTATAACTACTTAATTTAATATAATATTCATTTTTCTATTCATTTCAATAATAAATGGCTTCCATCATTAACTTGAGTTTATAATCATCTACTTACAGTATTCATCCTTTTTACTTATTAATTATAAATAACTTCAAACACTTACTTAAGTTTATAATCATTTATTTATAGTATTCATGTTGAATTCCATCACTTAGCATATCAGTTCATTAACTTAAGTTTATAACCATTTACTTACAGTATTCATTTTTCTATTTAGTTTAATTAGTAGTATTTAAATTATAACTTAAGTTTATAACCATTATAATATCAAAATTCTTATTTATAAAAGCAATTCTATTGAACACTTTCATTTATTTAAGTTTTACTTGTATAATATTCCAATACATATCTTATTTAACATTTTAATTTATGATAATTTAGTAAGTTATATATATATATATATGTATGTATGTATGTACGTACGTACGTATGTATGTCATTTAGAACGGGGGCGGCTATTTAGGCACAAAATTAGACACAAATTGGGGACACAAAGCATCTCAGTCGTTAGAGATTATGGAAGGTGGAAATCAGGGGTTAATCCAATGATGAAAATCAATTATGTCACCAATTGTGTCCATATTTTGTGTTTATATAGATTTTCCCTTTAGAATGAAATAGAAAGTTACATAAGTTTCTCTTATTTATTTTGTTATCCAATTGTTCAATAAATACCATTTCTCATTTTCATTTCCCTTTTATTTGTAGTGTTCAAAATTTTAGTTTTTTTAATCTATTTCATTAATCATTTTAACATCCAATTTCTTATTTTCATTTTTAGAAGTTTCCAGTTATTAATGTAATCAAGATTCCATTCATTACAATAATTTTAATTTCTAATTTATAGAAACTTAAGAACTAAACAACCGGGTTTCACTTCAATTATTTTAAAATAACAATATATATAATCATATCAAATCATATTTGGAATTCAAAATTAAGATTAATTTGTCAAAACAATTATGAAGTAAAACTACAAAAGTAGTCTTCCCACTTTGAAACTCGAAAATGAACGTCGATGATGGTGCACTCATCATCGAAATTATTTTACAACGACTAAGAGGGGAGTACAAACTTATTTTATCCCAAAATTTCTTTAAAAGGTTTCTTTCAAATCATATTGAAATATTATGTCAAAAAATACTTCCAAATAATACTAATATTATATTCCTAAATCTTTTGAAAGAAAATTTTCAAAAATCTCGGAATTTAATTTCTGAAATTCCCAATTTATATTTACTTCATTTGCAAATCTTATTTTCCAAACAATATTTATAAAATTTCTCTGCCTAATAATCAACATATTTACATCCAACTGTATCATTTATAAAATCAATTATTTCATAAAAAAATATATAATAGGAAAAATTATTTCATTTACCTATATTTCAAAACAAATATTGTGTCGGTCTGCCCTAATTAGTGTTTAGAAATCCCTATCGATGTCACAACGTCCTATGCATCGACCAAAATTTGTAAATACAAAACGAGACAAATTAACAAAATACAAAAACCTTTTATAACACTAACAAATATGCTCTCTCATATATGTACACTCAACGATTCATTCTAGGGTATTACTACGCTATTTAATATGTCAGAATCCACAAAGCTAAGGTTGTCGCTAAACCAAAGCTCTAATACCAACTTTAACGACCTGCCTTTTTGGACGGTTTAAGCAGACATGCATACCTGAGTCAAACCATTCAAAAGGGCAGATTGTTATAGGGTAAATAATAAAAAGAGAAAGAATAAAACAAATATAGAATCTCACAGCGAAATGACAAAATATAATAATCAAATAACCATTCAAAAGGGCAGATTGTTATAAATACATTTGACTATTCTTTTACAACACAATCATCATAGTTACATAAATAGGAATAAATCAATAAAAGATGCAGCGGAACAACATGATGCAACGGAATAAATATTGTTGAGACTTGGTTTTGATTCATGACACGAAGCTATCACTACAACATACAGGTTTGACGATTGCTATGACAAAAGGAGATAAGGAGAAGAGATTTTAAAACGGCGCATCAACTATAGTATTTTTTTAAGTCTTAGGTCAATATTGTTAAAATATCTCTTCAATTACGTATATATTAGCTTATATATCTAATCATTATATTTACTAAATATTTTATACATATATAAGCATATATTTAAATTATAAAAGTGTTTTAAAGTTATAGAAATTAATATATCTATGTAAATTGTGCAAACTGCACAAAATTAACCAGGTCAGTCGACCGACCTCCTGAAACCAGTCGACTGACACTGGAAATTCTGTGCAGCATTTACAGATACATAGATACGCGAATTTTAAAATTTTAAAATTACTTTGAATATTTAGTCGACTGACCCAGAGACTCAGTTTACTGAATTGCTATAACAACCAATTTTCAAAAAGACACGACTTTCTTTGAAGAGATATGAACCTCTACGAAAAGATTAGATGCAACACTTCAATGGAAACTCTTCACCAGCAGTTGCTGCTTTCTAAACTTTATAAATACAAACTCCAACTTCATCCCAAATCACTTAATCACAATCAAATTCTCTTATTCTCTGATCTAACTTTTTGAAATCTGTTTGATATCATACTTTCAATTATTCTGCGTTAAAGCAATACTATACCTTTTTATTCTTCATATACTTCAAATATATACTCGAGGAGAAGATTATAGGATGGGTGTGCTACAAGTGACAAATCCGTGTTATCAGAACACAAATAAGTCAAAACTATTTTCTTTAATTGTTGAAGTCCCGTTCTACTGCTCAGGCGAGTGAAATGCTCTTCGGCTGTTGAGGCGAAATCCTAATCTTATGCTCAAGTCCCTGTTCGGCTGCCCAGGGGTGTATAGACCTATTCCTCCGGGTTAAGTGGGAGTTATCGTTTTAGTGAAATTCCAAAAGGAGTCTGGGACTGGACGTAGGATGGTGCTCCGAACCAGTATAAAAAACTCTGGTGTCATTTTACTATACTTTTTTTTTATTCCGCACTATATACAGTATTACTATCATTATTATAATCTGTATCATTATTTATCCATATTACATGATCCATGGCACACTTTCACTTGGTATCAGAGAAAGGTCATCATATAACCGTAACTGTAACAACCCGCCTTTTCGCATGCTTTAAATCGACACACGTGCCAATTCAAACCATACGGAATGACGGATTGTTATGGGTTAAATAAGAAAACAGAGAAGAGAAAAAAACTAAACAGAATCTCACAGCGGAAGCATAAAATATAGTAATCAAATATACAATTTCTAAATCTGTTTACAAAACCATTTATATAATACATATCAGAGTTACACATACCAATAACAATGCAGCGGAACAGCGTGTAGTGCACTAGTATAAATAATAATAATATAAATCTTCGTCTTCGTCCTCCTGAGCTAAATCTTCCAATCCTAAAATGCTCGGACTGACCCGAGCGAATTTGAAAAAAACAAAAACACTCGAGTCAGAACTAGGGATCTTATGTGAGTTAAATTAACAGATATAAATATGAGTGCAGTAACTCAAGAGATGCTCGGGATTTACATCTCCTAAGGATCCGTTAAACTATTTACTATGTAGTATATTGCGCTATTATAATATTGTCTAATTGTAAAATAAACATACTTTAAAATAGCATTAAGGCTTTACATTTTCCACCTTAACACGTAATAGTCCCAGTAGTCCATCCAATATCATAATCCTTCCTGATCGGGAAGCCACCAGAGGATACCACACGGGCTACGGGAGAAATCCAAACTCGTACAAGGCGCGATAGGTTAGGTGACACGGCACAACTAAGCAATGCCAGGGTAGATATACCAATTACGCTTCCGGGTCGGTGGTAACGCAGAGCGCGCAACTACCGCCCAACTCGAGCCACACCCCCAAATAAAATCAAAAGTGGCCACCGAATCAATCCAAAAGTCAAAGTATAATATCGAAGGGATGTGTCCGATCAAAGATGCTACCTTCTTAACCCGTCAATCACTCAAGTTTTAGCTACCTTATGCCAACTCACGGGAGTAGAGTCCACGTATTTACCTTACAGGAAACGTTGCCACCAACCTACTTCATTCTGGAATCTCCACCGTGTACACGGTTGTTAAAGTGGTTTTCGGAGTTGGCAGAGAGTATGACAACTTTCGATCCCGGTCTCTTCAACAACCAAACGTTATTATAACACCGCGGTCTTTAAAAATAGTTTATACTTTAAAACCAGAATATAATTATCCATTTCGAAACCCATAAGTACGATATCATTTCCATTTCCAAGACAACTCATTTTGATATTATTTTTATAAACCCAAATCAATAATATCATTTATTTCAAATATATTTCTTTTCCAAAATCATGCCACTTTTAAAATTTATAATACCTCGAAACCAAATATTTAAATTTTTACTTTCAACATAATACTTCGAAATCCATAGTTTTAAAACCATAACTTTCAAAACTTAAATGGTTTGGATATTCAACAGTATATAAAATAAAATAGTTGAATTTAAAATTTCTTTAAAAGTAAATAATTCCCGCGCCTTCACAAATTTTATTTACTTCAAATTCAGTCTAAACCCATAACCTTTAGATTCAATTTAGTTGAATAAAACACTTCGATTTTTAATATTTTCAAACTTGAGTATTTAATGAATTTCAAAACTAAGGTTGAAAATTTCTATTCAACAATTCGTTTCTTATTATTTAGTTTTGAAAGGTTTACGTTATAAATCCATGACCATTTAAAGTAAACTCAATTTATTAACACTAAATATTTCCTTCCATTTATTTATACTAGAATTATTCATTAAATCCAGTTATAAATATCATAACTTTTAAAATGTCCAATTTAAACCAATTAACATTAACTTATGGAGTTAAAATTTTAAATAAGTTCGAGTCAAATTAAAATTTCAATTTATCTTTCAATCTTAATTGATTGGAATCATTTAAGACTATATATATATACCGGATCTTAAACCTGTACTCCATCATATAATATAAATTATCAAATTCCGTTTTTCAACTTATTCATTTTTATTTAACAAATTATGCATAGCTTAAATTTGATAATTTAACTATATATGTATATATAAAATATATTTATATCATATCTAAATTTAATATTTATTAAAACGTATCATATCCAAACCATAAAAATAGTTTCAAAAATAATTATATATATATATATACCGCGGTGCCTGTATAAAATTTTCTATTCTATGGTCAAGTGATACGGATATTTATCATTTCAATCCGCAATTTAAAATTTAAAATGCGGTTGTATATCATTTCAAACCGCAATCTCAAATGAAATGAAAATGCATAAAAACTTGCAGTTTATATAAGATAGAACACATCAACCATTCACCCAATATCAATCATCAACCAATTTATTTCAATTATCATCAACTTAAGCAATAATCAATATATAGCATATAAAATACAACAGGTAATAAATAAAAGTTATTAACTAACAGTTTTATATTCAATAATAAATTTATTAACTGTTTAACTATCAGTTTATATGCAATAAATAAATTTTAATTGTCAATTTATATGCAATAAATAAAATAATTAACAGTTAAATTAAATCAAGCGATTTAACAGAGATGATGAATAAAACATGCCAACAGTCATAAATAAATTTCTACTCATATCTTAAGTCAATTTAACAGACATAGGAAATTTTAGGAGTTGTGAGTGGGTTAAAACACTTACCTTTTGGATTTAAATTGAATTTAAATCCAATTTAAACCCAAAAATTCGATGGTCTCAGAATCCGTCCAAACTAGCGTCATCAAGTCTGGAATTTCAATACGATCCTAACAAAAGAAATCGCGCGTGAAACTGAGTTCGTATGCGAGAGTTATAGCAAAAATTGCAATTGAATTTTAATTTAAAAATAAAATAAAATGAGAACACAAACACCTTCACCATAGAAGAAGCCACGTCATCTCATTCTTCACGCACAGTAAAACGCACGCACACCAGAGAGCACGCAACTTAGAACCGAACCCACCTACACACCTTTGACCAACGATTGACCGCATTTTGCCGCCAATCCGACCTTCAATTCGACTCACTAGTCAAAAACGCCCAATTCAATTTTGACCGCGATTTCTGGTCAAACGATGCGTCGAATTGAAAAATGAATTATACCATTGAATTACGCTCATCGAGGGCTTCAACATAGATTATTTTGAGATTTTTCTGAGGACTTTGAATTTTTGACTCTGATTTTGAAATGGATCTGGATCTGAAATTTTGTCTGCCATTGAGGAGGAGAAAGAGCTGATGAAATTTTACGTGTAGACAAATGAGAATAGACGGAGGCTAGGGTTTAGCGGGGTATTTATAGATAAAGTTGGAATAGACAGATGGATCCGAATTTATAAACGTGCTCAACAATAATTGGCCCAAAAAGCCCGTTCTGACCGCGGAACGAAATTGGGCAAACCCATATATCAAAATAGGTGTTTTAAAATATTTTAATTCAATAGAAAAGATTTCAGGTTCAAATTCCATCGTATGAAGAAATTATGCTAAAAACAATATTTTCCAAATTGATTTCAATTGATTTCAATTGCATAAATTTCAAGGCGTTCAAGTCCGTACGATCAAACGACAAGTCCGATCGCTACGAAACATGAAACACTATTATAATTCACCGTTACGGATCCGATGAAACTAGTTTCGTCGAAATCCGAGTCAGTGGCCAAAATGGCTATTTATCCATTTATTAAATAAATTAATAATTAATAATTAATTAATAAAATCAAATTTTTAATTTCACTTCTAAATTTTGACAATTCTTTTATTTAAAATTTCTTAATCATTTACAATGATTTTAAACAATTTAGATGTCAAACTAAATGTTAATATATTTAACAATCTCAGCGTTAAATTACAGTTTTGTTAAATTTAGAAATTATACATGAAATTTCAATAATTCCTTTGAATTAAATTTTTATTCATATTGTTAAAATTCATTATTTCAAACAGATGAAATAAATATTGGAATCAAAACCCATTATATTAACATTCTCAATTTTCACCTAAATTTTCATTTGTGTACTGTTAAATATTATATTCCACTTATTTGAAATTAATCCACTTATTAAGTTTCAAATTATAAATAAATTGATAAATCTTGGTTATCACTCCTTAAATCAACCAATCTTCACATTATAAATAAATTAACATTTACATCTTATATAATTAACCCTCTTTAATGACAAATCAAACCTAACCTAACTGCACAAGTTAAGACAATTAATGGCAATTGATTTCACCTTAAACGTTATAAATTATAAATTGAAATCCAAATACATTTGTTTATTGATTTTAAAATCTTGCTATTAATAAATTGACATTTTATGGATGCGATTAACAATGAATTATATTACACATCATTAATGTATTAATTAATTTATTTCCCATTTCACGCGCTACTTAATCCCCTCTGATTGCAAACTAATTTCCAAATTTTATGCAACATACTAGAGAAATAAATACATAACTTAATTGATTCGTTTTTCCCCATTCATTATACATTAATGCACACATGCAAATTTAGAATCCTAAATCCCATTAATCATTCCATCTTGTTTCCATTCCTTTTTATTCACAAATCATCATATTATGAAGAACATTTACGTTATTCCCCATTTATTACCTTAATTTATTTATCGTAACATTTATATTTATTGCAATGATTCCCGATTTAATTTAAGGAACTAAGTATATAATTCATAACAGTTGTGGTAAAATTCTCAGTCCCACATTTATAAGTATATCATTATCCGTTATATCTATTAATTAAATTAATTCCATTTTCAAGCCCGTTTAAATTTATTACCAAATACCCATTTACCCTTTTCACAAATTTGAATTCCATTCATTTACCATAACAGTCACCTTCCCATTCACACCTTATTATCAACCCACAATTTATTGCAATTCATTATCTTATATTGATTTTATACATTTTACATTAACTTTACATTCAATTACTATTCAATGTATATTTATTCATCAATCAATTCGATACTTACCTTTCTTTCCTTCTATTTGATAAATAACCTAGTATACATTTACATACATTCATTTCATTCCATTCATTTATGGGTATTGCATTGAAATTTAATTTATAAGCTAATGCCAACATTATTACTATTAACTACAAATTGGATTCTCAATTTTATTCAATACCCTGAATAAAAAAACATACATATTAATCAAATTCTTACATTTGTTTTTCTCATATTCCATTAAAAATCAAATCATAACCTTTAAATGATTTTATTGAATTGGAATTTCATTCCAGTCATAAATTATTAACTTGCATTAACATGATTACTAAATTTATTTCAATTACCGTTTACACTCTTTTTATTGCATTAAATCAATTTAATACTTTCATTAATTCCTCGTATTAAATTTTATATCCAGGTAAGAATCTTTTTCTACTTACTTCACTTGGATTTTATGCAAATTTCTATAAATAGGTTTTAAGTCACCATTTACATAATTTATTTTAGCCTTCATTTTAATATTTATTTACCCCCTTTATTATTTATACTAAAATCAATTACAAAATCCTATTTAATTAAAAATCTTTAATTGTCGAAATTTATGGGTCGTTACACTCTCCCGCACTCAATCCTTTTCGTCCCCGAAAAGGAAAAGAAGGGAAACGAAGAACTAAGAAATCGATATACCTTATTCAAACATTAACTTTATAAATAATTAAATTTATAAAATTAATTAATTTAGATAAAATATCTCAATTCATAACAGTTAAATCTTTTTATACTTAAATTACTATAGTTTGGAAAACATTTTCAAAATATTCTAAGTCCAAAATTTACGGAAAATTTTTGGCAGAGTCTCCTTTGTACGGAGAGGCTCGGGAGAAAATATAATATTAAATATAACAAAATACCATATATAATATCCAAAATATTATATCCCAACACGGGAAAATATATAAAATATTTAAAAAAGCGCTATAAACCGTAATCCAACGTACCTATTTGTCGGGCAATTTATGCTTAATTTATGGAACCAAAAGCAGTAGCAATTGCTTTCATAACCTGCATTTCACTTATATAATCTAAAAGGGTTAACAATTTTATAAGATGAAATATTTAAGGTTGTTTCAATCACAACAACAATCAATACAACAAACACTTGCAATAAGGCATACAACCATAAAATCAATCATTCGTTCATATCAAACAAAACAAATAGTTGTTCGGGTTCATAACTTTAAATTGTACAGAATGGAAAATAAACTATTTAGCGCACCATTTTACTCAACAGTCTTTGATGAAACTAAATAGATTATTTATTCATCCAACCAACTTTAAGGTATCCTTACCCAACAACCACAAAACAAACAAAACAAAACAAAACAAAACAAAACAAAACAAATTCAATCAATAAATTAAGTTCATTCTTATTAATTTCATATCATACATTGTTGTTTGATTTCCCTTTTTATTCATTATTTATTTTTATCCATTCAATCAAATTTCTTAGTAGGTAAATTTATTGACTTAAGTTTATAGTCATTTTCCAGCATTCATTTTTTATTCTTATTTTATTCTGAGGTAACTTCAACTTATTACTTACGTTTATTATTATTCTTATATAATACTTAAGTCCATAACACTAGAACATCAATACTTATTATTTTCATTTAATTATTTTTAAATTAATTTCCTTTGCATATTCATTCATTTACTTGACTTTATTTATATTCATTTATTAATAATATTCATGTTCAATTTAGTTACTTGGCATAACAGTTATATTTTAATTCTTATTAATAAAAGAAATTTACCGAATATTTTCATTACATAAGTTTACTTGTACAATTTCCTATACATTTTCTTATTAACATTTTCAACTTTTATAAATTTTTGGTAAGTTATATATATGCCTCTAAAGAATGAAATTGAAAGTTATACAAGTTTTCTCATTTCTTTTACTTATTTTAATGTTCAATAATTATTTCCTTTATTTCATAGGTTACAATTTCAAATTTCATTTAATATCATTTATAACCTAGCCTTAAATCTCTTATTTCCTTTAGAGGTTTAAATTTATTAATTACCTATGTTCCAATTCACTACAGTAATTGAAACTATTAATTAATGGAAACTTAAGAATTAAATACCGGTTTTATTCAAAAAAAATCATTTTAAAATAATAGATAATACATATACTTATAATTTATATATCCAATTATAATAAAAACAATTTAAAATATTTATTTGTCTATCAAAATACTCTTGTAGTAAAACTACTACAGTGGCCTTCCCACTTTAAAACTCGAAAATGAATGTCGATGATGCGGCCGCCATCACCAAAATTATTTTCCAGCGACGGAGAGGGGAGTACAACTTATTTCTTTTAAAACATTTCTTTCAAATTCTATTGAAATATTTATATCAGAAAATACTTCTAACTATATTATTATTATATTCCAAAATCAATTGAAAGAAATCTACAAAAACCCCGGAACTTAAGTTCTAAGTTTCCACTTTTCATTTATTTTATTTTCAACTTAGTTTCAACAATTATTAATATTTTCATTACCTAACACCCAATCTATAGCAACCAAATATATATCTTTATAAAATATATTTATATATAGAAAATATAATAGGCAAATTTATTTCATTCACCTATATTAAAAACAAATATTCTGTCGGTCTGTCCTATTAAGTGTTTAGGAATTCCTATTGATGTCACAGCGTCCCATGCACCAACCAGAATTTATAAATACAAAACGGAATAGATTAACACAATATTCAAACCTTATATAACACTAACAAATACGCTCTCTCATATATATATATACACTCAGTGACTCCCATAGGGTATTACTACCCTATTAATGAAGAGTCAGACCCAACAAAGCCAAGGTTTATCGCTAAATGTAACGATTGCGATTTTTTCGTTGCCGAAAAACCGAAATGTTAGGGTTAAAGAAGAAGAAAAGGCAGAAGAAGAGAGAAAAAGATAAAAAAATAGAGAGAAAAGAAAATAGAACGAAACATAAAGAAAACAACTGAACAATATCAGAATCTCACAATCGTAGCGGAACAACATATAATAGATAAATGAATAATCTTTAAACAAAGAACTATATCAGTTATTTCATTACATCACATTACATTACATTATCATCAGAGTGTACAACAACAAACAACATCAAACAGCGGAAAAGAAATACTATATACTAATAATACGCCATGCCATCCAGCTTGCCTCCAGCAACTCCTGAATTCCAGAATATCCTGATAAACCTTAACTCTTAACTGCCCGTGTGGAAATTGGTGGGCACCCAGAGTTTAGGAAGGAAAACAATAAACTCCGAGTCAGTCATGTGACTGGTGTGAGAACTAAAATAGTTTATTTATCTTTAAAAATCAATATAGAGGAATATTTTTAAAGATAAATACGCAATGCTTTTTAAAAATGAGACTACCATAAGATCTCCCGCACACACACACAATGCAAACGCAGAATCGGAGGAGATTTCTCCTTATGATAGTCAAAGATGCTTGATACGCATTAAAAAGAAACATTTGATATTATTACTAGTGCATAGTGTAGGAAAAATCATTTCGAAAATAAAGATATAAATCTTAGCCAACATACGACCATTATCGTATGCCTACTATAGCTACCATGTTCAATAGCAAGTTGCCGCCACATTCCATGGCAGGTTCTACAACTAAAACCGTACAAGATCGTATTGTTTCTTTGGATTTCCAACAAATGGTCAGGCCAAGGAACTTCCCATTTCCACATGGAAACGCCTCTGGAATGACGTCCCGAGAACCAAACCGGATCTCTGCCAACACAAGGCCGGGTAACCCCTAACTGGGTAACTACTGACACGAATATGTCATCCCCCGATCGTAACCGATCTAACCGAGGATCCTTGATTTCCAACAACCACAAAATTTGCAGCAACAACATAGGTTAAATATCTAGGCTCCATACCATGATACCACCTCTATCCAGAAGGAATGACATACACTAAAGGGGTGCTACCCCCTAATAACCTTGCTGCATCCTTCCTGTTTTGACCATTTTCGGGGTGTGAGGTCCGACGAAGTCTCATCCACAAAGCCACGCTTTATACAAAAGCTGTGCTTTGGGTCAACAAATGATCATAGAAATGATCACTAAGATAAATGATCAAATAAATATCCTATCACAAATGATCAAACAATGATCATTTCACAGCAACACTCAGCATGCCACACTACCAAATTGGGAGTATATCACTAATAACCTTCAACTATATAACCTCTGAGCTCGTACGTCTCAGAGAAGGGTGTTAAGCTAAGAGAATAAATTCTCCGCCACCAATAGAAATATATTTGAAAGAAATCAGCTTTATATCTCAATTTGTAATGTCAGACATACAATCCATACAAGTCTGTTCCGGGCTTGAACAGAACCGAAGGCACTTACAAAGAAGTCCTTGCAATGCGGATATTCACTAATCACGACCGGACTTCCCGTCACTAAGGGTGATAAAACCTCTATATCGGAGATCAGCCGATGTAGAGTAACTCGACGGTAATCCTTCCGTTTTCACAAATATCCGGTCTTCAACACCGGTCATCAAATGCAATCCATAACGACGTATCACATACTCGGAATGGGTTATACGACCCCAAGGTCCTTTCCCGGCTAGCCCGAATAGTGAGCGCTTATTCAAAAATAAGTGTGGCATTCAATTTCAAATAATCACAACAAATACCTATTTAAAGGCAAATATTGATAGTCGGATTATTTAACTATCAATAGGCGTGCTCAACATCACCAGATTCCAAATAATTTTCCAAATTATTTATTTCTCAAAAATATCTTTACTAGATATATATTTTCCACACTTCAACCATTTGAAAACAATTTCAAATCAATTTCCTTAAATGGAAACACTTCCAATTATTTATCCATTTTAAATTTAAAATGGTTCATTTAAATAAATCAAATAAATCCTTATTGATTTACTTTTTATTTACGTTCCAAATCCGTAAATTTATTCCCACACTTTAAAAATAAATCAACGTTTATTTTTAAACAAATTTCATTTCCTTTATAAGTTCCATAGTGAATTTACATTCCAAAATATTTATGAATATACGATTTTCAAATCGATTTCTAATATTCATTTTCAATTTATCTTTAAAAAGATAAATTCTCAAAACGTTTTCATTTCACATTATTGGAAAAGCATTTCCATACTTATTTAATAATAATAAGTACTTCCCAAATCTATTTATTTTCAACATTTGAAAATATTCTATATACTTAAAGCATAGTTAAGTATATATTCCATTCTTTAGGGAAATCATTCTCTTAACACATTTATTTGTGTCAAAACGAATGTTGCGTAAAACACCGTTACGATGACCCAAAATCACTAGTATAGGGATTCATAGTTTAAATAGATATATAAATCCCAATACTATATAAAACATTTCCTTTCCGAAATCATTTACTATAACAACAGTGTTATAGTCCACCATTTCCTTCTTTCTCGAAAACGTCTATTTCAACAATAAATGTTGAAATCTATGTATTCGATTCATAATACATTTTAAAACATCGTTAAAAGGATTTACTTCATTTTATAATATTCATTTTCCCAAGCATATCCATTTTATTTGATAATATATTCACTGTCCAAAATCGTGAATATACTTCCTTTAATAAATTTCTATATTCAATTTATCAAATACCACTGATTTTGAATTTATAACAATGTCTATAAATTCCATTTCTATTTATAAACTTCGATTTATAAATCTCTTTTATTAATCCAATTCAATTTATATAACTCAATTATATACCAAAAGTCCATATTATAAGTTAAGTACTTATAATTCATTTATTTATAAAATCGTTTTTAAAACTTCACAAATTATAAATCTTATTACTTGTAAGATTTCATTTATAACCCTATTTTCAACATTAATAGAACTTCTTTTAAAATTCTATTATTTCGATTTATAAAATATATATTTTATAAATCTCAACTATAAACCATTTTTGCTTCATCAAAGATTTCAATTTAAATGCAAAAATCCGATTTATAAGTTAATTCCTTAAAATCTTTTGTCTTAAACATCTATTCATTTTATAACTTCACAATTCATAAATCTATAAATTTTCATTCACTTGTGAATCCATTTATACTTCATTTTAACACTTATAAAAACTCGTTTTATAGTTCCAATATTTTTAATTTTAAAATATCAAATTTATACATCTTTCATATAACCCATTTTAAAATAATTCAAATATCCCAATTTAACTATTTTATAAATTTATTAACTACTTATCTCAAAAATCACCTTTTTGGTTATATTTCACAAAAATCTTAATTTTTTTATAACATAAGAATTTATAACATTTTAATTATTAAAAATGAATAAATTCAATAAACGTATAATTTCAAAAATCACTTTAAAAATCCCATTAAAATCAAAATCGTTATTTTTAAACTTTAAAAAAATGGATCCGATGATGCAACACTTCGAATAGTCAATCATGACTTTCAAACATCATATATCGATATGATAAATAATCAAATATCACAATATATATAAATAAATAAATACGGTTGAGGAATCCAGTTGGATCCCTCCAACCTGTTGCCCTGCATCACAGATGTTAGCACAATACCAATTCCGCTTCAAGACGGAATATCGCGGTATATGGGATTTTATAAAATATTATCCGCTTAATAGGCGGCGCAATAGGGTCTCATCCGCTATACAATGCGGAAAATCGATTCCAATATATACATATGCCAATATATATATATATATATATATATTGCTATATATATAGATATATCCTGCTATATCTAATATCACAACCAAACAACAATCAATAAATAACTGCAAATGCAACTTTAAATTTTTGAGTGAGAAGTTCTCACCTTAGCTTTGCGATCCATTTTCATCTCGACTCGATTTTTCTTGATTTATAAACCGTGTATAAACAATTTATACAATTTATTAATATTCGAATAAATTGAATAATAAATTTTCGTTTTGTAATTTTAATTATTCAATGGTTTTGCTTTAAACCAATTCCTTTAATAAATTTATTTAACCAAAAATTATATTTTAAACTAATAATCTTGGTTTAAACTAATTTCTTTTCAAACACCCAATTCTTTAAAGAATTACTTTACTAAAGATTTTCCATTTCGATTTATTTTCTCCACAATATTGACCTTGTACAAGTATTGTAAGATTTATTAATTTTCAAACTAAATTTGAACAATTCAATTCACCATTTTAAAATTTTAATTCAACTAAAAATTTAATTAATTTTTTTTAAGCTAATGGTTTAATTTTAAATTTCTAAACAAAGAATTAAATTTAAAACAAGCCAATGAATTAAAATGTGTACATGTATGTTCATATTATTATTATTATTATTTTTTAAACACTTATACTTATAAAATATCAATCTTATACTGATTAAAGATCAAGTTTTATACAGATCCTTGTATTTATCAAAAGCTATATACATATAATTATAAAATTTAAATTTAAAACAAAATTATCTCTATACCATAATGCTATATTATTTTCTTCAGTAAATGACCAAACTGTAGTTTTGTTTATTAGTAATTTTTTTTTAATATATATATAATATATCTGCAAACCGAAATTCCTGTATATTCATAAATAAAAAATTATTAAATTGAGAAATTAAATCGAATACCTCACTAAAACACCTCGTCCTTCAAGCAACGAAGAACCACTCGTGCGCGGGACAATCCCAAACCATAGCCTCGACTCCTCCTTGCCACTGCTCCACTTATACCTAGCTGCTGCCATCAATTCACCGTGTCCTCGCCTGTGGGCGTCGCCGCGCTTGCCTCAGCCCTAAAAATCGTTGCTGAGCTTCAATCGAACAATACCACCTCGCCACTGCTCCTCGAGCGCCACTTCGTCGCTGCCTCGCGTACCACCAACCACCTGACCCAAACGCGTCGCTTGAAAACTCATGGCCACGCACTCGATTCGCGATCCCCTGCTCCCTACACGCACCGCCGCACCTTGATGAATACCTGCGAACGGCTGCCACGACCAGTCGCATCACCCAAACCCCAATGCGACACACCAAATCGCGACCGGCTTCGAGTCGACCTCGACTATTGAAGAATATTTGTTCGAAATCAATTGTGGCCATTTTTATTTGATTTGGGGATTTCGATTTTTTTTTAATTATGAAACTGAGGAGGGGAAGTTCGGCCAATAGAAATGAAAAGAAGATTTCTTCTTCTTTCAATCGATTCAAAAGTGAGGGAGTGGGTTATTTAAAATTTGCAGGAGCATGGGTTGCACGATTTCGTGATTCTCGGCATGATTTTAGGAGAGGCAATGTGATTTTAGGCAAAAATTTAGGAACAAAAAGTAACTGATGTGACCAAATTTAATTTTAAATTTAATATTGAATTTGTTTTTAAAAATTTCAACGCGTTTATTCAACGTATGCTCACATAACAAATCCGAAAAATGCGAAATTTGAAATCCAGTAATAATACACTATTACGGACCCAATGGAACTGGTTTCGTCGAATTCCGAGACTGTGCCTCGGATGGCTATTTTTAAATATCGATTCAAACGATATAATTTCAAAACTGAACAATTCACTTTCAAATTCAATTCTGAAGCTTCTAAAATCTTCAATATTATCAATATGGATTTTACAAACCTTTGAAATATTTTTAATCAGCTTAAAATTGAAGATTCAAATTTTTATTCAACTTTCAATAGATTAAATTTTATAATTTAATCGCCAATTTCATTCTGATAATTTGAAATTCAATTCAAACCATCATTTAAATATTTAAAATTAATTAAATATTTTCAATTTAAATTGTTAAAAATTCTGGGTCGTTACAATCTTCCCCCCTTAAAAGAATTTCGTCCCGAAATTACAAGTTAGGAAGAAATGGTCCTTAACTCGTCTACTATTTTTCCAAAACTAAACAGTTTTATCAACTTACTAACCTAAATCTTTTTATTAGGGATTCATTATCATCTCAACTAGCTTTCCAACTTCAATTATAAGTTCCAAACAACATTGTTTCCTTAACAATTCAAATTTAAATTTAAATTCAAATTTCAAACTTTCAAAATTTCTCAAAATTTTTCTAACACCCTAAATTTTCGAAAAATTTCGCCAGCGTCTCCTTTGCGCGGCTAGCTCGGTACGACTACAAAATGGTTCCACGGCCCCTCAGAATCAAAAAGAAAAGAGAAAACCAAGTGGCTGGAGAAGAAAATCATCAAATTTCATACCGAAATTGAAATACGTACCTTTTTGTCGAGCAATTCAATTTTATCTTTGAAATCAAAATCCCAATTCCTTTATACACCTGTATATCCTTCTAACAGTAGTATCCATAATATCCAATAACAATATTCAAACCATTTTGCACATTTCATTACAAAATTTTCAACATATACTTCTTATACATTTTTACTTCACTATTGAAGTTACATATTTATTCTCATTCAATTTTACATTTCAATTCAATTCCATTCAATTTCATTTGAATTCAATTCACAATTTCAATTATATTTGAATTCAGTTTACCTTATATTCTGAATATTGAATTTTACCAATCATCTTTTATTCACAACTGCACTATTTTAAATTAGTTCCCATTACTAATTCATTACCAATTTATTTTGATTACTCCAAATTTATTTTCAACTTAATAATATTTCATAAATATTTTTATATAGCATTCCAGAGTCTTTTTAACCTTTCAAAACCATTATTGAAAATAATTCAAATTATTTTTTGAATTTCCAAAACCAAACCCCAAAATTTCCAAACATCTTCCTTTTAAAACAATTTGGCAACAATTCCTCTTTTGGAAACCCGAAAATGAACACCAATGATGCCGCGGTCATCATCGGAATTATTTTCCAGCGACCGAAAAGAGTTTAGAGCTTTTCATTCCTTCAAAACATTTTTCTCAAAAAAGGAATTTAAACTTTCCAAATCTCCAAAATTCCAAATTCTTTTCAAAACATTCTCTGGAGTTCCATTTCAAATTACAATTCACATTTATAATTTACATTCTCAAATTTCATTTGTATATGGATTTCATTTTCTTATCTTTATCTCAATTTTCATATAACAATGATTTCAATTCTATTTCAATGGTAATAGTTCAATATTATTACTACCTAACAACCAAGCAACCATATACTATAATAATTTACAGAAAATTATTTCTTTTATATACAAAAAATGGTTTTGGGCAAAATTATTTCATTTACCCGATTTTTAAAACAATGCTGTGTCAGTTTATCTTGTTTAAGAGTTTAGAAACTCCTAGCAACACGGTTAGCTAGACTGCACCGACCAGAATCCATAAACAATCAACCGATAAGTCAACACAATATAAAACAATTTATATTCACTAACAAATACGCGCTCATATCTATTATTACACTCAAACTCATTCTAGAGTACCGCTAACTCTATCTCTAATGAGTAACACCCAACAGAGCCATGGTTGTCGCTTAACCATATGCTCTGATACCAAATGTAACGATTGCGATTTTTTCGTTGCCGAAAAACCGAAATGTTAGGGTTAAAGAAGAAGAAAAGGTAGAAGAAGAGAGAAAAAGATAGAAAATAGAGAGAAAAGAAAATAGAACGAAACAGAAAGAAAACAACTGAACAATATCAGAATCTCGCAATCGCAGCGGAACAACATATAATAGATAAATGAATAATTTTTAAACAAAGAACTATATCAGTTATTTCATTACATCACATTACATTACATTATCATCAGAGTGTACAACAACAAACGACATCAAACAGCGGAAAAGAAATACTATATACTAATAATACGCCACGCCATCCAGCTTGCCTCCAGCAACTCCTGAATTCCAGAATATCCTGATAAACCTTAACTCTTGACTGCCCGTGTGGAAATTGGTGGGCATCCAGAGTTTAGGAAGGAAAACAATAAACTCCGAGTTAGTCATGTGACTGGTGTGAGAACTAAAATAGTTTATTTATCTTTAAAAATCAATATAGAGGAATATTTTTAAAGATAAATACGCAATGCTTTTTAAAAATGAGACTACCATAAGGCCTCCCACACACACACACACACAATGCAAACGCAGAATCAGAGGAGATTTCTCCTTATGATAGTCAAAGATGCTTGATACGCATTAAAAAGAAACATTTGATATTATTACTAGTGCATAGTGTAGGAAAAATCATTTCGAAAATAAAGATATAAATTTTAGCCAACATACGACCATTATCGTATGCCTACTATAGCTACCATGTTCAATAGCAGGTTACCGTCACATTCCATGGCAGGTTCTACAACTAAAACCGTACAAGATCGTATTGTTTCTTTGGATTTCCAACAAATGGTCAGGCCAAGGAACTTCCCATTTCCACATGGAAACGCCTCTGGAATGGCGTCCCGAGAACCAAACCGGATCTCTGCCAACACAAGGCCGGGTTACCCCTAACTGGCTAACTACTGACACGAATATGTCATCCCCCGATCGTAACCGATCTAACCGAGGATCCTCGATTTCCAACAACCACAAAATTTGCAGCAACAACATAGGTTAAATATCTGGGCTCCATACCATGATACCACCTCTATCAAGAAGGAATGACATACACTAAAGGGGTGCTACCCCCTAATAACTTTGCTGCATCCTTCCTGTTTGACCATTTCCGGGGTGTGAGGTCCGACGAAGTCTCGTCCACAAAGCCACGCTTTATACAAAAGCTGTGCTTTGGGTCAACAAATGATCATAGAAATGATCACTAAGATAAATGATCAAATAAATGATCCTATCACCAATGATCAAACAATGATCATTTCACAGCAACACTCAGCATGCCACACTACCAAATTGGGAGTATATCACTAATAACCTTCAACTATATAACCTCTGAGCTTGTACGTCTCAGAGAAGGGTGTTAAGCTAAGAGAATAAATTCTCCGCCACCAAAAGAAATATATTTGAAAGAAATCAGCTTTATATCTCAATTTGTAATGTCAGACATACAATCCACAGAAGTCTGTTCCGGGCTCGAACAGAACCGAATGCACTTACAAAGAAGTCCTTGCAATCCGGATATTCACTAATCACGACCGGACTTCCCATCACTAAGGGTGATAAAACCTCTATATCGGAGATCAGCCGATGTAGAGTAACTCGACGGTAATCCTTCCGTTCACAAATATCCGGTCTTCAACACCGGTCATCAAATGCAATCCATAACGACGTATCACATACTCAGAATGGGTTATACGACCCCAAGGTCCTTTCCCGGCTAACCCGAATAGTGAGCGCTTATTCAAAAATAAGTGTGGCATTCAATTTCAAACAATCACAACAAATACCTATTTAAAGGTAAATATTGATAGTCGGATTATTTAACTATCAATAGGCGTGCTCAAAATCACTAGATTCCAAATAATTTTCCAAATAATTTATTTCTCAAAAATATCTTTACTAGATATATATTTTTCACACTTCAACCATTTGAAAACAATTTCAAATCAATTTCCTTAAATGGAAACACTTCCAATTATTTATCCATTTTAAATTTAAAATGGTTCATTTAAATAAATCAAATAAATCCTTACTGATTTACTTTTTATTTACGTTCCAAATCCATAAATTTATTCCCACACTTTAAAAATAAATCAACGTTTATTTTTAAACAAATTCCATTTCCTTTATAAATTCCATAGTGAATTTACATTCCAAAATATTTATGAATATACGATTTTCAAATCAATTTCTAATATTCATTTTCAATTTATCTTTAAAAAGATAAATTATCAAAACGTTTTCATTTCACATTATTGGAAAAGCATTTCCATACTTATTTAATAATAATAAGTACTTCCCAAATCTATTTATTTTCAACATTTGAAAATATTCGATATACTTAAAGCATAGTTAAATATATATTCCATTCTTTAGGGAAATCATTCTCTTAACATATTTATTTGGGTCCAAACGAATGTTGCGTAAAACACCGTTACGACGACCCAAAATCACTAGTATAGGGATTCAAAGTTTAAATAGATATATAAATCCCAATACTATATAAAACATTTCCTTTCCGAAATCATTTATTATAACAACAGTGTTATAGTCCACCATTTCCTTCTTTCTCGAAAACGTCTATTTCAACAATAAATGTTGAAATCTATGTATTCGATTCATAATACATTTTAAAACATCGTTAAAACGATTTACTTCATTTTATAATATTCATTTTCCCAAGCATATCCATTTTATTTGATAATATATTCACTGTCCAAAATCGTGAATATACTTCCTCTAATAAATTTCTATATTCAATTTATCAAATTCCATTGATTTTGAGTTTATAACAATGTCTATAAATTCCATTTCTATTTATAAACTTCGATTTATAAATCTCTTTTATTAATCCAATTCAATTTATATAACTCAATTATATACCAAAAGTCCATATTATAAGTTAAGTACTTATAATTCATTTATTTACAAAATCGTTTTTAAAACTTCACAAATTATAAATCTTATTACTTGTAAGATTTCATTTATAACCCTATTTTCAACATTAATAGAACTTCTTTTAAATTTCTATTATTTCGATTTAGAAAATATATATTTTATAAATCTCAACTATAAACCATTTTTGCTTCATCAAAGATTTCAATTTAAATGCAAAAATCCGATTTATAAATTAATTCCTTAAAATCTTTTGTCTTAAACATCTATTCATTTTATAACTTCACAATTCATAAATCTATAAATTTTCATTCACTTGTGAATCCATTTATACTTCATTTTAACACTTATAAAAACTCGTTTTATAATTCCAATATTTTTAATTTTAAAATATCAAATTTTTAATTATTTTATAACATAAGAATTTATAACATTTTATTTATTAAAAATGAATAAATTCAATAAACATATAATTTCAAAAATCACTTTAAAAATCCCATTAAAATCAAAATCGTTATTTTTAAACTTTAAAAAAATGGATCCGATGATGCAACACATCGAATAGTCAATCACGACTTTCAAACATCATATATCGATATGATAAACAATGAAATATCACAATATATATAAATAAATAAATACGGTTGAGGAATCCAGTTGGATCCCTCCAGCCTGTTTCCCTGCATCACAGATGTTAGCACAATACCAATTCTGCTTCAAGACGGAATATCGCGGTATATGGGATTTTATAAAATATTATCCGCTTAATAGGCGGCGCAATAGGGTCTTATCCGCTATACAATGCGAGAAATCAATTCCAATATATACATATGCCAATATATATATATATATATATATATATATATATATTGCTATATATATAGATATATCCTACTATGTCTAATATCACAACCAAACAACAATCAATAAATAACTGCAAATCCAACTTTAAATTTTTGAGTGAGAAGTTCTCACCTTAGCTTTGCGATCCATTTTCATCTCGATTCGATTTTTCTTGATTTATAAACCTTGTATAAACAATTTATACATTTATTAATATTCGAATAAATTGAATAATAAATTTTTGTTTTGTAATTTTAATTATTCAATGGTTTTGCTTTAAACCAATTCCTTTAATAAATTTATTTAACCAAAAATTATATTTTAAACTAATAATCTTGGTTTAAACTAATTTCTTTTCAAACACCCAATTCTTTAAAGAATTACTTTACTAAAGATTTTCCATTTCGATTTATTTTCTCCACAATATTCACCTTGTAGAAGTATTGTAAGATTTATTAATTTTCAAACTGAATTTGAACAATTCAATTCACCATTTTAAAATTTTAATTCAACTAAAAATTTAATTAATTTTTTTTAAGCTAATGGTTTAATTTTAAATTTCTAAACAAAGAATTAAATTTAAAACAAGCCAATGAATTAAAATGTGTACATGTATGTTCATATTATTATTATTATTTTTTAAACACTTATACTTATAAAATATCAATCTTATACTGATTAAAGATCAAGTTTTATACAGATCCTTGTATTTATCAAAAGCTATATACATATAATTATAAAATTTAAATTTAAAACAAAATTATCTCTATACCATAATGCTATATTATTTTCTTCAGTAAATGACCAAACTGTAGTTTTGTTTATTAGTAAAATTTTCTTAATACATATATAATATATCTGTAAACCGAAATTCCTGTATATTCATAAATAAAAAATTATTAAATTGAGAAATTAAATCGAATACCTCACTAAAACACCTCGTCCTTCAAGCAACGAAGAACCACTCGTGCGCGTGACAATCCCAAACCATAGCCTCGACTCCTCCTTGCCACTGCTCCACTTATACCTAGCTGCTGCCATCACTTCACCGTGTCCTCACCTGTGGGCGTCGCCGCGCTTGCCTCAGCCCTAAAAATCGTTGCCGAGCCCTAATCGAACAATACCACCTCGCCACTACTCCTCGAGCGCCACTTCGTCGCTGCCTCGCGTACCACCAACCACCTGACCCAAACGCATCGCTCGAAAACTCATGGCCACGCACTCGATTCGCGACCCCCTGCTCCCTACACGCGCCGCCGCACCTTGATGAATACTTGCGAACGGCTGCCACGACCAGTCGCATCACCCAAACCCCAATGCGACACACCAAATCGCGACCGGCTTCGAGTCGACCTCGACTATTGAAGAATATTTGTTCGAAATCAATTGCGGCCATTTTTATTTGATTTGGGGATTTTGATTTTTTTTAATTATGAAACCGAGGAGGGGAAGTTCGGCCATTAGAAATGAAAAGAAGATTTCTTCTTCTTTCAATCGATTCAAAAGTGAGGGAGTGGGTTATTTAAAATTTGCAGGAGCATGGGTTGCACGACTTCGTGATTCTCGGCATGATTTTAGGAGAGGCAATGTGATTTTAGGCAAAAATTTAGGAACAAAAAGTAACTGATGTGACCAAATTTAAATTTAAATTTAATATTGAATTTGTTTTTAAAAATTTCAACGCTTTTATTCAACGTGTGCTCAGATAACAAATCCGAAAAATGCGAAATTTGAAATCCAGTAATAATACACTATTACAGACCCAATGGAGCTGGTTACGTCGAATTCCGAGACTGTGCCTCGGATGGCTATTTTTAAATATCGATTCAAACGATATAATTTCAAAACTGAACAATTCACTTTCAAATTCAATTCTGAAGCTTCTAAAATCTTCAATATTATCAATATGGATTTTACAATCCTTTGAAATATTTTTAATCAGCTTAAAATTGAAGATTCAAATTTTTATTCAACTTTCAATAGATTAAATTTTATAATCTAATCGCCAATTTCATTCTGATAATTTGAAATTCAATTCAAACCATCATTTAAATATTTAAAATTAATTAAATATTTTCAATTTAAATTGTTAAAAATTCTGGGTCGTTACACTAAACCAAAGCTCTGATACCAGATGTAACAACCCTCCTTTTCGCATGCTTTAAATCGACACACGTGCTAATTCAAACCATACGGAATGGCGGATTGTTATGGGGTAAATAAGAAAACAGAGAAGAGAAAAAAACTAAACAGAATCTCACAGCGGAAGGATAAAATTTAATAATCAAATATATAGTTTATAAATCTGTTTACAAAGCCATTTATATAATACATATCAGAGTTGCACATACCAATAACAATGCAGCGGAACAGTGTGTAGTGCACTAGTATAAATAATAATAATATAAATCTTCGTCTTCGTCCTCATGAGCTAAATCTTCCAATCTTGAAACGCTCGGACTGAGCCGAGCGAATTTGAAAAAAACAAAAACACTCGAGTCAGAACTAAGGGATCTTATGTTAGTTAAATTAACAGATATAAATATGAGTGCAGTAACTCAAGAGATGCTCAGAATTTACATCTCCTATGGATCCGTTAAACTATTTACTATGTAGTATATTGCACTATTATAATAGTGTCTAATTGTAAAATAAACTTACTTTTAAATAGCATTAAGGCTTTACATTTTCCACCTTAACACGTAATAGTCCCAGTAGTCCATCCAATATCATAGTCCTTCCTGATCGGGAAGCCACCAGAGGATACCACACGTGCTACGGGGGAAATCCAAACTCGTACAAGGCGCGATAGGGTAGGTGGCACGGCACAACTAGGCAATGTCTGGGTAGATATACCAATTACGCTTCCGGGTCGGTGGTAATGCGTAGCGCGCAGCTACCGTCCACCTCGAGCCACACCCCCAAATAAAATCAAAAGTGGCCACCGAATCAATCCAAAAGTCAAAGTATAATATCGAAGGTATGTGTCCGATCAAAGGTGCTACCTTATTAACCCGTCAATCGCTCCTGTTTTAGCCACCTTATGCCAACTCACGGGAGTTGGGTCCACGTATTTACCTTACAGGAAACGTCGCCACCAACCTACTTCATTCCGGAATCTCCACCGCGTACACGGTTGTTAAAGTGGTTTTCGGAGTTGGCAGAGAGTATGACAACTTCCAATCCCGGTCTCTTCAACAACCAAACGTTATTATAACACCGCGGTCTTTAAAAATAGTTTATACTTTAAAACCAAAATATAATTATCCATTTCGAAACCCATAAGTACGATATCATTTCCATTTCCAAAACAACTCATTTTGATATTATTTTTATAAACCCAAATCAATAATATCATTTATTTCAAATATATTTCTTTTCCAAAATCATGCCACTTTTAAAATTTATAATACCTCGAAACCAAATATTTAAATTTTTACTTTCAACATAATACTTTGAAATCCATAGTTTTAAAACCATAACTTTCAAAACTTAAATGGTTTGGATATTCAACAGTATATAAAATAAAACAGTTGAATTTAAAATTTCTTTAAAAGTAAATAATTCTCGTGCCTTCACAAATTTTATTTACTTCAAATTCAGTCTAAACCCATAACCTTTAGATTCAATTTAGTTGAATAAAACACTTTGATTTTTAATATTTTCAAACTTGAGTATTTAATGAATTTCAAAACTAAGGTTGGAAATTTCTATTCAACAATTCATTTCTTATTATTTAGTTTTGAAAGGTTTACATTATAAATCCACAACCATTTAAAGTAAACTCAATTTATTAAGACTAAATATTTCCTTCCATTTATTTATACTAGAATTATTCATTAAATCCAGTTATAAATATCATAACTTTTAAAATGTCCAATTTAAACCAATTAACATTAACTTATGGAGTTAAATTTTTAAATAAGCTCAATTAAAAATAAAATTTCAATTTATCTTTCAATCTTAATTGATTGGAATCATTTAGGACTCTATATATACATACCGGATCTTAAACCCGTACTCCATCATATAATATAAATTATCAAATTCCATTTTTCAACTTATTCATTTTTATTTAACAAATTATGCATAACTTAAATTTGATAATTTAACTATATATGTATATATAATATACATTTATATCATATCCAAATTTAATATTTATTAAACCGTATCATATCCAAACCATAAAAATCGTTTCAAAAATAATTTTATATGTATATACCGCGGTGCCTGTATAAAATTTTCTATTCTATGGTCGAGTGATACGGATATTTATCATTTCAATCCGCAATTTAAAATTTAAAATGCAGTTGTATATCATTTCAAACCGCAATCCCGAATGAAATGAAAATGCATAAAAACTTGCAGTTTATATAAGATAGAACACATCATCCATTCACCCAATATCAATCATCAACCAATTTATTTCAATCATCATCAAGTTAAGCAAATACCAATATATAGCATATAAAATACAACAGGTAATAAATAACAGTTTTATATTCAATAATAAATTTATTAACTGTTTAACTATCAGTTTATATGCAATAAATAAACTTTAATTGTCAATTTATATGCAATAAATAAAATAATTAACAGTTAAATTAAATCAAGCGATTTAACAGAGATGATGAATAAAACATGCCAACAGTCATAAATAAATTTCTACATATCTTAAGTCAATTTAACAGACATAGGAAATTTTAGAAGTTGTGAGTGGGTTAAAACACTCACCTTTTGGATTTAAATTGAATTTAAATCCAATTTAAACCCAAAAATTCGACGGTTTCAGAATCCGTCCAAAGAAGCGTATTCAAGTCCGGAATTTCAATACGATCCTAACAAAAGAAATCGCGTGTGAAACTGAGTTCGTATGCGAGAGTTATAGCAAAAATTGTGATTGAATTTTAATTTAAAAATAAAATAAAATGAGAACACAAACACCTTCACCATAGAAGAAGCCATGTCATCTCATTCTTCACGCACGGTAAAACGCACGCACGCACCAGAGAGCACGCAACTTAGAACCGAACCCACCTACACCCCTTTGACCAACCATTGACCGCGTTTTGCCGTCAATCCGACCTTCAAATCGACTCCAAACTTCGTCGATGAACAACGCGCTAGCCCCTCTACAAAACCCAGAAGGGAATTTCCGATCAGACGCACCAGTCAAAAACGCCCAATTCAATTTTGACCGCGATTTCTGGTCAAACGATGCGTCGAATTGAAAAACGAATTATACCATTGAATTACGCTCATCGATGGCTTCAACATATACTATTTTGAGATTTTTCTGAGGACTTTGAATTTTTGACTATGATTTTGAAATGGATCTGGATCTGAAATTTTGTCTGTCATTGAGGAGGAGAAAGAGCTGATGAAATTTTATGCGCAGACAAATTAGAATAGGCAGAGGCTAGGGTTTAGCGGGGTATTTATAGAGAAAGTTGGAATAGACAGATGGATCCGAATTTATAAACGTGCTCAACGATAATTGGCCCAAAAAGCCCGTTCTGACCCCGGAACGAAATTGGGTAAACCCATATATCAAAATAGGTGTTTTAAAATATTTTAATTCAATGGAAAAGGTTTCAGGTTCAAATTCCGTCGTATGAAGAAGTTGTGCTAAAAACAATATTTTCCAAATTGATTTCAATTGATTTCAATTGCATAAATTTCAAGGTGTTTCGAGTCCGTACGATCAAATGACAAGTCCGATCGCTACGAAACTTGAAACACTATTATAATTCACCTATACGGATCCGATGAAACTGGTTTCGTCGAAATCCGAGTCAGTTGCCAAAATGGCTATTTATCCATTTATTAAATAAATTAATAATTAATAATTAATTAATAAAATCAAAATTTTAATTTCACTTCTAAATTTTGACAATTCTTTTTATTTAAAATTTATTAATCATTTACAATGATTTTAAACAATTTAGATGTCAAATTAAATGTTAATACATTTAACAATTTCCGCGTTAAATTACAGTTTTGTTAAATTTAGAAATTACACATGAAATTTCAATAATTCCTTTGAATTAAATTTTTATTCATATTGTTCAAATTCATTATTTCAAACAGATGAAATAAATATTGGAATCAAAACCCATTATATTAACATTCTCAATTTTCACCTAAATTTTCATTTGTGTACTGTTAAATATTATATCCCACTTATTTGAAATTAATCCACTTATTAAGTTTCAAATTATAAATAAATTAATAAATCTTGGTTTTCACTCCTTAAATCAACCAATCTTCACATTATAAATAAATTAACATTTACATCTTATATAATTAACCCTCTTTAATGACAAATCAAACCTAACCTAACTGACAAGTTAAGACAATTAATGGCAATTGATTTCACCTTAAACGTGATAAATTATAAATTGAAATCCAAATACATTTGTTTATTGATTTTAAAATCTTGCTATTAATAAATTGACATTCTATGGATGCGATTAACAATGAATTATATTACGCATCATTAATGTATTAATTAATTTATTTCCCATTTAACGCACTACTTAATCCCCTCTGATTGCAAACTGATTTCCAAATTTTATGCAAAATACTTGAGAAATAAATACATGTCTTAATTGATTCGTTTTTCCCCATTCATTATACATTAATGCACACATGCAAATTTAGAATCCAAAATCCCATTAATCATTCCATCTTGTTTCCATTCCTTTTTATTCACAAATCATCATATTATGAAGAACATTTAAGTTATTCCCCATTTATTACCTTAATTTATTTATCGTAACATTTATATTTATTGCAATGATTCCCTATTTAATTTAAGGAACTAAGTATATAATTCATAATAGTTGTGGTAAAATTCTCAATCCCACATTTATAAGTATATCATTATCCGTTATATCTATTAATTAAATAAATTCCATTTTTAAGCTCGTTTAAATTTATTACCAAATACCCATTTACCCTTTTCACAAATTTGAATTCCATTCATTTACCATAACAGTCACCTTCCCATTCACACCTTATTATCAACCCACAATTTATTGCAATTCATTATCTTATACTGATTTTATACAATTTACATTAACTTTACATTCAATTACTATTCAATGTATATTTATTCATCAATCAATCCGATACTTACCTTTCTTTCCTTCTATTTGATAAATAACCTAGTATACATTTACATACATTCATTTCATTCCATTCATTTATGGGTATTGCATTGAAATTTAATTTATAAGCTAATACCAACATTATTACTATTAACTACAAATTGGACTCCCAATTTTATTCAATACCCTGAATAAATAACATACATATTAATCAAATCATTACATTTGTTTTTCTCATATTCCATTAAAAAGAAAATCATAACCTTTAAATGATTTTATTGAATTGGAATTTCATTCCAGTCATAAATTATTAACTTGCATTAACATGATTCCTAAATTTATTCCAATTACCGTTTACACTCTTTTTATTGCATTAAATCAATTTAATACTTTCATTAATTCCTCGTATTAAATTTTAAACCCAGGTAAGAATCTTTTTCTACTTACTTCATTTGGATTTTATGCAAATTTCTATAAATAGGTTTTAAGTCACCATTTACGTAATTTATTTTAGCCTTCATTTTAATATTTATTTACCCCCTTTATTATTTCTATTAAAATCAATTACAAAATCCTATTTAACTAAAAATCTTTAATTTCGAAATTTACGGGTCGTTACACTAACACAATTATCTGATAATCTAATAATATGGACACTAACACTAGCATTAACACTAGCATTAACACTAGCTTCATTGAAGGACAATCAACTACACGTCCTCCACTATTTAATGGCATGAATTGTAACTATTAGGCCACACAAATGAGTATTTATATGCAAGAAAATGGTTTTGATTCATGGAATATAACTCAAACAGAATATACTATTCCTACTGAAGAATATTCCACCTGGTCAAATACACATAAATTAGATGCCACGGCTAATGAAAAAGCCATGAATATGTTGTTTTGTGCCTTAGACAAAAATGAGTTTAACCATATGAGCATGTGCAATACTACATATGAAATATGGCGCACACTCAAAGTTACACACGAAGGAACCAACAAGGTCAAACAAAGTAAAATATCCATGCTCAAAAGTCAGTTTCAAAACTTTAGAATGAAAGAAAATGAATCTATAAATGACATGTATGTAAGATTTCAGGATATCTATCATTCATTAGTAGGACTAGGAGAAAAATATTCAGATTTTGATACGGTATCCAAAATCCTAAACTCTTTAATAGAAGAATGGGAAAGAAAAGTTCTCGCTATTGAAGAAGCGAACGATATTTCCAAATCAACTCCGAAAGAGTTAATAGGAAATCTAATATCTTATGAAGTGAATTTGCAGGATAAAAGAATTCAAGCTCAAGATAAAAAGAATATAGCATTTTACGCAGAACAAGAAGAATCAGATTCATACAAAGACGATCTAGCCTTTATTGCCAAAAACTTCAAGAAATTCTTGAAATATAGAAAAGGAAACAGAAATAATGGCAAGAGAAGTTCAAAAAGCAATAAATCACCATCCTTATCAGTGATGGAATGTTTTAACTGTCACAAGAAGGGGCATATGCAGAAGGATTGTGCAGATCAAAAGAAAGAATATCGAAATAAAAGGAAGGACAAATTCAAAAGAAAAGCATTTTCAGTCACTTGGGATGATTCAGATTCCTCCTCTTCTTCTTTGGGAAGTGAAAGTGATAGCGATAATGAACAAGCTAACGTATGTTTTATGGCTAAAGCAAATGAGGTCCCACTCAAGAAAAGAGGAAAATGGATAATTGACAGTGGTAGGGGTAAGCAACCATGTCGTAAGATGTTCTTTTTCTTTTTATCAAAACATTTGTTTTCAATTCGTATGGCTTGTACTAAATGGCCATTCTAGTTTATTTATTTTGAACACTCTTGACTATAGAAATTAAATGTATGAATGATTGTTTTTATTTTTATCTCATATTATTTTTCACATTATAACTTCATATTACTTATTCTTTTTTGTCAATGACAAAGCGGGAGAAATATTATTGCTAATAATAAGAATGCAGGATATAGAATGTCAAAGATTTAGGGGGAGTGAGTATTTATGTTATATATATGTATGTATATATACAGTAGAAATCTATATTTATTTACAGGTTGTCATCAATCAAAAAGAGGGAGAATGTTGAGACTTGGTTTTGATTCATGACACGAAGCTATTACTACAACATACAGATTTGACGACTGCTATGACAAAAAGAGACAAGGAGAAGAGACTTTAAAACCGGTGCATCAACTATAGTATTTTATTTTTAAGTCATAGGTCAATATTGTTAAAATCTCTCTTGGATTACGTATATATTATCTTGCATATTTACTAAATATTTTATACATATATAAGCATACATTTAAATTATAAAAGTGTTTTATAGAAATTAATATATCTTTGTAAATTGTGCAAACTGCACAAAATTAACCAGGTTAGTTGACTGACCTCCTGAAACCAGTCGACTGACACTGGGAATTTTGTGCAGCATGCACAAATACATAGATACACGAATTTTAAAATTTTAAAATTACTTTGAATATTCAGTCGACTGACACAAAAGCTCAGTTGACTGAATTTCTATAACAGCCACTTTTCGAAAAGACATGACTTTCTGTGAAGAGATACGAGCCTCTACAAAAAGATTGGACGCAACACTTCAATCGAAACTCTTCACCAACAGTCGCTGCTTTCTAACCTTTATAATACAAACTCCAACTTCATTCCAAATCACTTAATCACAATCGAATTCACTTATTCTCTGATCTAACTTTTTGAAATCTATTTGCTATCATACTTTCAATTATTCTGCATTAAAGCAATATTATACCTTTCTATTCTTCATATACTTCAAATATATATATATATATATGTGTATGTATTTATACCCGAGGAGAAGATTATAGGAAGGGTGCACTACAAGTGACATATCCGTGTTATCAGAACACAAATAAGTCAAAACTATTTTCTGTTATTGTTGAAGTCCTATTCTGCTGCTCAGGCGAGTGAAGTCCTCTTCGGCCGTTGAGGCGAAATCCTATTCTGCTGCTCGGGTCCCTGTTCGGCTGCTCAGGGGTGTATAAACCTGTTCCTCCGGGTTAAGTGAGGGTTATTGTTTTAGTGAAATTCCAGAAGGAGTCTGGGACTGGACGTAGGATGGTGCTCCGAACCAATATAAAAATCTCTGGTGTCATTTTACTATATTATTTTTTTATTCCACACTATTTACTGTATTACTATCATCATTATGCTCTGTATCATTATTTATCCATGTTACACGATCCATAGCACACTTTCACATATAATAGATAATAATAGTACAATCTTCGTCTTCGTCCTCCAGAAATAAGGTCTTCAACCATGAAATGCTCCGACTGACCCGAGCGGATTGAAAAGACAACACACTCGAGTCAGAACTAAAAGATCTTATGTAAGTTAAATCAACGGTAAACATGCGTGTGACAGCATCAGAGATGTTTACGGGGTTTGACATCTCTTATTTAGTGTCTAACATGAGTGCAATAACTTAAGAGATGTTTAGGATTCACATCTCTTAAGGATCCATTAAACTATCTACTATGTAGTACAATACGCTATTATAATATGTCTACAGTAAAGTAAAAGTATTAAAATAGCATTAAGGCGTTACCCATACCCTCGTTAACACATTTTGTATATTCCCATAGTCTATACAGTACCGTAAGCTCCTCGGTAAACTGGAGGTTTACACAAAGGGCACCCTATAGGTATGGTACAAAACAAACTCGTAGAAGGCGCGATAGGGCATGTGAACACGGCACTCGAGGCAATGCCATGTTTGATATACCAATTGCGTATCTGTAACAGCCCAATTTTTTTTAACAAGTATTTTTTTACTTGTATTTTAAAAACTTTGGGGTTTATTTAAAGTGAAAAAAAAAACAATTGACCAAATTTTTAATAATATGATCTCTGAAATTTTGACATGGTTAAGAATTAACTTTAATTTGGAAATTTGGGGTTTTGTCGAAGATGGTAAATAACTTAATTTCTAGCCAAATCAAGTTTTAATTAAGAAAACATTAATAGCTTAGGTGGTTAAGACATCTGGGCTATTCACGACAAGTCACGAGTTCGAGTCTCGGCATGGTCAGAATTTCTAATTTTTTTAGTATATAAATGAACTGGGTAATTACGCCTTAAAAAGGACGCCTAAATTTAGGAAATAAATGTATATATATATATATATATATATATATATAAGATTATATATAAGAAAACGTATAGAACTTTAATCCGTTATTTTTCTCTTTCCAGTAAAATTTACTTCCCAATTTATATACATATATAATTTGATTTAAATCATTTCCTTAAAATACTAAATATGGAAATTTAAAGTGTGAAACGGTTAAATTTGTTAAAAGACAACTCCATTTGAATTTTAATAAAAGAAATTTTGTATATATATATAATATGTGAAAACCAATTAAGTTGTTAAGTAATAATTTTGAAGAATTTAGTGTATTAATGAACTGTTGGATTTCGCGTTTAAAGGACGCGTAAAAATCTATGGTAGGTAACGAAATAAAACGTATAAACTTAAAAATGTTATTTTTATAGAAATTTTTGATGTTCTGTATTACGTCAGTTTGATGTATTGTAAAAAAAAAATCATATTTTTAACATGTTTGAAGAAAATATCAGTCAGTGATTTTAAGACGGACGATTTTTGTTTTAAAGGACAGTTTGATTTTTTTTTTGTGTACTTTCCATTCCTACTGCCTACATAAAAATCTACCATTTCATTTATTGCTTTCAAACTAAAGATCAAAATGTATAAAATGAAATAAAAATGAATATGAAGTAACGTTCGAAATATTTTTTCCCTCTGATATCCTTTTACACAATCAATGCATGCACTTTAAAGACTGAAACGTGCATATCCTATATTCTCCCATTCTCTGCTTCCAACAGCTCTACCAAAATCAAGTACATGAATCTCGCAATTCATTGAATAAATCAAACCATTTATCACGCTTGCCATTTTTTTTCCTCTGCTTTAATCACGTATCTATATTCACAATTTATGTCAATATAACTGATGCTTGCTTGCCCTTCCTTTGATCAATATTCCCTTAAGTAACGTTCACGCATTCATGTTAACAACTTTATATCTGTGTAACTGACATGCTATATCAGTGGTTCTTTCATCACGCAAGAAGATCTCAATCAAACCTTTTCGAACATATTCTTTTGTTCAAAACTGGAAATGTGTTTTGCCTTTTCTTTTCTCAGCAATAAAATCACGTATTCATATCTTTCGTCTCTAATAGCTTCAAGTCTTCAACTGATTGCTCTCCCTCCCCATTGATCTTGCAGCAGTTCAAATCTTTTTAATTTTTGCAACGTTCGAACTTTATCTATTTCCTTTGAACTGATGAGGAAATTTCGCAGTCATATCAACCAAATTTATATCAATAAAACTGATGCTTTTACCTCTCCTTTAATTCGCACTGCCTATATATATACCCACCTCACAAGTTTCTTTCTCCGCATCTAAATATCTCTGCCTTCCCCTTCCTCGTACGTTCAAGATCCATCAGGTAATAAGTCTTATTGTTTTTTTTTCCTTCCAGTTTTCCTTCCTCTTTCTCTTGATGTTGTTCTATCTGTGCCTTGCTCGGCCACACTACTATTTATTCACTTTGTCTTTCTATGAGACTCTTATCATCTGCCTTGAACTAAACATATGGGATCTGGATATGTTGAATTGTTTTTGTTTTGGAAAGTTAGGTCTAGAAACAGAGAGGAAGTGAGATCTTGTGTGTGTGTTATAGGCTTAACTCTCGACACATAGGTAGTGGAATGTTGTGCAAATTTGTATATGGGAACCGTGTTGATGTCATGCCAGGTAAGTTGTAGGGCCTGGGAGTTATTTTGGGAACAGATCTGTCGAAGAAAAAAAATATATACTTGAGGTATAAATTGCGTGAACAAAAGATGGTCTGGAGTTGTTTGAGAGGAGTAGGAAGGGCAGTGTTGTCAAAATATTTAAGAAAGAGGGATGGGTTCATTTAGTAAGGATCTGATGATGCTTAGTTTTTTTGTTTTGTTGTTGCGTGAATATGTGTTGGCAGGGATGTTAGACTGGGTTATGCATTGGTGTCACCGTGTACGTGTATCACAGTCACAAATATTTAGAAGCATGCATTTGTTTTGTATATGGTTAGGAGTTGTTTTGGTTCATGTAGAGGTCTGATAGGAACAGTGAGAAACCCTTTTTGCATGTTTGAGTTGGATGTTAACAAGGCCTAGAGAGTTTTCTTTCATTTGCAAAAAAAAAAAAAAAAACAACAAGGGGTGAGGATGGGAAAGAGGTAGGCTAGGACTGTGAGTTCAGTTAGTCTGCATATATGTAACCTTCATATGATAGAGGAAGCAGAGAATAAGGAGGAGAGGAGATGTACACATTCAGTAGATGCTTTGATTTAGTCGCATGATTTTACTCGAAGTCGTTGCATAAAATTCTCGAAGTCTTTATATTTTGTCCCGAAGATTTGTTGCATTTTTCTCGAAGAAATTCCATGGTTAGCTCGAAGAAGTGGGGTTGTGGCGCGTGTAGCTGATGATGAATTCCTGTCTGATTGTAAGTTTGTAAAGCCTGCAAGTTTAAATTTAGACTGTAAAGAAATATTGTAAGAACTAGGTTGATTTGCAGTAGTAGATGATATTTTTAGTAGTTGGATCCAGGTAAAAGGAAAAGAAAATAATGAATGAAAGTGGCAGAAGAGATGTAAGTATGTGGAAATGTTGGCGTGAGTGCGTGTACGCGAGTAAGTGTAATGGAAGTGTGCACGTGTACATGTACCCCGGCATAATAAGAAAACTCCACCATTTTGCCTTAGTTTGTCTTTAGGAAATTTTATCATGGTTATAGTGTTAGCACAGTTCGTGTGTTTGGAAATGTTTTGGTTGTTGTACACGGTAGAGTGGTCGAGCAAGTCAAAAAAAAATTCTCTCCCTACTTTTAAATTTTTCTTTGACCGTAAATTCTAAAGTCGCGTATTCAATATTTTGAATCTTGTTCTAGATTTGAATCTAAGCTTGACATCCGAGGGATTTTGATCGTTACTCTCTGTAGTTCTTTTCTGGTGAATCATCGTTTTGAAATTTAAAATCTTTCTGCAGCCATCAGGTGAGTTTTTCTCACCAGACAAACATGCCTATATTTCTGTGAATTATCGCAAGTGTATGTGTAAATTATTATTTAACTATTATCTGTCTGTAATATAACGTAGGATGTTAAACTCCATTTAAATTGACACCTCATCAGTTATTTATCTGTTGTAATATTTCTGCAGTTATATTGTTAAATGTTTATTTACTGATTTAAATCATCACTGCAAGTTCCCTATAAATTTAAATCGTTAAGGCTGAAATGATAGGCCTAAAATGATGATTATTATGCATTTATTCAGTTAACTGTTTAATTTTAACTTGGGATTGCGGGTTTGAAATGATAGAACCCGGGGTTTGTAAAATTGCGGATTGAAATGATATAAATCCGTATCACTTGACCTAGGCTAGAAAATTTTATACAGACCCGTGGTTCCTATAATATTTTTCTGAAATATTTTAAAATTATTTTTAAATGGAAGTTTATAATATTGTGGTTTAATGTATTTAAAGGATTTTTATAAAGATTTAAAAATGATTTTTGAATGAGTTAAGATTTTAAATAAATAAATATAACTTATTTGAAAAATTCTGGATTTTTGTTAAGATGAGATTTCAGTTAAGAAATAATTGATAATAAGTTGTATTTGGAATTTAAACTAAATTGATAAGTTAATAACCTATTACAGCATTTAAATGCTGTCTTTTAAAATTGGACTGTTTAACCCATAAACTTTAGGTAGCATTTCATAGGTGCTGCAGAAATTGAAATTTGATTTATTTAAATTTATAGAAATTTATTTTGGGAATAAGTTAAATTTTTGGAATTTAAATATGTAATTAATAAAAATTAAGAAATGGACTTTGGATAGTTTTAAAGGAAGAAATTGATTTTAAAGTTTGTTAAAAGCAATAAATTCCAAATTAAATTGAATAAGTTGAAATGGTATATTATCAAATGAAATGTTTTAATCAAGAATTTGATATTGAAGGTATTTGAAATATATTTGATTTGTAAAAATACCATTTTTAAACTATAACCACGGGGTATAATAACGTTTAGTTGGCAAAGAGACCGGGATCGGATATGGACATACTCTCTGTCGATACCGAAAACCACTTTGACTAACCGTGTACGCGGTGGAGATCCCAGAATGAAGTAGGATGGTGGTGACGGTTCCTTTAAGGTAAATACGTGGACCCGACTCCCGTGAGTTGGCATAAGGTGGCTAAAACAGGAGCGATTCTCGGATTAATGAGGTAGCACCTCTGATCAAACGCACTTCTTCGTATGCCATTCTATTACTCCTGTGATTGTTTTGGTGCGCACCTTTGATTTGGGAGTGTTGTTCGAGGTGGGCGGTAACTGCGGCTACGCGTTTCCACCGGTCCGGATAGCAATTGGTATATCTACCCTGGCATTGCCTAGTTGTGCCGTGTCACCTACCATAGCGAGCCTCCTACGAGTTTCTATTTGTGTCGTACCTATGGAGTACCCTCTGGTAGCTACCCGATCAGGAGGTATTACGGTACTGTATAGACTATTGGCATTATTTGTGTTAAGGGCTATATGGGTAACCCCTTAACGCTATTAAAAAGTAAGTTTATTTTACAATTAGACACTATTATAATAGCGCAATATACTACATAGTAAATAGTTTAACGGATCCTTAGAGGATGGGCGGTCCCAAGCATCCTTTAAGTTACTTGCTCTATATTACAGTACACTTGAATTAGCTTACACTATATAAGTATGTATGTCCTGACTTGAGTGTTTATGTTTTATGTTACGCTCGGGTCAGCCTGAGTTGCAGTTCAGTCATCATCTCGGAGCTAGGACTTCTGTAGATCCTTTCAAGTTGTTGGCTTCTTTCTGTCTGCTATCTTATTTATGAAATCAAGACTTTGGGATTTTTATTTGATGATTTAAACTATATTTGGGATGGAAGACTTTGTAATTTGTATTTGTTGAGACTATTTATAGTGGCTTCATGAACCACTAAGTATTTTTTAATTCCGCTGCGAGTATTCTGATTCTGTGTCTGTGATTCTGTGATTAATTATTTACTGCATATTCTGAGTTCTGCCAAATTTATTTTTACAACGCGGTATTTTGAACAATTCAAGTCCGACATGTGCGGATGCGAATGGTTGAAAACACCGGGTCCTTATAGTATCCGGACTGGTGATAACACATAGCAGCTACTACCGCCCACCTCGGAACACACTCCCAGATAAAAATCAAGGGTGGCCACCAAATCAATCACAAAGTAATAGAATGGTATCGAAGAAATGTGCCTGATATAAGGTACGACCTCACTTGGTCTGACGTGGCTCCTATTTTAGTCACATCTAAGATGACTCACGGGAATCAGGGTCACGTCAAACCTCATACAAAAATCATTCGCCAAACCATACTACTTCATTTTTGGAATCTCCACCATGTACACAGTTGTTAAAGTGGTTTTCGGTATTGGCAGAGTGTATGACAATATCCGATCCTGTAACAACTCGCAAAATTTTTGAAATATTTTAAATAAGGTTTCATTGAAATGTTGAATATAATTATTTTAAAATTGGTAAATTTGGAAATTTAATGTAATTTTGAGTTTTGATGTGAAATGTTCTTCCAAATTTAATAAATTGAAGATTTTTCCTAAATTTCAAATTTTGGTCAAAGTTTGACTTTCCGTGAAGATTTTTTTTTGTGAATTTTGAACTTTTTTTATGAAGATGAATTTAATTCTAACATTTTCTTCATTTTTCGTTTTGTAAAATTTTGATTTCTACTTCTCAAATTTTACAACTTTTGGCGTATTACATGTAGTTATTTTTCCCTTAACTTTTATCTTATCTACATTTGGATTTGGGCTTGTACTAATGGGCTAGGAACTCCATTAGTAGATGAGAAGCCACCTTTTGAATGGCCTATATAATATCCTAAGGTTTTGGTTAGCCTCCTTATCCTTCGTTTGTGCCTCTAGAGAAAATTATATAAGTTTCTTCTTCTTCATCTTCCTCCTCAAAACCCTAGACCTTCTTCCTCTTCTCCTCTACAATTTTTCCTTCTCCTTCATTTGAAATTTCGGCCACACCTATTCCATCATCGTCCCACCACCAACTCGAATAAAACCCACTTCTCCTCCTTCCTTTTACAATTTCCCCTTCTCTATTTTTGGCCTCCATCTCCCCTTGTCTATTTTTGGCCAACACCTCTCCAAAACCCTACCAAAGCCGAGCCTTGCCATCACAAACCCTACCCAAACCCGAGCCTCCACCTCTCAAAAAACTAGCCTAGCCAAACCTAACTCTAACCCGTGCCTTCTCCACCAAAACCCTAGCCTTTGCACAACAAAAACCTAGTCCAAAAGCCCTAAGCCGAGCCTAACCCTAACCCAAACCCCTATGGCCGAGCCTAACCCAACCCAAACAACCCTATGGACAAGCCTACGCACCCCTTAGAAAAGCCCTTTTATGTATTTTGCAAATATAAAATTTTCTATTTTATTTTTCTATGTGAATTAATCATTTATGTATAGAATTTATTTTATTTTATCAAAGCGTCAGATTTGGATTCTCCTCTCACTCAAGCTTGTCCGTAATTTATCGTGCTTGTTGTAGTCGTTGGGTTGCGCTTTGAATCACGTTTCTAACATAATAAAAGTGAGTAATCACTCTCGAAAACATACTTATATTTTGGTGAATTAATGACAATGGAATGAATGGATATGTATATGCAAGTTTGAAATTCCACCTATGTTTATATTATGTTATTTCATATGTTTATGTTATGTTATTTCATGTGTTTATATTATGTTATTCATATGATATTATTATGTTATTTCATATCATATTATACTTGTTATGATCATATGCCATGATATGTTGAATATTGTTATGTTACTTAATATTCTGTTCTCACCCTGTAAGTTCCTTCACTATAGGTTGAAATGATACATACACGAATGTTCTCTAGATTAAGCAAAATTGTTATGGGTTGAAATGATAGGCCTAAGCAATTTTATTTGACTTGGAATTGCGGGTTTGAAATGATATAAAACCCAGAAATTTAATAAATTACAGATTGAAATGATGTATATCTGTATTTACTTTACCTAGGGTAGAGAATTTTATACAGACTCCGTGGTTGATTTAAAATGATTTTTCTAAAAATTATTAAGTATTTTGGATTTTTATATATGAACCTCAACTAAAATTTAATGTAATGATTTCTGTAAATTTGTTTATATGTGTTAAGATTTTTATAAGAAATAAAGAGTTGAAAATGTAAATTTTGGAATATAATTTACAGTATGAAGGTTAATTGAAATTTAATAGTCCAATTTGACTTAATAAATGGTATTTTATTCTAACCTATAAATGGTAAGTTTTAATTCATGTAATAGTGATTGATATGATAAATGATTTTATTTTGTGAAAAAAATGTAAGTTAAAACGTACAGTTGACATGTAAGTCTTAACTAATGTAAATGGTATAACTTGGGAAATTAAATGATAAAAATGGAAAATATATGTACTATTTGATTATATAAACTATGGTAGTAGGAAGTATTACGATAACAATTCAAAACTGCTGTGATTTCTTATGGTAACAATTCAAAACTTCTGCGATTTCCTACTGTAACAATTCTGCATTGCTGCGGATTCTTACTGTAACAAATTCTGCACTGTTGTGGATTCTTATAGTTGCAGTTCTGCACTGCTACAGATTCTTATAGTAGCAATTCTGCACCGTTCCGAATTCTTACAGTAACAGTTCTAAACTACTGCGAATTCTTACAGTAGCACTTCTGTTTTGCTGCATTTTCTTAAAAGTGACATTTTCAAAATGCTATCATTTTTCTGAAAAGGTTTTACTGCCAAATGATATGGTATTTAAAGGTTGCATTTTAAGTGTTATGATCTATAAATTTTTATGTTTCAAGGGGTTATAATTAAATGAATTTGGAAGTGTTGTGACTTAGGAAAAATGAATAATATGTTAAAAGAATAATGATATGGAATTTATATGGTTATGGAAGGAATATGTTTGATACGAAATATAAACCATTTGAAATTTATATAACCACGGGCTATAATAACGATTGGCTGTTAAAGAGACCGGGATCGAATAAGGGCATGCTCTCTATCGATACCGAAAACCACTTTAACAACTGTGTATGTGGTGGAGATTTCAGAATGAAGTAGGATGGTGGCGACGATCCTAAAGCTATATTTATGCGGACCTGACTCCCGCATGTTAGCATAAGGTGGCTAAAATAGGAGCAATCGATGGGCCAAGTGAGGTAGCTCCTTCGATCGGACATACTTCATCGTTAGCCATTCTATTACTTTGTGATTGATTTGAAGTGCACCTATGATTCGAAGTGTGGATCGAGTTGGGCGGTAGTTGCTTCTATGCGTTTTCAATAGTCTGGAAGTGTATTTGGTATATCTACCTTGGCATTGCCTAGTTGTGCCGTGTCACCTACCCTAGCGCGCCTTCTACGAGTTTGTTTTGTACCATACCTATGGAGTGCCCTCTGACGGCATCCAGTACGGGCGTGATTACGGTACTGTATAGACTATGGGAATATATAAAATGTGTTAAGGTGGAAAATGTAAAGCCTTAATGCTATTTTAATAGTTTACTTTACCTTAGACGTTATTATAATAGCGTATATTACTACATAGTGGATAGCTTAACAGATCCTTAAAGGATGGACGGTCCCAAGCATTCTTTAAGTTACTAATCATTTCTTTTGTAGTTCACTTCAGTTGATTTACATTTTATAAGTATGTATGTCCTCACTCGAGTGTTTTGTGTTTTGCTTTACGCTCGGGTCAGCCTGAGTTTCATAGCTTTGGTTTCACCCTCATTTAGAGCTAGAGATCCGTCGGAGATTTAGCAGTCTACTTGGTATTTTATTCTAGTTATTTCCACTCAGCTTTTGCTTTTATAATAGAGAACTTACGTGTCTAACTTTCCAAGTGTATTTGTTTCTAGATTTGGTATTATGTATTAGTTTTGAGACTTTATATCTAGAAGCTTCATGAACTCCTATGTTTTTTTTTACTCCGCTGCAAAGTTATTCTGATATTATGTGTCTGTGATTGATTTTATTTCCCCTAAATTTTATTAACAATATGTTTTTTTGGATTATTCAAGTTTGACATGTGTGGTTTTATTGTCGATTTGAACGGTCCAAAATAGTGGGATGTTACAGTTGGTATCAGAGCTTTGGTTTTAGGCAAACCTTAGCCTAAGGGGCAAAAACTCATTAGAGATAGGTAGAATACCCTAGAATGAGTAAAATCAATCTTAGAATCATTCTTTGTGAGAGAATGTATTTTCAAGTATAAAATGGTTTTTCAAATGATTTTCAAATGATTTTGAAAGGATTAATTTAGATATTAATTTTTTCTTGTTTTCAAATTCCTTTTCTTAGAATTTCCTACTTTTCGAATCCACCTTGTTTTGTAGAATTCTTTGATTAGGATTTCCAGTCTAGTTGGGTCTTTTCCTCTATCTTTTCCTTTATCTTTGTCCTAAAATTCATTCTTGAATTTTCCAGGATGAATCATAGGTATCCCAGAGGTCAGGTCATTGTGCTGCCCCAGTTCCAACACTAGTTGCACCTACTAGGTTTGCCACCTTATATAAGGAGTTTACCCTGCTAGGTGGTACTAAGTTTTCGGGATCAGAGACCATCATTAAGGCTCAGCAGTGGCTGAGAGGCTTGGAAAGGATTTTCGCTGGTTTGGAGATCACTGACGCTCAGAAGCGCTAGTTAGCAGCGTGGCAGTTGAAGGAGGTAGCACTGGATTGGTGGGAGTCTGTTATGTCAACACTATTGAGGCTGATATTTATTGGAAACAGTTTAGGTATTGTCATTAGTTAGTCCTTTTTAATTTGGTTTAGGTTATTCCTTTGGAATCTTTCTTAAGTTTGGGTATCTTGTTTAGGGGGGCTTTTGTGGAGAAATGGATGCCAAAGGCTGGGAAGTCTCAGCTATATAGGGAGTTTATGGATCGTAAGAAAGGGGATATGTCATTTGCTGAGATAAGAGGTAGTTTGAAGAACTTTCCAAGTTTGGTCCTAGTTTAATTGATACCCCTCTTAAGGAGAATGAGAAGTTTATAGCTGGAGCTCGCCCAGAGTTTTGTGATCGTCTAATTTCTAATGTGCACAACCCTTTTACTGGATTGATGGATATGGCCATTAGATATGAGGAACCCACTTCTATGGAATTAGTTGTTACTCGTGCACCTTCATCTCAGCCGTCTTTTGGCAACTCTAAGAAGAGACAGTCTAATTTCCAGCGTTAGAAGCAGAATTGGCTTAAGAATCCAAGTTTAGGATCCTTTTCCTTCCTGGAAGCAGCCTATTGATCTTTCATCCATCACTTGCTTCAGGTGTGACCAGAAGGGGCACTATGCTAATAGCTGTCCTACTTTAGCTAGAGCTGTTATTTCTCCAGCTCAGATGACTAGGCATGATCTTAGCCATATTTGCTTGCAGCCTGGCCACTTCAAGCAGGATTGTCCTACTTAGCAGAAGGGCAAGCCATCTGGTATCTTCGCAGTTACTTCATCCACGGCACCTTCTCCTAGTGATACCCAAGGTACTCTTCAAAGCACCTTTACCTTGTTCAATCTTCCTGTTCGTGTTTTATTTGACACTGGAGCTTCACATAGTTTCATTTCTGTGGACCTTTGTGATAAGTTTGAGCATATCCTTTCACCTGAGTATGCAACCTGTGTGCTACTAATCCTATTGTTGGTCCCGCGAACCTTAGTTGGATTTGTAACAATGTGAAACTCTTCCATTCTGGCTACCGCTTTTCTGGTGATTTCTATGTTCTTGCTTTCGGTGCTTTTGATCTATTGCTAAGAGAAGATTGGCTGAAGAATCATGAAGCTGTTATCGCTTGTAAAGCCCGAACCATTTCTCTTGTTGGTGATAAGGGTGATCCTTTGGTGATTCAGTGTCGCATGCCTCAGGAGTATGCATGTAGTTTTATCTATTCTCTTGATTCTTCCCCTAGTGATCTTGATTCTACTCCTATGGTCAAACTCTATTCCGATGTATTTGGTGAAGTCACTTCTTTACTTCCTAAATGAGAAATCGAATTCCGTATTAATCTCATTCCTGGTGCTCGACCTATAGTTCTTCCTCTCAGAAGAAAGGCACCCCGTGAAAAGGTTGAGTTGTGGAAGAAAATTGAAGACTTGTTCTCCAAAGGTTTGATCAGACCCAGTCACTCCGAATGGGGAGCAACAGTGGTTTTTGTCACAAAGTCCAATGGTTCTTTGAGGATGTGTGTTGATTATAGGGAGCTGAACAAGCTCACTGTGAAAAACAGATATCCAATGCCTCGCATTAATGATATGTTCGATCAGCTGTATGGTGCTACTGTATTCTCTCAGCTTGATCTTGCCACCGGTTTCCACCATCTCAAAATTGTTGAGGAAAGTATTCCCAAAACTGCTTTCCATTCTGAGGATGGTTTCTTTGAATGGTTAGTTATGCCTTTTGGTTTGACTAACGCTCCAGCTTTCTTTGTCGACCTTATGAACAGGGTTTTTCGTGATGTTCTTAATAAGTTTGTTCTGGTCTTCGTCGATGATACCCTTGTTTTCTCTAAGTTAGAAAAGGACCATGAATCTCATTTGAGCTTTTTTCTAGGGACTCTCAGAAGACATCAGTTGAAAGCCAAATTCTCGAAATGCCATTTCTGGAAAAATGAAGTCCAGTTTCTTGGACATATTGTTTCTAGTAATAGAGTTTCTATTGATCCAGTTAAGATCGCTGCGATCAATATAAATCTATCTTCTCTCCTCCCTTTGTACATTAATTATTCAATCTCTTTCTGGGTTCTTATTTTTCCCTATTCTATTTTAGAATTGGAAAACTTCTAGGACTCCATCTGATATCCATAATTTTCTGGGCCTTGCTGGTTATTATTGGAGATTCATTGAGAATTTAGCTCGGATTGTTGTACCTCTGACCGCTCTAATTCGTATGAATGCTAAGTTTAGATGGAATGATAAGTGTGAAGCTGCATTCAATGATTTGAAGCGCAAGCTTACTTTCGCACCAGTTCTTACCATTTTAAATGGAAATGAGGGATTAACGGTATACACTGATGCCAGTCCTGAAGGTTTGGGAGCGTTCTGATGCAGGATAGGAAGGTTATCGCTTATGCCAATCATCAATTGAAGACTCATGAATCCAATTATGTAGCCCATGATTTGGAATTGCTTGCCGTAGTTTTTACTTTGAAGCTTTGGAGACATCATCTTTTGGGAACTAAGTTTGAGCTCTTTACGGATCATAATTCTTTGAAATATATTTTCACCCAGAAGGACTTGAATCTAAGGCAAGTTAGGTGGCTTGAGTTTCTAGCTTCTTATAACCTCGACATCAATTATACCCCCAAGAAAGCAAATGTTGTAGCCGATTCTTTGGGTCAAAAGAAGGCGATGTTATGTTAGCTTGTTGTTTCTTCTCCTCTTATGGATCGTATAGTTGCTAAGCAGGATGAGGTTAGGATAATTAGGCTTATTATGGAGAATGTTTGTAATAGAGTTGGTGGTAGTAGCCAAGATGGAAGTGGAGCTTAGGTCGATGACAGAGGTATTTTGAGGATTAATAATCGGATTTGTGTCCCGATTGTTGATGGATCGAGGCAAGAGTTACTTCGTAAAAATCATCAGCCCAGAATTTCTATTCATCTAGGTCTAACGAAGATGTACCATGATATGAAGAAGCTGCATTGGTGGAGTGGTATGAAGCGTGATATCTCCCTTTTTGTTAGTAGATGTGCGACGTGTTAGCAGGTTAAGGTTGATCATCAAAAGGTTGCCGGATTATTGTAACCACTTGAGATTCCCAATTAGAAATGCGAAGAAGTTTATATGGATGTTATTGATGAATTACTGAGGACTAGGAAAGGTAATGAGAGTATTTGGGTTATTGTGGATAGATTGACCAAGTCAGCTCATTTTATTTGGGTTAGATCTAATCATTCTACTTCTAGTTTGGCTAAGATTTATATGAGAGAGATTATTCGTCTTCATGGTGTTTCGGTCAGTGTCGTTTGTGATAGAGACCCCATCTTTACCGATCAGTTTTAGAAAGCTTTTCAAGAATCTTTAGGTACTCATCTGAATCTGAGCACTGCTTACCATCCGCAGACCGATGGTCAAACGGAAAGAGTGAATCAGATTTTGGAAGATCTTCTTCATGCCTGTGCCCTTGATTATGGAGGATCTTGGGAAGATCATCTCCATCTCGTTGAATTCACCTATAACAATAGTTATCAGGTATAATCTCAAATATCTATTTAAGGTTGTCTTAAACATTTATCTATCTTATTCAATTTTTAAAATTCAGGCTAGTATCAAAATGGTTCCATTTGCTGCTCTTTATGGCCGCCCTTGCAAATCTCCATCTTGTTGGATTGAATCCAGTAATAGTTTGGTTGTTGGTTCAGATATGATTCTAGAAGATCTGAGAAGGTTGAGGAGATTAGGTGAAAGATGAGGATTTCTCAGGATAGACAGAAGAAGTACATTGACAGGCGTAGGAGGAGTTTCGAATTTTCTGTTGGTGATTAGGCTTTCCTTAAGGTCTCTCCATTAAGAAATGTGAATCGTTTTGGTCGGAGAAGGAAGCTAGCTCCTAGGTTTATTGGTCCTTTTTGCATCTTAGAGAGAGCTGGTTCCTCAGCTTATCGTTTGGAATTGCCTGAGAAATTTTTGGAGTGCATAATATGTTCCATGTTTCGCATCTTCGTCGGTATCTTCATGATTCATCTTTGATTGTCCAGCCTTCTGCTCTCGTGAGTTTGGATGTTGAGCCAAATCTTACTGTCGAGAGGAAGCCACTTCGTATTATTGACAGAGGTATGAAGCAGCTTCAAAGAAAATCTATCAACCTGTCAGAGTGCAATGGAGCACTGATGATCCGGATTGTACTTGGGAGACGGAAGAGAGCATTCGTGCTTCAAATCCGGAATTGTTTGTTCTAGGTACTATTCGTTATCCTATCTTATCCTCCTTTGTGTTCTGGGTCTCGTTCCTTTTCGAGAATGAAAAGTTTTGAGTGAGGGAGAGTGTAATAACCCATAAAATTTCTGAAATATTTTAAATGAGATTTCGTTGAAATGTTGTATATAATTATTTTAAAATTGGTAAATTTGGAAATTTAATGTAATTTTGAGTTTTGATGTGAAATGTTCTTCTAAATTTAATAAATTGAAGATTTTTCTTAAATTTCAAATTTTGGTCAATTTTGGTCAAAGTTTGACTTTCTGTGAAGAATTTTTTTTTGAATTTTGAAATTTTTTTATGAAGAAGAATTTAATTCTAACGTTTTCTTTGTTATTCGTTTTGTAAAATTTTGATTTATACTTCTCAAATTTTACAACTTTTAGCGTATTACACGTAGTTATTTTCCCTTAACTTTTAACTTATTTACATTTTGATTTTTGGGCTTGTACTGATGGGCCAGGAACTCCTTTAATAGATGAGAAGCCACCTGTTGATTAGCCTATATAATATCCTAGGGTTTTGGTTAGCCTCCTCATCCTTCATTTGCGCCTCCATAAAAAATTATGTAAGTGTCTTCTTCTTCCTCCTCAAAACCCTAGACCTTCTTCCTCTTCTCCTCTACAATTTTTCCTCCTCCTTCCCTTGAAATTTCGGCCACACCTATTCCATCACCTTCCCACCACCAAACTCCAACAAAACCCACTTCTCATCCTTCCTTTTTCCTTTTCCCCTTCTCTATTTTCGTCCTACATCTCCCCTTCTCTATTTTTGGCCAACACCTCTCCAAAACCCTACCAAAGCCGAGCCTTGCCATCACAAACCCTACCCAAACCCGAGCCTCCACCTCTCCAAAACCTAGCCTAGCCGAACCTAACTCTAACCCGGGCCTTCTCAACCAAAATTCTAGCCTTTGCACCACAAAAACCTAGTCCAAAAGCCCTAGGCCGAGCCTAACCCTAACCCAAACCCCTATGGCCGAGCCTAACCCAACCCAAACAACCCTGTGGCCAAGCCTAAGCACCCCTTAGACATGCCCTTTTATGTATTTTGCAAATATATAATTTCCTATGTTGTTTTTCTATGTGAATTAATTATTTATGTATGGAATTTATTTTATTTTATCAAAGCGTCAGATTTAGGTTCTCCTCTTACTCAAGCTTGTCCGTAATTTGTCATGCTTGTTGTAGTCGTTGGGTTGCGCTTTGAATCACTTTTCTAACATCAGAAAGTGAGTAATCACTCTCGAAAATATACTTATATTTTGGTGAATTAATGACAGTGGAATGAATGGACATGTATATGCAAGTTTGAAATTCCACCTATGTTTATATTATGTTATTTCATATGTATGTTATGTTATTTCATATGTTTATATTATGTTATTCATATGATTTTATTATGTTATTTCATATCATATTATACCTATTATGATCATATGCCATGATATATTGAATATTGTTATGTTACTTAATATTCTGTTCTCAACCTGCAAGTTCCTTCACTATAGGTTGAAATGATACATACCCGAATGTTCTCTAGAACAAGGAAAATTGTTATGGGCTGAAATGATAGGCCCAAGAAATTTTATTTGACTTGGGATTACGTGTTTCAAATGATATAAAACCCAGAAATTTAATAAATTGTGGATTGAAATGATTTATATCTGTATTTACTTTACCTAGGGTAGAGAATTTTATACATACTCCGTGGTTGATTTAAAATGATTTTTCTAAATATTATTAAGTACTTTGGATTTTTATATATGAACCTCAACTAAAATTTAATGTAATGATTTTTGTAAATTTGTTTATATGCGTTAAGATTTTTATAAGAAATAAAGAGTTGAAAATGTAAATTTTGGAATATAATTTACAATATGAAGGTTAATTGAAATTTAATAATTCGATTTGACTTAATAAATGGTATTTTATTCTAACCTATAAATGGTAAGTTTTGATTAATGTAATAGTGATTGAGATGATAAATGATTTTATTTTGTGAAAAAAATGTAAGTTAAAACTTACAATTGACATGTAATTCTTAACTAATGTAAATGGTATAACTTGGGAGATTAAATGATAAAAATGGCAAATATATGTACTATTTGGTTATATAAACTATGGTAGTAGGAAGTATTACAGTAACAAGTCAGAACTGCTGCGATTTCTTATGTTAACAATTCAAAATTGCTGCGATTTCCTACTGTAACAATTCTGGATTGCTGTGGATTCTTACTGTAACAAATTCTGCACTACTGTTGATTCTTACAGTTGCAGTTCCGCACTGCTGCAGATTCTTACAGTAACAATTTTGCACCGTTCTGAATTCTCACAGTAACAGTTCTGCACTGCTGCGAATTCTTACAGTAGCACTTCTGTTCTCCTGCGTTTTCTTAAAAGTGACATTTTCAGAATGCTACCATTTTTATGAAAAGGTTTTAGTGCCAAATGATATGGTTTTTAAAGGTTACATTTTAAGTGTTATGATCTATAAATTTTTATGTTTCAAGGGGTTATAATTAAATGAATTTGGTAGTGTTGCGACTTTGGAAAAATGAATAATATGTTAAAAGAATAATGTTATGGAATTTATATGGTTATATAAGGAATATGTTTGATATGAAATATAAACCATTTGAAATTTATATAACCATGGGTTGTAATAACGACTGGTTGTTAAAGAGACCGGGATCGGATATGGGCATACTCTCTATCGATACCGAAAACCACTTTAACAACTGTGTACGTGGTGGAGATTCCAGAATGAAGTAGGATGGTGGCAACGATCCTAAAGGTATATTTATGCGAACCTGACTCCCGCGAGTTAGCATAAGGTGGCTAAAACAGGAGCAATCGATGGGCCCAGTGAGGTAGCTCCTCCGATCGGACACACTTCATCGTTAGCCATTCTATTAATTTATGATTGATTTGATGTGCACCTTTGATTCGGGAGTGTGGATCGAGTTGGGCGGTAGTTGCGGCTATGTGTTACCAATAGTCTGGAAGTGTATTTGGTATATCTACCCTGACATTGCCTAGTTGTGCCGTGTCACCTACCGTAGCGTGCCTTCTACGAGTTTGTTTTGTACCATACCTATGGAGTGCCCTCTGACGGCATCCAGTACGGGCGGGATTACGGTACTGTATAGACTATGGGAATATATAAATTGTGTTAAGGTGGAAAATGTAAAGCCTTAACGCTATTTTTATAGTTTACTTTACCTTAGATGTTATTATAGTAGCATATTCCATCAATTTCCACCACCAAACTCCAACATAAACCCACTTGTCCTCCTTCCTTTTCCCCTTTTCTCTTCACCAATTTCGGCCTCCATCTCCCCTTCCATATTTTCGCCCGATACCCCTCCAAAACCCTACCAAAGCCGAGCCTTGCCATTACAAACCATACCCAAACCTGAGCCTCCACCTCTGTAAACCCTAGCCTAGCCGAGCCTAACTCTAACCCGAGCCTTCTCCACCAAAACCCTAGCCTTTGCATCACAAAAACCTATTCCGAAACCCTATGCTAAGCCTAACCCTAACCCCTATGGCTGAGCCTAACCTAACTCAAACAACCCTATGGCGAAGCCTATGCTCCCCTTAGACAAGCCCTCTTATGTATTTTGCAAATATATAATTTTTTATTTTGTTTTTCTATGTGAATTAATTATTCACGTATGGATTTTATTTTATTTTATCAAAGCGTCGGATTTGGATTCTCCTCTCACTCAAGCTTATTCGTAATTTGTCGCGCTTGTTGTAGTCATTGGGTTGTGCTTTGAAACAATTTTCTAACATAAGAAAGGTGAGTAATCACTCTTGACAACATATTTATATTTTGATGAATTGACGACAATGGAATTGAATGGATACGTATATGCAAGTTTGAAATTGCACCTATGTTTATATTAAGTTATGTTATTTCATTTGTTTATATTATGTTATCCATATGATTTTATTATGTTATTTCGTATCATATTATACCTTTTATGATCATATGCCATGATATGTTGAATATTGTTATGTTGCTTAATATTCTGTTCTCACCTTGCAAGTTCCTTCACTATGGGTTGAAATGATACATGCCCGAACGATCTTTAGATTAAGGAAAACTATTATAAGCTGAATTGATAGGCCTGAGCAATTTTATTTGACTTGGGATAGCAGGTTTGAAATGATATAAAACCTGGAAATTTAATAAATTGCAGATTGAAATGATATATATCCGTATTTACTTGACCCTAGGGTAGAGAATTTTATATAGGCTCCATGGTTGGTTTAAAATGGTTTTTTTAAAAATTGTTAAGTATTTTGGCTTTTTATATATGAATCTCAACTAAAATTTAATGTAATGGTTTGTATAAATTTGTTTATATGGGTTATGCTTTTTATAAGAAATAAAGAGTAGCAAATGTAAATTTTGGAATATAATTTAAAGTATGAAGGTTAATTGAAATTTAATAATCCGATTTGACTTAATAAATGGTATTTTATTCTAACCTATAAATGGTAAGTTTTAATTCATGTAATAGTGATTGAGATGATAAATGATTTTATTTTGTGAAAAAAATGTAAGTTAAAACGTACAATTGACATGTAAGTCTTAACTAATGTAAATGGTATAACCTGGGAAATTAAATGATAAAAATGGCAAATATATGCACTATTTGGTTATATAAACTATGGTAGTAGGAAATATTATAGTAACAATTCAAAACTGCTGCGATTTCTTACGGTAATAATTGAAAACTGCTGCGATTTTCTACCCTAATAATTCTGCATTGCTGCAGATTCTTACTGTAACAAATTCTGCACTACTGCGGATTCTTACGGCAACAGTTCTGCACTACTGTGGATTCTTGCAGTAACAATTCTGCACCGTTAAGAATTCTTACAGTAACAGTTCTGCACTGCTGCAAATTCTTACAGTAGCACTTCTATTCTGCTGCATTTTCTAAAAAGTGACATTTCCAAAATGCTCCATTTTTCTATAAAGGTTTTAGTGCCAAATGATATGGTTTTCAAAGGTTACATTTTAAGTCTTATGATCTATAAATTTTTATATTTCAAAGGGTTATAACTAAATGAATTTGGAAGTGTTGCGACTTTGGAAAAATTAATATTATGTTAAAAGAATAATGATATGGAATTTATATGGTTATGGAAGGAATATGTTTGATATGAAATATAAACCATTTGAAATTTATATAACCATGGGTTATAATAATGATTGGTTGTTAAAGGGACCGAAATCGGATATGGACATACTCTCTATCGATACCGAAAACCATTTTAACAACTATGTACGTGGTGGAGATTCCAGAATGAATTAGGATGGTGGCGACGATCCTAAAGGTATATTTATATGGATCTGACTCCTGTGAGTTAGCATAAGGTGGCTAAAACAGGAGCAATCAACGGGCCAAGTGAGGTAGCTCCTCCTATCGGACAAACTTCATCGTTGGCCATTCTACTACTTTATGATTGATTTCGTGCGCACCTTTGATTCAGGAGTGTGGATCGAGTTGGGCGGTAGTTGCGGCTATGCGTTACCAATAGTCCGGAAGTGTAATTGGTATATCTACCGTGGCATTGCCTAGTTGTGTCATGTCACCTACCCTAGCGTGCCTTTTACGAGTTTGTTTTGTATCATACCTATGGAGTGCCCTCTGATGGCCTCCAGTACGGGCGGGATTACGGTACTGTATAGACTATGGGAATATATAAAATGTGTTAAGGTGGAAAATGTAAAGCCTTAACGCTATTTTTATAGTTTACTTTACCTTAGACATTATTATAATAATGTATATTACTACAAAGTAGATAGTTTAATGGATCCTTAGAGGATGGGCGATCCCAAGCATCCTTTAAGTTATTGATGCATTTCTTTTGCAGTTCGCTTGAGTTGATTTACATTTTATAAGTATGTATGTCCTGACTCGAGTGTTTTGCTTTACGCTCGGGTCAGCCTGAGTTTCACAGCTTTGGTTTCACCCTCTTTTGGAGCTAGAGATCCGCCGGAGATTTAGCAGTCTATTTGATATTTTATTCCAGTTATTTCCACTTCGCTTTTGCTTTCGTAATAGAGAACTTACGTATCTAACTTTCCAAGTGTATTTGTTTCCAGACTTGGTATTATGTATTAGTTTTGAGACTTTGTATCTAGGAGCTTCATGAAGTCCTATGTTTATTTTATTCCATTGTGAAGTTATTCTGATATTCTGTGTCTGTGATTCTATGATTGATTTTATTTTCGCCAAATTTTATTAACAATCTATTGTTTTGAATTATTTAAGTCTGACATGTGTGGTTTTATTATCGATTTGAATGGTCCAAAATGGCAAGATGTTACAGATCGCGGTCTCTTTAACAATCAAACGCTTATTTCACACCCGATGGGTCTTTTACATTTCAAAAAGTCAATCTAAAATTGATATCAAAATATCATATTCTCAAAACCATATCTCTCTCGAAATTACTTCACTTTCAAAATCTCATCACATTTGAAATCATCGTTTCGAACAATCATATTTCCTTCCAAAAATTATATTTCCAAAATAAGTTAAACTCTCATTTCAAAACCATCATATTCAATAAACATGTCATTTAAATCCAACTTAGGTTATAACATCATTTACCGTATTCATTTTTATATCAAGAGTTTAAATATAAACACTTCGACTTTAATTAGTCTGAAATTTAGAAATTAGCTTTAAATAGTTATAAATAGTTTGAATATTTATAAATAGTTAAAATAGCTACGAATAGTTAAAATAGTTAAGATACTCAAAGTATTGTAAAAATAGATTGAAATATTTTTAAATTGATTAAGATAGTTAAATAGATTTAAAATAGATTAAATAAAATTAACTTGGTTTAGAATATGTTAAAATAATTTAATATAGTTAATGTAGGTTAAAATAGTTTTATAGTTTGAAATCTTAAAACTTAAGATATTTAACATGATTTATTCTTAAAACTGTTTATATTAAACGTGAATTTGAAATTTATATCAATTTAAACTATTTATTTCATTTCAACACATTTAGACCATTTTCAATTCTCAAATCAACAAAACCCAATTTGCAACAACCCATAATTTTAATAAATATTTTTAATTCAATTTTAATTGAAACTTTGATTTTTAATTATTTGAAATTTGAAATTTTGGAATTTTCCAATACAATTTTGGATTTTGTTTATAAATTATTTTCCAAATATAATAAAATAAACATTTTCTGAAATTTTTATATTTTGGTCAACTGAAAGTCCAAGTTTGACCACAGTTGAAAATTTAAACTTGAATTTTTAATTTCTAATCTTTTTCTTTGAAACTATATTTGATTATGATGTTCATGCTGCTTTTCGTTTCATGAAATTCCGTTTTATACTTTTTAAATTTGATAACTTTCAGCATTTTACACGCGATTATTTCAGCATTTTTCTATTTATTTTCTATTATACATTTTTCTACTTCATTATATTTCATTTTCTATTGTCTATTCTCTATTTTATTCTTATTTTTCCATTCTCATTGTTTAATCCATATTTGTTTGTGTTAAATCATATACTTATAATTGTTTTATTTATTTGATTACAAGATTTGAATTTGGGTGTTACTTCTTCTTGAATCTAGCCGTGCCTTTTCGTTCTTTGCGTAGTTTGGATTTTGTATTCTGAATTTGATTTCTAGCTTGTGAAAGTGAGTTATTCACTCTAGACAAATCGTACTTATATAAATGTGAAACAATGTCACTTGAATTGTAATGGTTGATATGCTATGTCATAAGCTCACATCTGCCTGTTATCTGACATTATATGATAATTTTACCTGATTATATATCTGTTGCATCACCTGGCATTATATGATATGTTTTACTATTTATTTTATTTATTGTTTCTCACACTGCAAGTTCCCTGTAAAATAGAATCACTATGGGTTGAAATGATACATACCCGAACAGACATTAGAATAAGGAAAAATCGTTATGAGCTGAAATGATAGGCTTAAGTGATTTTTATTTATTATATCTTACTTGGGATTGTGGGTTTGAAATGATAAAACCCTGATTTTTCTTTTTAAGTTACGAACTGAAATGATACATATTCGTATCACTTGACCTAGGTTAGAAAATTATATACAGATCCGTGGTTAATTTTAAATATTTTCTAAAAATTTATTAAGTATTTTTGAAATATAAAATATGAAATTTTAACATAAATTGGATTTAAATGATTTAAATAAATGTTATAGTGATTTCTATAAGTTAAATTGTATAAGAAAATTAATGCTTAAAAATGTAAATTTTGATTTGACTTAATAATTGAAAATTTGGAGTTTAAATGGAATTTTAAGCTTAACTTAGTGATAAGAATATTTATTTATGAAATAGGTATTTTAAATAAAGTATTAAGTTATTGGTTGAAATAATAATTAAGCAATTTATAAAGTGTTTGACTTAAGAAATGAATTTTAATTTAAATTGGATATTTATTAGCAAAATGTTAGTAATATCCAAATAAATAATTTTGAAAAGTGAAATAAGTTTGATAAGTTAAAAATGAGAAAAGTTGAAGATCTATTGTTTTAAAAGGTATAATAAAACTTATAATAGAAATTGTAGCGTTTCAGAAATGTTGTGGCTTAATGAACTATGTGGTGAATATACTGAATATACCTAAAGTAGCATTTCTGAAGTGCTGCAGTTTCTGAACTTGAACTATGTGTTGAATATACTAAATATGTCTACAGTAGCATTTCTGAAGTTCTGCAGTTTCTGATTTTGAACTGTTTTGCAATACTATTTACCTACAGTAGCATTTTCAAAGTGTTGTAGCTTCTGAATTTGAACTGTTTTTGAATATACTAAATTACCTACCGTAGCACTTTATAAGTGCTGCTGTTTCTAAAAAAGACAATGTTTTTGAAATATTGCTTTATCTATCGTAACATTTTATAAGTGCTGTTGTAGCTAAAATTTACAATGTTTTGGAAATTTTATAATTGAATGAATGAACTTAGGAAAGCTACAACTTTGAAATGAATATTATTTGACATTGAATTTAAATGGTTTAAATGAATGTGTTTTGAAGTGAAATATAAACTATTTTTGAAATGTATAACCACGAATTATAATAACGTTGGGTTATTAAAGAGACTGGGATCGGATATGGGCATACTCTCTGTCGATACCGAAAATAACAACCGTGTACGTGGTGGAGGTTCCAGAATGAAGTAGGATCGTGGCGGCGTTCGATTCAGGGATGTACGTGGACTCGACTCTCGTGAGCTGGCATAAGGTGGCTAAAACAGGAGCGATTCCAGGCCAGTGAGGTAGCTCCTCTTATCAGACACACTTCTTCGTATGCCATTCTATTACTTTGTGATTCATATGGCGCACACCTTTGATTTTGGGAGTGTGGCTCGAGGTGGGCGGTAGTGGATGCTACGCGTCACTACCAGTCCGGATGCGTAACTGGTATATTTAGCCTAGCATTGCCTCGTTGTGCCATGTCACCTACCCTAGCATTCCTTGTACGATTTTGGTATTATGCCGTAGCCTGTGGAGTATCCTTTGGTGGCTTCCCGAGCAGGAGGGACTATGATACTGGATAGACTGCTGGGACTATGTATATGTTAAGGGGGATATGGGTAACGCCTTAGCGCTATTTTAAAGTAAGTTTACTTTACTTCTAGACATTATTATAATAGTGTATATTACTACATAGTAAATAGTTTAACGGATCCTTAAAGGATGGGCGGTCCCTAGCATCCTTTAAGTTACTTGAACATTTATTTTACAGTTCACTTGAGTTGGTTTACATTGTATAAGTACGTATGTCCTCACTTGAGTGTTTATGTTTATTTTTTCTTACGCTCGGGTCAGCCTGAGTATCAGCTTTGGAATTCAGCTTCTGGAGCTAGGATTTGCTGGAGATCATCATTTATCTAGTTGCTATCTATTTCTTTCAGTATTTTCTATTCAGCTATTGTACTAGTGAACATTTATGTACTTGGATTTCTGTTGTATTTACTCTTTAGACTATGGTATTTTGTACTGTTTTGAGACTGTGTTTGAGACTGTGATGTAGTAGCTTCATGAACTACTACTGTAACATAACGATTTTGTCGGGATCCGAAGGTCGGCATTCTTACGTCCACTGTATCAAATGCCGCATAATCGAATGCCGGAAAACCGAATTGTTAGAGTTAAAAAAAAGAGGTAGAAGAAAAAGACAGAAGAAATAAGAAAAAGATAGAACAGAAACAATATCAGAATCTCATAGTCGCAGCGGAACAACATATAATAGATAAATGAATAATCTTTAAAACAAAGAACTATATCAGTTATTACATTACATTATCATCAGAGTGTACAACAATCATATACAACACAATACAAGAATGGACAATTATACAAACATGTCCCTACAAGTGAATTATACAGCGGAAAGATAATATCATATACAAGTAATACGCCTAGCCATCCAGCTCGCCACTTGAGCTCCATAGCACTTCTGAATCCAGAATGACCTGATAACCTGACTCTAGACTGCTCGTGTAGAAAATTATGGGCACCCAGAGTTTAGGAAGAGAACAATAAATTCCAGGTTAGTCATGGGACTGGTGTGAGAACTCAAAGCAGTTATTTATCTTTTAAAACAACAACAACAAGGAAAGTGGAAAAATATCCGCAATGCTTTTGGAAAATAAAACTACCATAAGGCCTCCCCGCACACACACAATGTAAACGCAGAATTGGAGGAGATTTCTCATTATGATAATCAAAGATGCTTACTATGCAAAACAAATCAATTTTGATATTATTATTAGTGCATAGTGTAGAAAGTATTTCAAAAATAGAAAATAAATCTTAGCTAGCATAGACATTTCGAACTATGCTTACTATAGCTACCATCCAAACAGTGGGGCGCCACCATAAGTGAATGGCAGGTTCTACAACTAAAACCGTACAAGGCTCGTATTATTTTATTTGGATTTCTAACAAATGGTCAGGCTAAGGAACTTCCTACTGTCAATGGGATTACCTCTGGCGGGACGTCCCGAGAACTTAACCAGCTCTCTGCCAACACAAGGCCAGGTTACCTTTGTCACTAGGTAACTACTAGACGAATATGCCACCCCCCGATCCTTTGGGACCTTTATCAAAGGGCCCTCTATCACCAAGCAATAACCACACAGAAAAATAAGATTGGAGCAGCCACATAGGTTAAGCATCAGGGCTCCATACCTGACACCACCCTTTTCCAGATGGGAATGACATACCCTAAAGGGAGCGACCCTCATAACCTTTGCCGCATATTCCTGTTTCGACCATTTCCGAGGTGTGAGGTCTGACGAAGTCTCGTCCACAAAGCTACGCTTTTTCACAAAGCCACGCTTTGATCAACAAATATCAATAAATAATCATCACACAGCAACACTCAGCATGCCACATTACCAAATTGGGAATATATCGCTGATAACCTTCAACTACATAACCTCTGAGCGCGTACGTCTCAGAAAAGGGTGTTAAGCTAAGAGAATAAATTCTCCCCCACCAACAGAAATGTATTTGAAAGAAATATGCTTTATATCTCAAAATGTAATGTCAGACACGTAACCATACAAGTCTGTTCCGGGCTCGAACAGAACCGAAAGCACTTCAAAAGAAGCCCTTGCAATCAGGGTATTCACAATCCCGATCGAATTTCCCATCACAAAGGAAATCTCTATACCGTAGATAACGGTGCAGAGACAATCGATAGGTCATCCTATCGTTTTCAAAAATACCCGGTCTTCACCACCGGTCTTCAATGCTATCCATTACGCCGTATCACTATTCGGAATGGGTAATCCGAATAACGAGCGCAATAATTTAAAAATAAGCGTAGCATTCAATTTCAAACAATTCACAACAAATAGCCACTTAAGGGTCGATACTGATAGTCAGTTATTTAACTATCAATCAATATTCACAACATAATCCGATTTCAAATAATTTCCTAAATTATTTATTTTCAAAAATATCTTTACAAGATATAATTTCCACACTTCAACCATTTGAAAACCAACTTCAAATCAATTTACACCCTTACAACTTTCATTCCAAAATGGTTCATTTAAACCAATTAAATAAATCCTTACCGATTTATTAAATTTACGTTCCTAATCCGTAAATTTATTTCCACACTTTTAAAAATAAATCAATGTTTATTTTTAAACAAATTTCCCTTATAAATTTCCATTGTGAATTTACATTTCCAAAATATCTATGAATATGCGATTTCCAAATCGATTTCTAATATTCATTTTCAATTTATCTTTGAAAGATAAAATCTCAAACATTCACTTCATATTGAAAAAACATTTCCATACTTATTTAATAATAAGTAATTCACCAATCTATTTATTTTCAACATTTTGAAAATAATCAATATACTTAAATCCAAATTAAGTATACATTTTATTCTTTAAGGAAAACATCCTCTTAAACACATTTATTTGAGTCAAGACGAATGTTACGTTAAACATCGTTACGACAACTCAAAATCACTGGTATGGGGATTCGAAATTAAGTTAGATATATAAACCCCAATACTATACAAAACTTTTCCTTTCGGAAATCATTTAATATAACAATAGTGTTATAGTCCACCATTCCCTTTTCTTCTCGAAAACATCTATTTCAACAATGAATGTTGAAATCTATGGTTTCGATACTTAATACATTTTAAAACATTTTTGAATTGTTTTAATTTCTATTTAAAATATCACTTTCCCAAAATATCTCTTTAATATATTATTCACCGTCCAAATTCGTGAATACATTTCATTTACCAAATTTATCATTTCTACATATTTTATTTAAAGGATTATCCACTGTCCCAAAATCATGGATATAATTCCTTTAATAAGTTATAATAATTAAACTTATTAAAATAAGTCAATTTCGGATTTATAAAACAACGTTTATAAATTCCATTTATATTTATGAAAACTTCGATTTATAAATCTCCTTTATTAACCAATTTAATTTATAACTCAATTTTATACCAAAAATTTAATTTATAAGTTAATTACTTATAAATCTTTTATTTTACCAAAAATCTATTCATTTTATAACTTCACAAGTTATAAATCTATAGATTTCATCTACTTATGAAATCCATTTATACTTCATTTTAATACTTAAAAAAATCCGTTTATAAGTTCAATATTTTTAATTTATAAATATCAATTTTATAAATCTTTTATATAAATCATTTGTAATAATTCAAAAATCCCAATTTAACCCATTTTATAAGTAAATCAACTACTTAATTCAAAAATCACATTTTTGTTATATTTCACAAAAATCAAAATTTTTATAACATAAAAATTTCAACGTTTATTTATTTAAAATGGATCAATTCCAAAATTAAATTTTATTATGAATTCTCAACTTAAATTTTCAAAAATCAAATTTTATTTATTTTCGGCATCTAACTTACCTAAAACATATTCGGCTAAAATTTAGCCTTTAACGATTTCAATCACAAAGATAATCACGCAGATGATAAATAGATCTACACATAACATTGAAACCAATTCAATCATTTGAGGAATCCAGTTGGATCCCTCCAACCTGTTTCCCTGCATCCAAAGATATTAGCACAACACCAATTTCGCTTCAAGACGAAATATCGTGGTATATGGGATTTATAAAATACTATCCGCTATTATGCGGCGCAATAGGGTCTTATCCGCTATATAATGCGGGAAAATCAACTCCAAGTACATATATAATACCAATTCCATACAAGTTGGAATTATCCGGCATATGTTTTTAATAAATAACATCCGCTTAATATACGGCGTATAATGTCTATTTAACACAATAGATAACAAATTATCGTTCAATCGCACAATCAAGCAATTTTAAATCTAACTATTTAAAATTTAAATCGAAACAATTCGATTGAGTGAGAAGTTCTCACCTTGTGTTTCCGATAACAGTTGTAGCATTTTATTTCGAATAAAATTAAACGTGTGTTTAATTTTACTTTAAATTTTCACTAGCTCCAAACGATTCCAAACCAGCTCCATTGCGTAGTGCTCGTCAAAACGAAGCCAACACAACTTGTTTCGTAATTTTTCGACCTCGTACGAATAAGATATAACATTATAAAGTTTGACGATTTTATAATATTATAATTTTTACCATTTCTTTTATATTTTCAACCTTAGGCAAATCTGGGCCGTTAGATTTTGAGACATCAGATCCTGGCCGACCCCCCTTCTTCTCCACGCACACGTTGCTCCAGGAATTGAATGCAGCCGAAACCCATGAGCACACCACCTAGGGTTAAACACCACGGCCTCCACGCTCGCTTCTGCATCGATCAATTACTACCACTTCACTCCCCTCGACAAGAGCTACCCATGGCCGCAACATCAAGGAGCTCGGCCCCTCCATGCTCCGGAAAATTGCATGCGAACGACATCACTTTGCTCACGATTTGCCGACGATCTACTAAACTTCAGACGATCTTGGCCGTTGGATTTGTAGAACTCAGTGCTCTCTACAATATCGTAATTGAAGTTTCTTCGAATAGATGAACGGATTGGAAGATTTTGAGGAGAAAAGATAGATGAATTTCGACCATTCATAAACATAATGGCGGCCGGCTATAGAAATTAGGGTTTTGTTTATTTCTTTTGCAAATGAAAACAATGAAGGCCTTTTATAGAAAATTTCGAAATTACTATTCATCCAAAATTTTCCGAACGCCAAATCTCATGCGGTGACTGGCGTTTCTAGGATTTACCCCATGTTCCGGACACAATGGAATAGGTTTCGAAAGCTAATTTGATCATCTGTGCGAGTTATGGCAATAAACGATAAAATTTAAATTAAATCGATTTAGACTAATTTCTATGCGTTTTGGCTTGCTCCGGACAAACGGTAAATCCGATTGACACGAAATTTGAAACCATACAATAATATAACATTATGGATCCGATGAAAGTGGTTTCATCGAAATCCGAGACTGTTTGAAAAATGGCTATCTTCACTAGTCGATTAAATATTAAAATATTCAATTTTCACAAATTAACTTTTAATTCAATTTTGAAAGTTCACAAACATTGTTCTAACTCCACTATGATTTAATATAACTTTATAAATCATTTTTAATCACATTAAACCCAATTTCAAATTATTTACGCAATTTCAAATATTAAAATGTCGATTTAATTATCCAATTAAATCTAAATATTCGAAAAATAAATTATTCGACTTACGAATTTTACTTGTTAATATTTAAAATCAATTAAATATCTGAATTTCAAATGACGGAAATTCTGGGTCGTTACAAGCTTCCCCCTTAAATGAATTTCGTCCTCGAAATTTCCAAGTAAGAAAAAGTTTTGAAATCCATTAACTTTTCAAAATAAACCGTTCAAATTTAATTTACAAATCTCTTAAGCGTTTAACTTTTCAAAATCCATAGTTAAACTTCTTACAAAATCTTTACTAAGTTTTCAAACCCATATATAGTTATCTTTTCAAAACCAACTATATCGTTTAATCTTTAACTTCAAATCAACACTTAGTTTTCACAAAAAAAAAATTCCAAAATTTCCCGAAAATTTTCTAACGCCTTAAATTTTCAAAAAAATTTCGCCATAACCTCCTTTGTATGGAGGAGCTTTTACAATATCACAATAGAGATAAATATATATACATCGACCCACCCGGTCGGAAAACAGAAAAACAGTTCATATTTCCTATTTTTATTACGTAGGCGTACCTTTTTAGCATTTTTAAGCAAAGCAGTTATTTATTTAGCATTTTGTGCAACCCAAATTCCGCTAACGCTAGGCCCGGTGCCTGTACTTACTCAATATAAACATGTAAGTGACATATATAAGAAGTTATTAACATTTTACTCTTTTAAACAACTACAACACATGCATATTTAAAGAAATGCATACTAAACAAAGTTTACAAGCAACTTATATGATTTCAACATTACTTGTAATTGTTTACAACCAATTTATATACAACAACATCCATTCATTCATTTCCAATTAGTTTGCATTCACTAATTTACATTCACATTTGTTCACTTTCAATTCAAATCAATTTCCATTCAATTTAAAGTTACTTAACTTCCAAGTTGAATTTAATTGCTTTAGCTTTCAATTTTATTCATTCAATTGCATATGAATTTCTATACAATCAATTAACAATAATCTAACAACCAATGTATATCTAACACAACCAAATTTAATTTACTTCACATTCAACATTCATATTCACTTTGTTAACCTTCAATTTGGTTTAACATTCAATTAGCCTTAAATGAATCAACATTTATATCCATTATTCTATATCAATTCATTACATTCGATTGATTTACATTCAATTCATTAGCTCAATTACCAATTTATTTTACAAATAAAGTAGAATCTTCTTTATATTACTCAAGTTCATATCCACTTAATGATTTTATTTCATTAATTCATTTTGATACCAAAATCAACTTTATTCAACATCACTTAAGTTATATTCCTTTTAAACATCATTTGTTTAACTTAACTTATATTTCCATTTCAACTACATATTTAATCCGGTAAAAACCCAGTTCAAATTCCAACTCCAAAGTAAATTTTATTCGACTTTTACCAAAGTCAATCTTATCACTTATTCAGATCCATACTTCGTTCTGCTTAACAAAGTTGTTTAACCATTTTAATAATTGGTTTTACTTACATTTTCACATTTAATAAGTTATAAAACTTATTATTCAACTTCCAAATCTGATTTAATTTATTTAACTTCCTTTAGTTAAATTTCACATCATATATTTGATCATGCTAATTCAAATTTACTTCAACTTCACCAAAGTTAAAATCTTTATTATCTCATATTATAAGTCCAAAACTTGATAACTTATATTCATCAAGTTCAACTTGGATTTTAATTTCAAATTTGTTTATCACAAAAAAAATTAATTTCAATTTACTATGGTAGCAAATCCATCACATAGAGACTCGAAAATGATACTGATGTTGCTGCAGGCCTCACCTTTATTATTTCCCAGCACAGTAGTGAATCCAATGCTTTAAATTCTTTCAAAATTTCTTTTATTTATAAATCACATTTACAAATCTTGCTTATATAATTTCACTATTTAACTTTATTTATACAAGATTATTCCACAATTGCAAATCATTTCAATTATAATTCTATACTTATACAATTGTTGCTCTTATATAATTTATTCTTTCACAATTGTTACTTTTATTCAGATTATTCAAACAACTTTGATTCACTTATATATTTTCTTACATTTTCAACAATCAAACCATTCAATTTATATACACTTCAATGATTTCTGAAAAATTATTCCTTTATATATAAAATATAATCGAGGTAAAATTATTTCATTTACCCAATTTAAAATGATACTATGTCGGTTTATCTCGTTTAAAAGTTTAGAAACCCCTATCGACGACAGTTAGCTAAACTGCACCGACCATAATTCATAAACAATCAACTGATAAGTCAACACAATACAAAACAATTTTATATTCACTAACAAATACGTGCTTATATCTATTATTACCCTCAAACTCATTCTAGAGTACTGCTGACTCAATCTCTAATGAGTAATTCCCAACAGAGCCAAGGTTGTCACTTAACCATATGCTCTGATACCATATTGTAACATAACGATTTTGTCGCGATCCGAAGGTCGGCATTCTTACGTCCACTGTATCAAATGCCGCATAATCGAATGCCGGAAAGCCGAATTGTTGAGTTATAAAGAAGAGGTAGAAGAAAAAGACAGAAGAAATAAGAAAATGATAGAACAGAAACAATATCAGAATCTCACAATCGCAGCGGAACAACATATAATATATAAATGAATAATCTTTAAAACAAAGAACTATATCAGTTATTACATTACATTTTCATCAAAGTGTACAACAACAATATACAACACAATACAAGAATGGACAATTATACAGACATGTCCCTACAAGTGAATTATACAGCGGAAAGATAATATCATATACAAGTAATACGCCTCGCCATCCAGCTCGCCACTTGAGCTCCATAGCACTTCTGAATCCAGAATGACCTGATAACCTGACTCTAGACTACCCGTGTGGAAAATTATGGGCACCCAGAGTTTAGGAAGAGAACAATAAACTCCAGGTCAGTCATGGGACTGGTGTGAGAACTTAAAACAGTTATTTATCTTTTAAAACAACAACAACAAGGAAAGTGGACAAATATATGCAATGCTTTCGGAAAATGAAACTACCATAAGGCTTTCCCGCACACACACAATGCAAATGCAGAATTGGAGGAGATTTCTCCTTATGATAATCAAAGATGCTTACTACGCAAAAAAAATCAATTTTGATATTATTATTAGTGCATAGTGTAGAAAGTATTTCGAAAATAAAATATAAATCTTAGCCAGCATAGACATTTCGAACTATGCCTACTATAGCTACCATCCAACAGTGGGGCGCCACCATAAGTGAATGGCAAGTTCTACAACTAAAACCGTACAAGGCTCGTATTATTTTATTTGGATTTCCAACAAATGGTCAGGCTAAGAAACTTCCTACTGTCAATGGGATCACCTCTGGCGGGACGTCCCGAGAACTTAACCAGCTCTCTGCCAACACAAGGCCGGGTTACCTTTGTCACTAGGTAACTACTACACGAATATGCCACCCCCCGGTCCTTTGGGACCTTTATCCGAGGGTCCTCTATCACCAAGCAACGACTACACCGAAAAATGGGATTGGAGCAACCACATAGGTTAAGCATCAGGGCTCCATACCTGACACCACCCTTTTCCAGAAGGAAATGACATACCCTAAAGGGAGCGACCCTCATAACCTTGCCGCATATTCCTGTTTCGACCATTTCCGGGGTGTGAGGTCCGATGAAGTCTGGTCCAAAAAGCTACGCTTTTTCACAAATCCACGCTTTGATCAACAAATGATCAATAAATAATCATCACACAGCAACACTCAGCATGCCACATTACCAAATTGGGAATATATCGCTGATAACCTTCAACTACATAACCTCTGAGCCCGTACGTCTCAGAGAAGGGTGTTAAGCTAAGAGAATAAATTCTCCGCCACCAACAGAAATGTATTTGAAAGAAATCTACTTTATATCTCAAAATGTAATGTCAGACACGTAACCATACAAGTCTTTTCCGAGCTTGAACAGAACCGAAGGCACTTCAAAAGAAGCCCTTGCAATCCGGGTATTCACAATCCCGATCGAATTTTCCATCACAAAGGAAATCTCTATACTGTAGCTAACGGTGCATAGACAATCGATAGGCCATCCTATCATTTTCACAAATACCCGGTCTTCAATACCGGTCTTCAATGCTATCCATTACGTCGTATCACTATTCTGAATCGGTAATCCGAATAACGAGCGCAATAATCTAAAAATAAGTGAGCATTCAATTTCAACCAATTCACAACAAATAGCCACTGAAGGGTCAATATTGATAGTCGGTTATTTAACTATCAATCAATATTCACAACATAACCCGATTTCAAATAATTTCCCAAATTATTTATTTTCAAAAATACCTTTACAAGATATAATGTCCACACTTCAACCATTTGAAAGCCAATTTCAAATCAATTTACACCCTTACAACTTTCATTCCAAAATGGTTCATTTAAACCAATTAAATAAATCCTTACCGATTTATTAAATTTACGTTCCAATCCGTAAATTTATTTCCACACTTTCAAAAATAAATTAATGTTTATTTTTAAACAAATTTCGCTTATAAATTTCCATTGCGAATTTACATTTCCAAAATATCTATGAATATACGATTTCCAAATCGATTTCTAATATTCATTTTCAATTTATCTTTAAAAGATAAAATCTCAAACATTCACTTCATATTGAAAAAACATTTCCATACTTATTTAATAATAAGTAATTCACCAATCTATTTATTTTCAACATTTTGAAAATATTCAATATACTTAAATCCAAATTAAGTATATATTTTATTCTTTAAGGAAAACATCCTCTTAAACACATTTATTTGAGTCAAAATGAATGTTGCGTAAAACATCATTACAACAACTCAAAATCACTGGTATGGGGATTCGAAATTAAGATAGATATATAAACCCCAATACTATACAAAACTTTTCCTTTCGGAAATCATTTACTATAACAACAGTGTTATAGTCCACCATTCCCTTTTCTTCTCGAAAACGTCTATTTCAACAATGAATGTTGAAATCTATGGTTTCGATACTTAATACATTTTAAAACATTTTTGAGTTGTTTTAATTTCTATTTAAAATATCACTTTCCCAAAATATCTCTTTAATATATTATTCGCCATCCAAAATCGTGAATATATTTCATTTACCAAATTTATCATTTCTACATATTTTATTTAAAGGATTATCCACTGTCCCAAAATCATGGATATATTTCCTTTAATAAGTTATAATAATTAAACTTATTAAAATAAGTCGATTTCGGATTTATAAAACAACGTTTATAAATTCCATTTATATTTATAAAAACTTCGATTTATAAATCTCCTTTATTAACCAATTTAATTTATAACTCAATTTTATACCAAAAATCTAATTTATAAGTTAATTACTTATAAATATTTTATTTTACCAAAAATCTATTCATTTTATAACTTCACAAGTTATAAATCTATAGATTTCACCTACTTATGAAATCCATTTATACTTCATTTTAATACTTATAAAAACTCGTTTATAAGTTCAATATTTTTAATTTATAAATATCAATTTTATAAATCTTTTATATAAATCATTTGTAATAATTCAAAAATCCCAATTTAACCCATTTTATAAAAAATCAACTACTTAACTCAAAAATCACATTTTTGTTATATTTCACAAAAATCAAATTTTTTATAACATAAAAATTTCAACGTTTATTTATTTAAAATGGATCAATTCCAAAATTAAATTTTATTATGAATTCTCAACTTAAATTTTCAAAAATCAAATTTTATTTATTTTCGGCATCTAACGACACCAAAAACATATTCGGCTAAAATTTAGCCTTTAACGATTTCAATCACAAAGATAATCACGCAGATTATAAATAGATCAACACATAACATTGAAGACAATTCAATCATTTGAGGAATCCAGTTGGATCCCTCCAACTTGTTTCCCTGCATCCAAAGATATTAGCACAATACCAATTTCGCTTCAAGACGAAATATCGCGGTATATGAGATTTATAAAATACTATCCGCTATTATGCGGCGCAATAGGGTCTCATCCGCTATATAATGCAGGAAAATCAACTCCAAGTACATAATAATACCAATTCCATACAAGTTGGAATTATCGCGGTATATGTTTTTAATAAATAACTCCGCTTAATATACGGCGTATAATGTCTATTTAACACAATAGATAACAAATTATCATTCAATCACACAATCAAGCAATTTTAAATCTAATTATTTAAAATTTAAATAGAAACAATTCGATTGAGTGAGAAGTTCTCACCTTGAGTTTCCGATAATAGTTGTAGCGTTTTATTTCGAATAAAATTAAACGTGCGTTTAATTTTACCTAAAAATTTCACTAGCTCCAAACGATTCCAAACCAGCTCCATTGCGTGGTGCTCGTCAAAACGAAGCCAACGCAACTTGTTTCGTAATTTTTCGACCTCGTACGAATAAGATATAGCATTATAAAGTTTGACGATTTTATAATATAATAATTTTTACAATTTATTTTATATTTTCAACCTTAGGCAAATCTGGACCGTTAGATTTTGAGACATCAGATCCTGGCCGACCCCCCCTTCTTCTCCACACACACGTTGCTCCAGGAATTGAACGCAACCGAAACCCATAAGCACGCCACCTAGGGTTAAACACCATGGCCTCCACGCTCGCTTCTGCATCGATCAATTACTACCACTTCACTCCCCTCGACAAGAGCTACCCATGGCAGCAACATCAAGGAGCCCGGCCCCTCCATGCTCCCTAAAATTGCGTGCGAACGGCAGCACTTAGCTCGTGATTTGCCGACGATCTACTACACTTCAGACGATCTTGGCCGTTGGATTTGTAGAACTCAGTGCTCTCTACAATATCGTAGTTGAAATTTCTTCGAATAGATGAACGGATTGGAAGATTTTGAGGAGAAAAGATAGATGACTTTCGGCCATTCATAAAGATAATGGCGGCCGGCTATAGAAATTAGGGTTTTGTTTATTTCTTTTGCAACTGAAAACAATAAAGGCCTTTTATAGAAAATTTCCAAATTACTATTCATCCAAAATTTTCCCAACTCCAAATCTCGAACGGTGGCTGGCGTTTCTAGGGTTTACCCCGCATTCGGGACAAAATGGAATAGGTTTCGGAAGCTAATTTGATCATCTGTGCGAGTTATGGCAATAAACGATCAAATTTAAATTAAATCGATTTAAACTAATTTCTATGCGTTTTGGCTTGCCCCGGACAAACTGTAAATCCTATTGACACAAAATTTGAAACTATATAATAATATAACATTACAGATCCGATGAAACTAGTTTCGTCGAAATCCGAGACTGTTTGAAAAATGGCTATCTTCACTAGTCGTTTAAATATTAAAATATTCAATTTTCACAAAATAACTTTTAATTCAATTTTAAAAGTTCAAACATTGTTCTAACTCCAATATGATTTAATATAACTTTATAAATCATTTTTAATCACATTAAACCCAATTTCAAATTATTTACGCAATTTCAAATATTAAAATGTCGATTTAATTATCCAATTAATCTAAATATTCAAAAAATAAATTATTCGACTTACGAATTTTACTTGTTAATATTTAAAATCAATTAAATATCTAAATTTAAAATGACGGAAATTCTGGGTCGTTACAACTACTATTGTTTTATTTTCCACTGCGAGTTATTCTGATCTATCTATGTCTGTGATTCTGTGATTGGTTTTATTTGCTCCAAATTTTATTACAATCTACTATTTTGAATTATTCAAGTCAGAATGTTCCAAGATAGTGGGTCGTTACATTTGGTATCAGAGCTAGGTTTTAGGCAAACCTTAGCATGCAGAGCAAAAACTCATTAGAGATAGGATAGAAATACCCTAGAATAAGTGAAATCTATCTTAGAATCCCTTCTTTGTGAGAGAACGTATTTTAAAGTATAAAATGATTTTCAAATAATTTTCAAAGGATTTTCAAAATGTACTTTTACAGAAAAACTTTTCTTGCTTTGAAATCAAATTTTTTCTTAACTTCCTTCTTTTCCTTATCCACCTTTTATTAATGTCTTTGTTTAGGACATTCGTTCAAGTTGAATCTAATTTTATCTTATCTTATCTAATCTTGTCTTTGTTTCTCAATTACCTCTATCCTAAAATTCATTCTTGATTTTTCAGGATGAGTCATAGGAACGCTAGAGGTAGGGGTCGTGGTATTGCCCCAGCTTCTGAACCTGCTGCACCAGTCAGGTTCACGAAACTATGTAAGGAATACACTGAGCTTGGTGGCACCAAGTTCACCGGATCTGAGAGTAGTATTGATGCCCAACAGTGGTTTAAGGATTTGGAGAGGATTTTCTTCGCTCTTGAGATCACTAATGCCCAGCAGCGTTAGTTGGCAGCTTGGCAATTGAAAGGAGCGGCCTTGGATTGGTAGGAGTCTGTCACAGCTCACACTGCTGAGGATTACATTTCTTGGGAACAATTTAGGTATCATCTTCTGTTTGTCTTGAATTTGGTTCAGTTTCTTTTTTTGAAATCTGGCTCGTGTTCTTTATCATGCTTTAGGGATGCTTTTCTTGTGAAATGGATGCTCGAGGCAGGAAAATCTTTGTTGTATCGGGAATTCATGGATTTGAAACAGGTGATATGTCTTTTGTTGAATATGAGAGGAAGTTCAATGAACTTTCTAAGTTTGGCTTTAATCTGATTGACACTCCTCTCAAGAAAAATGAGAAGTTCATTGCTGGTGCCCGTCCGAAGTACTATGATGGTCTCATGGCTCATGTGCATAGTCCTTTCATCACTCTAATGGACATGGCCATTAGATACGAGAATCCTACTACTAAGGATCCTCCAGCTTCTCGTTCTGCTTCATCTCAGTCATTTTCTGGTAATCCTAGGAAGAGGAAGCCCAACTTTCGCCATCAGAAGAGGAATCAGAACAAGACTCCAGGGTTGGGATCATGTTCTTCGCAGAGGCAGTCTGTCGATCTATCTGCCATTACTTGTTTCAGATGTAATCAGAGGGGACACTATGCTAATAGCTGTCCTACTTTAGTTGGTGTTGCTATCCCTCCTCCAGCTCAGTTGGCCAGGCATGATCTTTGTCACATTTGTCTGCAGCCTTGCCATTTCAAGAAGGACTGCCCTACTTGGCAGAAGGGCAAGTCATCGGGTATTTTTGCTGTCACTTCTGCATCTTCACCAGCCCACCTCTTGCACCTGTACCTGCTTCTGCTCCTAGTGATAACCAAGGTACACTTCAGGGAACTTTTTCTTTGTTTAATTTTCCTATCCGTGTTCTATTTGATACTGAAGCTTCCCATAGCTTTATCTCTGTGGTCTTTGTAATAAATTTGAGCATCTTCTTTCTCCCGAGTTTGCTTCTATGCCTTTGTGTGTTTCAAATCCTATTGGTGGTCCTGTAAATCTTAGTAGGATTTGTAAGCAAGTGAAGCTTCTCTATCTTGATCACCGTTTCAGTGATGATTTCTATGTTCTGGGTTTTGATGCTTTTGATCTATTGCTTGGGGGTGATTGGCTGAAGAGACATGATGCCTATATCTCTTGTATTACTCGAACTATTTATCTTGTGGACGATTTCGGTAATTCTTTGGTGATTTAGTGTAGATTGCCCCAGCATTTTGCTGGCAGCTTTATTTATTCTCTTGATGCTTCTCCTGGTGATATTCTTTTGACTCCTATAGTCAAACTCTATCCCGGCCTATTTGGTGAAGTCGTTTCTTTACCTCCTAAGTGGGAAATTGATTTCTGTATTGATCTTATTCCTGGATCTCGACCTATAGTTCTTTCTTCTAGAAGAACGGCACCCCGTGAGAAGGTTGAGTTAAGGAAGCAAACTGCGGACTTGATCTCCAAGGGTCTGATCAGACCTAGCCATTCAGAATGGGGAGCAGTAGTGGTTTTCGTCACCAAGTCCAATGGTTCTTTGAGGATGTGTGTTGATTATAGGGAGTTGAACAGATATCCTATGCCTTGCATTAATGATATGTTTGATCAGCTCCATGGAGCTACCGTTTTCTCTCAACTTGATCTTGCCGTAGGTTTTCACCAGCTCAGAGTTGCTGAGGAAAGTATTCCCAAGACTGCTTTCCGTACTAAGAATGGTTTTTATAAGTGGTTATTTATGCCTTTTGGTTTAACTAATGCTCATTTTTTCTTTGTTGATCTGATGAATCGTGTTTTTTGAGATGTGCTTGACAAGTTTGTTCTAGTCTTTGTTGATGATATCCTAGTCTTCTCTAAGACAAGAAATGAGCATGAGTCCCATTTTAATTTTGTTCTAGAGACTCTTAGAAATCATCAGTTGAAGGCTAAGTTCTCGAAATGCCATTTCTGGAGTGATGAAGTCCGATTTCTCGGGCATATTGTTTCTAGTAATGGAGTTTTGGTTGATCCAGTCAAGATCGCTGCGACCAATGTAAGTCTTTCCCTTCTTCTCCTTCCGTAATTTGATCATTCTTTCTTTTCTGTGGTCCTTATTTCTCCCTATTCTGTTACAGGATTAGGAAACTCCTAGGACTCCAACTGATATTCGTAGTTCTCTGTGCCTTGCTGGTTATTATCGGAGATCCGTCGAGAATTTTGCTTGGATTTCTGTACCTCTCATTGCTTTAACTCGAAAGAATGCTAAATTTATATGGAGTGATAAGTGTGAAGCTGCATTCAATGAGTTGAAGCGTAAGCTTACTTCCGCGCTAGTGCTTACCATTTCGAATGGAAATGAGGGATTAACGGTACACACTGATGCTTGTCGTGAGGGTTTGGGAGCTGTTTTGATGCAAGATGGGAAGGTGATTTCTTATGCTAGTCTCCAGTCGAAGACCAATGAGGCCAATTATGCAGCTTATGGCCTGGAATTGCTTGCTGTAGTCTTTGCTTTGAAGCTTTGGAGACATTATCTTTTGGGTGCTAAGTTTGAGCTCTTTACGATCATCAGTCTTTGAAGTATATCTTCACCCAAAAGGATTTGAATCAGTGTCAGGTCTATTGGGTTGAGTTTCTTGCTTCTTATGATCTTGACATTAGCTATACCCCTGGGAAGGTTAATGTTGTAGCTGATGCTTTGAATCGGAAGAAGGCCATGTTGTCTTATCTTGTTGTTTCTTCTTCTCCTCTTTTGGATCCTATCATTGCTAAGCAGGACGACGATGAGATGCTTAGGCGTATGAAGGAGAGTGTTCGTAGGAGAGTTGGTAGTAGTAGTCCTGATGGCAGTGGAGCTCAGATCGATGATAAAGGTATTTTGAGGATTAATATTTGGATTTGTGTCCCGGATGTTGATGGTTTGAGGCAAGAATTACTTCGAGAACATCATCGATCCATACTTTCTATTCATTCTGGTGTGTCGAAGATGTATTAGGAAATGAAGAAGCTTAATTGGTGGAAGGGTGTGAGGCAGGATATCTCTATCTTTGTTAGTAGGTATGCAACTTGTCAACAAGTCAAGGCAGATCATCAGAAGACCCCTGGTTTGTTGCAGCCCCTTGAGGTTCACAATTGGAAATGGGAACAGGTTTCCATGGATTTTATTGATGGTTCACGGAGGACTCAGAGTGGTAATGAGAGCATCTGGGTTATTGTGGATAGATTGACCAAATCAACTCATTTCATTCTGGCCAAATCTACTCGTTCTGCTTCCAGTCTGGCTGAGATTTTTATGAGGGAGATTGCTCGTCTTCATGGTGTTCCTATCAGCATTGTTTGTGATTGGGACCCTATCGTCACCAGTCAGTTTTGGAAAGATTTCCAGGAATCTTTGGGTACTCGTCTGAATCTGAGCACTGCATACCATCCGCAGACCGACGGTCAAACGGAAAGATTGAACCAGATTCTCGAGGATCTTCTTCGTGCTTGTGTTCTGGATTACGGAGAATCTTGGGAAGATCATCTCTATCTTGTTGAATTCATCTATAACAACATTTATCAGGTGTATTGTCAGTCTGCTATTTTAATCTTATCTTAAACTTTTGTCCATTTCATTTCGTCTTTGAATTCAGGCTAGTATTGAGATGTCTCTGTTTGTTTCCCTTTACGGAAGACCTTTTGATCTTCATCTTGCTGGATTGACTCCGGTAATCGTTTGGTTCTTGGTTCTGATGTGATTTTAGAAGCTTCTAAGAAGGTTGAGGAGATTAAGAGGAAGATGAGGATTGCTCAGGATAGGCAGAAGAAGTATGATGATTGTCGTAGGAGGAGTTTGCTGTTGGTGATTTCGTTTTCCTTAAGGTCTCTCCCTTAAGGAATGTGATTCATTTGGTCATAGAGGGAAGCTTGCTCCTAAGTTTGTTGGTCCTTTTCCGTATCTCTGAGAGGATTGGTTCTCTAGCTTATCGTTTGGATTTCCTTGAGAAGTTTTCTGGGATACATAATGTATTCCATGTTTCATATCTTCGTCGATATCTGCGTGATCCACCTTTGATTGTCCAGCCTTCTACTCTTGAGAGTTTGGATATTGCGCCTAACCTTACTGTCGAGAGGACGCCACTTCGTATTGTCGAAAGAAGTAAGAAGCAGCTAAGAAGGAAATCTGTCACCCTGGTCAAAGTGCAGTGGAGTACGGATGATCGGGATTATACGTGGGAGACGGAGGAGAGCATGCGTGCTTCGAATCCGGAATTTTTTGTTTCAGGTACTATTTGCTTTCTATCTTATATTTCCTTGTTTTCGTGTCTCGTTCCTTTTCGAGGACGAAATGTTTTGAGTAGGGGAGAGCGTAACAATCCATAATTTTAATAAATATGTTTAATTCAATTTTAATTGAAACTTTGATTTTTAATTATTTGAAATTTGAAATTTTGGAATTTTCCAATATAACTTCGGATTTTGTTTATAAATTATTTTCCAAATACAATAAAATAAACATTTTCTGAAATTTTTATATTTTGATCAACTGAAAGTCAAAGTTTGACCATAGTTGAAAATTTTAAATTTGAATTTTTAATTTCTAGTCCTTTTCTTTGAAACTATATTTGATTCTGATGTTTGTGCTGCTTTTCGTTTCATGAAATTCCGTTTTATAATTTTTAAATTTGATAACTTTTAGTGTTTTACACACGATTATTTCAGCATTTTTCTATTTATTTTCTATTATACATTTTCTTACTTCATTACATTTCATTTTTCATATTCTATTCTCTATTTTATTTTTATTTTTCCATTTTCTATTTTCTTTTAATTGATTTTTAGGCTTGGAAATTCAAAGAGTCCTTGGTTTGTTTGCTTGGAAATCAAGCAGGCTCTTCATTTTCTACCTCTTCAATTCCTAGCCGTTCACAACCTGTGAAGGTCCGCAAATCCATACCCCTTTTTAGCTGGAAAAATTCGACAACAATTCAGCCCAAAAAGGAACAAGTGTACGAGTGTTTAGGGTTAAAAAAGAAAGAGGTATAAGAAAAAGAAAATAGAACAATAACAGAATCTCACATTTCGCAGCGGAACAAATATAATAGATAAATAAATATCTTTAAACAGAATCACTATATCAGTTATTACATTACATTGTCAGAGTTTACAACAACAAACAACGGAAAAGAAATATTACATATATAAGTGATACGCTTCGCCATCCAGTTTGCTCTTGATCTCCACAGCATCTCTTAATCGACTTCGCTCCAGAATAATGATAATCTGACTCTAGGCTGCCCGTGTGGAAAAATTGTGGGTACCCAGAGTTTGAAAAGGGAACAATAAACTCCAGGTCAGTCATGAGACTGGTGTGAGATCTTAAAAACAGTTATTTTCACAAAGAAAGGAAAAGAACGCTATGCTTTTGAAAAATGAAACTACCATAAGGCCTCCCGCCACACACACAATGCAAACGCAGAATTGAAGGAGATTTCTCCTTATGATAGTCAAACATGCTTAATACGCAAAAACTTTTTAATATTATCATTAGTGCATAGTGCAGAAAACATTTCGAAAGTATAATATTAATCTAAGCCAGCATACAACCATTATTGTATGCCCACTATAGCTACCATGTTCAATAGCAGGTTACCGCCACATTCCATGGCAGGTTATACAACTACAACCGTACAGAGTGCGTATTGTTTCTTTGGATTTCCAACAAATGGTCAGGCTAAGGAACTTCTTACTGCCACATGGGTACGCCTCTGGAGGGACGTCCCGAGAACCTACCTGGATCTCTGCCAACACAAGCCCGGGTTACCTCTGTAACTAGGTAACTACTACTCGAGTATGCTATCCCCCGGTCCTTTGGGACCATTATTCGAGGATCCTCTATGCCAACAACCACAAAGAAAAGTATTTGCGGTAACCACAAAGGTTAAATATCAGGGATACATACCTGACACCACCCTTTTCCAAAAGGAAATGACATATCCTAAAGGGCGCGACCCTCATAACCTTGCCGCATCTTTCCTGTTTTGACCATTTTCGGGTGTAAGGTCCGACGAAGTCTCATCCACAAGGCTACGCTTTTCACAAAGTCATGCTTTGATCAACAAATGATCAGCAGCACTTCGTATGTCACATTACCAAATTTGGAATATATCACTAATATCCATCAACTACATAACCTCTGAGCTCGTACGTTTCAGAGAAGGGTGTTAAGCTAAGAGAATAAATTCCCTGCCACCAACAGAAATGTATTTGATAGAAATCAGTTTTATATCTCAAAATGTAATGTCAGACACACATCCATACAAGTCCATTCCGGGATCGAACGGAACAGAAGGCACTTCAAAGAAGCCCTTGCAAATCTGGATATTCACAAATCACATCCGGAATCCCCATCACAAAGGTAATAAAATCTCTGTACCGGAGCAACCCGGTGCAGAGACATTCGATAGGTAATCCTTTCATTTTCGATAATACCCGGTCTTCAACATCATCTTCAAATGCAATCCCATTTCGTTGTATCGTTATTCGGAATGGGTTTTATGACACAAAGTCCTCTCCCGGTTAAACCGAATAAAGAGCGCTTATTTTGAAAATAAGTGTTACATTCAGATTTCAACAAATCACAACAATTTTCACTTTGATCTTTTAAATAAAAGATCTACCACAATCACAAAGGTTCGATGTGGTTTTCGGATATTCACTTGGAATCCAACCCCCGGTCGCATAGAAATTCAAATGCCATAAAAAGGCCAATATTGATAATCGGTTATTTAACTATCAATCAACGTTCACAACAATTGCAAGGATTTAAATAATTTTTCCCTCAATTACTATTTTCAAAATATCTTCGCAAGATATATATTTTAAACACTTCAACCATTTGAAAACAAATTTTAAACCACTTTTCACTCGCAGAATAAGATTCCCGATATTATTTATTTCCTCTGAGAGTCTGCTGAGTTCAAATATTTAAAAAAATTCAATTCACTTATCCAAAATATACTTGGAAATATTTAGAATAAAAACTATTTTAAAAGTACTTGCTTTAATATTAGTTATGAAAATAATATTATACTAATATCGCATATAAAACTTCAAGTCCAAAACAAATTTTAAAATAAAATTAATAGATAGGATATAACCATTTAAATATCCAATTTCTAAAACAAATATCAATTTAGCTTTTAAAATAATCCCTTCTATAATTAGTTAAATAAATCTTTATTTTAGAGGTTTAAGACAATCCCAAAAATAATTTTTCCAACAATATTCTTCCTAAACAATTCCAAGAACTTTTAATTTATACTTCAAAAACAACTTTAAAATATACTCGGCTTTCCAGGGAAGAATTGTCTTTCCATTTATGTTAATTAATAAATCGTCTCGATTTATTTTAATTTAAATTCCGAATCTGTAAATTTCTTTTCACGTCTTTAAAAATAAAACAAGGTTTTTTTAAAACAAAATTCCCTTGGACTTCCAAATATCCACTATCAACACCAAATCAATTTTAAAATTGATTTCCAAATTTTATTTTAAACACCAAATCAAATTTCAAATTGATTTCCCAAAGATTTATTTTAAAACACCAAATCAATTTTTTATTTGATTTACGAATTTATTGCCTTTAAAAATAAATTCCTTTATTAAATCCTTTCCCATTTTCTTGGAATTTATTCAATGGGATTTCACTATAGATTTTCTACTTAATTTAAAAATCTAATTTTATTTATTTCTGGTATCTTACGACACCAAAAATATATTCGGCCAAATTTTCGCCTATAATGATTTCAATTACGATATAATCACACAGAGATTATCAACACACAACATATGAAATAAATTCAATATTTGAGGAATCCAGTTGGATCTCGCCAACCTGTTTCCCTGCATCCATAGACGTTAGCACTACAATTAAATACCAATTCCACTTCAAGGTGGAATATCGCGGTATGTGGGATTTATAAAATATCATCTGCTATTATGCGGCGCAACAGGGTCTAAACTAATATAACTCATAATAAATTAATCATCCAAGCACACAATCAACATCAAATTTAATTATCACAATTCAACCATTAATCAATAACTGAAAATTTTCAATTATTATTTTGAGTGAGAAGATCTCACCTTTAATTTCGCATGCAACCCATTTCCAATCCAGTTAGATTTCTTCAAAGAATTAGACCTTGATTTTAATTTGCAGCCCGTTCTAATTTTAATTCCATGCCCTTTGTAATTTTGTGTTCAATGCCACTGATTTTTCGATTTTTGGACCTCGTATGAAGTTGACATGGATTAATAAACTTTGAAATAAATTAACTGAAAATTAACTTAAATTATATTTGATTTTTTTTCCACATAAATTAAAATACAAATAAGTTTAACTGTTCTCACAAGAAAATGGTTTGGCCGCCTCCTTCACTAACATCGACCACATCCACCAAATCGCGACCACCCCGATACACCAAAACGTGACCTCCTCTCCTGTTCGTGACAGTCGCGAACATCCACTACCACCGAGCTCACGCGCGTGCTCCAATTTTCTCCACCACTCATCAGAAGTCGCTCAAAGATGACGTGCTCGAAAATCCTAAATGAACCCAACCCTAAATCACACGAGAACCAACGCCCTCTGCCTCGTCCCCTTCCTCCTCCCTACGCGCGTGCGTATGCGAGCGTAAAACTTATGAGATTTACAATCTCACTGACGCCGCCTATATCCTTTGCGCTCGTCTAGGAGAAGTTGCGACTCCTCTAAAACTCTACTGCTCGAATTCCATCGCCACCTTCCTATGCTTGCCTTCCCATTCGTTGTACCACCTCCACTAAGATGGAAATCATGATTTAAAATCGCATGATTTTTCTTATATGACAAATTCGAACTGCTCGTTTGAGAAAGAGGAAGAAAGGAATAACATGATTTTGATTTTAAGAAAGCACGATCTGTTTTTCTTCTGTCTTGTGCTGATGTCGAAAGATGGGAAATGGCGTGTTATAGAAGTAATAGGCAGGGTCAATTCATAGGGTGGCTGATGGGAAGGAATTTTGACTGGGAAAAATATATTATATTTAAATTTTAAATTTAACTTGTCTCGAATTTTGTAACCCAAAAATTTAACCTCCAATCGAGGCGTGCCGCTAGGCATTTATAATGTTATACCCTATTCCGAATGCATTGGAAAAGGTTCCGAGTCCAAGTTCGATCGTATGGAAAAGATAGCTTTTTGAACCCAACTACTAAATTAAATTTCGATTTAATTTTCAACACGTTTGCTTATCGTACGGCCAAACGACAACCCCAAACATTACGAAAATTGAAATCCAATAATAACACACTATTACGGATCCAATAGAACTGGTATCATTGAAATCAGAGACTGTGCCTCGGAAGGCTATTTTTAAATATCGATTTAAACGATAAATTTTCGAAACTGCACGAATCATTTTCAAATTCAACTCTAAAGCTTTTGTTATCTTCAGTGTTATCAATATAGATTTTTCAAGCCTTTAAATTATTTTAATTAGCCTAAAATTTAATATTTTAAATTTTTATCCAACATTAATAAATTAAATTCAATAATTTAATTGCCAAATTCATATTTATATTTGAAATTCATGTTAAACTAACCTTAAAATATTAAAAATCAATTAAATATTCCATTTCAAATGTTAAAAATTTCTGGATCGTCACACAACCCTTCCCCATAACCCTAGCCGCCACTCTACTTTGCAATTCACGTACAAAAAAGTTCCTCACATCTCAAATTCATTTGTTTCCTGAAGTGAAAAATTACAGTAAGTTCATGGCTCCTCCTCCTTCTCTTTTCTCTTTTCTTTTTCTCTTCTATTTTTTTTTCTCGTCCACCACCCTAGCCGACCTCATCTCACCTCTCCACCGCCAACATGATCGGCCTCCACCTCCTCACATCATCCCCATGCCATAGCCGTGGCCATCGATCAAAAGCCCTTCACCAAAATTTGAAAAAAATCCCATAGCCAAGCCTTCCTTATGCAAACCCTTCTTGTTTTCCTCGACCACACCTATTTCCACCACCTACTCCTCCTCCTCGCCTTGCTCTAGGTCGTACCACTCTGATTTGACCAGATCCAACCAAGTTTGGCACATAGGCTGAGCCACATAGCCCTAGGTCGAGCCCAAAAACTCCTCTTGATCAATGCTTATGCCTCTACTTGCTTTGCCTTCCATTTTTTATACCCTAGCCGTGCATTGATTGACCCAAAGACCACCTAACCGAGCCTAGCTTGCCTTTAAACATCATGGCCATGGCCGAGCTCAATTGATGGTGGCCGAGCCCCACTTGATTGATTAAAGAAAGCTTATGTCATTTTTGATTCATAATTCTCATTGTTTAATCCATATTTGTTTGTGTTAAATCATATACTTATAGTTGTTTTATTTATTTGATTACAAGATTTGAATTTGGGTGTTACTTCTTCTCGAATCTAGGCATGCCTTTTCGTGCTTTGCGGAGTTTGGATGTTGTGTTTTGAATTTGATCTCTAGCTTGAGAAAGTGAGTTATTCACTCTAGACAAATCGTAATTATATAAATGTGAAACAATGTCACTTGATTTGTAATAGTTGATATGCTATGTTATATGCTCACATCTGCCTGTTATCTGAAATTATATGATGATATTACCTGATTATATATCTGTTGTATCACGTGACATCATATGATATGTTTTACTGTTTATTTTATTTATTTTTTCTCACAATGCAAGTTCCCTGTAGAATAGAATCACTATGGGTTGAAATGATACATACTCAAATGGACATTAGAATAAGGGAAAATCGTTATGAGCTGAAATGATAGGCTCAAGCGACTTTTGTTTATTTTATCTGACTTGGGATTGCGGGTTTGAAATGATAGAACCTAGATTTTTCATTATAAATTACGGACTGAAATGATACATATCCGTATCACTTAACCTAGGTTAGAAAATTATATACAGACCCGTGGTTAATTTTAAATATTTTCTAAATATTTATTAAGTATTTTTGAAATACAAAATATGAAATCTATAAGTTAAATTGTATAAGCAAATTAATGATTAAAAATGTAAATTTTGATTTGACTTAATAATTGAAAATTTGGGGTTTAAATGGAATTTTAAGCTTAACTTAATGATAAGAATATTTATTTATGAAATGGGTATTTTAAATAAATTATTAAGTTATTTGTTGAAATAAAAGTTAAGCAATTTATAAAGTATTTGACTTAACAAATGAATTTTAATTTAAATTGGATATTTATTAATAAAATGCTATTTATTTGAAATTATAAGTCAAGTAATATCCAAATAAATAATTTTGAAAAGTGAAATAAGTTTGATAAGTAAAAAATGAGAAAACTTAAAGATATATTATTTTAAAGGGTATAGTAAAACTTATAACAGAAATTGTAGCGTTTTAGAAATGCTGTGGTTTAATGAACTATGTCTTGAATATACTAAATATACCTACAATAGCATTTCTGAAGATCTACAGTTTCTGAATTTGAACTATGTGTTGAATATACTAAATATACCTATAGTAGCATTTCTGAAGTGCTGCAGTTTCTGAATTTGAACTGCTTTGCAATACTAAATATACCTACATTAGCATTTTTAAAGTGCTGCAGTTTTTGAATTTGAACTGTTTAGGAATATACTAAATTACCTACCGTAGCACTTTATATGTGATGCTGTTTTTGAAATGACAATGTTTTTGAAATATTGTTATATCTATCGTAACATTTTATAAGTTCTGTTGTAGCTAAAATTTACAATGTTTTAGAAATTTTATAATTGGATGAATGAACTTAGGAAAGCTATAACTTTGAAATGAATATTATTTGACATTGAATTTAAATTGTTTAAATGAATATGTTTTGAAGTGAAATATAAACTATTTTTGAAATGTATAACCATGGATTATAATAACGTTGGGTTGTTAAAGAGACCGGATCAGATATGGGCATAGTCTCTGTCGATACCAAAAACCACTTTAACTACCGTGTACGCGGTGGAGATTGCAGAATGAAGTAAGATGGTGGTGACGTTCTATTGAGGTATGTATGTGGACCCGACTCTCGTGAGTTGGGATAAAGTGGCTAAAACATGAGCAATTCCAGGCTAGTGAGGTAGCTCCTCTTAGCGAACACACTTCTTCGTATGCCATTCTATTACTTTGTAATTGATATGGTGGCACCTTTGATTTTGAGAGTGTGGCTTGAGGTGGGCGGTAGTGGCTGCTATGCGTCACCACCAATCCAGATGCATAATTGGTATATCTACCCTGGCATTGTCTCGTTGTACCGTGTCACCTACCCTAGCGCGCCTTGTATGATTTTGGTTTTGTACCGTAGCCTATGGAGTATCCTCTAGAGGCTTCTCGATCAGGAGGGACTATGATACTGGATAGACTACTGCGACTATGTATGTGTTAAGGGGGATATGGGTAACGCCCTAACGCTATTTTAAAGTAAGTTTGCTTTACTTCTAGACATTATTATAACAACATATTTTACTACATAGTAAATAGTTTAACGGATCCTTGGAGGATGGCCGGTCCCAAGCATCCTTTAAGTTACTTGAACATTTATTTTATAGTTCACTTGAGTTGATTTACATTGTATAAGTATGTATGTCCTGACTCGGGTGTTTGTGTTTATTTTTCTTATGCCCGGGTCAGCCTGAGTATCAGCTTTGGAATTCGCCTTCAAGAGCTAGGATTTGCTAGAGATCATCATTTATCTAGTTGCTATCTATTTCTTTCAGTATTTTCTATTCAGCCATTGTGCTAGTGAACATTTATGTACTTGGATTTCTGTTGTATTTACTTTTCAGACTATGGTATTTTGTATTGTTTTGATACTGTGTTTGAGACTATGATGTAGTAGCTTCATGAACTACTACTGTTGTTTTATTTCCCACTGCGAGTTATTTTGATCTATCTGTGTCTGTAATTCTGTGGTTTTATTTGCTCCAAATTTTATTACAGTCTACTGTTTTGAATTATTCAAGTCAGACATGCGTGGTTTTATTTTCGATTTGAATGGTCCAAAATAGTGGGTCATTACACGATTTCAAATCTTTGAATTCAAATTCTCAATTAAATATTTAATTCTATATTGCTTCCAATCCATGTTTGAAATATCAGTTTAAATTACTCCAAATTCAATATATTTCAAAGTTATATTTCAAAAAAATTAATCATTCAATTCTGATAAATTTCATTTGTACTTCAAATTCAACTTTACAATTTCAATTTAATTCCTTTAAACAATCCCTTTAAACCAATTTCAATTTTAACATAAAATTTGAATTTCGATATTAATTCAAATTTATATAAATAAATTTTATTTCAAAATATCCTTTTACCAAATTCAAAAATTAAGGATTTGAAATCATTAAATTTAACCAATCCGGTGTCCGTATATAATTCTCTATCCTAGGGTCAAGTGATACAGATGTTTATCATTTCAATCCGCAATTATTTATAATTACAGATATATATCATTTCAATCTGCAATACGAATTTACTTAAAATCCATAAAATTGCTCGAGCCTATCATTTCAACCCATAACGATTTTTCCCTAATCTACAGATCGTTCGGGTATGTATCATTTCAACCCATAATGATTTCTTAATAATAATATTTAAGGGAACTTGCAGGGTGACAACAGTATATAATTTCACATAACATCCAATCATCCAATATCAAAAAAATCAAACATCCATCGCAATCATCATCCAATTCAACCAAATAAATTACACCCAATAACTAATTACCAACCCCGGGTATTTAACTAGCAATTTAAATTCAATAATAAATTAAATGGCTTTTTAATTCAAAATAATTCGAATTAACTAAAATGATGATTTAAATATACCAAATAGTAATAAATAAATTCCTAATCACATCACAAATTAAATTTAACTAACATAAGAAATTTTAGAAGATGTGAGTGGGTTAAAACACTCGCCTTTTGAATTCAAATCGATTAGAAATTCAAAATGAGGCCCAAAATTCAACCATCTCAGAATTCGACAAAACTAGCGCCAGAATGTCCGAAATTTCGATACGATCCTAGTGGAGAAAACCTTACCCAAATCCGAGTATGTAAGGAAAAATTAAGACAATTAGAAGTCAACGATTTAAAAAAAATTCATAATAAAATAAAAACAAAATAAAACTATAGCTACCTGACACGTCAGCAGCCAAGCCATGTAGAAAAACCCTAGGCATAACTTTTAATCGAGCAACATGAACAGGCTGCTACCTCGTTTCAAAATTTTTCTGCCTCTACATGCCACATCGCCAAGATCAGAGGTCATCGATGAACCACACACCCTAGGCTGCCTCTACTGCCAACATGCGACCATCTCCGGTCGCGATATCTGGACTCATCGTCGCATGCAAAACGACCACCAAAACATCGATTTCTGGTGAAATCGGTCGCCTGCGACAAGGCGTAACCATATGGGTGAACTCCGCTCGACCCCCTCTACATGCCCATGCCTTCCAATCGACTCCTCATCACAAATCCACCGTTGATCGCAGATGTGGCCTATGAACGGCCGAGAATGATTCATGAATTCTGGACAAACAGTGATTCAAATTGAAAAACGAATCACAATAGTGAATTACGCCCTTTGAGAGCTTCGAATTGATATATAATTTTTTTGGGTTTGAGGCGTTTGAATTTTTGACTTGATTTTGATTTGCAATTGAATTTGAAATTTGTTTGGTTTGTCTGCAATTGGAAAGGAGGAGATAGACATGAAATGTAAGCACTGAAATTAGAAATATGAGAAACAACTAGGATTTATAACAGGCTATTTATAGGTAGATCAGAAATAGAAAAGGATGGACCATATTGATTTTGAAGTTGAACGATAAATGACCCGAAAAGCCCGTTCTGCCTCTGGAACGAAAATGGATCATCCCATATATCAAAATAGACGTTTTTGATAATTTTAAACTTAATGAAATAGGTTTCATGTCAAAATTCCATCATATGAAGAAATTATGTTAAAATCATCTTATTTCAAATGGATTTCAATTAAATTAATTTCTACACGTTTCGGGTCCATACGATGAAACGACGAGTATGGTCGCTACGTAACTTGAAATCCTACAATAATTTACCGTTATGGATCCGATGAATCTGGTTTCATTGAAATCCGAGAAAGCTGCTAAAATGGCTATTTTTACATTAATTAAACTAATATTAAATTAATTAATCACCTTATTATTCAATATTTATAAACTAACCAATTTCATCATTTTTGATTACTTAGACATTTATAATCCTTTAAAACAAATTTATATATCAATGTTATTGAATATTGCACAATTTGCAGTATTTAATTTCAATAAATTCAGTAACTACAAATTAAAATTCCAATAAATCCGTTTATTTGACTTTCCGATTTATTATACAATCAATTGTTATCTTATGGATAAAATTATCATGTTGATATCTTATTACACTAATATTCTCCAATTTCATATTTATTTACATTAACGTAATATTTTATTACCTATAATTGCAATAAATCCTAATTATTATAATTTAAATTCCAATAATTTGATCAAACTAATTTTAAAGCTTCATATTCAATTAAGATTGCTCTAATAGCATAGCTAATATTTTTTCATCTCTCATTTCACTAATATGCTACAATTTCCATTTTTATTTATATTCTACTATATTTCAATTTTATTGAATTTTTGTCACCTATACACATTAATTATAATTTAGTATCCCAATTCATTTATGTATCTTGATTTCAATCTTTTATTAAATCAATTATCACCTTATGCATATAATTAACATTTCTATTCTTTTTATTACATTCATAATTTGGCAGTTATTGTATTAACTCATATTAATGTAACATTTAATTTCATTTAATTGCAGTTGATTAATTAAATTGGTAAAAAATAACAATTGTTCCCACAACTACATTTGAATGGTCAATTGCTCTTTAAATCCAATTATCACTTTATACATGTTATTACAATAATCTATTTACAATCTATACCAATTTTAATTCTTTAATATTTTTAATTAATTGGGATTTCATTTGAAGCAGTTATCAGTTACCTTAAATGAATACTATTTCATTTGATTTCGGTTATATTCTTATTATTAAATCATAAAATTTTGTTTTTTCCAACATTAAATTACAAAACCTTATTAATTTAACCATTTTTAATTAATGATAATTATGGGTCGTTACATGTGATAAACGAATTTGAATTCAAAATCAAGTTGAAATTGATAAACATAAGTGAAATGAGTTTTGGACTTATAATATGAAATAAAGATTTTAATTTTAGTAATGTTAAATAAATTGAATTGGATTTGAACTGGATTAGGTAAGTTATTGAAATGAAAATTAAACATAAGTGGTTAGTGATTATATAATATGAATTTGGAAGTTTAAATAAGTTGTATAACTTATAACATGGAAAAATGTAAGTAAAACCAAATATTAAAATGGTTAAACAATTTTTTTAAGCAAAAGAAAATCTGAATTTGAATAGTGATATGAAATTTGACTTAAGTAAAACTTAAATAAAATGACTTTAGAAATGAAATTTAACTCAAGTAAAGAAAAGAAACGAGCCAATGAAATGAGTTAACTAAAATAGAATTTGAATTGAAATGATAAATGAACTTCAGTTGTATAGTGAAAGTAAACGTAAGTGAGAAGAAAATGAAACATAACTTAAGTGATGTTGAATGAAGTTGAATTTGATATCAAAATGAATTAATGAAATGAAGTAATGAAATGAAGTAATTAAAGAATATGAATTTGAGTTATGTAATGAAATTCAAATTTAGCTGTTAAATGAATTAGCAATTGAATTAAATAAATAAGTTGATATAGAATAATGGATGTAAGTGTTAATTCATTAAAAGCTAATGAAATTGGAAATTGAATAATTGAATGAAAGTCAGTTAAACATTAAACCAATTGAAAGTAAATGTTTAAAACCAAGTTGAATATAACGAAGTAAATTAAATAAATTTGGTTATGATGAATATGCATTAGTTGTTAGATGGATGTTAGTTGGTTGTATGGAAATTCATATGAAATTAAATTAATGAAATTGAAAGTTAAATAATTGAATTCAAATTGGAAGTAAGTGAATCTAAATAGAAATTGATTTTGATCTGACTTGGAAGTGAAATAACTTGAATGTAAATTAGTGAATGTAAACTAATTGAATTGAATAGATGAATGTTAGTAAAAAAAATCAATGGTAATGAATCAAATGTGATTAAAGTTGAAAACAATTCAATGAATATCAATGAGAAATGAAAGTATGTTGATTTAGATATGGATGGATTGGTTAGATATTGGATGTTAGTTGGATGATAGTTGTTTGATGGTTGGATTTGTTGCATTTTCTATATTGGCATACATAGTTGTTGTATTGTTATATGTTATATATTGATATTCCTTTCTATATACATGTATTATTGAGTATTTAGTAGGTGTGGATGGCTTATGCTTCACAACTGGAGCTCGCTTTTGCGCTATATTAGCCGTATATTCTTGCTAATAATATATAAGGTACATATCTCGGATCACATATCATACTGTTTTAATTTTTTTTCCTACGGGATGCCTCATCCTCGATGATGAGATGTATATTTGTGACATATATATTGTTATGTTTTTTCCGGATCGAACCGCGCAAAGGAGGCTATGGCAATTTTTTTTTGAAAATTTAAGGCGTTAGAATTTTTTTTGGAAAAATTGGAGTACTTTGGACAACTAAAATTTTGATATTGAGTTAAAAGTTAAACGATATTAGTTGGTTTTGAAAAGAATAACTATGAATGGATTTGAAAATTTAGAAATTTTTTATAAGAAGTTTAACAAATGATCTTAGAAAGGTTAAAAGGTTAAATGAATTTGATATCTAGTTTGAACGAGTTGTTTTGAAAAATTAATGGATTTTGTAGCTTTTTCTCAGTTAGTAATTTCGAGGATGAAATTCTTTTAAGTAGGGGAGAATGTAACGACCTAGAATTTCAGTCATTTGAAATTGGAATATTTAATTGATTTTAAATATTCACAAGTTAATTTTATAAGTTGAATAAATTTTATTTCGAATACAATATTTAATTGGATAATTAAATTGTTAATTTAACACTTGAAATTACAGAAATAATTTGAATTTGAATTTAATGTGAGTGGAAATGATTTAAAATACTGTTTTAAATTCTATTTGAATTAGAATGAGTTGGTGAACTTTTAAAATTGATTTAAAAGTTAATTTATAGAAATGGGATATTTTAATATTTAATTAACGTGTAAAAAAGTCATTTTTGATAGTTTCGGATTTCGATGAAATCAGTTTCATTGGATCCGTAAAGTTATGTTATTATAGGATTTCAAATTTCATGTAATCGGATTTATGGTTTAGTCGTGGCAAGTAGAAACGTGTAGAAATTCATTTAAGTGAATTTTAAATTAAATAATTCAATTCGAAAACCTATCTTCCAAATATGATCAAATTGGTTTTCGATATATACTCCATTGTGTTCAGAATAGGGAAAAACATTATAAACGCCAGGCGACATGCATCGTTTGGAGTTCGAAATATTTTTCGAATGAATAGTGCTTGAAAATTTTCTATATAAGGCCACACTTTTTTCACATTTTCACAAACCCTAATCTATCAAGGGTTACAACTGCCTTATTTAACCAATGGTCAAAATCATTCGATCTTCATGCCCTATCTCGAAATCAATCAACTTTCATGTCTCGCCTTCAACTATAACATTGAAGAGCACGATAGGACGAACACATTCAACGGTTCAGATTTGGAATGGAGCCTCAGCGTGGCAGCAATTCTCATTTAGACATGCGCGTTTCATGTGCGAATTCAGAGGCATGGGTGGAAACTTGGGGGTGTGATCGGAGTCATGTGATGGAGCTCACAACGAGCTTTCGCGTGGTGATCCTTAATCGTTGTTTAGATGGTCGATGGAGGAGCATAATTGGATGAGAAGAGGGCGGTTATGGGTTCATGCTCACAATTTCAAACGAACGGGGAAGAAGAAAAAGAACATGCGTCTTAGATCTAGAGATGATGAAATGCACGGATGAGATTAATTTAAGGTTTAAAAATAAATAGAAATTGTAAAGTTAATTATATAAATTCGTGTAAACTTTAAAATAGCATAACTTCTTCATACGAGGTCCATTTTTTAGGAGACAAATTACATTGTGTCCACATTGATGTGTAGGACATTTTATAGCTGGTTTGGAGTTGATTGGAGCTAGTGAAAATTTCGGATAAAATTAAGTGCCTGTTTAATTTTGTTCGGAATAAAACACTACAACTGCTATTGAAACCAAAGTGAGTACAACTCACTCTTTCTGTCTCGCTTATATTTTTATACAAGTGAGAATAAATTTATTTATGATGTTTGATGATTGTTTGGATGATACATGATATGTTATATATATATATATATATATATATATATATATATATATTGGTATTTGGATATAGTCCTGCCCATTGGAGCAGATGAGACCCTATGCGTTCCCGTGTATGAGCGGATGACCTTTTGTACTCACGTCTGCCTCGAAGCGGACATTGTACATATTTTCTAATATGTATATTTGTTGCAGTTGACAGGTTTGAGGGATCCAACTGGATTCTGCACCAGTGTTGATTTTATTTACAGATATTGGCATATATGCTATTATCTTGTATTATATGATAATTTGGATGCCATGATTGATGTATTTAGTGCTGTTGCAGCACAGGGCCTATTTTTGGAATTTTAAAAATGTTAACTTGATGATTTCAAATTAAAAGGGGATTTCAAAGTGATTTTGAAAATTGATGTTCTATTAAATTTTGAATTGTTAAGAAATGAATTTATTTCAAATAAATAAAAGTTATAAATTTTATGTTATAAAATTATGATTTTTGGGAATATACCTAAATGCAATATTTTTGAAATATGGAGATAACTATTTGGTAAAATAGTTAAAATGAGAATTTTGACTTATAGTAAACGGTTTATACATAAGATTTATAAAATTGATATTTTATAAATCAAAATGATGGAATTATAATGGAGTCTTTATAAATGTTAAAACAGAGTTATAAATGGATCTTATAAGTGAATCAGATTTATAAATGTATGAATTTATAAAAAGAAAGAATTTGTAAATGAGAGATTTATAAGTAAATTAACTTATAATTGGATTTTGGCATATAAACGAGGTAAATGGAATTGGTTAATAAAGGGATTTTATAAGTGGAAGTTTTTATAAAATAGAAATGTGAATTTATAAACATTGTTTTATAAATCAAAAATCAATTGAATTTGATAAGTTAAATATGAAGTTTATTAAAGGAATTATATTCACAATTTTGGACAGTGGATAATCTTTTAATGAATGTGTACATGCATGAATTTGGCAAGAGAATTATATTCACGATTTTGGATAGTGAATAATCTTTTAAACTAAAAAACAAGTTTTGGAAAGTGATATTTTAAATGGAATTAAATGATTTGAAGATGTTTTAAAACGTGTGAGCATCGAAAACATAGATTTTAACATTTATTGTTGAAATAGACGCTTTCGAGAAGTAAGGAAAGCATGGACTATAACACTGCTGTTGTAGTAAATGATTTTCGAAAGGAGATGTTTTGTATAGTATATAGGATTTATATATCTATCTAATTATCGAATCCCTATATTAATGATTTTGGATTGTCGTAACGATGTTTTACGTAACATTCATTTTGACCTAGTAAAGCATGTGTTGAAATATTAAGCTTTCCTAAAAGAGAATTGTGAATATGTTTATATTGCGATATAAATATATGGAAATGTTTTCCAATATTGAAATGGATTTGGAATTATCTCTTTTTAAAGGTAATTTGAAGTGAATGTTTGGAAAGTGACTTAATTAATAAAAGATTAATTAAAAGGGTCTAGTGATTGCTTATGGTGCTAAATATTTGTTCATTTGCATTGATAGTTGAATAATGGACTATCAGATTAGGCTATTTTTGTTCCTCGACTTGATGTGTGAACTATTTAGTCCCACACTTAGTATGTAGCCATCTGTGTAGATTTTATTATCATTTGTGTTGAGGATGTTGATTCGTGTAGTGCGGAGTATTACTCCAATCTATCGAGCTTCCTTCTTGGCTGAAGGATAACAAGTTGAAAGTTGAAGATGTGATAAGTCTATGAGACTTAGCTTCTATGTGAGGTCGGGAAACATTTTTGCGTTGTTGGTGCGAAGAGACCGGGATCAGATTTATCTGAAAACGACTTCGGACCAACATTTAAGTGAAGATTGTGCTAGTTGGTTGTGATGATATTGATATTCAAGATTTTCATAGTAAAGGACTGCTTGTTGATCGTTTGGGGTTAAAATCCCAATAGACATATAGTAGCGATGGTCTCTTTGTTATGAAATATTCAATGCAATGGCTATCACTACTAATCTTAGGGATTTCCCGACAGGATGTGGTAGGAAAGTTTCTTCGGTTTGTCCTGTTCTAGGACAACTTGTATAGACGTTTGTTTGACATTGCATTTTTAAAGATTACGTACATTGGTTTTTACAAACGTGCATCAATGATGGCGGAGAAGGCAACTTCTCTTAGCTTAACACCCACCTTGAGACATATGAGCTCAAGGGTTGTATTTTTGTGGAAGACAATTAGTAGTCAATAGAAATGGCCATGTGGCATTCACAGTGATGTGATTTGTGATATGTGAAAGGTAATCGTTTCCTCAGGCCTCATCGTTTGAAAATGACCGAAACATGGTTAGATGCAGCAAGGCTAAGTGGGTCATCCACAATTAGGATATGATCATCCTCTTCTAGATATATTTCTTCCTGCTATGACGTTCGGTATGTAAATTACTGTGGTTTTTATGCTATGAGGGCCCTTGGAAAGTCGATAACGACCGAGGATGATATATTATGTACTATCTAGTTACAGAGATAAGCTGGTCTTGTGTTGGTAGAGGTTCCTTTGTGATGTTCCTTGGTACATTCCTCTAGAGATGTATTGCCAAAAGGTAGTCCCTTCACTTGGTCATTTGTATGGAAATCCAAACTCCGCTACGTGCCCATTTTGATTGTATTACCCATTTTGGCTATAAGCTGGAATTTAATCACTGTAACAATTTTGGCTATGATTAATATTACTTGTGTAATAGACACTCTTATAATATAAGATAAGATGATTTGATATGAAAGGTTTTGGTTATCGTAAGTTAAAACATGTCCGTGTTTATGTGTGGGCGTATCTTATGAGATACTTTTGTTTTGAAAGGAAAGTTTTGGTAATTTAATAAATTCAGTCGAGTATGTTTTCTCACGGTGGTTTACCAGACTGATCCGGGCGTTCTTCCCTTTCAATGCTCGGGTCAGACCGAGTATATTTGCGGGTTTAGATTTGCTGCTTTAGAGCTTCAGTAGGAGAGCTGGAGATTCATTTTCGTATACACACACACACACACACACACACACACACATATATATATATAATCCACTACATTGTTATTGTTTATATTATTAGCAATTTTAAGTACATGTTATTATAACTGCCCTGGCTGATGATTATTGATTGATTGTTGAACTCTGATTGATGTATGTATGTACGGTTCCTGTTTTGTAAAGTTCATTGATATGATATTATATGTTTTCCGCTGTGATGTGAGATTCTGTACTGTTCTGTTTGGTTTTTTCTTCTCTCTTTCTTCTCTTCTCTTCTTCTCTCTTCTTTTATTCTCATGACTTTCCATCAGTCTGTGCATTTTGGGTTGGACATGTGTGGTTTATTGTCGATTCAAATGGTACGGATTTGTAGGTCGTCACACTTCTACGTCTACTCTGTTTGCAGTAAGACATTTAATTATGGATGAACTTTAGGGACAATTAATTCCAAAGGTACCTCTCCAAAGTCATCTTCTTTCATTGAACGAACAACCTAGACTAATGATTTTGACCGACCTTCTGGATCAAACACAATTTATATTGACTCCTAGATCACCCCGGACAATCTGCCTTTGCCATAGAATCTCGAAGAATGACAGTTTATTACCAAGAGCCAATCATGGGCCACAAAATTCTCATCAGTGATGCACCGCTTGCATAAGTACATGTGCCTGGCTGGAGCCACCCACCGTTCAACGAAATTCTTCAATTCTTTCCAAAATAGATCGGGCTAGCTCCAACTCAAGTGCATTCCAATGGATATGCCTCAACTCTTTATATGTCACATTCATGATGTAACTAAAACGACCACCGACCTTTGTAAAATAGACCCATCTTTCGAGTTTCAAGAAGAGTGCCAACACATCCTCCTTATTAATCATTGAATCATGATGCGGCTACAAAGTTATCAGTGTACTTCATAACAACCATTCCTACATCAAGAACGAACATATTTTCGTCTGCTGCCTCTTTGGCTTCAACTGGCTTTAATTCTCTAGACGTGAAGCTTCATCCTTAACCTCCTTTCGCACTTGGATTCCCTTTATCCAAGTATCTAACTTTATTTATATTCTCTTCATAGACCTTCTCGAACAAGATGTCAATGACGTGCATTCCAACACCTTGGAAATTTTATGCAACGACCCACATATTTGACATATTTGTTATTAATTTTTTTAATAATTGCTTAAATAAATATTTGACAGAAAAAGAAAAAATAAAGTTGTCCTTTTGGGGTTTTTGATGGTTCCATTGGGTTTAGAAATATCCATAATGTACATTTTGATATATAGTATGATATATCTTTGTTCATGGGTGAAAATGTTTTTTGGCTATTATGACCGTTTTGGCCCAACAGGTTTTCTTTTTGCTTATAAGTAGATCGTTGTGGAGAAACCCTAGAACCCACAACCTAATTTTGCTTCTTTTCTTTTAGATTTAAATCTCCTATGTTAATGGAGATTAACCTTAATCACTCTTTAATAATTACAAATTAATTTTAAAATCGAATTGTCCAATATCCATCGAATTATATATCATCGGAAAGCTCTCGACGAATTTCGTCATCAATAAGTGTTCATTTTTGGAAAAGAGGCTCGAGGCAATCATAATTCTCAATCAAAGTTTCAAGCGAAAAACTAGAGATTTTCGATTTCAATGTCAATTAGTGCAATTGAAGGTGTAATTGGGTGGGCCTCATAATGCTGAATAGAACAACGATGGTTGGAGGCTCTGTCGTCGACTATGGTAGTCGAATTTTAACAATTAGGGTTTGAAAATCTAGAGTGGCATGCGATGGCGGCACCTTTTGAGGACGTTGGACCTAGAGGGGATGTAGGCGTAGATAGGCGGAGTCAATAGCAGTGGTGCCATGGCCTACCACGACGCGTAAGCCAACCAAATGGTGGTCAAAGTTGAGGAATATGGGTAAAGTGAAGGGTTCCGGTACGTGATGGAAGGGAGAAGAACATGATTTTTTTTATTTATATAATTTTCTTTCTAATTTAATAATTTAAAAATATTCTCTAATCGTCATATCTTCTACGTACAAAACCCCTTTCACACGCGGCTTCTTTCGTTGGACTCATGGCGAAATTTTGAACGACATGGAACTAATTTTGTTGAGTTTGAATACTATTGAAAAGCATATAGATATGAATTCTTTAATTCAATTAATTGTAACCCAAATTATAAAGTGTATAACTATTGGTGAAAAAATATAATTGTTGGTGTAAATTATGTTATATAGATGAATTTTTAGTTATTACAATATTTTGACTATATTGTGTATTGATGGATAATTATCATCAATTGCAGTGTTTTTGGGTGTTTAATTACAATTAAATTTTGATTTGAAATGAAATGAATGATAATGAAAAAATTAGTTAAATAAATGACAAATAAGTTTATTTGTAGATTTTGGCTGGTTTATGTAGATAAAGATGACTTACTAAAATTTACTAAAACTAAAAGTATGAGATTAAACAAGATTATTATTTATGAATTCTAGGGAAATCATAAGTAATAAAAGGATTACTTCTAACATGAGATTTGAGAAATTTGTTATTGTTAATAAACAAAATGAGATTTTAAATTATAATAATACAAATTTCCATAAAATGATATTGTTTTTTGTAAATGACAAAATGATCGATTTTACAGTGTTTACGATATGAAATATTATTGTTTCTTATATACATAGATATGGAATGGCTTGCGAACAACTATGGTGATCCTAATTCTATATTTTAGCATAAAACAATTAAGCTACTACTTAAAAAGTAATCTAATGTAAATTACTATTTTGATGAAAAGTATGAAATTTTAAGGGATTTGAAGAAATAAAATTATAATAAAGTATTTCTTAAGTATTTTGTCTTTCTAAAAAGTTATTTTCGTTTATAAATAAATAAAGGAATTTTTGTAATATATAATGGTGGAATGACTTTTATACTTAAGGGAAAATAATTATTGTAAGCATAATTTTTAAGTGGATGTAATATATGATATGATTGTTTTATGATGATGACTTGATCGCATTAGGACGATATGCGATGTTTTACCATTATTGCTACTAGATGATGGGCAGTGAATTATAGCAACTTAATGATTGATGTCGTGTCACTATTATGGAGTGAATGACTCACATTCGATGATATTGATGTTGTGTTGCTAATGTCGGTTATATTTATGCACATTTGTTGATGTTTTGTCATTATTATGGGATGATTTGTATACGTTTGATGATTTATACTTTCATTATGGAGTATTACTATAATGGATAATTAGTATGAATGTAAGTATATTTATGTTGTTATCATTTCCTCATTTAACGATTGAATATTATCAAATGTATGTGATGTTTAATAGCTAAGTGTACTACTATTGTTGTTGTCTCTATATGATGGTCAGTTGCAATGGATGAGTAGGGATATTATTTTCTGCTTCTTGCATTGGTTAAATCAATTTCATTGATTATAGCAGTTACGTTGACTGTCTTGAGTTACGTTGGTTGCATTGATTGCAGCAGATGAATAATTGTTTTGGTCGCACTAGTTGTGATAGTTGCGATGGTTGAATGTAAGCAATGGTTGTTGTTATTACAAATAAAGATCTTGAACATCTACGGATAACATATCGAAATTCAAGGTGTCGAATGTGAAGAAGGGAAAGCAATCAAACATTCAACAAGGGGTATTGAACTTCAAGTAACCGAAGGAAGATGTCATAACTCTACCATCAAAGGTGTCGAATGTTTAAGAAAGGATGGTGAGTCTCTGAAGGTATCAAATTCCAAGCAATTGGAAAAACCAAAAGCTTGTTGAACCATAAAAATGAAAAGATATTATACCAAGGAATCGAATCTCTAGGGATGTCGAACTATAAAGGTACAACACACGTAAAGGTTATTGGGTTGAATAAAGGAAAGGGAGGTGTTAAGCCTCAACAACCATAGAGGTTGTCGAGCTTGTAAGGAGGAAGAGGTGTCACATTCTAAGCAATCTCTAGAGATAATGAGCATGTAACATCCCTAAAGTAGTATCGAATATCAACAGATTCTGAGATACTATGATATAAAGGACATCAAAATTGAAGATAGTCAAAGGGAGTTGCTGAACCACTACAACATAATGTAGAAAAAAGAGGGATGTCACATCACCGAGAGCTATCAGATGCCTAGTTACGAAGAGGGTGTATCGGGACTCTATGAAATAAGTAATAGGTATCAAGCCTTTACAACTATGATTGTTGTAAAGCATCCACAAGCGGTTATTGGTCTAGAGCTATATAAGCAGCAAAGAATGTCGAACTACAAAGGGCATATAGAATATCAAATGTCCATAGTTACGAATGATGCCACACATTATCAATACAAAGAAAGATTCTGATTGTAATCAATATGAAGAGGGAAGTTAAATGTCATCAACATAATGACAGATGCTGATGTCATCAGTACAATGAAGGATCTTGAATATTAGCAATACAGAAGGACATCGAATATTAGCGATTCACACAACATATCGAAATATGTGGCAACGATACCTCCTACTACCGACCTTATAAATATGGACCACATGGCTACATGGAAGGGGCGATTTTTCTTTTCTCATTTCTTACATTTTCAAATTGTTAACCCTAAATCAACTTAAGGATTTTCATACAGTCGATTGCACCTTTGTGACTTTTACACATAAGGACTTGAATAATGAATTTTGCATAGCATATTTCAATCAAATAAAGACTATTTGACTAATCATTAAACTTGTTAAATGCATATAACTTATTTTACTTGACTTGGACAATGAACATAATACTTCATCCTTTTTGACTTGGATTTAAGTTTTGATTTTCATACTTCTCTCGAGCTTCGCATAAGGCTACTTTAGCCCTTATCTAAACTAGATTTGATCTTCTTTGCACTTTTGGGGTTAAAAAAATTTGTTAACATTTAGTTGCTAGAAGGAGGACCTAAACCTCAACCTTCCTGCATATCCAATACTGAATTATCCTTGACCTACATACATAGGGTATAGAGGATTTACCCTAACCCTCATATCCCATAAAGGAACTTTCCCAATATTGCATAATTTTCCTCAAATAATATAATGGTTGTCTCTAAAAAAGGATCCTTTAGACCTCAGGCAACTAGTACAATTTATCAAATCACTCAGACCCTTGATTTCATGAAGAACAAGTGTTGAGGTTATTGACACTGCAAAATTATGGAAGAAAAAAGGCAAGTAACTCCTTTTAATCCGGACAAATGGAGTTTAAACCCATTCCATATGGGACCTACCTAATCTTCGACTTGGGAGAATAAAACAAAGGATGACACATTTACAAAAATGAGAAAGACTATACAACTTCAAGCAAAGGGAACCATGTTCGAAAGAGAAATAATAAGATATTTTGACAAGTTTACTCGAAGTTGGAAAAAGCAATTGATCATTCCCTCACGCCAACTGAAACTCAAAGGTCTTTGAAAAGAAAGTTTGCTATAAAGGCTAATGAGCCTATCTCATATTATAAAAGGGCCAAGTAGGAACCGAAAGCATCATACCCTGAAAACTCCCAACTTTCTAAAATTTAATTTCTTACCACTTCCTATGAGAATATCTACTTCCTAACTAAGGAAATATAAACTATTGGCCTTCTAAGAAAAAGCAACTGAGGAATGAATGAAATCTCGAAGGTCTATGCTATAAATATCACCGCACAAATGGCCATAGTACCAATCAATGTCGAACCTTAAAAGGAATGATCGAAAATTTATGGGGAAAAGGAAAACTTGACGAGCTTGTAAGAAATTCCAAACATGTCAATAATGAAACAAGATTCTTGATGGAAAGGATTCAAAAAATTAAAAAAAGCCTTTGATCCTGCCACTAGTGCTTGATCAAAGCACCTCCTAGAGGGAGGTCAAAGTAAGTATTTGGTCCTACCAAAGATGTCTTGAATAAATGATCGCAAACCTTCGGTACAGCTTACGTGGCCTGGTCGAAGCACCTCCTAGAGAGAAGAAGGAGTAAGCCTTTGGCCCTCCTAAGATGGCTTGGCTAGAGCACTGAACCAGCCTACAGTCCCGCATATAAGGCCTATTAGACGCACCTCCTAGAGGGAGGATAGAATATGCCTTTGGTCCCTCCTAAGGTGGCCTAGCCAAAACATTGATCCAACCTTCAGTTCCGCCTATAAGGCCTGACTGGAGCATCTCCTAGAGGGAACGTAGGAAAGTCTTTGGTTCTGCTCAGGATAGCTAACCAAATGCACCGACCAAAACCTAAATCATTGCTTAAGACGGTGACAATGGGTTCAATCAAAATCTAAATCATCGCCAAAGATGGTGACAAGGGGTTCAATCAAAATCTAAATCATTACTTAGAGATGGTAATAAGGGATTCCATCAAATCTAAAATCATTACCTAGAGATGATAATAAGGGGTCCAACCAGACCTAAAACTTTACCTAAGTTGGAAATAAGGAGCTAAGTCAAAACCTAAATCATTACCTAAGACGATAATAAAGGGTAAAAGAAATCAATCAAATAAACCAAACTCTATCCTAAAGAATGGACCAAAGCAATCTTCCAGAGGAAGAAAATTAAATTCAAGCTATTTAGCTCAAAGGGAAAGCTAAACAATCTTTAAGTGAAAGGTCAATGATTATCTATTTCCTTTAATTAATAAATTCAATGTCGAGTGAAAGCGTATAATAATTTTCAAGTTTCATTGACAAAGGACAAATTATTGCTCGAATCAAAAGGCTCATTGAATTGGTCATAATCCTATTTTCCTGAGATGTAATCCAAAATTTACTAATAATAATCTTCGTTATTAAATGGATATCTGTTCTTCTATTGAATGGAACTGGAATTCTTCCGTTAACATAAATTATTATAATCTTCACAATAGATGGATTTCTAAACTTCAATTCAGATAAGATTATAATACCATTACCACATACAGTTCTGGTCTCTTCCTAAAGATTTAGGGTTAACTACGTCTTAAACTAAAACTTAAACATCAAGTTTAAAGAGTTCTATATTTTATAGCCAAAAGATGAGTTGTTAAAAGCTTCTCTTTTTAAAGTGCTTACCTAAATTCTCCTAGAACAAAGTTCAAATTTTCTAATAATGAGAATCTTTGTTATTGAATGGACTTCTAATTTCCTATTAAGTAAAGGAAGCGTTCTTCTAAACTTTTGATCAAATATATTTCTAATATTTTTATCAGAGTAGATTTCTAGCCCTGCTGACAAAGTTTATATTAAGAAGATTAACCAATGCTCAATCAAAGGCTGCATATTATACTGAATCAAATTAAAATTCTGGAAAACAAACTATATATCTTGCACAATTCAACAAATTCAGAAGCAAAACAAGGATAGAAAAGAAGAATACAAAGTTTATTCTAGGTAACATTTATTCAAATACAAATTTATTTAATTTACATATTACATACAAGGATTACAAGTACCAAAAAAGTGTAATTAGAAGTAAAGTTTATTCAAAAACACATAAGAAATTCTTCATCAAGCTTCAAGTTCTTAAACCTCCTTTTTCAAAGCTTCAATAGTCGAAGAAGGTTTAGTAATGTAACGAAGTGCCACATTTCTATGAATCTCTTGGGTTTCTTCTCTTTCTTCCGAACAATATATGTATCATCAATGGAGTTGATTTGAACCTTCAATGTGTGATCGAGTGTTCTGTGGAGTCCTTCTAAAGTTTTAACCTTGTCTTTTAGTTTCTTAACTTCCTGTTCAAAAGCATATTTTTCATGCTCAAGTTTCTCAACCTGACCCAGGTAATCATTAAGATATTCTGAAGCCCTATCATCCCGTTGTTTTTTAAGAATTGAATGCACTCATATCTATTCTTTTGGCACCATCTATCGACTTCGGCATCATCCAAGCCCTGAGGTAGGTTTAATAAGGAAGAAAATTTTTCTTTGCTAGAAAAAGGTTGGGACTTGTCGATTTTGTGGGGGTAGAAGTTGGAAGGCTGGATTCACGTCCACTTGCAATAATCTTTAAAGATTGACTAGATACTTGGATTTTTATCAGACTCACTTCAAGATCTATTATTTTTTGGTGCAAGCAGCGATTTCTACATCAACATTGATTTCTTGGCCGTAAGCGCCAGAATGGCTAGTTGCCTTTATATTCTCCTTTAGCTCTTGAATTTCTTGTCTTTTTTCCATAATTTTCTTCTCTAAGCCTAAGGTTATCTCATTCATGCTACTCAATATCGACCTCAATTCATAATATTTATTGTGTTATTTCTGTGCATCCGAGTTAACCAGAAACAACAAAGCCGAAGGGCGCTTCTTCTTGAATTCCAACATAAATTTGGCTTTAATGGCATCCAATCAAGAAAGAAAATGTTTATTGCTAAGAGTAAGGACTAACTATTATTCCTTATAGAAATAAGTAAATAGGAAAAATAAATCAATACATAGGAAGTGCATTCTTTCATTCATGATGATAAGAGTTAAATATATAAGGGAATTCGAATTACATTAACAATACAAGTTTTGTGCATTCAACTCTAAAAGTTTAAAGGCGACGATTTAAGCCTTTCAAGTGCTCTCACCTACATAAAGAGGTTAGTCAGAAGGAACATAAACCCTTGAGGAGTACTAACTGGAGGGAACTGATGATAATCCCATTTCCCGATCAGAGGGCTGGCTTCACCATATAACCGTTTAGCATAATTAATTCGCATTTCTTAAAGTAAATTATCATTTTCATCACCCAAGAAATCAAAATAAAGGAGGGGAATTTTCGTATAAACTTATTAAAGATCACTAAGGAATCAATATCTTGCTAATTGGGAATTTTGAGAATTAATGTTTTCTCCTTAAAATCCTCTTTTAATCGGACAAATTTACTCAAAATTTGTTTTGAATTGAAAGTGCCCGATGGCTCCTTGACCTATGTGTAAAAAAATAAACTAAGTCGCAAGGAAATAAAAACATTACTATTCACAAAATCATCCGAATTACATGCTATAACAATGTAATTACTTAGATTTATACAATATTGATCCTTTATAGAATTCAGAAATAAATCTCTCTTTGTTAAACTTAACTTTCTTAAGTGGAAGAGTGTTAGGGAAAAGAGGAATGGTCACCACTTTAGGAAGATTTCAGCACGCCCCAAAACGGGGATCAGACCCATGGTTATCTAAGTATCTATGGTGGAGACCTCTAAGTAAACCCTTACTTTCCTTCCCTAAGAAAGAAAATTCAACAAAGCTACTCCTAGAATAAGTTTTGTAGAGAAACTCTACTAAAGCATCTCTATCATCAATAAATAACTAGAAGATAATAGTTAGCTCTGCATTTTCTCTTATTACTCTCTCCGGATGAAAGCGAGATTTCTTCAATAAGGGGATGCTCTTTTCTTTTAAATTTCTTAATCATGTGGCATAAGCAGAAAAGTAACTATACTTGTCAGATAATTTCTTAAGCTCCTTGATTAACTTCTCAAATTCTCTATTCAATTGATGCACCTCCCTCTCACTCTTCTCATATAGAGTCAAAATAATATTTTGATCTTTTCCTTTACTAAAACAGTGAACTTATTAACTAAAAGATAGCAGATAACTTTGGAAATTTAAGTGATCAATTTCATACCTGCGTGGCAGGAACTTGAGAAGTTGGAGCTCGAGCCTTTTCCTTCATTTGTTGATCGGAAAAAGGAGCATTTTTTAAAGGGATATCTTCCTACGGAGCGTCTTGAGGGGCTGGTAGATCAGGAATCCTATGTTATTAGCAAACGAGTCTAAGTTGTGATTGCCTGATCCGTTGCGTCCGTCTCTTGGTCCTTATGGACCCTTATCACCATCATCCCCATCTTGATCATTATTATCATCATCATCTTTGTCATCATCTTTCCATTTATCAACATCTTCATCTCCGCCAAACAAGGAGGGGGTCATCGAAAGATAATAATTCCTCAGGATTGACTACCTCTTCTTTAGAAAATTCATCTTAAAGTGATCCCTGAGCTCTCCTTAGAATAAGATTGAACTTTCTCTTGAATTTTTTATTTGATTTCGGGAACGAAGGGAAATCTAAATCAGGGCATTTTCCATTATTGTTGTTATAAGCTACAAAAAGGGAATCTTCCTAAAACTTCTGTATTATTTTTGTAAAAGGATGATCAAGAAACAATGAGACTTTATTCTTGGCATCCTTCGTAGTGTTGTTAGGAATCTTTAGTTTCCAGTTGGCTTTCCAAAGACCTTATTTTAACAATCATTTCGTCCTTTCTTTATTGCCAGCTTGAGCTCTGTTCCTAGAGTCTTCGCCCTATCTTCAAGTAATAATTTGGATTTCTTTTCCTTATCAAGGATGGAGGCAAGTTTGTCCTTCTCAAGGATAGCTTTATCCTTTTCTACCACAACATCAGTCACTTGATCCTGCAAGAGACCAGTTTTAGTCGATAGCAAAGAAATTTGTTCCTTAAGCTCCGTAACATGGCCAACAGGTCCTTGAAATATCTGTTGAAAAAAGTGTGTGCGTGGCTGCTTGAAACATACGACATATATAATCTAAGTAAGGATGTACCAAATCAGGGTCTAGATCATCCAAAATACTAAAAGACACATACCAACAAAAGCTATTGATAAAGAACATAAAGATGATCAATTGAGAAAGTTGACCACTGCAATGGCATAAGAAAAGTCAAAGTTGGAGACTAAACAGACGAATGAATAAAATCATCAAATCCTATAAGGATAATTTGAGCCTGGGCTTCCGAATGGAGAGATTCATGGGGAAGGGGAGTCAGACCTGCCTCCTTATACAAGCATTGGAAACTTAGAGCAGAAGTAGAAAGCAAGATGTTCAACAAAGGATTTAGGGTATGAACATTCTTGTGCGTTATTTAGCATCATGGTCATAGAGCGTAAATCAATCATATTGGGATTTTGAGTGGTCAAGGCAGCATCCATATTCGACTCCTCAACAATAAAAAAGTCTGGACCTCCCTAAGCTTAGTCTTTTTACTCGGAGGATGGATTGAAACATCTGTTGGGCTACTGGATTCTGCCTTCCTTTTTATAGCATCAATAGCTTTAGCAATGGAACACCTAATAGCGGCGGACTTAGTTGATTCGACTAAGGTAGAAGTATGAATTTTAGCCTTCTCAGAGTTAGAATCTATGACAATTATGGATGAACCTAAATCAAAGGAAAATTCATAAGAGACCAACGTAAGAAACTTCATTTGAATTTTAATGAAAACTTACTGGAGGAATCATACTAAATAGGAGAGGAAGTAGAAAAATATTTTCGATTGCTAACAACCAAGGATCATTTTCCATGAGCATCCTCCTCTACCATCAGAGGTTCTCCAAGCACCTTATAGTTGTCTAATATCAGATTGTATTTGCGAAGGTTGGCTTCAGTCATTAACCTAAACATATCCGCCATGCATTTAGAAGCTTGAGTCAAAGCCTTAGTAGTAGTGGTGATGAAAGAATCAGACTGTTTAGGAGCAGACCCTGAAGTAATCATCATAAGTGAATGAAAAAATGTAAAGTTAAGGAAGTAGCAACTTATTGGTGTAGAAAAAGATCCCTTGATTTTATGAGTATAGCACTAGATGAAAAAGAATTGATTTTCCCAGTCATTGTCTTGGACGAGTGATTAAACTCTTCGAATAAGGAAGAAGGCAATATATAAAACTATCTGGTTGCTTGCCTACTCTTACAATATTCACTAAAGAGTAAAGAGTCTCAACACTAGTGAATGTAGTCTAGCTTCTCGGGTAAGTACCCTCAATCAACTTAAATAAGTATAGGAGTTGGGAGTTAATTGTATTAGAGCGATTCCCAAGTGCTCCAAGAACTATAAAAGGAATTCTGGGAAAGGTAGGTAGCTTGAATGCTAAATATGAATATGAGTGGATGTGAAGAATCGCTCTGGATGATCCTTTATTCTGCTAGATGGATCAGCAACCATGGCTTCCATATTTGTAATCCCAAACTACTGAAGAATAGTATCTACTTCCTACTGGGCAGTTATGAAAGATTGGTTAAGATTATAATCTCCCTTCTCTTAAGCAGGAGAAGGTTTGGGGTGTTTGTCAGATTTTTTTGCTATCTATTTGTCTACCATATGATATTACACAAAGTCAAGGAATTGTTGCATATTTTATAAAAGTTTAAAGTGCTTTTAATTATAGATGCCAAAATGAATAATTAAATGCCTAACCAATGAGTACCCTATCAATTGAAAACTATCTAGTCCATAATGGTAAAATGTTAAAATCAAGACTAGCTATTGAACTTGTAATAGGTTGATAATTCATTAAATAGTCCATTTCTAAGTATTGATAAGATATCGATTTTGTAGAATATTTAAGATATTCATAACCAATCGAAAACTCATTAATGATCATTGGATTTATAACTGGATGTCAAAACCATGACTAGTTATTATGGTCCAACCAAGGTACCGTACTTATAGCACCTTATTGAGATTATAGTAAAGCATCGAACCGATAAACCGATATCGAATCCGTAATGAAGTATCAAATTCATAATAATGAAGTGAGTTTAGAATTATACAGAAATGCTTCAACCTCATATCGATTTTATAAGGTGTCGAATGCATAAACCATGCAATGAGTGTACAATACTATAAATACTTTACAAACCTATAGTATGGTATCAAACTTAAACGAGATATTGGGTTTGCAACCCATATACCAACTCTTTAATAAGTTGTCGAATTTATACAGGAATAGTGGTTCACCATGAAGTTATCGAATTTGTGAATGAAAAAATAATACTTCAAACAATTGTCCAGCTCATAACCAGTTATCGAATTACTAAATAACTACCGAACCTCTAATTGGTTATTGAAACAATAATTAATGGTTGGAACCTTAAAAGGATATCAAACTTTAAATCAAATGTCAAATTTTGAAAGACTAATAAATTCGAAAATCAGGGACTAATTGATGACATGTGGTCGAATTTCAAAGAGGATGTCAAATTTTAACAATTAATCAAGTTCTTAAAGTATCGAGATCTTGAAAGGGTTTTGATCTTATCATAACCAAAACTCCAGAAAAATATTGAGTTTATAGAAATTTTTTGAATTCATGGTAAATATTATCGAATCTCAATCAATTAGTAAAAAATATTTCGTAAACAATATTAGAATTCAAATACTAAAATTTCTCAAAATTATAATAGGTTTATTGCTTCAAATTGATCCAAGAAAATTTGTAAAAAGCACGCAATCAATTAAACCTTATCTCAAAAATTAGAAACCCCCTCTTTATCTAATTCGATTAGAGATAGAATTCAAAAACTTGAAATCAAACTCGTGCACTGTGAAGATTGATTTTTTTTTTCAAAATGGAAAGCTAAAATTGTTGTTTTGAGAGTAACTTATAGGTAAAAGATTGGAAAAGAAGATATGTATTTACAGAAGAAAAGGGAAGCAATGAGAAGTATTGATCTTAATTTGTATGAACGAGATTGGAATGGAATGCCAATAAGCGACAATGTGGTTATTTAGGTGGTAAACATCAGTATCGAGGTACCATCTTGAATTGTCAACATTATATAATGTATAATACTTTTCTTCCACACAAGGGGGGTAGGTAAATGTTATTATAAATAAAGATTTCAAATATCTAGGGAGAGCATATCGAAATTCAAGGTATCGAGTGTGAAGAAGGAAAAGCAATCGAGCATTCAATAAGGGGTATCGAGCTTCAAGTTATCCCAGGAAGATGTTAAAGCTCTACAATTAAAGGTATAGAATGTTTATGAAAGGATAGTGAGCCTCTGAAGGTATGAAATCCCAAGCAATTGGCAAACCCAAAAGGTATTCAACCATGACAACGAAAAGATATTATATTAAGGCATAGAATCTCTAGGGATGCTAAACTACCAAGGTACAACATATGTAAAGGTTATCGATTGGATAAAGGAATGGAAGTTGTCAAGCCTCAACAACCATGGAGGTTATCGAGCATGTAAGGATGAAGAGTATCGCATCCCAAGAAATTTCTAAAGATACCGAGCATATAATATGTCAAAAGTAGTACCGAATGTCAGTAGATGTCGAGATACTATGATACAAAGGATGTCAAACTTGAAGACGTCAGAGGAAGTTACCAAACCACTAATTAGATTAGAGTGGGATTCCACATCGTTAAGACATATCAGACGTCTAGTTGCGAAGAAGATATATTGGGACTCTATGGAACAAGCAATAGATTTCGAGCCTTTACGATAATGACCGTAACGACCCGTAATTATATCGCTTTAAATAAATGATCGTTTAGATTTATCGATAATACAAATAATTTGTGAATAATTATTTATATTAATTTATATGATTCTATAAATAAAATGTGATCATTTTAATTAGTTAATAATAATAAGAAAATTTATTTCAAAATTTGTTTACAAAAATATGCATATAAACTTAAATGAGAAAATATGATCATAAAACGGAATCGGTATTTGTAACGATGCAATGTGTGTAAGTGGTGCAACGTTGTAAATATATGTTACATACACATATGCAAGTACATGTACATGTACATACATAAGAACATGCACATAAACACACACATATATAAATAATTAAGTTAAGGATATGATATAAAATATATAAGATATTTTAAAACAATCTTACTCCTTAAGCCTTTATAAGTCAACATATGGGCACATGAGACGATGGAAGTAATGTGCATATGGGGGGAGAGGGAGGGCTTTGGACATGTATTTTAAAGGGTATGGTGTGTTGGAGAAGCTTGGAAAAAGCGGTGTTTACATATTTTCTTTTACACGCTTCATTTTTCTATAAATACCCTACCCTCTTCTCTCTTTTTCCTTCCATTTTCTTCTTCATATTTAAAGCTTTTGCTTCCTTTTTAATGGCTTCCAAACTAAACGGAATAATGTCAAAAATTATTTCAAAGAGAAACTAAAATAATAAAATATAGTTATATATAGTAAAACACCTCAAAACGATCCAAAAACTCCTCATTTCCCTTTGTTCTTCACAAAACCTTCTTCATTTCATCATAGGCCGAGCTTATCCCGAGCTACACCCTAGGCTGTGCACCCTTAGCCTTCTCAAGGCTTGGTTGAGACATTTAGAAGCTAAAATCCAAAGATTAATGGGCTTTGGAACTCGAATAGCAGAGCTATAACATTCCTTTTTGTGAATCATTGGAAATCCAAGGTGAGAACTCCTAATTTATTATACTTTATATTGGACGATGATATGATGTTGCAAATGGATCTTTAATATGCTTTGATCATCAAGTTTGGTTGTTTTCATATGAATATGGAATATATATATATTTATGTGTGTATATATATATATATATATATATATATATATATATATATATGCAAGTCACGAATATACACGTTGATAAATAGAAAAGGAAATCACTTTCCTTAAATTAATGAAATAGGGTATATGGAAGTGTTAAATCTCTTATAAATGGTTATAATGTTTTTAAATGTTTTACAAACATTTAAAAGTGTTTTGGTGAAGTCTAAAAAAAAAATGGAGAATTTGGTTAAAAATAAGCACGACGCTTAACGGTAGTTCGCGATTTCGCGCTATAAAAATCAAACTAGTGTAAAAGATGGAATATTGCTCGGAATTCTTCGAGATAAGAATTTTTCAAACTATTATATCCATAGCTTTCCTACAAAGGAAGAAAATCGAGATTCTAATAAGTATATTTTGAAATATGAATAAAACAAGTTTTGTAAAAAGTCCCCATTTTGCAGATCAGAATCCAAAACTGGATTTTTTTGAAAATGATGTTTTTAAGTTGTTTTAAGATATGAAATAAATCTTATAAATGTTTTAAAAAAATTTATAAGAGATTTAGGTAATAAAAGTGAATTTTCAAATAATAAAAAGTCGTTTTGATCAATATAACTTAAAAGGCACTTTTGGTAGCACTTTTTCGCGGCACTTTTTATAACTTTTGAAAATAGTTTTATACATCATAAATATTTTAGAAATCTTCTATAAATGTTTTTGTAAAATGTTTTAGAGATGATTTAAAGAATTTTTGGAGAGATTAAAGATTTGAAGTCGATCAAATAACTTGATCGCCTTATGGGTGTCAAAGAGATACTGTCTTGGCTTGATTTTGGAAAACCAGTATCCTGCTCTCCCAGACTATTCGGATTGGACAGATGAAGGGAATGGTGAATTTGCTTTACTTAATTCAATAATCATCCTACATGAAAAATGAATGATTTTGATCTTTTTAAAGGAATGTAAAAGTTATTAAAAGATTTTTTAAGAGAGGTTTGATAGTTCCGTATATACTGAAAAAAATGTTTATAAATGTATATCTCCAAAAGAGATCTCGATAAAAGAACTTAACAAACTATAAAATGATTCCCTACACTTGACCTCTTTTATCAATAATTGGCTCGGAGAAACTGAGCTTAGATTTTGATAATTCCTGTCCAAAAACCGCTCCGAACCAATGTATACATTCGGAAGTGAAGACATGATGATGATTTTTGAAGACGAGGATCTTCATGATGAAAGGCTGCTTGCTACTAGTCCTTCGAAATGAAATTTACCATATCATATATTTATGGTGGCGGTAGTGCTCTGTTATGAAAATCTTCAATTGCAAGGACTTCTCTCTACTAATGGTAGTAGGAGAGTGCCTTCGGTTTGTTCAGTCGCAGAACAAACTTGTATGGATGGATGTCTAATAATGCATTCTTAAGATTTCATCGTTGACCTTTATAAACATACATATGTTTGGTGCGGAGAAGGCAACTTCTCTTAGCTTAACACCCTTCTTTGAGATGTATGAGGTTGAAGGTTGCATGTTTGTGGAAGTCAATAGTGATCGATGGAATGGTATTGTGGCATTCAAAGAAAGACAATGTGCAAAGTGAAAGGTAATCGTTACCTCAAGCCTCACATACAGAAATGGCCTAAACATGGTAGATGCGGCAAGGCTATCTGGTTCGAAACCATTAGTGTATGATCATCTCCTTCTGGATATATTTCTACTCGCTATAACGTTTGGGCTTAAATTATTGCAGTGTATGCTACAATGTCTCGGATAGATCGGTAACGATCGGGGTGATGATATATACGGTACTATCTATGGAAAGGTAGGCCGGTCTTGTGTTGGTAGAGGTGCAGATGTTCTTTTGACCTTGGTACATTCCTCTAGAGATGTACTGCTGGAAGGTTATCCCTTTACCTGGTCAATTTATGGAATCCATTCTCCAATAAGTGTTTGCCTGTTTGTAGGTAGAACCCACGTTTCTGGCTCGTATTGCTGGAATTTAATCAATGTAATAATTTCGGCTAAGATTCATAAGTTTAGTTGCAAATGTTTTCAAAGATATGTCAATAAAAATAACATCAATTATTTTAACGTAAAATGTTTCAGTTATCACAAGGTAAAAACCCGTTCAGTGTTTATGTGTGGCATGGTCTTAAGAGATGCCTTTTTGTTTTCAAAACATGCATTTTGAGTTCTCACACCAGTCCCATGACTGACCTAGAGTTTATTTTGTTTTCCCTTTAAACTCTAAGAGCCCTTTTTTTTGGGCAGCCAAGTAGTCAGGATTCTATTTAGAGTGTTCAAGAGGAGCATGCGAAAGAGATTTTTTGGAGCATGAAGCTGGTGTACCCGATAGGGACATCTATCTATTAATTTTTGTTTCTCATCGTATATAACTTAGTAATGCTAGCAAATGTGAAAGCAGGCAATTATAACTGTTCCTAGCTGGATTAGTGGATACAAAAACTCTGATATACCCTAGTGACGGTAGTTGAATGTACAATTTATTATACTTCACCCTTGAAAATCTGCCTCTCCGGCACTTGGATTTATGGCACATGAATATTGTGGAAGTATTAGTGTTGATTTTCGAGAGTCAAGAAGATGGGTCTTCACATTTGGTATCAGAAATGAAGGTTAAGCAAGAACCTTGGCTTTGGTGGGGTATAACTCATTAGAAATAGGGTTTGTAATGCCCTAGAATGAGTTTAATCTTTGAGAGTGCGTGCTTAGAATCCTTATTTGAATAAAAGTTGTGCTATATACCCATTTTCGAAGATATTTTGTCTTTGTATTTTAAAGTGAAATTACAAAAAACCAAGTAGTAAGACATGAGTACTGGTAGAGGACGAAGAAGGGGAAATAGCAAGACCACAACAACTAACGGTCGAGTCGTAACCACCGCTATAGAAGAAATAGCTCCTGTATAACCCCAGGTTAATTTTACCACTTTTTGCAAGAATTGTACCAGCTTAAGGGAAAACCATTCAAGGGTATAGAAGCTATCATTGAAGTACAAGCTTGGTTAAATCATGTGAAAGGATCTTTAAAGCGTTATATATCAGTAATGAGCAAAAGAGATTCTTAGCCTCGTGGCAGTTCCACGAACAGGCTTTGACTTGGTGGGAGTCCATACCCTGAACGAATCGGAGGATACTTTCTTTTGGTAAAGGTTTAAGGAAGTTTTGGAGGAAAAGTACATGCCAGCATCCTGGGAAATCTCATCTTTATAGAAGCTTTATGGATCTAAAGCAGGATGAAATGACTACTGAGGAGTATGCAATTAAGTTTAATGAATTATCTTGTTTTAGGCCAGGTCTAATCGTCACGCCTTTGAAGAAGAATGAGAATTTATTTCGGGGATGAATGAAAAGTACCAAAGCTGGATGACAACCCATGTTAAGGGGTCATTTCTAGATTTGGTGGATATAGGGTTCCTTTGTGAGACATTAGACAAGAAGAATCTGGTAGAAGTTCATACCAACAACAACGCCAACAACTAGAAGAAAAGTAAGTTCAATAACAGTGGGAAAAAGCCATGGATAGGAAAAACCGAAAAAGGAACTCAAGGAAACCACTTTAAAGGGTACACTTGTCACAATTGCAGGAAGACAGTCCATATTGAAGAGGATTGTAGATGTCCAAATGTAACGACCCGCTATTTTGGACCATTCAAATCGACACTAAAACCGTACATGTACGACTTGAATAATTCAAAATACCGAATTGTTAATTTAATTTGGCAAAACCTAAAATATACAGTAAATAAACCAATCACAGATCACAGACACAGAGTAATATAATGCAGCGGAATAGAAAAATAGTAGTTCATGAAGCTACTATATACATCAGAGTTTAAAATAAAATACATCAGAATCTCTGGAATACAGAAAAGTCTTCAGTACGAGCCGATGACTTCTCTGAACCAGTCAATCTAGAAAACTGAAAGCTGAAACGATAGTTGGATCTCCAAATGAAGCTCCAATCTCCAAAGGTGAGTCTCTAAAGCTGTATTACTCGGTCTGACCCGAGCGTAAAGCAAAACACAAAACACTCGAGTCAGGATTAACATTCGTATATCAATAAATCCAACTCAAGTGAAATATCAACTGAAATACAAATAACTTAAAGGATGTTTGGGATGACCATCCTCTAAGGGTCCATAGAACTATCTACAGGGTAGAAATATACACTATTACATCGTGGTCATTCACTTAATTTATACTTCAAACCCAAATGTCAAATTCACTTCGAATAATTATATTTCCCAAATAGTATTTATATATATTAAATGCTGTATATGGTAAAGCACTTGCAATTTCCTTAACTTAACAAATCGTTCACATCAACCTGACCTTTCCATTTAAATTAAATTCAATCTCAATTATAAATCTCAAATCTGGATTTGATATCCTAATTACCCTTTCCATTTCAATATGTTTCCATACTTTAAGTATTTAATATTTCCCCTAAATTTCCCAATCTAGTTCTCAAAATACAAATTTCCAGACTTCGTTCAACCTCAATTTCCATTAAATTCAATTAGTTATCTACATAACAAATTCAACTATCTTGGTCCCAAATACATACCAAATTTCTAAACCATTTAATTTCAATACAGTTCATGGCTTAAATACTTAGATGTTAAATTTAACAGTTTCATATAGATTCTTGGTTTTTACATCATTATTATTTAGTTTGAACCTTCCCTTATTCAATACCATTTTAGTGACTTTAAATTACATCTTTCTCAAGATTTCTCAAATTTTATTAAACGTGAAATATCTCATTCGATAAATTTCAAATTGATTTAAATAAATAAATCCTTATCTAAACATCATTTTACAATAACCCAAATTTATTTCTCAACCTTAATTTTTCAATATTATTGCAACATTTATCCGAATAAAATTTACATAAATTATTTATCATAATTTATGTATTTAATCAAATCTTGATTAACTAGATATAATTAACTCTATATTTATCATTACCCTTTATAGATGTATTTAAGAATTTACATTTAATAAGACCATAGATTTTTTTTTTTCATATGGTCAAAGTGTTATGGCTATTATCATTTCAATACGTACACTAAATGTATACGGGTGGATAGCATTTCAACCCGTAATCCCAAATTTAATTAAACGAAACCCGCTTGGGCCTATTTTTCAACCCATTTTAATTCAAAAATCAAACATAACAAAGGGAACTTGCAGTGTGATGACAGGGATAGTGTCAAAGTAAGTAAACAAGCAATAACAACAATCAATAACAATTCAATAGATTAAATCAAATAACTCCGAAATGATCTTATTAATTCGCATTGTTATTTTTATAATTATTTCTAAAATCTACACTATCATTTCATGTAGATTACAGATCATTACATTTCAGTTTTTCAATTGTCGTTCCATTTCAATTTCAGTTTAGTATTACAACAGTTAATCCAAACTATGTTCAAAGCTTTAAAGTATAACTTATCAATTCCTACGACAATTAATGGGTCAAATTAAACTAATCAAATTTACATATGGCGGGGTCAGGTTTAATCAATCAAGGTCCATCGTATATAATCCGTTTTCTTTGTAAACTATACCACCTCAAATCTTACTAGCAAACTAGTTATCATTTAACAATAGTAATTAACATCCAATTTAAACGACAATCAATCAATCAGTAAATTTTCAACCAATCTGTATTATTATCACATAAATAATTAACCGATAATGGTGTCAGGTGTCATAGGTGAACAGATACAGATGATAGCAGTCGTAACAGTAAACAACTAACAGCAGCATATTTCAATTGACGTTTCAATTGAATCAAATTTAATAAATAAAAGAACGTTAATCGTGAGTGATTGCTCACCTTTCAAGGCTAGAGATGAACGAGAATACAGAAGGTGATACGGATATGCACACTGCTACGGATACTGAAATTAAATTTCAAATCCAAGCAAAACAAAATCGGCACGAATTCGATCAAAGCTAATTGAAACGGATCAGATCAGAACTGAAACGATGAAGATAAATGGTATAAGCGAACTTTTATAATTCATGTACTGAACAAATCTGATATGCAGACACGACCTAAATACTTAATAACTTAAGGACATATTCTATAAAATGTAACTCAATGTATATACACAAATACACTTACAGTAACCTAACTTATTATAACATCAACCATATTATATTACTTATTGTTATACCATATATGAACTAACAGCCGATACTCACACATATAAACTAATGTAAACTTAGTTTATAAAATATGTATTTATACAAAATACTTACAATTTTAAAAATACTTACATTTTTTTAAAAAAATACTTACATACGTAAATAACATATTTATAAAACAAAACTATATAACAACTTATAAAATAATCCATAAAATTTTTGTTATTATAATGCACTGCAAGTCTGTACTCCACCTATATGAACATACTTAAATTATATGCGTACTAACAAAATAGACACAGACTTCTTCAAATGAACACATGTACTGTCCTTTCCTCCATTTTTAAAAACTGTGACATATATAAACGGCAAAACAATATATTATAAATAAATAGATCACCTTTACTAACCATGCGTATAAACAGACCATACCACTTTTAAAATTTTATATGCGTAAATAAAGTCATATATATATAACTTAACTTATACATCTTAAAACCTATAAATTACGTGAACATCAACATGTATAAAATTTAATCAGAACGAAAATTTACTAAAAAAAAAAATCTATATAAAATACCACTTTAAAATATAACAGCTGTGCGTATATGTATAATGTATACTTTAAAACTTACGTAGACGTACATCTCATAAAGCTCATATACATATACTTTTGTCTATAACTAACCTATATATATATATATCTTTGAAGGAAAAACAATTTGATACTTTAAAATTATTTAAGTAAAATATGCAAACAATTTACTACACAAATATATGCAGACATTCTATACTCATATATATAAGACTAACGTGACCTAAACCCAAACTAATCATATGTTATCCTAACTAAGCACGCATACGTTCAAATAATTGCATTTAAAAAAATTGTGCATACAAATAAAGGTGGCTACTCACCAGTTGAAGTGGGAGATGCAGTGGTACCCGAGGCGGAGGTGAGAGTGCGGAGGTGATGAACGAGAGAGGATAGAGGGATGGAAGGCGGCTGCTGCCTGTTATTTTATGCGTTTCTTATGTGTGTGTGTTTTTTTTTTGTAGGAGAAGAACAGATCTGAGAGGCTTCAGGTAAGGGAAAAATATGTTTATAGAATGAAGAAAGAAAGTAGGAATGTAGAGATGCTGTGATATATATATATATATATATATATATATTTTTTTTTTTTTTTTTGCAGAAGTCTTTAGAATCATGATGGAAGAAAGAAATTAAGGAGAGAAAAGTGCAGCTTATCAAATTATATAAGAAACATAGTGAAACGTACATAAATAAATGTCCTGTAGTGGTGTAAAGTAACGCACTAAAATTAAGGGAATAACAAAGGAAAGGACATTTTGAAAGCAAGAAAATGAACAGAGAAAGGAATAAATAAATTATATAGACACATACGTTTCTGACAAAGTTATAAATAGAAATAAAGAAGAGAGAGAGAAAAAGAAATGAAGAGTTATATTAAAACAGAGAAGGAAAGGTGCGTGAATCCATAGAGTTATATATATATAGGTCGAGTAATAAATGGATTTGTTTGCATGGGAGAGTTCTGGAAAGAAGATGGTGGAAATTTGAGAGCAAAATAAAAGGAGGCGGAAGGAAAAAATATATGAACAGATCTAGAAAGATGATGGTAGATTTTTTTACACATGCAAAAGAAACGGTTTCTCCCGAAATAAATGGTCACTCGTTTGAAACCAGATAAACAAATAAAGTAATCTATTGTTTCTTGCAAGTTATACGTTTTCTTAATTTTATTTATTTCCTAGGTCCCAATACGTAGGCAATTATACTATGGAGATTAATTATTATCAAACGTTACAAAATTCAAAAGCAAAAGAAACGTTTCGATTTCTAAATGATAAAAGCAAAAGATTAGAACGTATGCCATAAATTAAGCAACAAACGTTGATTCTAAATTTACTAATAATTAGGAGTAGAAACGTTTGATGATGAAATCAGGAAACAAATACTAATAGCAAAACGGCGATGAGTTGAATGAACAGAGAATTCAAAAGTTCAATTGAGCTGTTTGAAATAAAGCACATAACGTTAGCATTGAATTGGGAGTTATAAAACAATGTATTATAAATAGGAAATTATAAAAGTAACGTATGCTATTGGAATAGAAGCCAAAAGAGAAATGAACTTAGAGCTACCGGAAACGTATCTCTTAAGTGAAATGAATGTAAGAGAAACGGTCAAATAATGTTTATAGCTGTAAATTTAAAGTAATAAATTTATATTGGGTAGCACGGTTTAAATCGAAACGAAATAAGGAGAAGCTAAGGAGGCATAATTTATGGTGTCATTAAAACGAACAAATTTATTGCTTCCGTTGTACACCGGGTTCCGAAATACAGAAATAAATATACTTTTGAGATCAGCACGACGAGGCGCTCACAATGGTATACAGTTATCAGTGGTATGATTGAGTTATAAAAATTCGAATTTTTCACTAGTAGAAAAAAAAATGCAGTAGAATGCAGAAAATAAGAACGACGAAGCTATAGAAGTCCGGATTTTGAAAAACTAGAGATGACGCCTTTCTCAGATGAGGATTTAGAATTTTTCTATGTAAAATATTCTGCATTAGAATTTTTTTTTTTTATTATCAACAATTATTAGCTAGCTTGAATTTAATAGAATTACATAATAAATAAATTTTCATAAAATAAATTGAAATTTTGCCATCTGCTATGTTTAATTGGACGTAATCCATATATTAACTTTTTATTTGCAAATTAATTTATTTAAAAATTTCACCATAATCCAATTAAATACGTTAATAAAACGATAAAGTTTATTAAAATCTTACAGGTCGTTACACTCTCCCCCACTCAAAACTTTTCGTCCCCGAAAAGGAAGGAGGTAGGAGAATAAAACAGCCGGAAATTTATAGATTGAAAGATAAGATAAACAACAAATTTTTAAAACTACCCAAATTTATTTGAAATCTTTATTTGAAACTTCATTTGAAATTCAAATTTTCTATAATACTATAATACTTTCAACTCTTATGAAAACAATTACCTGCACTATCCCTTATTTTTACAAAGTTTATTGAAAATATTAAATCCGAAATTAATAACTTCAAACTATTCATAACACTTAAAATTTTATATTAAACAATGTAGTATATAATTAGACAAAATTTTCAAAGGATAAATCCAACAAGGAAGGAAGGTAGATTTTGAAAACAAAATCAAGATGAACAAATAAGCTGAGCAGATAAGGTAGATTCAAAAGAAAGAATCGGGTCCGAATAATTTATTTCAAACCATAAGAATTTAAATTTCAAATATTAATACAAAATTTCTTTGTTGGCAATACCTTTATAATAAAATTCTTTTATATCAAAACCAATTTTTCTTTCGAAAATACTTTTATAACTCAATGTTTTAACAAGTTTATCCTCGTTCTTGCAGACTCTGGCCATGCGTTGATCAGGCGCAAAGCTAGAATTCTTCAAGTACTTAGTAGACTTGTTTCAACACCCAGTGAAAATACTTGAAAAACCTTTTAAAATAGATATGGAAAGTACGATCCAAACAAAACAATCAAACCAAAACCTTTGTCCGATCATGGTTCGCAGATACACAATGGTTACGCCTGGTTCCCCCAGGAAACAATCCATATCCGTAAGCTTTCACAGCCCTGCGAGTTACGCCATGATGACTAGTAGAGTGCAGGATACACAATGGTTACGCCTGGATCCCCCAGGAAACAATCCGTACCCCCAGGCAAGACTCAGCCAGGCACTTGCGCTACTATTCGCGACCTACACAGATTGCAGGATACACAATGGTTACGCCTGGTTCCCCTAGGAAACAATCCGTACCCCTAGGCAAGACTCAGCCAGGCAATTTCGTTGTGCATTCACGAGAGAAAAAGAAACCGTGGGACACGTCACGGTGGGAACACTCGAGTATTACATCCGGAAAACCAAAATCAGAGAGAATAATAACGATAGAATGAATCCACGCTGTGGCCACAAAGCGGATATCAAGCAGAAGGCACTTTCCATATCTTTATTTGGAAAATATATATCATATAGTACCTTTTTCAAATCACTTTCAAATATTGTACTTATATAAAGTCCATATATATAGGATTCCATTTTCAAACGAATACTTTCCAAATCAATAGTATATCAAATCATACTTATATAGACTTCGATTATATAAAATCTCTTTCCAAATTGAGTAACTTTCAAATCAATAGATTTCAAATCAACTTCATACTTATACAAATCCATTTTATATAAGTTCGACCACTCCCAAATCAAGTACTTAATAATCTAAGATTCTCAATTTCAAATTATTTCACTATCAATTCAGTTTCAAAATCATATATGATTTCACCAATTTTCTTCCAAATTAAATATCTAAAGTCAAACAAATACATTTCCAAAATCACCATATAAGTACTGGTTTTTAATTCTAATTTAATTTCAAAACCAAATATTTTCCTCAAAATCAATTACTCAAAATGGTTTCCAAATTTATAATTTATCCCTTTAAACTTTTAAACTATCTATTTCTATTTGAAATATTCAATTTACCTTTCTGAAAACCATTATTCAAAACTATTTTTTTTTTCAAAACATTTCAAACTAAATTTATATTCTTTATCAAACATTTTATACTCTTCGAAATTTCTTAGTTTTTAAAACTTTAGACCTTGACTTGGAAGTGTTCGAACCTTCAAAATAATTAGGGAAATCAAATTTTCAATTCAAGAGTTGAAAATCAACAATAAATCAATAAACCAATTATTAAATCCGAAACTCGAGGACTGAATACCGGTCTCATTTTAAATTGTTTCAAATATATACTTATATCTTTCTAAAATATCAAATTATACTTCGGAATTTGAAATCAAAATCGGTTTTACAAAACACTTGCATAGCGAAGCTATTAAAGTGGCCTCTCCCTCACTCTGAAACTCGAAAATCAATGTCGATGATGCGTGCACTCATCACCGAAATTATTTTCAAGCGACATAAGTGAGTTCTGGACTTCTATTTTCTTGGAAACTTCTTTGAAATTTCTTTAAAATTATTGGAATTCATTTGAGCTTATTTGAAACATTTCTTATTCAAAAAAAATAATTTTAAATCGTATTATTTATATATATTTTCCAAAATCCTAAAACCAATTTTCAAAATACCGGAATTCAATTCTCGAATTTCAAATTTAACACTTCAGTTATAAATCATTTTTATATAAATCAATTTCTTATAATTTTTCAAAATTTCAAATCCTTTCAAAACCTTTTTTTTTTATATATAGAATAACATTTCTTATTTGTTTTGTATATAGGTATATAATCCTTATGGAAAACATTTTCACTTTTATATATAGAATAAAATCATAGTTATCAAAATAATAATTTCGATATTTAAAACAAATTTCAAAATGCAAACATACCCGATTTTCAAAGGATAATTTTAAGAATGGATTTCAAAACAAAGATAGAGATTTGAATTAGAGGAACTCCAATCCATAGAATTCTGATTCGAAGATAGACTCGATCGAAGATGAGATAATTAAATTACAAAATAGAAGATGGATATACTTCTATAAATCGCGGGCGACCTTAACCGGGTCAATCGTGATTTCAGGAATATGATTGATGCGGAATTCTAAGGCAAATCGACATTCGATCGCCCGATATAGAATTCGGCATAACTAGATATAGCAGCATTGTAAACCGAGGATACATGAATCTTCGGTGAATCAATGCCAACTGAAAAGGAGATTCACCCCTTTTACAAATCATTCAGTGAAGTTATGGAATACTCCAGAATCGAACGAATATAAATAGGGAGAGACAAGAATGAATTTCGAAACTGAGGGACATTCCAAAATTCAAAGGAAATCGAGTCAAAAAGGAAGAGATTCAACTCGAATGAAAGTGATTCTGTAATAAATTTACCATATATGCTAAGTTTTGACTTGAGCCAAAGCTCTGATACCAACTGTAACGACCCGCTATTTTGGACCATTCAAATCGACACTAAAACCGTACATGTACGACTTGAATAATTCAAAATACCGAATTGTTAATTTAATTTGGCAAAACCTAAAATATACAGTAAATAAACCAATCACAGATCACAGACACAGAGTAATATAATGCAGCGGAATAGAAAAATAGTAGTTCATGAAGCTACTATATACATCAGAGTTTAAAATAAAATACATCAGAATCTCTGGAATACAGAAAAGTCTTCAGTACGAGCCGATGACTTCTCTGAACCAGTCAATCTAGAAAACTGAAAGCTGAAACGATAGTTGGATCTCCAAATGAAGCTCCAATCTCCAAAGGTGAGTCTCTAAAGCTGTATTACTCGGTCTGACCCGAGCGTAAAGCAAAACACAAAACACTCGAGTCAGGATTAACATTCGTATATCAATAAATCCAACTCAAGTGAAATATCAACTGAAATACAAATAACTTAAAGGATGTTTGGGATGACCATCCTCTAAGGGTCCATAGAACTATCTACAGGGTAGAAATATACACTATTACATCGTGGTCATTCACTTAATTTATACTTCAAACCCAAATGTCAAATTCACTTCGAATAATTATATTTCCCAAATAGTATTTATATATATTAAATGCTGTATATGGTAAAGCACTTGCAATTTCCTTAACTTAACAAATCGTTCACATCAACCTGACCTTTCCATTTAAATTAAATTCAATCTCAATTATAAATCTCAAATCTGGATTTGATATCCTAATTACCCTTTCCATTTCAATATGTTTCCATACTTTAAGTATTTAATATTTCCCCTAAATTTCCCAATCTAGTTCTCAAAATACAAATTTCCAGACTTCGTTCAACCTCAATTTCCATTAAATTCAATTAGTTATCTACATAACAAATTCAACTATCTTGGTCCCAAATACATACCAAATTTCTAAACCATTTAATTTCAATACAGTTCATGGCTTAAATACTTAGATGTTAAATTTAACAGTTTCATATAGATTCTTGGTTTTTACATCATTATTATTTAGTTTGAACCTTCCCTTATTCAATACCATTTTAGTGACTTTAAATTACATCTTTCTCAAGATTTCTCAAATTTTATTAAACGTGAAATATCTCATTCGATAAATTTCAAATTGATTTAAATAAATAAATCCTTATCTAAACATCATTTTACAATAACCCAAATTTATTTCTCAACCTTAATTTTTCAATATTATTGCAACATTTATCCGAATAAAATTTACATAAATTATTTATCATAATTTATGTATTTAATCAAATCTTGATTAACTAGATATAATTAACTCTATATTTATCATTACCCTTTATAGATGTATTTAAGAATTTACATTTAATAAGACCATAGATTTTTTTTTTTCATATGGTCAAAGTGTTATGGCTATTATCATTTCAATACGTACACTAAATGTATACGGGTGGATAGCATTTCAACCCGTAATCCCAAATTTAATTAAACGAAACCCGCTTGGGCCTATTTTTCAACCCATTTTAATTCAAAAATCAAACATAACAAAGGGAACTTGCAGTGTGATGACAGGGATAGTGTCAAAGTAAGTAAACAAGCAATAACAACAATCAATAACAATTCAATAGATTAAATCAAATAACTCCGAAATGATCTTATTAATTCGCATTGTTATTTTTATAATTATTTCTAAAATCTACACTATCATTTCATGTAGATTACAGATCATTACATTTCAGTTTTTCAATTGTCGTTCCATTTCAATTTCAGTTTAGTATTACAACAGTTAATCCAAACTATGTTCAAAGCTTTAAAGTATAACTTATCAATTCCTACGACAATTAATGGGTCAAATTAAACTAATCAAATTTACATATGGCGGGGTCAGGTTTAATCAATCAAGGTCCATCGTATATAATCCGTTTTCTTTGTAAACTATACCACCTCAAATCTTACTAGCAAACTAGTTATCATTTAACAATAGTAATTAACATCCAATTTAAACGACAATCAATCAATCAGTAAATTTTCAACCAATCTGTATTATTATCACATAAATAATTAACCGATAATGGTGTCAGGTGTCATAGGTGAACAGATACAGATGATAGCAGTCGTAACAGTAAACAACTAACAGCAGCATATTTCAATTGACGTTTCAATTGAATCAAATTTAATAAATAAAAGAACGTTAATCGTGAGTGATTGCTCACCTTTCAAGGCTAGAGATGAACGAGAATACAGAAGGTGATACGGATATGCACACTGCTACGGATACTGAAATTAAATTTCAAATCCAAGCAAAACAAAATCGGCACGAATTCGATCAAAGCTAATTGAAACGGATCAGATCAGAACTGAAACGATGAAGATAAATGGTATAAGCGAACTTTTATAATTCATGTACTGAACAAATCTGATATGCAGACACGACCTAAATACTTAATAACTTAAGGACATATTCTATAAAATGTAACTCAATGTATATACACAAATACACTTACAGTAACCTAACTTATTATAACATCAACCATATTATATTACTTATTGTTATACCATATATGAACTAACAGCCGATACTCACACATATAAACTAATGTAAACTTAGTTTATAAAATATGTATTTATACAAAATACTTACAATTTTAAAAATACTTACATTTTTTTAAAAAAATACTTACATACGTAAATAACATATTTATAAAACAAAACTATATAACAACTTATAAAATAATCCATAAAATTTTTGTTATTATAATGCACTGCAAGTCTGTACTCCACCTATATGAACATACTTAAATTATATGCGTACTAACAAAATAGACACAGACTTCTTCAAATGAACACATGTACTGTCCTTTCCTCCATTTTTAAAAACTGTGACATATATAAACGGCAAAACAATATATTATAAATAAATAGATCACCTTTACTAACCATGCGTATAAACAGACCATACCACTTTTAAAATTTTATATGCGTAAATAAAGTCATATATATATAACTTAACTTATACATCTTAAAACCTATAAATTACGTGAACATCAACATGTATAAAATTTAATCAGAACGAAAATTTACTAAAAAAAAAATCTATATAAAATACCACTTTAAAATATAACAGCTGTGCGTATATGTATAATGTATACTTTAAAACTTACGTAGACGTACATCTCATAAAGCTCATATACATATACTTTTGTCTATAACTAACCTATATATATATATATCTTTGAAGGAAAAACAATTTGATACTTTAAAATTATTTAAGTAAAATATGCAAACAATTTACTACACAAATATATGCAGACATTCTATACTCATATATATAAGACTAACGTGACCTAAACCCAAACTAATCATATGTTATCCTAACTAAGCACGCATACGTTCAAATAATTGCATTTAAAAAAATTGTGCATACAAATAAAGGTGGCTACTCACCAGTTGAAGTGGGAGATGCAGTGGTACCCGAGGCGGAGGTGAGAGTGCGGAGGTGATGAACGAGAGAGGATAGAGGGATGGAAGGCGGCTGCTGCCTGTTATTTTATGCGTTTCTTATGTGTGTGTGTTTTTTTTTTGTAGGAGAAGAACAGATCTGAGAGGCTTCAGGTAAGGGAAAAATATGTTTATAGAATGAAGAAAGAAAGTAGGAATGTAGAGATGCTGTGATATATATATATATATATATATATATATATATATATATATATTTTTGCAGAAGTCTTTAGAATCATGATGGAAGAAAGAAATTAAGGAGAGAAAAGTGCAGCTTATCAAATTATATAAGAAACATAGTGAAACGTACATAAATAAATGTCCTGTAGTGGTGTAAAGTAACGCACTAAAATTAAGGGAATAACAAAGGAAAGGACATTTTGAAAGCAAGAAAATGAACAGAGAAAGGAATAAATAAATTATATAGACACATACGTTTCTGACAAAGTTATAAATAGAAATAAAGAAGAGAGAGAGAAAAAGAAATGAAGAGTTATATTAAAACAGAGAAGGAAAGGTGCGTGAATCCATAGAGTTATATATATATAGGTCGAGTAATAAATGGATTTGTTTGCATGGGAGAGTTCTGGAAAGAAGATGGTGGAAATTTGAGAGCAAAATAAAAGGAGGCGGAAGGAAAAAATATATGAACAGATCTAGAAAGATGATGGTAGATTTTTTTACACATGCAAAAGAAACGGTTTCTCCCGAAATAAATGGTCACTCGTTTGAAACCAGATAAACAAATAAAGTAATCTATTGTTTCTTGCAAGTTATACGTTTTCTTAATTTTATTTATTTCCTAGGTCCCAATACGTAGGCAATTATACTATGGAGATTAATTATTATCAAACGTTACAAAATTCAAAAGCAAAAGAAACGTTTCGATTTCTAAATGATAAAAGCAAAAGATTAGAACGTATGCCATAAATTAAGCAACAAACGTTGATTCTAAATTTACTAATAATTAGGAGTAGAAACGTTTGATGATGAAATCAGGAAACAAATACTAATAGCAAAACGGCGATGAGTTGAATGAACAGAGAATTCAAAAGTTCAATTGAGCTGTTTGAAATAAAGCACATAACGTTAGCATTGAATTGGGAGTTATAAAACAATGTATTATAAATAGGAAATTATAAAAGTAACGTATGCTATTGGAATAGAAGCCAAAAGAGAAATGAACTTAGAGCTACCGGAAACGTATCTCTTAAGTGAAATGAATGTAAGAGAAACGGTCAAATAATGTTTATAGCTGTAAATTTAAAGTAATAAATTTATATTGGGTAGCACGGTTTAAATCGAAACGAAATAAGGAGAAGCTAAGGAGGCATAATTTATGGTGTCATTAAAACGAACAAATTTATTGCTTCCGTTGTACACCGGGTTCCGAAATACAGAAATAAATATACTTTTGAGATCAGCACGACGAGGCGCTCACAATGGTATACAGTTATCAGTGGTATGATTGAGTTATAAAAATTCGAATTTTTCACTAGTAGAAAAAAAAATGCAGTAGAATGCAGAAAATAAGAACGACGAAGCTATAGAAGTCCGGATTTTGAAAAACTAGAGATGACGCCTTTCTCAGATGAGGATTTAGAATTTTTCTATGTAAAATATTCTGCATTAGAATTTTTTTTTTTTATTATCAACAATTATTAGCTAGCTTGAATTTAATAGAATTACATAATAAATAAATTTTCATAAAATAAATTGAAATTTTGCCATCTGCTATGTTTAATTGGACGTAATCCATATATTAACTTTTTATTTGCAAATTAATTTATTTAAAAATTTCACCATAATCCAATTAAATACGTTAATAAAACGATAAAGTTTATTAAAATCTTACAGGTCGTTACACCAAAGGTCTATGATTCCGTCTCTCCTATGGTCTAGAATAGCCTCTGCTATAATCGCCATCAACCGGGGCACATGATCAAGGTTGCCCGATCATGAGGAAGGGAGAGCAAGCTAAGGTCTACACAATTAAGAATGAGCCTTCAACTTCTCAAGATGTGAAGGGAAATGGAGTTTTGGAAGGTAATATTTTTATTGAAGATATTTTAGTTAGAGTGTTGTTTGATACAAGGGATTCTCATATTCTTATTGCAAAGAAAACTGTAGACGAATTAAAACTTGAACCTAAGATAGTTTATACCCCTATTTGCGTGACAAATCTATAGGGGTACTACTAACCTTCACATGAATTGTGCGAAAGTCCAAATTTCCCACTCTTTCCATAAATTTCCTTTTGACCTATTTGTCCTAGATTTTATTGGACTCGAAATTTTGCTTTGTATGGATTGGTTAACTAAGTATAAAGCGGTTCTCGATTACGTTAGTAGGACGATAACCTTATGGACCAGTTTCGGGAAATTTATAGAAATATCTTACGAAGATCATCGTCCAAGACGGGAAAGTTTTCTTTATGCGTTAGACTCATCTCAGGAAGGAGTAGGAACCATATCCACTATTAAAGAATTCATAGACATTTTTGTAGAAGTAAAAAGTTTACCCCTACATCGAGAAATCAATATTGACTTGATTTCTGGAGCGATGCCAATTAAACAACAATACCGAACGATGGATCCGAAAGAGAGAGAGGAGTTAGGTAACCAAACCCGAGAGCTATTCAAGAAAGGATTAATAAGGCCAAGTTGTTCAAGTTGGGGATCAGTAGTAATTTTTGTGGCCAAGTCGAACGGATCTCTGAGGTTGTGCGTAGATTACCGAGATCTGAAAAAACAAACGATTAAGAATAAGTATCCTCTACCTCAAATAGATGACTTATTTGATCAATTACATGGTGCTCAGGTATTCTCGAAAATGGATCTAGCTATAGGATTCGATCAGTTGAGAATCGCAGAAGAATGCATCCACCTAACTGCAATCAAAGGTCCAAACGCTTTTTCTCGAGTGGTCTGTTATGCCTTTCGGGCTACCAATGCACCCGCTTATTTTGTAGACCTTATGAATAGAGTATTTAGGGATGTACTCAACAAACTCATGTTAGCCTTTATTGATGATATCCTTATCTATTCTAAGATAGAAGAACACAAGAGACATCTAAATATTGTGTTAGAAATATTGAGAAATAATGTACTTAAAGATAAATTCTCAAAATTCCATTTTTTGGGAGAAGGAGGTAAGATTCATTGGACATATAGTGTCAAAGGATGGAGTTTCGGTAGATCCTGTAAAAGTTGCAGCTGTTCTAAACTGGAAGCAACCAGTAACTCCTAAAAAAGTTCCTAGCTTCTTAGGTTTGGCAGGATATTACAGAAGATTCATTCAAGACTTCTCAAAGATTGCCTATCACTTAACAAAGCTGACCATGAAGGATGCTAAATTTATCTGAACTCCTAAATGTGAAGCAGCATTCCAGGAACTCAAAATGAGGCAAACAACCACACTAGTCCTAGCAATTATAAATGGAAATAGTGGATTAACCGTTATACTAATGCTTTTAGAGAAGGAGTTAGTGCAGTTCTAATATAGGAAGGGAAAGTGATTGCTTACATAGGAAGATAACTAAAAACTCATGAAAATAATTATGCAACACACGACTTAGAATTATTAGCCATGGTATTCGCATTGAAACTATGGAGGCACTATTTGCTGGGTACGAAGTTTTCACAGTTTTCTTCAATTAAAACTTTGAATTGACCTTAGTAAATAAAATTTCCTCTTTTTATTAGGCGTAAAGTTTGAGCTCTTTACGGATCAGAAATCTTTAAAGTACCTTTTGACTAAGAAGAATTTAAACATGAGGTAGCAATGTTGGTAGGAATTTCTCGCATCTTATGATCTAGATATTTTATTTACACCAAGGTAAGCCAACGCAGTAGCTGATGCGTTAAGTAGGAAGTATGCTACAATTTCTTGTTTGATAGTAACTCCAACTATTTTGGAAATAATTACTAGCAAGCAAAAAGAAGATCAATTCCTAATGAAGATTTTAAAAAATAAATACAAAAGGGAGAATTCAAGCTTTGAAATAGAAAGTCGTGGAGTGTTACGGTTGAATGGGAGAATTTGTGTTCCAGATATGGAAAGTCTTAGGAAGAAGGTGTTAGCTGATTGTCACAAATCCAAACTCAGCACTCATCCTGGAGTTAAAAAAATGTATAGAGATATGAAGTGCACATTTTGGTGGAGAACTGTGAAAAAGGACATATCCATTTATGTTAGTCGATGCATAAATTAACAACGAATCAAAAGCGACCAACAGAAAGCTGCAGGGTTACTTTAGCCGCTTGAGATTCCATCTTGGAAGTAGGATCAAGTATCAATGGATTTCATTAATGGCTTACCTCGAACGAGGAAAGGGAATAAAGGCATTTGGGTCATCATAAATCAATTAACTAAAAGTGCACATTTCATTCTAGTTAAGCCAACAAGGACCGTTGCAAGTCTGGCAGATATATATATATATATATATATATATATATATATATATATATATATATATGAAGGAGATTATACGATTGCATGGAGTTCTAAGTAGTATAGTGAGCGACTGGGATCATTCTTTACTAGTCAGTTTTGAGAAACAATACAGACCTCTTTGGGAACAAACGGGAAGGGTCAATCGCATTTTGGAAGATCTTCTAAGAGCATGTATTCTAGACTTTGGAGGCTTCTCGAAAAATCATTTGCGTTTAGTAGAGTTCTCTTATAACAACATTTATCAAGCTAGTATCAGCATGGCACCGTATGAAGCTCTATATGGTTGTCCATACAGGTCATCAACATGCTGGATCGAGACAGGAGATTGGTTAGTACTTGGTCCTAATATGATACGAGAAGCTTCAGTGAAATTCGATGTAATTATGAAGTAACTAAAGGAAGCCTAGTGCAGACAGAAAAGTTATGCAAATCAAAGGCGTAGGAATATGGAATTCTCAATTGGAGATTTAGTCTTTATGAATGTCTATTCAATAAGAGGAGTAGTGAGGTTTGGAAGAAAGGGGAAGTTAGCACCTCGATATATTGGACCATTTTCCATTCTTGAAGAATTGACCCGCTAGCTTATTGAGTGCTATTGCCAGAAAGGTTGGCAGGAGTGCATAGTGTTTTTCATGTATCTCATTTAAGGAAACATGTGCATGACCTAGACCAAATTGTAGACATAGATGCGCAAGAAGACTTGGAGGTAGAACAAAATTTAGCATTTATTAGATGTCCTATTTGAATCATTGATCGTGATGAGAAACGGTTAAGAAGGAATGTGGTAAGGAAAGTTAAAGTCCAATGGAGCTGAGAATTGCACTTGGGAAAAAGTGGATAGGATGAGAAAGGCATATCCCAAGTTTAGAATTGAAGAATAAACCGTGTCGTTATAGTAAACTCACCACCTATGGTGTAGTCACTTATTTATACTTTTTTTATATGTTCTTTCATATCAAATATATTTTCCTTTTAAACTATTATTTCTTACCTTTATTTTTGGAACGAAATTCTTTTAATGATGGGAGTCTGAAAGACCTGTAAATATATCGCTTTAAATAAACGTTCGTTTAGCTTTATCGATAATACAAATAATTTTGTGAACAATTATTTATATGGTTTTATAAATAAAATATGATCATTTTAATTAGTTAACAATAATAAGAAAATTTGTTTCAATTTTTTTTACAAAAATATGCATATAAACTTAAAATATGACCAAAAAACAGAATCAGGATTTGTAATGATGCAACGTGTGGAAGTGTTGCAACGTTGTAAGTATATGTTACATACACATACGTATGTACATGTACATACATAAGAAAATGCATATAAACACACATACACACATATATAATTACGTTAAGGATATAATATAAAAAATATATAAGATATTTTAAAACAAACTTACTCCTTAAGCCTTTATAAATCAATATACGTGCACATGAGATGATGGAAGTGATGTGCACATGGGGCGAAGGGGATTTGGCCGTGTATTTTGAAGGGATGGTGTGTTGGAGAAGCTTGGAAAAAGTGGTGTTTACATATCTTATTTTACACACTTCTTTTTCCTATAAACACCCTACCATCATCTCTCTTTTTTCATTCATTTTTTTCTTCATATTTTCAAGATTTTGCTTCCTTTTTAATGGCTTCCAAACTAAATGTCAAAAATTATTCCAAATAAAAAATAAAATAATAAAATATAATTTTATATAGTAAAACACCTCAAAACGATCCAAAAACTCCTCATTTCCCTTTGTTCTGCACAAGCCACTCTTTATTTCATCATCGGCCGAGCCCAACCTGAGCTACACCCTAGGCCGTGCACCCTCTAGCTTCCATAAGGCTTGGTCGAGACATTTACAAGCTAAAATTCAAAGATTATTGAGCTTCAAAACTCGAATAGTGGAGCTATAACATTCCTTTTGTGAATCATTGGGAATCCATGGTGAGAACTCCTAATTTATTATACTATATGTCGCATAATGATATGATGTTGCAAATGGATGTTTAATATGCTTTGATCATCAAGTTTGGTTGCTTTCATATGAATATGGAATATATATATACAAGTCACGAATATGCACATTGATAAACACAAATGAAAGTCACTTTTCTTAAATTAATGAAATGGTGTATATGGAAGTGTTAAACCTCTTATAAATGCTTTATAATGTATTCTAAATATTTTATAAACATTTAAAAGTGTTTTGGTGAAGTTTGAAAAGAAATGGAGAATTTGGTTAAAAATAAGCGCGTCGCGTAACGTCGTTCGCGATTTTGCGCTGTAAAAATCAAACTAGTGTAAAAGGTGGAATATATTTCGAAATTCTTCGAGATAATAATTTTACAAACTATTATATCCATAGCTTTCCAACGAAGAAATAAAATTGAGATTCCGATAAGTACATTTTGAAATATGAGTAAAACAATTTTGGAAAAAATCCCGATTTTGCAGTTTGGAATCCAAAACTGGATTTCTTTGAAAATGATGTTTTAAAATTGTTTAAAAATGTAGAATAAATCTTATAAATGTTTTAAATTGGTTTAAAAGAGAATTAAGTAATAAAAATGGATTTTAAAATAATAAAATGTCATTTCGATCAATATAGCTTAGAAGGCACTTTCCGAGCACTTTTTCGCAGCACTTTTTATAATTTTTGAAAACTGGTTTTAAACTTAACAAATCATTTACAAGTCTTTTATAAATGTTTTTGTAAATTTTTTTAAAGATGACTTAAATAATTTTTGGAGAGATTAAAGATTTAGAGTCGATCAAATTACTTGACCGCCTTATAGGTGTTAAAGAGAGTGTCTAGGCTTGAGTTTGAAAAACCAGTTTCCTACTCTCTTTGGTTATTCGGACTGACCCAACGGAGGGAATGGTGAATTTTCTTTACTCGGTAATCTTCCTACATGAAAAATGAAACGATTTCAAGTTTATTAAAAATAATGTAAAAGTATTAAAGGATTTTATAAGAGAGATTTGATAGTTCCGTATATTCTGGAAAGAATGTTTATAAATGTATATCTCCAAAAGAGATTTCGATAAAAGAACTTAATAAACTAAAAAAATTATTCCCTATTCACTTGACCTCTTTCATCGATGACTGGTTCAAAGAAACTGGGGTTGGATTTAGATGATTCTTGTCCAAAACCACTCTGAACCAATGTATACGTTCGAAAGTGACGACATGATGATGATTTTTAAAGACGAGGATCCTCATGATGAAGGGCTGCTTGCCACTAGTTCCTCGAGGTGAAATTTACCATATCTTATATTTATAATGGAAGTAGTGCTCTGTTATGAAAATATTCGATTGTAAGGACATCTCGCTACTAATGTTAGTAGGAGAGTACCTTCGATTTCGTTTAGTTCCAGAACAAACTTTTATGATGGATGTCTATCAATACATTCTTAAGATTTCATCGTTGATTTTAATAAACATACATCTATTTAGTGGCAAAGAAGGCAAATTCTCTTAGCTTAACACCCTTCTTTGGGACGCATGAGCTTGAAGGTTGTATGTTTTTGGAAGTCAATAGTGATCGATGGAATGGCATCGTGGCATTCAAAGAAAGATGATGTGTAAAGTGAAAGGTAATCGCCACCTTAGGCTTCACACCCGAAAATGGCCAAAATAGGGTATATGCGGTAAGGCTATGTGGTTTGCAACCATTAGGGTATGATCATCCCTTTTTGATGTATTTCTTCCCACTAAAACGTTTGGGTTTAAAATATTATGATGTATGCTAAGAGATGTCTCGGATAGTTCGGAATGACCGGGGTGATGATATATTCCCTATTGTCTAAGGAAACGTAGGTCGGTCTTGTATTAGTAGAGGTGCAGATATTCCATTGACCTAGGTACATTCCTCTAGAGATGTATTTTCGGAAGGTAGTTCCCTCATTTAGTCTTTTATATGAAATCCATTCTCTAATAAGTGCCTGCCAGTTTGTTTGTAGAACCCATGTTTGTGGCTAGTATTGCTGAAATTTGATCAATGTAACAACTTCGGCTAAGATTAATAAGTTTACTTGCAAAAGTTTTCAAAGATATGTCATTAAAAATAATATCAATTATTTTGACGTTAATGTCTTAGTTATCATAAGGTAAAAACCTGTTCGGTGTTTATGTGTGGCGTGATCTTAAGAGATGCCGTTTTGTTTTTAAAACACGCATTTTGATTCCCACACCAGTCTCATGACTGATCCGGAGTTTATTTTGTTTTTCCTTTAAATTATGGATGCCCTATTTTTTCGAGCAGCCGAGTAGTCAGGACATAGAGTGTTTAAGAGGAGCTTGCTGGAAGAGATTTTTTGGAGCATGAAGCTAGAGCACCCGATAGGGATATCTATCTATTTATTATTGTTTTCCACTGTATATAAGTTAGTAATGCCAGCAAATGTGAGAGCAGTTAGTTATAACTGTTCCTGGCTGGGTTAGTGCATACAAAAACTTTGATGTACCCTACTGATGGCAATTGTATGTACAATTTATCTAGATAACATAATGTGAGAATTTGTGTTTCTATCTTTTACTATACTTTACCCCTGAAAATCTACCCCTCCAGCACTTGGATTTACAACATGTGAATAACGTGGATCTATTAGTGTCGATTTTCGAGAGTCGAGGAGATAGGTCTTGACAATGACTCTTGTAAAAAATCCACAAGTGGCAAATGGTCTAGAGCTTTGCAATCAGCAAAGGATGTCGAACTTCGTAAGACATAAAGAATGTCGAATGTCCGTAGTTATAACGAATGCCACATATTATCAGTACAAAGAATTGTTTTGAATGTTATAAATTTAAAAATGGATGTCGAATGTCATCATTATAAAGAGGGATGCTGAATTTCATAGTATAATAAAGGATGTCGAATATTAGCAATACAAATGGATGTCGAATATCAGTGATTCACACAACATATTGAAGAACATATGGCAGCCATACAACCTGCTGCCACCCCTATAAATGCAGACCCTATGGCTATGTGGTAGGGGCAAATTCTTCTTATCTCATTTCTTACGGTTTCAAGTTGTAAACCCTAAATAAAATTAGGGATCATTATAGATCCGATTGCACCTTTGTGACCTTTTACACATAAGGACTTGACCAATGAATTTTTCATAGCATCCTTCAGTCGAATAAAGACCATTTGACTAATCATTGAAGTTGTGACATATGTATAACTTTCTATACCTGACTTGGTCAATGAACATGCATACTTCATCCTTTTTAACTTTGATTTGCATACTTCTCTCGTACTTGAGCACTTATTTGATCTAGACTTGATCTTCTCTGCACTTTTGGAGTTAACAAAGAAATTTGTTAACTGTTGTTATGAATTAAAAAATATTTGGATGTAGGAGAAGAGCATGAAACAAAACTACATGAGCTTGATCCGTCAAAAGGGGTATATAGGCATCCTTTTTTTATAAAGAAGCTACCGAATCCCTTAGGTTGGGCTGGGGTGTATAAAAATTGGTGCAGTCGAAAACATAGTTGAAAACAATTTTTTTCTTTTTATTGTGACGACCCGCCTTTCATTCCACAGAAAGACGTATCATCGATAAGAAAGAAATAGGTAGAAAAAGAATAGATAAAAATAAAGAACAACAATCATCAAAATCTCACAGCGGAAACAGAAAATTATAATATATTACACAACTATTACATAGTCATTACATATCAGAGTCAACACAGCTACACATCATCACATTAGACAGTCGTAAGGACCTGTGTATCCATTACATTCCAAAATACAACAGACATAAGACACCAACACGGTGGAAATAGATATATAAATACGCCAAGATTCCTGCTCCAAGCTTCCCAAAATTCGTCCAGCCAAACTTGATCACTTGGCTACTCATAAAAATTTGAGTACCTAAGAGTTTAATAAAACGGAAATAAACTCCGTGTCAGACATGGGTCTGGTATGAGTAAACGGTTAAGTTGTTTAACTTGAAAAACCTTTGAAATAAAAGGTATCTTGTAAGACTCTCCGCAAATAAACATGGACAAGTTTTCCCTTACGATAACCAAAACATTTGATAGGAAATTTGGTTATATTATAATAGTTTCTAGGGTTTTCAAATAAATATTCACATAGTCGAAATTGTTACATTCATTAAATTCCATCATACATAGGTATAAAATCAAATCCGAGATCATTTATTGGAGATTGGATTCCATACAATGGCAGGGCTATTGGGGTGCCGCCCGTCACAGTACGTGGTCTAGATCACTATACCAAGGATCCACCCTGATCCCCTGCAACACAAGACTGGAGCTACCCCTTACTGGATAGTCCGAATAAGACAACCTTGCGATTGTGGCCAACAACTGCCTATACAGCTGAATAAAGGGAACTCTAGACAAGGGAAAATCTTATCCTACTTGGGTGCTACCCACTTTTCCTTGCGTGCACCTCCGCTGTTTTAGCCATTCTCGGTTGATGAGGCTTGAGGCTACGATTACCTTTTAAGAACTCATACCTTGGAATGCTCATCATCCTCCATTGGCGATGGTCTGATAGCATTCATCCATACAAGTTCGTTTCGGGTTCGAACGAAACCGAAGGCACTATCTCGTTACACTCATTTTGGAATCACCCTCAGAGTTAACGACAATAACCCTTACACTCTGAAACTTCATCTTGATCTTCACTTGAGATTTCATGACCTATCGTTTAACTTGGATCGATGTAGTTTTCGGATAATCAAATTTGATATCTGATTCCGGTCTCATCGAAATCCAAACGCCGTCTTAAAATCCAAGTTGTTTAAGTAAAGTTTTTAATTCAATTCAAAACATTGAATTCATACAGCATTCAGCACAGATAAAAAACACAAATTTATCACAACCATATCCAAAGTATCACATCGCAGAATATCACAGATTAACATACTAAAAATATAAATCCAGACATTCGATACAATCAATCATCCATTAGCAAGATTTATTAATCCCACTATAATTAATTTAATTAACTCAATTTAAATTAATTACTTAAGAATTAATCACCTAACCCTGCTTAATTAATCATTAATTAATTACATTCCATTTTAATTAATTAATCACTCTTTAATTACTTTATAAATAAATTAATTAACCTTTAATTACTGATTAATTATCCATTAATTATTAATTAAATAATCCTTAATCAATAATTAATTAACCCTAGTTATTAATAAATCCTTAATTATTAATTGATGAATCCTTAATTGCAAATTAATTAATCTCTAATTAATTAATTAATTAAGTAAGTAATCCTTAATTCCAAGTTAATTAATCTCTAATTTATTAATTTATTTCCCTTAATTATTTATTAATTAATCGTTAATTATTAATTAACTAATTTTCCTTAAATTACTTCATTAATTTAATTAATCTGTAATTACCAAAAACCTTAATTAACTTTAAGATAAACCATTTATCTTTATTAATTACTTAATTATCATTAACGTATAAATTAAAAACATTTTATCTTTCAATTAGCTACTAAATTACATTTTTAAATTAAGTTTTAAAATAACTTAAGAATTTAACTTAACTAATTTAATTAAAATAAATCATACAACTTCTTGAAACAATTATTTAAAACATTCTATTATGAAAGAAAATTTATTTAAGAATAGGTTTAAACTTGATTTATTTTAAATTTTAAAAACTTGTTTATATTTATATTTTAAAACTGTTATAATTTACTTCGTGTTCAACCCAGTTTCCAACCCGAGTCACACCCGAGACTTTTTTTCTAAACTTGTTTGGTTAAACTTTAAAACAGTTGCTCAAGCACTCGCGATCACACTCGAGAACGAACCTGAGCTAGGACGACATCTCCACGAGACCTTCCCCGAGACCTAACCTTCTTCCCCAAAACACTGACACCCAGCCTCGTGCACGCCTGATCGTCGGAGGTTCGGTCACCCATACCACCGTCGCAAGTCATCGATGGCCTACCCCTTCGATCCTGACCACCCAAAGTTCAACACAAACCCGAAATCAAAATTGAGTTAACAGATCGAACTGGAACAACAAAATATCGACCAAAAACCTCCTCATCCAGACGACTCCGACCACTAACAACCTCAAAACCTCATCCACACCTTCGTCGACCAATCTCGCACCCTTTACACTACCTCCAATGAACCTTGATGCTCCAGAGACGATGCAGCAGCCAAATCTCTAGCCTTGACCAAACCTGGGTTTTAAATCCTAATCCGTCACCGTACCGCCGCCTCGGTGGTTGATAAATCCAACTTCCATTTTACCCTAACTCGCCAACTTCCTAGCTACCTCCAATAGCGAACTCGAGGCCTTACCACCCTTCGATCACCAGCAATTGCCCAAAACCCAATTTCTGATCAACCATGAATTTCTCACTCGAAACCAAACTAGAAATCGTGATTTTACCTTTAAAACCTTAGTTTCCAAAGACGATTCAGATTATATGCATGAATTAGAGAATCAAGATGTTTGAATTTATCGTGTTTAAAAAATTCCACCGTATTTTTTTGATTTCCAAAAACATACAAACTAATTTTACTTAAATATATTTTTAAAACTTAAATTATGTTTAAACAAAGATAACTTTTTTGAATTTCCTAGCCTATAAGAGAATGTATGAAGAGAATTTGATTTTTGATCTAGATTTTTAGCCTGTGAGTATAAAAACAATGATATGCGCATGTATACAGACATGCACACTTATATCACTTACATATATACATTCAATCTCATTTATACAACCATACAAAGTATTTCTCATATCATAACATTTAAAAATCATCACATGCATCAAATTTTTAATAGATTTTAGTTATTTACTCACCAGAAAAAAAAATGTTGAACAGAGAGCTTATACTTGGAAAACTGGAATGCTTTTGATTTTTGAACTAAATACTTGAAAATGCTTTTGATTTGAACTTAGTTGTTTGAGATCTTGCTTTAAAACTGAAATGAATTTACTTGATCAAGTTGAAAGAGTGGCTGCTTTAATTTTCTGGTTTGCTTATTTTTGTCTACAGGCTTTTGATTCTCTTTGTTTTGAAAATGAGGATAGAAAAGAAATGAAAGAGATGAGAAAGATATATTTATAGCTTTAATTTATGATTTTTTTTTAAAATAAAAGAAAATAAAAGAAATTGTGACATTTGTTAAAAATAGCTTACATTTGTCATTTGCATGTTAATTAACTTACATTTGTTAAACTACATGCTAATAACTCTGCACTTGTATAATGCATGTGTTTGTTATTTTTAATATGTTTTTTTATAAATCTTTATATTTAATTTCTATTTAGTTAATACATTTCTTAATTTATAATTATAAAGTTCTTTAAAGAAAATGATAGACAAAACCAATTATGTACTAATAAAATCATATATGTAATTTTAAATCCAATTTATTTTAATATATTTATCATTTTAATTTCAAATTTAAATTCAAATTCTATTTAAAATCTACTTATATATATACACACACATATAAACAACCCAAATTTATTTGGAAAATAATAATAATAATTTGCCAATTTTAAATAATTTATAAAAGAAGATTATCACATATTATTTGCTTGGAATTTCCAGGATATCACATTTATCTTATGTATCTGTACAAATATTGAGTTATAGATATGGCAGAGGAGGAAATGAAAAGTAGATAGCTGATTAGGTATATTGTTTTTCTATCGTTATTACATTATTTACAAATTCGTAATGATTAACGTATTCAAAATGTATATTGATATGATGATGTAAATAACTGTAAAATTGAGTTGTCATTTATTCGTATTGATGTTTGATTCCGCTGTGAGGCTTTCCCCTTTTCATTCATTGTTTTAGAAATGTTCAATTTTTATCTATCTATAGTCCACTACTTTTAATATTTGAAATTAGCTGTAAGCATGTTTTGTCATCATTTATAATTGATTTTGGATTTTAAGAATAGTGGGTCATCACATTGGGTATTACAGCTTAGGTTTAGCAATTACCCGAGCCTTAGGTACGTTTGACCATTATGTTATAACAATTTATCCAGTTGGGTTAGAATATAGAATAAGGGATCATTCTGAATGATGATCATATGCTTTTACTATATATGTATTATTTGTTTAACAACCGCTACCTCACCTTAAAATGTTGCTTATTTATGAGGACCTTTGCGTGGAAGATAAGAAGAATACTTATAAGAGGGGTTAAGAGTTTGGCTTAAACATGGATGACATACACACGACGTTGGATTATAATTGATACCTGAACTTAGTAAGATGGAATGATTTTAATTTTTAAATAAATAATATTTGTTTGTGAAATTTATAAAATATAAACCTTTGATTTTTATTTTTATTAAATAGGGGAAAATGATTATTTTTGGGCATGAAAGTGATTTCCTAAAAGTTTCAATGAGAATAAGTGTTTGATTTGGAAATAAAATATATTTATAAAGATATTTTCAAAAGTAAAAGTGAATGTAGTAAAAATATTTTATTTGAAAGTGCTTTTACCAAAAAGTTGTCAACTAGACGTTGAATTCAGTTTTAAAGAAACATTTCTATGTGAAGATATTTCATGTTTTTAAGCATCCTTTGAGAAGTACTTTTATAATGGCATTATGATATGGAAGCACTTTCTTAATAAAGGAAAGAGATATTTTTTTTAAAGAGGTGTACTTTTAAAAATACTTTTATGAAAGGATGTTTTGATTTAAATTATTTTATTTTCATTGAAATATTTTAATGAGATTAAAAATTATTTTTTATTTAATAACCCTTTGGAAAGATATATTTGAAAGGTGCATAGTAACCCATTATGATTTGATATGCTTTGAAAAAGTATATTGTCAAGGGATATTTTGAAAAGAGATATTTTCGTCAAAGGATTTTCTAAAATACATACTATGAGGTTTGAAGAGTATTTAATTAACAAGATGTATTGAGGAAGAGAAAACAATTTTGATACTAGTATGGAATTTAAAATATTCTTGTTAAGAGTATCTTATTGGAGAGTGGTTAGTGAGAAGTCTTACTTTAAACATAATAATAATATATTGTTGAAACATTCTTTATAGTAAATATTATGTAGTCCAAAGAAGATTTATTTTAAAGATACTTTACGGTCATGTTATTTCCATAAAACATGTTTTATTTTGAAGGAACTATTTTCTCAATAGAAATATTCGGAATATAAATATTTATATGAAAGAGATATTTAAATTGAGAAATTAGATTATTGGTGGAATAGTTTAGTAAATATGTTTTTGAGAACTATCCTTTTGAAGTAAAGAATGCAATAAAATATTTATTTTAGATAAAAGTTATATTAAAGGGGTATACTTGATTTCAAGATGTTTTTTGGAAACTATATTAGATTATAAAATTTTCCACTTAAATGATATTTTGGTAAATTATGGTTTGGAAAGAAAAACCTTTTTGTTTGAGTAAAGATTTTGGTTAAAGAAGAATCTAACTCGAAAATTATTTATTTGAGAATATATTTGGAAAGAAAAAACGTTATATAAAATATCTAGTTTTACAATACCTTTAAAAAAGGAAAATACTTTACTAAAAAGAGGATGATTTGATTTGAAAAGTAAATGATTGAAAAAGTGAAATATTTAATTGGATAACAAACTTAGGGGTTGTTTGTTAAAAAGGTATTCAAAAGATGTTTCACTTATGAATTTTATCCTAGTGTTATAAATCTAGATTATGTAACATCGGTGTAAGATGATAGGAAAGATGAGTTTTGAGTCTATCAAACACCCATTACAACAATGTTACCTTATGACTGTTGTGTGTGACTTTCCCTTAGAAGTTGTGAAATTGTCTAGTTATTCCCATCCATAGAGGGGGTTGTGAAATTATGTAGAGACTGCCCATTTTGATGTGTGCCATGGCGACCTTTAACTTATGATTGCATACTTTAGTTAAATTTCTTATTATTTATGATTAAGAAGACGCATTGCTAGTTTTCTATGTTTACACATACTTCATGCCATGCTTTTTTTGAATAGATTTCTCTTATATTATGTTGTTGATTGTTTTTCTTACAATGTTGGATTGAATTATTTGTTTGCCATTTGTATGTTCAGTTAATTATTGTTAGATTGTTTCCTTATTCATTTGGTTTTGTTGATTATTTTTTTTACTGTAATTATTTTATTCGTTTGCTTGTTTGTTTATCTGCTATTTGTTGATAATTATACGATTGGGGAAATTTTTAAGGGATGCATTTAATTTAGTTATAATGGGATAACATAGTTTCCTAAGATGAGCAATAATGAATATTCAGAGTTACTAAGAGATGCAAAGATGTTTCTTAAAGATTGAATGATGGCGAAAGGATTCTGATGGCTAAAGACTTGGTGGGTACCATTGGGGAATCAAAACGTAAGCATGAGGTTTATTATACAGTGGAATTTTAAAATATTCATTTTTATACAAACATCACCAACTTCCATAAGTGTTTCTAAAACAAAGGTTTCTAGTTTGAAAGGGTTCCTTTTTGGGTTTGAAATCTAATAAACTTATGTTTCTCCACAATTAATTGATTTAAAATTCCAAAGATACCTTAAGTAACTAATTTAAAATGGTGGCAATATTTTCAAAAATAATTTTCTTTTGTTTTAAAGAAAAATGGGAGCATTCATTTGAAAATAAAAATGTTTTGATAAATGTTCTGCTTTGTATTGGAACTCCCATCGCCAACGATCTTTTCTTGGAATTTTGGGTGAGTCATCCTTATCATCAGATGAAGAAATCACTATAAGAGGATACTGGAATCAGATTTTTTAATGTGATCTAGAGGTTGGAACAAGATAGGTTTTGATGTGGATGTGTATCGAGGGATCGTTGACGACTAAAGGCTTTGATGTATGCCCGTAAAGAAGGGGTATGTGGGTATGCTCACGTGGATTTGTGATTGTGCCAGATCTTTATGATGGTAGATTACCTTGGGATTTTACAATTATGAGTCTAGTATCCTAGCCCTCTTAATGGAATGGATTCAGGCATACATGCAACCATGATGCTCTTACGATGTTGAGTATTCATTGACCTTAGGATGGTGGTCATTTGTGCCATCATATCACCCAAAGTACAATACTCTTATGATGTTGAATATATCGTCCTTAAGATGGCGATCATTTTTTATGAGACCTTACAATGTGGGCCTAAAGATTGAGAATTAATACAGCTATAGTATGAGTAGATGGCCATATTATTTTGAGGAGGTAGTCATGACTTGGTAAATATTACTTTGAGGATGTAGCCATGAGTGGGTATATGAATTATTTTGGAAAGTGTAAGAATGAGGTAGTACACTATTTATTTTAGGGATGAATTATGAGAAATTTCATCGATAACATTGAGAATACACATATTTGGATGGATGCATAGTCAACATAAAGATTAACACACACGTGTTATTTGTTGGTTTGAGGATGTGGTGATTTTTCTTTTAAGATTTGTTTTACACTTATTGTTGATTTATGTGTATGCTTATACTTTCATATGCATGTTTAGAACAACTTCTGTTTTGTTGTGAACTTTAACTAGAGTTACATAAGGTTAAATTATTGGGATACGTAAGATGAATTGATGTATGGTTGATATTTCTTTACACTTGGTTGATGGATTGTTACTTTTAAATATCGTAGTTTGGATTGAATAATAGAGAAGTGCATGTGTTAATATAGTATGTATATGTAGAAAACTTAAATTCATTATTGTAAATAAATTGTTTTATGCTGTGCTAGATGATGTAATAAGGTGGTTATAACTACTTTAAATGTATTTAACTTGTGATTATGTATTTTACCGTATTTTGTGATTAAACCAATAATGACGACTTGTTGATTTTTTATGGATTATATTTGAGAATTTGCAAGGGCGCAATTCTTTAAGAGGGAAAGATTGTAACGACCCACAGATTTGAGATATTTATTATTAATTTTTCTAATATTTGATTAAAATAAACATTTGATGGAAAAAAAAAATTGTCCTTTCTGGGTTTTTGATTGTTCCATTGAGTTTAGAGATAGCGATAACGTATATTTCAATATATAGCATAATACATCTTCATTCGGGGTTTGGAGGCGAAGGGAGGAGGAAATAGGTTTTCGGGCTGTTATGACTGTTTTGGCCCAACATGTTTTCTTTTTTCCTATAAATTGATCGTTGTGGCGAAACCCTAGCAGTCACCACCAAATTTTGCTTCTTTTCTTTCAGATCTAAATCTCCTGTGTTAATGAAGATTATCCTTAATCATTTTTTAGCAATTACAAATTAATTTTAAAATCGAATTATACGATGCCCATTGAATTATATATCGTTAAAATTTTCTTGATGGATGGAGACATCGACAAGTGTTTATCTTGAAAAGAGGCTCATGGTGGTCAAATTCTCATTCATAGTTCCAAGCGGTGAATCCATGGTGGTTGATTTAGGGATTTTCAATTTTAACGTCAATTAGTGTAATTGAAGGTGTAATTGGGTAGGCCATGTGATGCCGAATAGAACAATGGTAGTTTGAGGTTCCATCATCGACTATAGCGGTCGAATTTTTGCAATTAGGGTTCAAAAAATCTAGAGTGATTTGCGACAATGGCACCTATGGAGGACATCAGACCTGGAGGGGACGTAGGCGGGAGACAAGGCAGAGTCAGTGGTGGAGGTTCCAGGGTCTACGACGGAGTGTAGGCCAAGCAAACGGCGGTCAAAGTTGATGAAAGTGGGTAAAATGATGAGTTTGGGTACATGAGGGATGGGATAAAAACATAAGTTATATTATTATTTAATTTTCTTTCTAATTTAATAATTTCAAACTATATTCCCATTGTTATATCTTCTACATATGAACTCCATTTCACATGCGGCTTCTTCCTTTGGACTGGTGGTGAAATTTCGGATGACATGGAACTAGTTTTGTTGAGTTTGGAGACTTTTGGTAAAAGCACATAGATATGAAATATTTAATTCAATTAATTGTATTTGAAATTATAAAATATATAACTATTGATGAAAAATATAATTGTTGGTGTAAATTATGTTTAATGGATGAATAGTTAGAAATTATAGTATATTGAATATATTGTTTATTGATTGGATAATTATTATCGATTGCAGTGTTTTTGGGTGTTTAATTATAGTTAATTTTTAATTTGAAATGAAATGAACGATAATGAGAAAATTAATTAAATAAATGACAAATAAGGTTATTTACAGATTTTGGGTGGATTTTGTATTTACCAAATTTTACCAAAACTAAAAGTATGGGACAAAATAAGATTATTATTTATGAATTTCTAGAGAAATCCATAAGTAATAAAAGGATTACTTTTGAATTGAGATTTGGGAAGTTTGTTATTATAAACAAACGAAACGAGATTTTAAATGATAATAACATGAATTTTAGTAAAATGATATTATTTATGCAAATAACAAAATGATAGATTTTACAGTGTTTACGATATGAAATATTACCATTTCTTATATAAATAGAAATAGATTGGCTTGTGAACCATTATGGTGATCTTAATTCTTTATTCTATCATAAAACAATTAAGTTATTACTTTAAAAAGTAATCTGATGTAAATTATTATTTTGATGAAAAATTGACATTTTAAGGGATTTGAAGAAATTAAACTATAATAAAGTATTTGTATTTTATTGTATTAAAAGGTTATTTTGTTTATAAATGAATAAAGGGATTTTTTAATTACAATGGTGAAACGACTTTTATACTTAAAGAAAAATAATTATTGTAAGTGCAATATCTAAGTAGATGTAATATATGATATGGTTGTTTTATGATAAAGAATTGACGCGTTAGGACGATATGCAATGTTTTGCTATTATTGGTGCTAGGTGCTGAGTAGTGAATTATAGTTACTTAATGATTGATGTTGTGTTACTATTTTGGTGTGATTGGTACACATTCGATGATATCGATGTTGCGTACTAGTGTTGATTGTATTAGTACATATTTGTTGATTGATGTTTTATCACTATTATGGGGTGATTTGTGTACATTTAATGATTTATACTTACACTGAGGAGTATTACTATAATGGATAATTAGTATGATTGTAAGTGTATTTGTGTTGTTATCATTTCCTCATTTAATTATTGAATATTGTCAAATGCATGTTATATTTCATGGCTAAGAGTATCATTGCTGTTGTTGCCCCCATATGATGATCAGTTGCGATAAATGAGTAGGGTTGCTATTTTTTTCTTCTTGCATTGGTTGTATTAATTGCATTGGTTGTATTAATTGCGTTGATTGCAATGGTTACATTGATTGTATTGAATCATCTTGGTTGCATTGATTGCAGTAGTTGCATTAATTGTATTGGTTGCAATTGTTGCGATGGTTGAGTGGATGCAAAGAAGAGCAGGAAACCGAACTACGTGGGCTTGATCTCTTAAAAGGGGTACATAGGCAGCCTTTTGCTATACAGAAGTCACCAAATCCCTTAGACTAGGATGAGGTGTATAAAAATTGGCATAGTCCAGAACATAGTTGAAAACAATTTTTTTTCCTTTTTATCTTAATATTTTTATAGATGTTTAGTTGTAGATATGAGTAGAGGAGGAAATGGAAAGCAGATTGTTGATTTGGTATATTATTTTTATATCATTATTACATTGTTTATAAATTGGCAATAATTGATGTATTTGAAATTTATATTGATGTGATTGTGTAAAATAACCATATAATTGAGTTAACATTTATTTATATTAAAGTTTGATTGCACTGCGAGGCTTTCCCTTTTCATTCATTGCTTTAGAAATGTTTAATTTTTATCAGTCCATGGTCCACTGATTTTAATATTTGAAAAAAGTAGTAAGTGTGTTGTTGTCATTTATAATTGATTTCAGATTTTAAAAATAGTGGATCGTCACATTTTGGAAAGAGTTAACGTATAGCATTACACCACCACATATCTACTTACAAATGAAAAGCCTAACAAGTGTGGCCTTATTCATCCTGACAAATATTCCACTCCCCTTCCATTTCCTTCTAAGAATTCTCGAGCTACTGTTTGGTCCTCTTCCCCCACTCATGACTTTGATGGTGATAATCAAAGGACAGATGAAGTCCGGGATGGTGAGATGAATGTCGATGAAGTAGAGGAGAGAGTGATGGAAAAAATATGGTCAATGTAGATGATGTACGAAGAGGAGAGGAAGGAGAAAGAGATAAAGGAAGAGAAGAAGGAGAAGAGAGAGAGAGGAGAGGAAGTGGAACACTTATATTATAGTTGTGAGTAAATAGAAATTCACTCAAAAATCAATGCTCGAACAACCAAATCATCGATTACTCTTAGCTCGGACATGAATGTAATCACTGTCAATGCCGTCAACGCTTTAATCATCAGCATCCTCAATTGTTGCTACAAACTTCCATTAATTGCTGTAGTAACCAACACACCCGATGTGATGACTCGCCCTTTCGATCCACAAAACTTGACACTAATACATCCTTGGTATTCACGTGCGACAAACCAAGTGCCAGAAGGATGGATAGCGAAGGGTAAAAAAATAAAGACAAAACAAAATTTTACATGAATGGAATAACATATATTATTTTAACATACATGATCTTTACAACTAAAATTTTAAATACATTTATCCGAGTCTACCTTATAAATCGGTATGGACAATTATAAATCTCTGTCCTTACAATTTCTAAATATAATCAACAAACTAATTCAACGAAATGGAAATGGAAAACTATATGTAGGAACATCTTTAGCACCAATCTTCAAATTCCATTACAATGATCAAGTTAAACCTGACTATTTGGCTGCTTGAGAAAAAGGGCACTCGGAGTTTAAAGGAAAATAAAATAAACTATGGATCAATCATGTGACTGGTGTGAGAAACTCAAAAATATGGGTATTGAAAAACAAAGATTATCTCATAAGACTATGCCGCATATGCACAAGGAACAGGTTTTTACCATATGATAATCAAAACATTTGCTATGTAAAATCAGAGATATTATCTTTAATGACAATCTTTGAAAATCCTTTCAATTAATATATTAATCATAGTTGGAATTGTTATATTTGTTGAATTCGACAACATAATAGGTTTACAACTACAACTGTAAAGGGTCATATTGAAGAATGGATTTTATACAATGACAAGATAAGGGACTACCTTTCGACATTACATCTCCAGCAAAATGCATCGAGGCACCAACAGATGGTCCTCTACCAAACAAGACCGACCTACCTTTACCATAGATTGTTCTAAACATGACATCACCAAGGTCGTTCTCGACCTATCCGAGAGCTCTCATAGCATACATAGCATACCCGATATATAGAGGGTAATCTAGAAAGGAGATAACCATATCCTAATGGGTGCTACCCACATAGCACTACCGCTTTACCTAGTTTTTATCATTCCTGGGTGTGAGGCTTAAGGGCACATTTTACCTTGCATAGAATCATCAAATCCTACATAGAATTCCATATTGTCATTTCCATCACACACTATTGATTTTCACAAGTGTACAACCTCTAAGCTTGTAACGACCCGTATTTTTACGGATTGAAAGATCGTAGAACTGTCGATATTAAGTTGTTTAGAGTTTGAGTCGACCATAGCTTAAGTCGTATGGAAGCTAGCTCGTGTGGAAGATGAGTCGTGAGCGACTTATAGATGTAACGGCTTAAGTATGTTGAGCGACTTAAGAATGTTGGGCAAGTTAACGAGTTAGTAGGTTAGAAGGCCCACGGGTTAACGGAGTTGGCGACTTAAGACAGTGAGCGGGTTAGTGGATAAGCGACCTTAGGGTTTGGTCGACCTAGTGGTTAACGGCTTAGGAGTGACCGGCTTAAGATTTTGGTACGACTTAGGGTAAAGCAACGACCTATAGAATTAGCCGACTTAAGTATAGGGGAGACCTAAGTTAGATCAGAGTGTAAGGTTAGGTCGCGAACGACTCAGTGATTGGTCGTATGTGTGTTAGGTCGTAGGACCTGTTAAGTTGTAAGTCGGTAGGAGTTAAGTCGATATGCCGCGTTCCAGTTAAGTCGCTAGGTAGTCGAGTCGCGTGTGTTTTGAGTCGTGCATAAGTTTGAGTCGTTACATCTTAGTTAAGTCGCATACGAGTTGGGTCGGCTATGCCGTGTTAAAGTTAAGTCGTGTGACCTTGGGTTTGGTTAGGTCACGGCATTCGATGAGTCGCAAGGGTATCGCACGATGGTGTTGAGGCTTATGCCGTTAGGTCGTGTAAGTCTTTAGGTCGCACAAGTGTTGGGTCGTATAGTGCTAGGTCGCGACTTGTGATAAGTCGCTAGGTCGTGTCTAAGCCTTAGGTCGGCATTCCTATTAGAATGTTAAGTCGCGCGTGTGTTAGGTCGTTAGGTCGCGCAGTTGTGTTGAGTGTTAGGTCGCGTGGAGGCTTGTGTCGCTAAGTCGCGAGCGACTCATGGGGCGGCCGACTCATGGGTTTTTCTGCCTATAAATAGAAGGGGGTGAGGCTTATTTTTGGGATCCGGATTTTAAGCGAAGAAGTGGTGCCATTTTGAGAGCTCGACTACAACATTTCTTCACTTCTTTTCTCTACTCTAATCTGGTGCTTACATCCATTCAAGATCGAAGATCCAAGAGCCAAAGTTGAAGATCTTCATCCATTCGAGAGAGATTTCATCGTTTGAAGCGGAATCTTGTCGGATCAAGCTTGGTTCTTCGCTGTCCAGATCTGAAGTTGGTAGCTTTTGAGGTGTTTAGGTGATTCGGTGAGTGGTGGTTATCTCTCACACGGACCCAAAGGAGTATATTGGATCGGTGGTTTGTTTATGTGTTAAAGAAAGTGATTTCGTGCATTTTTCTTAAGTCTGCATGTAGATCTATTGTTCATGATAATTTGACATCTATTTTACTACATGTTCATTTATGCAAGTTCATTCATCAAGTTGTAGAGATATTTTTCATAATTCATGCTTGTTAGAATGCATGTTAGATTTGGACTCTTTATTTACGAAATTGCCATTATCGTTGTAATTGTTCATTTAGATCTTGTTTGAATGATTGATTACTTGGATTAATGTTTGATTTGATGGATTAGTTGATTGATAACTTGATTTGGACAAGTTGGTCGAAGATGATTCAAAAGCTAAGTGGAAAGGCTCTTGAATAAGGAAAGCTGCTTGTGGCATATGAAGCGGATGTTGAAGCTCATATGGATAGGTTTGATGATGATGTTGAGATGAGACTTTGCCATGATGCGATGAGGCAAACCATGATGTTGAGATGGAACTTTGCTATGATGCGAAGAAGCAAAGTAAGATGTGAGAAAGCCTTGGTTTAATCCAGACGGGATCATCCCAAGCATGATGATACTCGATGATGTGGTTCGAGTTTGTGGATAATGGTTAGCTCGAGAGGCGCTTGAGCTAGTATGAGGATAGTCGTCGAGGAGGATGACTAGGAGGCTGAGATTTCATCGTTATTGAAGGTTCTAGCATGCTCAAAGCAAGAGTACGTTGGAACGGGCTGCGACGACGTTCCAGGCACGGGCTGCGACGACGTGCTAGTACTCTGGGCAGATTCGATAGTCCTAGGCACGGGCTGCGACGACGTGCGGAGTTATGTCTAGAACCGGGGTTACCATTAGCCCTTGGCGGATGGAAGAGATAATGAGATGGTCATTCAATTAACGATGAAATCAAGGCAATGATAACAGTGATAGCCAGGGTCATGGATGTTTGGATGTTTGGTTGTATCGTCGCTTGGGTCAAGAGCGATGTTTTCAGGGTGCTTATCTGATCTTGGTTTAGGCCTTGGGGGTTTGTGCTTGGAAAACACCGATCTTGACTCGTGTGATAATTACTTTGCTTTGAATGTCTGAATTGCTATGTTTACTTCTTCTTAGTGTGTCTGGGGGCTATCACTGTAGAAAGAGGTGGAGTGGGATGGTTGGGTTTCTATTCCTTTTACCCTTTATGCTCTTTTGGTATGTTTGATAGTTGATTTACTGCTCACTAAGACTTTTGTCTGACTCAAGGTTTTATGTTTAACTCTTATTACCTTGGGCTGTTCATCCATGTTGGGATGGGCAGACTAGGTAGCAGGTGACACGTGCTGTTCTTAGTGGTCAACGCTGTTGATGACGAAGACGAGCTGGAGGCTTTTGCATATTGTTTTCTTACTATATGTACTGGGTGTTCCGCTGTTCGTATATTCTCTGAGTGATATGTTGTGAGGCTTGATGTATTGACTTTGCTGATTGTTATATCAAACTATTAGAGTTTATATGATGAGATTCTGTTATATGGAGCTTCTCTATGTATATTTTCTATTGTATTTTGTCCATGCGTTGTGAGTAATACGATAGAGTTCTTTTGTTTTACCTTACCTCGATGATCATCCATGACGGCCTGGCACACTTTACAGCGTACTATCTCCTTATCTAGTGCAGGAGTCATGGGCGGTCGTCACATTTGGTATCAGAGCTTTGGTTGATCGATTTAGCCAACGCTCGCTGACGTAACTACGTATGAGAGACGTAATTGTATTTTGATGGATGATTACTATATATAATATAGTAGCTTAGAAGGATTTGAACTCCTTATGTAGTTGTTTCTCAAGGTGTTCTAATCATTCCTTTCTATAGGTATTAAGGATGAGTCGAAGAGAGAGACCAGCTGCTAGGGAAGGCTGTGCTCCTGAAGGGGCTGATGATTATGCTACTATGTTTGAGGCCATGATGACTTCGATCATGAGGAGGATGCCAGCTCCGTGGCCATCAGTAGATGTTGGAGTTCAGGTTCAAGCCCCAAGATCAGTGGATTTTGCTAAGTTGTGTAAGGACTATACTGCTCTTGGAGGAAAGGTTTTCTTGGAGACAGAATCAACCATTGAAGTTCAAAGGTGGATAGATGCTTGTAGAAGGATCTTTGGTGATTTGGGAATTGAGGATGCAACTAAGAGGAAGCTTGCATCAAGACAGCTTCAAGGAAGAGCTTCTGATTGGTGGAACTCTATCACCATTGATACTCCAGAAGAAGAGATCACTTGGGAGCTACTCCAAGTCAGATTTGAAGCTAAGTTCATTTCCACAGATCAGAAATCTGTTTTGTTCAAGAAGTTTGTGGAGCTCAAACAAGGTGGAAGATCAGTTCTTGAGTATGTTTCTGAGTTTGAAGCTTTGTCCAAGTATGCCAGATCGTATATTGAATCTCCCTATCAGAAGAATGAGAAGTTTGTGACAGGCTTAGATAGTTACCTTGGGAGGCAGTTGGTGGATCATGTGGACGATCCATTTGAGAAGCTTGTGGAGAAAGCTCTCAGACATGAGAGTCTGTTTCCCAAAGAAGGATCTGTTGTTGCTGTGACCAAGGAAGAGTCCAAACCACGGCAGGGTGGAAACAAGAAGAGGAAGCAGCAGCAACAGAAGGGTAAGGATGGCCAGAAGAAGCCGAAGGGCGAAGTGACCTGCTACAATTGCCAGCAGAAAGGCCATCTCTCCAGGGATTGTAAGAATCATAAGGCGCCGGCAAAGTGCCACAACTGTGACAAACCGGGGCATTTCAGGAAGAATTGTCCAGAACCGAGAATGGACAAGCAGATTGTGCAAGCTTATGCTTTGGGAGCTGTTCCATCATCTTTGAAAGCTCCTACTGCTGAAGAGAAGGGGAAGAGTGTGGTGGTTCAAGGTACTCTTTCCATTTGTGGTGTTCCAGTTCGAGTGTTATTTGATACTGGGGCGTCGCATTCCTTTGTTTGTAATGAACTTGTATGCCGGTTGGGTTTGGAACCGGATATTGTTGATAGGCCATTGGTTGAGACTAATCCAGTTGGGGGTTCGTCCTGTTTGTGTATGATATGCCGTGGTCTAGTTGTATCGAGTCATGATTGCTCTTTTGTTTGTGATTGTTTTGTTCTGAACTTTGTGGGGTTCGGAATTATTTTGGGTATGGACTGGCTTAGGAAGTATGCGGCAAGGATTGATTGTGAGAGGCTGGAGGTGACAGTCGAGAATGTGGAAGGGCGAAAGGTTGTGATACGATGTAAGCATGAGGAAGGCGTCTTCATGAGCTTCATGTATTCACTGGTTGATCCACGGGACGGACTGTCATCGGTGCCGGTCGTGAATGGATTTGAGGACGTCTTTTATGAAGTCAAAGGGTTGCCGCCGCACAGAGAGATCGAGTTTCGTATCGATCTAGTTGAAGGAGCCAGACCTTTTGTGATGCCTCTTAGGCGGATGGCGCCTAGGGAACAGCAAGAGTTGAAGGTGCAAGTTGATGACCTTTTGTAGAAAGGATTCATTCGGCGTAGTGTGTCCGAATGGGGTGCACTAGTTGTGTTCGCAACCAAAGCGGATGGATCGTTGAGGTTGTGTGTCGATTATCGTGAGCTGAATAAAGTGACTAAGAAGAACAAGTATCCATTGCCGAGAATAGATGACTTGTTTGACCAGCTTTACGAAGCTAAGGTGTTTTCTCAGATGGATTTGGCAACGGGATTTCACCAGTTAAGAGTGGCGAAGGATAGTGTGCCGAAGACTGCTTTCAGGACACCATCCGGTTTTTATGAGTGGCTGGTACTGCCGTTTGGATTGACCAATGCACCAGCATATTTTGTGGATCTTATGAATAGAGTGTTCAGAGATCAGTTGGACAAGTTTGTACTTGTGTTCGTGGATGATATCTTGGTCTATTCCAGGACTGAAGAAGAGCACAAGACACACTTGAGGATTGTTTTGGAAATTTTGCGAAAACATCAGCTGAGGGCTAAGTTTTCAAAGTGTCACTTCTGGAAGAGTGAAGTGAGGTTCTTAGGCCATTTTATCTCTGGAAATGGAATAGCGGTTGATCCCGCTAAGGTGGTAGCAATCCAGGATTGGGTTAGACCTAAGAATGCATCTGATGTGAGAAGTTTTCTTGGATTACCAGGATATTATCGTCGGTTTATCAAAGACTTTTCCAAGATAGCTGCACCGTTAACAGGATTGACGAAAAAGAACCAAGTGTTCAGATGGGATGCTAAGTGTGAGCAAGCTTTCGGAATCCTGAAAGAGCAATTGACAAGTGCTCCTGTTTTGACTATTCCAAGTGGGAATGATGAGATGGTAGTTTACACTGATGCATGTGGTATTGGACTTGGAGCAGTACTAATGCAGAAGGATAAAGTTGTTGCGTATGCAAGTCGACAACTGAAGCTGCATGAAAGGAATTATCCAACTCATGATTTGGAGTTAGCGGCGATAGTTTTTGCTCTGAAGATGTGGAGACATTATATATTGGGAGTTCGATTCGAGTTGTTTACAGATCATAATTCGTTGAAGTATCTTTTCTCCCAAAAGGATTTGAATCTTCGGCAGCAACGATGGCTAGAGTTTTTAGCATCATATGATTTTGGTATAGCCTATACTCCGGGAAAAGGTAACGCAGTGGCAGATACGTTAAGTCGAAGAAATGCAGGATTGGGAGCCATGTTTTCAAAATGGAAGAGCCTTGAGTCTTTAGCTGGATTTGATTTCAGGCCCAGATGTGAATTGGAACCTGAGATGTTGGCAAACTTATCAATAAGACCTACTCTTGTGGAAAGAATTGGCGAGAGCCAAAAGCGAGACGATAAGCTTGTCAAGATTATCCGCGATTTGGAATCTGGATTGAATCCAGAAAAGGATAAGGGATTTGAAGTCGATCGAGAGGGTTGGCTTCGGAAACAAGGACGACTGGTTGTTCCCGAGATAGATGAATTGAGAGATGAAGTTCTTAAGGAAAGTCACCACTCGAAGTTGACAATTCATCCAGGTGGAAATAAGATGTATCGGGATATGAAGAGAACCTATTATTGGGAAGGTATAAAGAAGGATGTTGGAAATTTTATTTCCAAATGTATGAACTGCCAGTTGGTAAAAGCCGAGCAAAAGAAGCCAAGTGGATTGCTTCAGCCATTAGAAGTTCCTACATGGAAGTGGGAGCAAATATCGATGGATTTTATCGATGGTCAACCTAGAACCAGGGCAGGAAATGAAGGGATTTGGGTCATTATAGATCGTTTGACTAGGAGTGCAAGATTCATTCCTGTTCGATCTACTAGGACTGCATCGAAATTGGATGAGTTGTATGTTAAGTGGATAGTTCGATTCCATGGTATTCCGAAGAGTATAGTGAGCGATCGAGACCCATTGTTCACTAGTGGATTCTGGAAGAGCTTCGAGGAAGTTTTGGGAACCGAGTTGTGTTTGAGTACAGCTTATCACCCCCAAACAGATGGTCAGACCGAGAGAGTCAACCGAGTTTTGGAAGATCTCCTGAGAGCATGTGTTTTGGATTTCGGAGGATCATGGGAAGATCATCTTCATTTGGTGGAATTGCGTATAATAACAGTTATCAGTCAAGTATGGTATGGCACCATATGAAGCATTGTATGGAAAACCGTGTAACTCTCCGACATGTTGGTTGGAAACTGGAGAAAAGCTGATACTTGGGCCAGAGATGATTCGACAGACTTCGGATTGCATAGAGATCATTTGGCAACGGATGAAGGCAGCCCAAGATCGTCAGAAAAGTTATGCCGATAAGCGTCGAAAAGATTTGGAATTCGACATAGGAGATATGGTTTTTGTGAAAATTTCTCCACTGAAGAATGTTATTCGATTCGAGAAGAAAGGGAAATTGACTCCGAGATTTGTTGGACCATTCCCGATCATCGAGCGAATTGGAAAGCTCGCTTATAAGTTGGAATTACCAGAGAAGATGTCAGGCGTGCACAACGTTTTTCATGTATCGTATCTACGAAAGTATGTGCACGACTCAAATACAGTGGTTTCTACTGATAGCTGTGAAGATTTAGAAGTTGATCCAGTTGTTACGAGACCTCGCAAGCCGCTTCGTGTTGTTGAAACCGACATGAAACAGCTTAGGAGGAAGACGATTACGTTGCTCAAGGTACAATGGAGTGATGATGTTAACGACTGTACGTGGGAGGAGGAAGAGAGGATGAAGGCAGCTCATCCTGAACTCTTCGAGGTATGTCCCTAAGGTGTCGTGACATCTCACGAATTTGTAACTTGTTCTAGTCTTAGAATTCTGCATGCTAGGCTAGTAATTGGATGCATGGTTTGTTGATTGCTATGGATGGTAGGCATGCAGAATAGTTTTGGTTGCTCTTGTTTGTTTGGAATTTCGAGGGCGAAATTCCTAAGGGGGAGAGAATGTAACGACCCGTATTTTTACGGATTGAAAGATCGTAGAACTGTCGATATTAAGTTGTTTAGAGTTTGAGTCGACCATAGCTTAAGTCGTATGGAAGCTAGGTCGTGTGGAAGATGAGTCGTGAGCGACTTATAGATGTAACGGCTTAAGTATGTTGAGCGACTTAAGAATGTTGGGCGAGTTAATGAGTTAGTAGGTTAGAAGGCCCACGGGTTAACGGAGTTGGCGACTTAAGACAGTGAGCGGGTTAGTGGATAAGCGTCCTTAGGGTTTGGTCGACCTAGTGGTTAACGGCTTAGGAGTGACCGGCTTAAGATTTTGGTACGACTTAGGGTAAAGTAACGACCTATAGAATTAGCCGACTTAAGTATAGGGGTGACCTAAGTTAAATCAGAGTGTAAGGTTAGGTCGCGAATGACTCAGTGATTGGTCGTGTGTGTGTTAGGTCGTAGGACCTGTTAAGTTGTAAGTCGGTAGGAGTTAAGTCGCTATGTCGCGTCCCAGTTAAGTCGCTAGGTAGTCGAGTCGCGTGTGTTTTGAGTCGTGCATACGTTTGAGTCGTTGCGTCTTAGTTAAGTTGCATACGAGTTGGGTCGGCTATGCCGTGTTAAAGTTAAGTCGTGTGACCCTGGGTTAGGTTAGGTCGCGGCATTCGATGATTCGTAAGTCGCAAGGGTAGTTAGATCGCACGATGGTATTGAGGCTTATGCCGTTAGGTCGTGTAAGTCTTTAGGTCGCACAAGTGTTGGGTCGTATAGTGCTAGGTCGCGACTTGTGATAAGTCGCTAGGTCGTGTCTAAGCCTTAGGTCGGCATTCCTGTTAGAATGTTAAGTCGCGCATGTGTTAGGTCGTTAGGTCGCGCAGTTGTGTTGAGTGTTAGGTCGCGTGGAGGCTTGTGTCGCTAAGTCGCGAGCGACTCATGGGGCGGCCGACTCATGGGTTTTTCTGCCTATAAATAGAAGGGGGTGAGGCTCATTTTTGGGATCCGGATTTTAAGCGACAAAGTGCTGCCATTTTGAGAGCTCGACTACAACATTTCTTCACTTCTTTTCTCTACTCTAATCTAGTGCTTACATCCATTCAAGATCGAAGATCCAAGAGCCAAAGTTGAAGATCTTCATCCATTCGAGAGAAATTTCATCGTTTGAAGCGGAATCTTGTCGGATCAAGCTTGGTTCTTCGCTGTCCAGATCTGAAGTTGGTAGCTTTTGTGGTGTTTAGGTGATTCGGTGAGTGGTGGTTATCTCTCACACGGACCCAAAGGAGTATATTGGATCGGTGGTTTGTTTATGTGTTAAAGAAAGTGATTTCATGCATTTTTCTTAAGTCTGCATGTAGATCTATTGTTCATGATAATTTGACATCTATTTTACTACATGTTCATTTATGCAAGTTCATTCATCAAGTTGTAGAGATAATGTTCATAATTCATGCTTGTTAGAATGCATGTTAGATTTGGACTCTTTATTTACGAAATTGCCATTATTGTTGTAATTGTTCATTTAGATCTTGTTTGAATGATTGATTACTTGGATTAATGTTTGATTTGATGGATTAGTTGATTGATAACTTGATTTGGACAAGTTGGCCGAAGATGATCCAAAAGCTAAGTGGAAAGGCTCTTGAATAAGGAAAGCTGCTTGTGGCATATGAAGCGGATGTTGAAGCTCATATGGATAGGTTTGATGATGATGTTGAGATGGGACTTTGCCATGATGCGATGAGGCAAACCATGATGTTGAGATGGAACTTTTCTATGATGCGAAGAAGCAAAGTAAGATGTGAGAAAGCCTTGGTTTAATCCAGACGGGATCATCCCAAGCATGATGATACTCGATGATGTGGTTCGAGTTTGTGGATAATGGTTAGCTCGAGAGGCGCTTGAGCTAGTATGAGGATAGTCATCGAGGAGGATGACTAGGAGGCTGATATTTCATCGTTATTGAAGGTTCTAGTATGCTCAAAGCAAGAGTACGTTGGAACGGGCTGCGACGACGTTTCAGGCACGGGCTGCGACGACGTGCTAGTACTCTGGGCAGATTCGATAGTCCTAGGCACGGGCTGCGACGACGTGCGGAGTTATGTCTAGAACCGGGGTTACCATTAGCCCTTGGCGGATGAAAGAGATAATGAGATGGTCATTCAATTAATGATGAAATCAAGGCAATGATAACAGTGATAGCCAGGGTCATGGATGTTTGGATGTTTGGTTGTATCATCGCTTGGGTCAAGAGCGATGTTTTCAGGGTGCTTATCTGATCTTGGTTTAGGCCTTGGGGGTTTGTACTTGGAAAACACCGATCTTGACTCGTGTGATAATTACTTTGCTTTGAATGTCTGAATTGCTATGTTTACTTCTGCTTAGTGTGTCTGGGGGCTATCACTGTAGAAAGAGGTGGAGTGGGATGGTTGGGTTTCTATTCCTTTTACCATTTATGCTCTTTTGGTATGTTTGATAGTTGATTTACTGCTCACTAAGACTTTTGTCTGACTCAGGGTTTTATGTTTAACTCTTATTACCTTGGGCTGTTCATCCATGTTGGGATGGGCAGACTAGGTAGCAGATGACAGGTGCTGTTCTTAGTGGTCAACGCTGTTGATGACGAAGACGAGCTGGAGGCTTTTGCATATTTTTTTCTTACTATATGTACTGGGTGTTCCGTTGTTCGTATATTCTCTGAGTGATATGTAGTGAGGCTTGATGTATTGACTTTGCTGATTGTTGTAACAAACTATTAGAGTTTATATGATGAGATTCTGTTATATGGAGCTTCTCTATGTATATTTTCTATTGTATTTTGTCCATGCGCTGTGAGTAATACGATGGAGTTCTTTTGTTTTACCTTACCTCGATGATCGTCCATGACGGCCTGGCACACTTTACAGCGTACTATCTACTTATCTAGTGCAGGAGTCATGGGCGGTCGTCACAAAGCTCGTACATCTCAGAGAAGGATATTAAGTGTGAGAGAGGTTACCTATTACATCACCAAGCGGATGTACGTTTGTAGATATCAATGTACGTGTATTTTAGATATGCAATGTCAGACATTCATCCATACAAATTGTCTAGAAATAGGGCAAACTAAGGCACTCTCTTTCTATATCCTATTTTCGAAATTACCCCTAGGATTAGTAGCAAGAAGTCCTTGCATTGAAGATCTTAAAAATTAAGTACTACCATTGCCATATGTATATAATATGGAAATTAAGGGCCAAGTATCAAGTAGCCTTTCGTTACGAAGATTTCCATCTTCAAAATCATTGCCTTTATCATGTTTTCACTTTCGAATGTACATTGGTTTCAAGTGGTTTTTGGATAGAAGATTGTTAAACCTCTCTTTAACTTTGAAAAACTCAAAATTATTTCTCGTAAACCATGTTGGAAAACATTATTGAGTAAAAAGGATTCATAGAAATTATACTAATTTTACTCAATATTAATTTCCGTATTCAACAAGTACTATTCGTCGATAATGATACGATCACCTTTTTAAATTCAGACGAATAGTATGAGTTGCCTCTTCGGAATTAACAATAAGTATAAGAAGATTAAATCTATACAACCCAATTCAAGGAATTAGTTATGGAAAGTAAACCTTTTATACCTGTCTTGTTTTCGATATTTTGACCTTATCTATTCCTGGCCTAGGAATAGGCCAGGTGAGCCAGGGCACCGGTTGCTCCTAAATATCCCCTTAGTTTAAGCACCCCACATTCCGATCTCACTAATAGAAGAATCAGGTCTAATCATCGGCTTTAAAAGCCAAGATTTAATCATTTATTTATAACAACTTTTATTTTCAACATTTATTTAAACTCTTTTTTTAAATAATTATTAAACTTTCAAATTATCTTTAAAACTCTTATTTATTTATTTATTTTATATGATAGATTTGGAAAAAAATAGTTAAGTTAAAACAGTAATTCGTACAAGTTATTAAAGCTGCTACTAAAAGTGATGCAAATGGCGTTTTCAAAGATTGTTTGATCAAAACAAATTTTGTATCATTTGAAAGTCCATTTTTATAATCAAATCCTTTTTAAAATATTTTAGTACATTTATAGAATTTATTCCATATTTTTAAAGATTTAAAAATATCACTTCAAAGAAATTTCCTTTTTGGATCCCGAACTGCAAAAACCGTGACTATTTTGAAAAATTATTTTGCTCATATTTCAAAATCTACTAAATGAAATCTCTATTCTTTTCTTTTATTTGAAAACTATGATTACAATAGTTTGAAAAATTCTTATTTCAAAAAATTCCGACTTCGATTCCATCGTATAAATGGGTTTAAACTATTACGGCACGAAATCGTTAACTACCGTTATGCAACGCGTCTATTTTTGACTCCAATTTCAGTTCTTTTCAAAAATTCATTAAATTGAGTTTTAGTGATTATAAGCCATTTATAAAATTCTTTAAAGAGGTTTATCATTTTGTAACACTTTTATAATTCATTTCGGAAAGTGATTTCCGCTATGTAATTTCTACGTGTATTAAATGTGAATTGTTTACACATCCAAACAACCGTATATTTCACAACCAAAACATGATGATCAAAATATAACAACCAATCATTCCAAACATATCATATTGTTCGAACTGGCTAAATTTCCATTAGAGTGGAAAATAGCTGATCGAATTTATAATAAAAATAATTGTAAGCATATGGCGTACAATTCTAGTACGTGGCGAGTACTGATCGATCCATAGGGAATTGTTAAATTTTAAAATTTCTATCCAATCAAATTAAACAAAAAATTTGGGATGTGTGGAGCTAAAAAGGTAGAAAAACTAGAAAAAGAAAATGGATAAAAAATATGAAAATTTGAAAGCAGTTTGGAGATAAATCCACTCTCTAGATCATATAAATCAACACAACATGAAATTATGATCTCTTTTTGGTCATTAGTGAGTTTAGTTGATGTGTTTATCATAAGTATGGAATATTTGTGCTATTAATTAGCCCAATATAAAACACAAACTATAACACATCCCTTAAACCACTTGCTAACTCTCATGAAAAATGACAATGAAGTTGAAAATAAATTCTATTTTAAGCACGATCTATTAACTATTGATTAGAAATATAGACCATCAAATTTTGATTGTAAAATCACTTCATTACCAACATCATATGTAGATGATGAGGTAATTTGTTTTTTGTCTAAGCATAACCTATTTGGTGTCAATGGTATAGGCTATCAAATTCAAAGCTAAACAACAAAATTTAACCACATCCACTAATTTCCATTAAGCACAAAAAGAGATCAAAATTATCAAAATGTTGAAGCTGCATGAATAAAGAGCTTCATTAACGCTAAATTGAAGGGGTTTAGCCTCTCATATTTGTTATTATATCAACAATTATAGCATTCAACATAAAAAAAACAAGTGAAAAAAGAGAGCAAAGTAAAAAAGAGAACTAATTAAACTAAAATAAAAGGCTAATCTATTTGCATGAAAAATTAATTAACTGATAACATGAAAGGGAAAAAACATGTAAATAAAAAAATTTATTAACATTGCATAAGAAAAGTTACATGAAAAGAAATGGCTAAGTAGCCATGAAAAGAAAGAACAGAAAGTTTTGTTATTATTTTTGATCTTAAACTAATGAGGCTAAGAGAAGAGAGAGTTTACATAAACATAAGAGGTATTTATACATGCTTTGAAACCCTAATCCTTTTTTTGAGAACTACCCAAACAACCCTCTTAAGAACTGTGGCCACCAAGTCATCATTAGCATGAGATAATCCTGCATTAATTGTGAATGAAACTTTAATGGCCATTAACATGTGCATTAGCTCCTAAGTGGACATCATGGTAAGTGGATAGGTGGAGTCCTCCATATTTCATGAAATGAATTATTTCCATCTTCATTCTTTATTTCTTCTTGTGCATGCCCATTTTCCATGATGCCACTCATAATTTGAATTCAAATTCCCACAAAATAACATAGAAATTTCAAAGTAAATTTTCTCAAATTAATATATGCACAAATATGACCATTTTACTCCTATATGAAGATGAATAAATGTTGATTTGAAAATAATTTGTATTTTGGTTTAAACATGTTGAAACTCCCAATACGATCACTTATTTAATTTAATTAGATTAACTATGGAAGTAAAAATATGCACAATTACGTGCATATCAAGTACCCCACACTTATCTTTTTATTCGTCTTCGAATAAAGAAAAACTAAGATAAATCTGTTTTCGTAGGAAGCACGATTGCATTGAGCGTATGCAACGGGCCGTTTAACCTCTAGGTATACCTAGTAGGACAAGTGTTGTCTCGTGAGGGTATTCAATGGATACTACCCACAAAATCCAAATGCAATATGAAAATGTTTGCAAAATGCACGGTTTATTTACAATGGTATAAATGCAAGTTTCTGATAATATTTACAAATTAAGGATCTACTTTTAAATCGACATGAACAAGTTAAATATAAATTTTAGTTATTATTAAGGAATTTTAGTCATTTTACTTGTCAAAATTTCCCCTTAATATTAAGTTATCATAACAAATAAACTCAAGTTTGGCTAATTGTTTTGGTTGATAACATAGTGCAACTATGAAATGGGTCCTTACCTGATTTTCAAAGTTTATTAAAGTAGTATTCTCATTTATTTTGAATAACAAGTCAAATCACATAAGTTAAATAGTGCTTGGATTTCAATTGCTTACTCTCTCTTATTTTTAAAAATTTAATTGATACAAAAAATATTTACATATGCCTAACTCGGAAAACTGAGGCCAGATATATTATCCATGCACTGTCTTTCGAACTTACATGAGGGGAATACAAAGCATGACGAGTAAACACACAAGTATGTACACCTATCGACTGTAGGCGTTATTAATAAAAGAATTTTTATATGTGTAAAACTAACTCAAATAAACTGAGGCCATATATACCGATCGTGCATTGCCTTTCGCGCTTACGTGAGAAGGGTACAGAGGATGGTGAGTGAACACGTGACTCTGGATGTTTTTTTGTTTATATAAAACCAAAAAAAATTGTGCTTTATATATACATATATATTTTTTGTTTTGTTTTGTTTTTTTAAGAGAGAGTTTTGCAAAATCATCTTAGCACCATTTAACTTAGAAGATAAAAAATGTTACATCCTTTTCTTTAAATCCACCACTTTTTAAAACAAACATTTTTCAGTTAGGATATACTTCATAATTAACACGTATGAAACTTCCTATATACTATTTAAACCATAGTTACTTATAATCAAACTTGATTTTTTACTTTTGTTGAGAGAAATAAATTCAAAAATTTTAATTTAATATCCAAAATCCTATACTTATCCAATAGTGTTTCTTTAAAAGTAAATAAAAAAGAAAATTTGTTTTTGGGATTTTTTTGTTTTTTTTTAATTTTTTTTGAGTTTTGGAAAGAAAATAGAAAAAACAAACCATCAAAATAAAAAATAAAGATTAGCCCCCCCCCCCCCCCCCGCACTTGATTTAGCCTATGTCCCCATAGTCAACCCAAGTGACAGGAGAAAAAGAAAATAAAAATAAAAATATGACATATATTTACATGAAACGATTATCATTTACACGTCATTAGAAAATATGCGGTCAAAGATAAATGAAACTGTCTTCCAAAGACCAATTCAATTGTCTCATCAAGTATGAGCGACACAGCTTAAGCTCGCAAAACCAAATCATATAAGATTTTGAAGTTGAATGTTAATTTGGAAAAACAAATGTCGTTTTATTAAAAACCGAATGAGTTCTTTTATTTTCGTTGATTTTTGGGGTAGATAAAATAAGTGATTGTAGTTCAAGTTTATTTTCATCAAATGAAAGTCAAGCTTATCATTGAAAACTGCTTCAAAATTATCAATTTTAAAATCAAAATGGTGATTTAAATCTTCCCCTTTAGAATTTAACAACACATTTCGAAAAGTCCAAAAAATTTGTGTTCATTAAATTCATCTTCCTTTGTTGGATTATCAACAACTTCATTGCATGTATCAATTTCAAAATCCAAAGTTGTGTTCAAAATTTCAAAATTGGAAAAAAGAAGATCGAATTTCAAATCGAATTTCCCATCCTTAAAAGATTTGAAATCCAATTCAATTACTATTTTTTCAACAACTTCATTAAGATTGTCGTTCCAAAGTTGTTATTTGAAAATCGTCAATTGTGGTAAAAGACGAATTTTTACTGGTCACATGTTGGGATTTGATTTTGTTTCTCACGTTGTTTTATATATGTTTCAAATAACAATCCATGTGATCATTGTGAGTTTCATTCATTTGCTCAAAAAAATCAAAATTATACTTATAAATTTGAGGATTCTCAATTTGAAATTGTTGAGAGCAAAAATTATTCATTGAACCATAGTCGAGAATGCTCTCATTGCCAAAATTATTTGAAAAGTGGTTCAAGTTTCCATTTTGAAATTGGTTTTGAAGTTCGAAGTTGTATTGGCATGAGTTATAATTGACATCATTTGAACTTTGAAGTGAATTCAAATTTTGATTATCTTGAAAACTTTGACTTGAATTATTGCACAAATATGAATTACACAAATCATCTATCACTTGATTTTGTTGTGTAGAAAATTCAAGTAAAGATGAAATAATTTCAATGCTATTTTCAAGATTTGAAGGTTGGTCATCATATTGAAAATTTTGTGGTTCAAAATTCAAACTTTTTGTACAAAAGTTGTCATTAAAATATCCATAAGAATTTTGTGTGAAATTATATGGATTATATTGATTTTCACAACTATTGTAAAATTAATTTGAGTAGGGATATTCGAACATTTCCAATGTTTTTTTTTTTGCATTTTTTTATAAAGGAAAACTAGTTACCAAAAGGAATTTAAAAAACGAAATTTGATTTGTTTTTTGTTCCTTGGATTTTCAAATTTTTTTTTCTTTTTTTTGAAAACATTTTATATTTTTTTGGACTTTTGTTTTTTCTAAAAAAACTGACTCCACTTTTTTTGGATTTTGAATTTTGATTGAATTCAAAAGAAAGGATTTAAAAACTAAGTTAAGGAATATTTACAATTTTTGTTTGTTTTGGATTTTGGAATTTTTTAAAATATGGATGAACAAATGCTACTAAATGAATGCAAGTGTTTAATCACAAATTTTCTTATTCTAAGTAGCTCCTAATCCAAAATTGTATAATCACACTTTGTCAGAATCAATAAGATGGTTCTCGGCAGGTAACAGTCATGATTTATCGGTGCACCACGAATCACCATGGGAATGCTGCTGAAGGTTTAAGTACCTTCAGAGAAACAACCAGTATAATATTTACGAATTACCATAATATTTAAAATTGGCGATTGCTCTGCAATAGCCTAGACACCATGAAATTAAATTGTCGAAAAAAGACAACTTGTCAATATATAATTAAAGCTTAGGTGAGCTCGTGACACCCTTAAGATGTATAACCGTTATTATAATCAAAATTCTAGGATGAAATGCAAAGCAGAAATTAAACGTGAATTAACAATGCAACTGCGAATGGATTTTTGTTTTTAAAATTTTTTTTTCTAAAAATGCAAACAACCACAGTGCAATTAATTAAAACTAGAGAAGAAAGCACGATACCGGAATGTGCAGAACTATTAGCAAATTATTTTAAAGCGACATTTTATTTAAGCAAGCTATTTTTTTGGCAAGCGGTTCTACCTTTTATTTCCTGCAACTTGAAAATTAAAAACAAGATATATACAAGTTATATACACACACACACACAGATATATATATATATATATATAAGAATGGAATTTAAAACAAATGAAAACAAAACAAGTGGAAACAAAACAAATGAAAAAAAGACAAATGAAAACAAAAACAAAAAATGAAAATAAATTCAAACTTGTTTATTTTAAGGGAATTAAAACAGGTTAAAACAAAACACAACAAATGAAGACAATTGAAGCTTGTTTTTTTCTTGTTTGTTTGTTTTTTTCCTTCTTGGAAAGATTTGAAAGAAACTGCAAAAAAAGAAAGCTTTAACACAATTTTTTTAAGAAATTTAGGGCCCGACCCAACTCTTAATACTAACCCAATATAATAAAGGTAAATTCTAGTTGAACACAGATAATTACTTAGCAGCCCCCTAAAATAAACAAAATTTTAATGACTAAAATACCCTTAGTAAGCTGCGTACTTTCTTTCTTCTCAATTCCATTATCTTCTTACATTGGTTTCTTACTGTCTAAACCACCGCTTCTTCAAAACCCTAGTTTCTAAATTAGTGAAGAAAAAATTCAATTTTTCACTGCTAGCTGATGGATTTTGAAGAGGGGAATGAATTGTTAACGCAATCACAACAGGTAATTCAAAAAAAAAATTGAAAAGTTTTAACTACTTGCAAATATAATCGTAGACTGTCAATTAAGGGGATTGGTGATAATTCACGCAAGGGATATATTAGGTTTCTGGTTTAATCGCACGAATAATTACGTGAATTTTTACAAATCCATGCAAAAAGCCTATGTTGTATTGACACGAACCACGTAGTCACCTTGCGAGATAGTTTATTTTTTTTCTCTTTGAACTTTTGAGAATTTGATGGAAAAGGTAGTTCTGAAAATGATAGGGGACTGCTAAGCTATTTTTTGAATTATAGACTTTTTAAATTTTCAGAGGTTACCAAGTAAATCCGAGTTGAAATAGAATTTGCCCATAATAAAATACACAGATTAAATTCTCTAAAAAAACACAAAACAATCGAAAATTTAACACTGATTTCTCGTTCGTTCCCAAAACAATTCAAAATTCCACACAACACAAAATTGATTTCTGATGAGATTCGAATTTTCGTGAGTTAGTCGAGGGTGTTGCGGAAGAAGACAGCATGGTTAATTCAAGTTCGAGGTTGTGATGAGTGCTTCCGATGGAGGGAGGCCGCAAGTTCGTGGAAATTTGGGTCGTCGTGGTGTTGGCGATCTACTCTGGCTTGACTGTTGTGGATATTTGGATTGGATGGTCGAATTGGGGATCGTTGTGATTTTTTTAGGGATGGGGGGTTCAGGTTGAAGCGGAGACAGTCGCGAGGTAGTACAGGGGTTGAGGGGGAGATTGCGGTCGTCATTTGAATGCCGGCGTTCGAATTCAGGTAATGGTGGGGGGGGAGTTCGCTGCTGCTGATGGTTCAAACAGAGAAGAGACAGAGGATTGAAGTGTTTTCTCTAGTGATATTTGATGTCTACAGCAGAGTTGGTCAGAAAGGTGAATTCTGGATTGATATTTTTCTTTTTACTTTTTTTTTAGCATATGGAGGATGGCCAAAGAGATATTTAGTATTGTATTGGTTGTATGGTTGTTGTAATGCAATGAGTAGTGAAATGAAGTAGCATTTTGATGTAGTTAGTTGTGGTAGATGTATGATGGAAGTGAATTATACAAGGCAGAGGTAAGGAATCATGCAAGTGAAGTGGTAGATGTATGATGGAAGTGAATTATACAAGGCAGAGGTAAGGAATTGTGCAAGTGAAGTGGTGAAGGGTTGTGGTATATAGTTTGGTTAAGTTGGGAACGCTGTGTGTCTGAGAGATGTTTGCAGTGCTACTGGAAGTTTTTGACGATGATTATGATGTTGCTTTGGTCAGCTGCAGTGGTTAGCAATGATGGCAGTTCTGATGTTCGAAGTCGTTGTGAGCAGAGGGGAGTGGATTGAAGCATGCAGTTGAATTTGCAGTTGCCGGAGAAAGGGAGTCGAAGGGTGGTCGAGATTTGTGATATGTGCACAGTGTTGCACAATGGATGAAGAAGGAGCACTGGTCAGGGGATTGTTTGTAGTTTGTATGAAGTAAGAAGTGAAGCTTCTCTGGTAGATGGTAAGTTTGTTTTGGCAGCAACAGAGGGGATGGAGTAGTAAGTTATGAATTGTGGAGTACTGGACGAAGCAGTCAGTGTGCAGTGTACAGTTGCAAAAGGAAGGGTGCACAGTTGAGTACGGTGTATATAGTTGATGGGTTATGGAGTGTGTTGTAGTGATATGTGGAGACGTTGAGTTGTGATACAATGTGCAGTGGGTTAACTGTTGGGTGGAGATGACAGTTACAATTTTGGTTTGAGGCACTGATCGGTAGAGAGATGAGTGAATGTAAAGGAATGGAGTGCAGTAGTGAGTGATGTTTGGATGGTGGTGGTTAGATGTTGATGCTGTGAATAACAGTGAGTGAAGTGGTATGTCTGTAGAAGGATGAAATGTGGGCTGCAGTGGCAAGTATGACAGAAAATGTTGGCAGTAAGGTGGTTTGAAGTGGAGGTTATGAAGGAAGGCAATTGTGAAGTAAGGAGCTGGGTGGATGTTGATGGAATGATTGTAATTGGAGGCTCTATAATTTTTGTGGTCAGTGGTTGCAATGGTCACAATGAGATGGTCGGAGAGGAGGAAGTGTAATGTGGGTATGTGGGAATGAAGTGCAAATGATGTATGTGCACGGTAGAAATATGCAGAAGTATATGTAACAGTATGCAGAAATATGCACAAGGAATGTAAAGTGAATGCAATGTTGAAAAAAAAATGAATAGAATATATTTTTCTTTTTCTAATGCACTTGTGTATAATATTTTTTTTTTAATAAAATGTAGAGATGAAAATACCAAATGAAAATAGACTATAAAACAAGAACACAACAAAATGAGCACAAAAATCACACAACAAAATGTTTTTTTTTAGAAAATGCAAACTAGCACACAACAAACACACAAATAAAAATCAAATGAAAATAATTAGAAGAATAGAAAATAAAATCAATGACAATTTGCCGCAACGGTGCCAAAAACTTATTCGACGGTCAATTCTCTATCGGACTAGAAAATAGCCGATTGAATTTATAATAAAAATAACGGCAAGCGTACGACGTACAATTCTAGTACATGACGAGTACAGATTGATCCACAAGGAATTAATAGATTTTAAATTTTCTATTCAATCAAATTAACAAAAAAATTTGAGATGTGTAAAGCTAAAAATGTAGAAAAACTAGCAAAAAAAATGGATAAAAATATGAGAGTTTGAAAGCAATTTAGAGATAAATCCACTCTCTAGATCATATAAATCAATACAACATGAAATTATGACCTCTCATTTTTGGTCACTAGTGAGTTTAATTGATGTGTTTATCTTAAGCATGGAATATTTGTGCTATTAATTAGTCCAACATAAACCACTTGCTAACTCTCATGAAAAATGACAATGAAGTTGAAAATAAAATCTATTTTAAGCACGATCTATTAACTATTGATTAGAAATATAGACCATTAAATTTTGATTGTAAAATCACTTCATTAGCAACATCATATGTAGATGATGAGGTAATTTGTGTTTTGTTTGTTTAAGCAAAGCCTATTTGGTGTCAATAATATAGGCTATCAAATTCAAAGCTAAACAACAAAATTTAACCACATTCACTAATTTCCACTAAGCACAAAAAGAGATCAAAATGTTGAAGCTACATGATTAGAGAACTTCATTACCCCTAAATTGAAGGGGTTTAACCTCTTATATTTGTTATCATATCAACAATTGTAGCATTCAACATAAAACAAAAATAAGAGAAAAAAGAGAGAAAAGTAAAAAAAAACTAATTAAACTAAAATAAAAAACTAATATACTTGCATGAAAAATAAACTAACTCTAACATGGAAGGAAAAGAGCATGTAAATAAAAAAAGAACATTAATTAACATTGCATAAAAATGAAATTTACATGAAAAGAAATGGCTAAGTAGCCATGAAAAGAAAGAACATAAAACTTTGTTTTATTTTTGATCCTAAACTAATGAGGCTTAGAGAAGAGAGAGTTTACATGAACATAACGGGTATTTATACATTTTTCGAAACCCTAATCTTATTTTTTGGGAACTAGCCAAACTACCTTCTTAGGAAGTGTGACCACCAAGTCATCATTAGCATGAGATAATCCTGCATTAATTGTGAATGAAACTTTAATGGCCATTAGCATGTGCATTAGCTTTTAAGTGTACATCATGGTAAGTGGGTAGGTGGGGTCCTTTATGCTTCATGAAATGAATTATTTCCATCTTCATTCCTTTTTTTCTTCTTGTACACACATATTTTCCATGAATCCACTTGTAATTTGAATTCAAATTCCTATAAAATAACATAGAAATTTCCAAGTAACTTTTCTCAAATTAATATATGCCTAAAAATGACCATTTTGCCCCTATATAAAGATGAATAAATAATGATTTGAAAATAATTTTAATTTTGTTTTAAACATGTTAAAACACCCAATATAATCATTTATTTAATTTAATTAGATTAAATATGAAAGTAAAAATATGCACATTTACGTGCACATCAAATATCATCATCCATATCATCATAATATATATAGAGTTTTTAATCTTCATTGGATATTAGACTTATGAAAATAGACTATAGCTCTGCTAAGATTATAACAAATCTTATGGAATCGACTCCTACACCCTTAAATGGGCTTGGCCTTGGCTGTAGATGGTGGAGGGTTTGACCTTGGTGGTTGTGGGGTGTGGCCATGAGTAAAGAAGGTGGAATATAGGAGTTTTGAGCTTGTTTTGATGTAAAATGGTAATATATATACATTATATTAATTTCATTTCATTTTCCACTATTTTTCCGCATAAAATTCCCAAGACAAGAAGCCATTGGAAAGCTTGAAAGTGTGGAGGAAGAAGATAAAGAATAGTGTTCAAAATGTGAAAGAGTGGTTGGGTACTTACAGAATTTTTTTGGAAATAAATATTCAAATGTTCATGGGCCAAAATGCCCTTGCCCTCACCCTTCTCATCACCTCACTAGCACACGGCTACCCACTCCATGTGTATGAGTTGATGTGTGTAAGGAATTGATATTTGATGGCTGTTTTTCTTTTTGGACTTTGTAATATATCATGATATTTTGATTTTTTTACTTTATGTAAATATAAATGTAAATGATGTTTATATAAATATGTATGTTATACGTATGTATATGTGTGCATGTGACATGTATATGCATGTATATGTATGTGCACAAGAGAACAATAACGTTGCACCGACTTTGGACAACTCCCATTCGTATATATAATCAAAAAAAATTATCTTCTTTCCAAAGGAACCATTTCGATTTCAACACCTAGAAAATACCTCTATATACTTAAATCCGTAAAAATCTTTGAGGAAAGCTTCATATTTTTCATAACACAATTTATTGGGTCAAAACGAATTTTTTCTAAAGCATCTTTACGACAACCCTAAAAACACTAATATAGGGATTTGATTAATTATACTTAATATTATTTTTCGATGTCGAACTGAAACTATTAGTCAACGATGAAGCCAATCAAATTTGGGGTATCATTACCTCTCAGACCTTGAATGGACGTCATTTTTAACTTTGAAATAAATATAAGTTACTCACCTTGGATCTTTACGTCAAATATAGGATATGAATAAATCCGGTATACTATATAAAACATCTTCTTTCGGAAATCACTTATTATAACAACAACATTATAGTCTATGTCTTCCTTGCTTTCTCGAAAATGTTTATCACAACAAAAATGTTGAAAATCATCTCTTTTTATCGCTTAACACATTTTAAATCACTTTTAAAACCATTAAATTCCATTTGCAAATATCACCTTCAAAACATTTCTTTAAGAGATTATTTTACTTTTAAAACGAAATGTATCTTTCTTTACAAAAAATCATCCTCCACTTAAAAAGGTAAACCCTTTAATATTTATAAAACCATGTTTTATAATCTCCTTCTTATTTTATAAAACTTCTTTTTATAGAAACTCTTTATTTATAAAATTCCATTTATAAATCTATTCCTTTCTAAATCTCCTTTATTTATAAAATCCCATTTATACATCTATTTACAAAATATCAATTACAAATCCATTTTTAATATTTATAAAACACTGTTTATAAATCTCTTACTTTATTTATATAATATTAATTTTATAAATCTTTTATATGAACATTTTCGCTAATATTTGTTTCAAACTATTTCTATGTTCTTCAAAACTATATTTCTTTTGTAATAAAAGGTGAACTTATTTGTGAAAATGCTTCCTTTTTTTTCAAAATAACTGTTATTTTGATTAAACTTTCTTAAGAATTCAAATACCAGTTTTATTATTTCAAAATATCACTTTCAAAGCTTTTCAAAATACGTGGATATAAATTCTTAAAATTCTCTTTACAAAACATGTTTTTTAAATCCAATTTATAAAATCACTTATTAAACACATTCATAAAATTTATTTATCTTAAATAAATTCCTTTAGTCTTAAACCAATATTATTTATTGAACACCACATAGTCAAATTGTGAAACTAAATTCACGAGGTGTTCGTATTTAAACTTTTAAATCAAATAACTAATCAACGAATGATAATAACTAAATATTATAATTCCCTTAACAACCAAACACTACATAAATAACTATAACATTTGAAAGACATTTGTTTATATTCAAAAGATAATCCTAGGTAAAATTATTTCATTCACCAATTTTTCCAAAACAAAAATCATTTTTATATTATACTAACAAGTATGCGCTCATATATAATACTCTCAACTCATTCTAGAGTGTCGCTTACCCTTATCTATGATGAGTTACTCATCCTAGGTATTACCAACACTATGTCTACCGTCGTTTCGATCCTCAGAAATTGACACTAATACATTCTCAGTATAAACGTGCCACAAAACCAAGTGAAGGAACGATGAATAGTTAAGGGTAAAAAGAAAATAAAGACAGAATAGAATATTGCATGAATGAAATACCATGTATTATTTTAATATATATGATCTTTACATTTGAAATTTTAAATACGTTGATTGGAGTCAATCTTATAAATCAGTCTATATAGTTATAAATCTCTGTCCTTATAAATGCTGAATACAATCAGCAAACTAATGCAGCAGAAATGAAAATAGAGAACAATCTACAAGAACATCTTCAGCTCCAGACTTTAATCTCCATCACAGTGCTCCAAGTTTAACCTGACAACTTGGTTGCCTGGAAAAATAGGGCACCTGGAGTTTGAGGGAAAAGAAAAATAAATCCTGGGTCAGTTATGGGACTGGTGTGAGAAAATAAAAATTATGGGTATTGGAAAACAAAGGATATCTCATAAAACCACGCCGCACATAAACATGGAATGTGTTTTTACCTTATGATAACCAAAACTTTTTCTACGCAAATCCAGGGATATTATCTTTAATGACATTCGTTGAAAATCCTTTCAAATAACATATTAATCATAGATGGAACCGTTACATTTGTTAAATTCGACAGCGTAATAGGTTACTACTAAAACCATAAAGGCTCGCATTGGAGAATGGATTTCATGCAATGGCAAGGTAGGAGACCACCTTCCGACAGTACATCTCTAGAAAAACGCATCGAGGCACCAACAGATAGTCCTCTACTAACACAAGACCGTCCTTGTAACAACCTACATCTTAATGGGTCCAAATTTCAAGAAAAATCGAAATGCAAGTCCATCAAATGCAAAAAACGTTGGATTTGATACTTGCAAACAAGTATAAGCATCATCAGAGATTGATGAAAATCTAAATTCAGAATGGAAACAATAATAGGATAAGAATACTGACCATGACTACTAGTTTGGAATTAAAGGTATTCCTTGGATAATAGATCCTCACATCAGCATCGAGCATGAGAGAAAGAAAACTTCTCCAACAATAAAGCACATCTAGCTCCAGTTACCTGTTCCTCTAAATTCTATCCTGAGGGTAGCAATAAGGAGGGGGTCAGAACAATGTTCCGGTGATTGAAAAAATATAAACTATCTTTAATATAAACTTATACCGATAGGTATTCATTTAATTGTTATGTTCATCAAGGTTAGCAATTCTAATCTAACCTCGCATTGCACACATGACTACTTACTTACCCCTTCCTAAGATAAGAAATACCAATAAAGCCATATCAACTACCTAATACTTCCAAACCCATTAGCAACTTAGTACTTCTAAATATGAAACGGGCTTCTATAATACTTTTAAAAGATAAATAGGTAAACTCTGTCATTTACGACCTTAATTGAGTAGCCCCATCATTTAAGACCTATTCCCAAGATGGTTTCCTATCAATCTTTTCAATGGTCGGTGGGTCCTAGTTGCAAGGTCTCTAACCACTATTTAAGGCTTCCGACATTTAATGCCCAATTTTTACAGCATATATCGCAAATAAAATCGTATTCATGAAATAAACATTACCCAAGTCACTTAATACCTTTTTTTAGAAAATAGGCAGACTTTGATCATTTGAAACCTTAACTAAGGCGGACCCCATCATTTAAGATGTATCCTCAAGGCATGCTCCTAAATGGTACTATTACTATTATGGCCTTAGTGATGTAAGAAACTATACCCAAGCCACTCAATACTTCCTAATGGAAAATACGTAGACCATGTCATTTAAGGCCTACTTCCAGAAGCGTGCTCCTTAGTCGTACCATCTAGCGGTCATTATTTGGAAATCTCATTGGGCTACTTAATACTTCTTTTATAGAAAGTGAAGGACTTTATAGTCACTTAAGACCCCAAACATGAAGCAAAACATTCCCGAGATATCCACTCTCACTCTTTAATTATAAATATGGCACCTCATTAGGTTACTTCTTTTGGTAGGGAGGCGGACCTTTCAGCTATTTAAGAACTCAACACTGAAGTAAACCCTTTTTAGGCACATTCTTATTTATTTATTTGGAATCTCATTAAGTTACTTAATACTTCCATTTAGGAGAGAGGCCGACCCTTCAACCACTTAAAACCTCAAACCAGAAGCTCTATGGAGATATCCCTCACTGTTACTAGTTCCAAATTTGGGACCATTTAATACTTTCCAATTAAGAAAGCAAGCCCAATCCCTATGTAGTCATGGGTCCTAGGAGTAGTGATACCTCGCATCAGTAGTAAGTACACCCGACTGTTGGTAGCCTCAAAGTGAAGGGCAGTCTTCCATCGAGTGACTCTACCGACCTTGCATCACTAGCCTACTATGTCCAATTTACCATCCTAAGTCTTTATTTATTATCTTAGGTAGACATTGGACTTAGTTTGCTAATTCCCTTTTGATTTAAGGTAATAAAATTTACCTTAAATATTTATTGTAACGATCCCGATTTTTGAGTAAAAATTAAATTTAGTAATTGATATAAATTTATGAATTTAAATTGTAAATTAAATTAATTTTTCCAAGATTAACTAGGATATTTGGTTATTTGGACATTGATGTCAAAATTTAATTGGGGCTTTGAAATTCTATATTTAATATCTTATAAATAAAAAGTAACATCCCAAAAATTTATCAATTTAAATTAGTAATATATTTAAATCTTTGGAATTTAATTTCAAAATAAATTGAAAGAAAAAAATCTCAAACAAATAAAATAAGTGATAATCATATATAAATAAATTCCAATTTCTTTTGAGTTTAAGATTTTGAAATAATGAATGTTTTAAAAAGTCATTTGAATTTAAAATTTTATACATATATGTATATTGAATATATGAGTAGAATTGGATATATATTGAATGTTCAAGATATGTGTGAATATTTAAATGGACATAAATGGTTATAATTCAAGTGAATTGGAAATTTGAATCTAAATTTAAAATAAATGTTTTTAAAAATAAGTGGCCCATAATCCACAGGTCTCAGGATCGTAACCTGGCTCTGATACCAATCGTCACGATCCAAATTTCAGCGTTCGAAAATCGACATCCGTACTCCACTTGTACCTGAATGTCGCAGATTCAACCGTTGAAATTCGACTCGTGCCGGAGCTTATAACACGTTAAGTACAACGCAACGGAAGAAATGAATAATACATTTGATATACAACATTGATACGATAACTGATACAACAGAATGATACAATGAATATCAATATACATCAGAGATATGATACAAGACAATGGCAGCGGAAAGAAAATATAACACCAGCAGCAGAATAATATCTCCAAGATGGTCTTCAAGAGAGAACTCCAGTATCGGTAATCTCCGTCTCCAAGCCACCAATCCAGAAATAGCTAGAACTCCCAATAACGATGCACTAAGCTAAGCAAGGTCAGTCGTTCAAAGACCGAACTAGCTCTAGATAATCTACTAAACCTGATTATCTGAAAAACCCAACTCTAGACTGCCCGTGTGGGGAAATTGTGGGCATCCAGAGTTTAGGAAGGGAACAATAAACTCCAAGTCAGTCATGGGACTGGTATGAGCAAACAAAAGCAATTTATCTTTTAAAACAAACAACAAAATAATTTAAAATAAAACCACAATGCTTTTTTAGAAAATGGAACCACCATAAGGCCTCCCACCACACACACAATGCAAACGCAAAATTGGAGGAGGTTTCTCCTTATGATAGTCAAATATGCTTGATACAAGAAAATTTCTTTGATATTATTACTAGTGCATAGTGCAGAAAAACTTTCGAAAGTATAATATTAATCTTAGCCAGCATACAACCATTATTGTATGCCTACTATAGCTACCATCCAAACAGTGGGGCGCCACCATAAGTAGATGACAGGTTATACAACTAAAACCATAAAAGGCGCGTATTGAAGATTGGATTTCCAACAAATGGTCAGGCTAAGGAACTTCCCACTGCCACATGGGTACACCTCTGGAGGGACGTCCCGAGAACCTATACGACTTTCTGCCAACACAAGGCCGGTCTACCCCCTTCCCGGGGGTAAAACCTAAGATATGCCACCCCTGGTCGTTTGCGACCTTTATCTGAGGGCCCTCTATCACAAAGCAACAACCACACAGTAAATGAGATTGCAGCAAACACATAGGTAAAGTATCTGGGCTCCATACCATGATACCACCTTTTTCCAAAAGGAAATGACATACCCTAATGGGTGCGATCCTCGTAACCTTGTCGCATCTTTCCTGTTTCGACCATTTTCGAGGTGTAAGGTCCAATGAGGTCTCGTCCATAAAGCTACGCTTTACACGAAAGCCATGCTTTGATCATAAATGATCAACAAATGATCATCAACACACAGCAGCACTTAGCATGCCACGCTACCAAATTGGGAGTATATCGTTGATAACCTTCAACTACATAACCTCTGAGCTCATACATCTCAGAGAAGGGTGTTAAGCTAAGAGAATAAATTCTCCGCCACCAATAGATATGTATTTGAAAGAAATCAACTTTATATCTCAAAGTGTAGTGTCAGACACACAACCATACAAGTCTGTTCCGTGTTCGAACAGAACCGAAGGCACTTCGTCCAATAAAGGAAGAAGCCCTTGCAAATCCGGTTATCCCCAATTCCGATCGGACTCCCCATCACAGGTGGAGATCTCTATACCGGAGCAACTCAATGCAGAGACTATCGATAGGTCATTCTATCGTTTTCGAAGACACCCGGTCTTCAACACCGTCTTCAAATGCTATTCATTTTGTCGAATCACTATTTTGAATGGGTTATATGACACAAAGGTCCTCTCCCGGCTAATCCGAATAGTGAAAGCTTAATTTTAAAACATGTGGGTGTATCACTTACAAGGATTCACATTCAGGGTTCAATGTGGGTTTCGGATTACTAACTGAAATCCGACTCCCTATCGCATCGAAGTTTAAATGTCGTTTTACAGGCAAAAGGGGTTTTCACATACATATAGGAGCAAACCACAAATCACAGTTCAGCACAAAGTAATCACAGTATCACAACAGAAATATCAATCCAGTGCACAACTTTTGATGATAGTCAATCATCTTTAATTAAGGTGAAATGATTTAAGTAAATTAACCATATAATTATCTTTATTAATTATTTTAAACCAATGATTAATTTTACATAACTATGAGTTAATTAAATCTTAATTAACTTTATTAATTAATTATTCTCAATTTATTAATTCTTAATTAAATTTAAATTACCTTTATTAATTAACTATTCTTTAATTAATTAATTATAAATTATAAAGTAATTACAAATCACTAATTGTTTAACACTATTTAATCATTATAAATAATTTTGGGTTTCAAATTAACACTTGAATATTTGATTAACTTCTTAAATTTTTTATTAAGTTAAATGCAAAACAATTTTTATTTGGAAATATAAATTTGAAATTTCTTTGAACTTCATAAATTTCAAATAATTGTTTCAATACCATTTACCTCACGCATTTACAAACTATCATTAATTTCTAAAGAGTGGATTCAGAAAATTATTTAACTTGTGTTTTCAAAATTTTGTTAAAACTGGATTTTGCTGTTTTCATGACCAACCCGAGGCTGCCTCGAGTTGTCCCTGAGAAAAATGCCCCGTTGCTTCGAGTTTTTACCCAGATTGACCCGAGTGAAATTTTTCCTCTAAAATTTGTTAAAGTTTTAAAAGCGACCCGGTGCAACGTTAATTGACACGACCATCCCTTCGAGTCTTCTTCCCTAACCCCGAGCAGTGCTTCGAGTAAAACATCATCTTCCCTCCTAAAACAAACTGCTAACACCACGAGGCCGTGTGCACGTTGCACACCGTCTCGGTCATCGCTGGCCGAAGTTACGGCCATCGTTAGGTCGATGGCGACGTTCTCGACCCATCGAGCCACCCCAAATCACGATCATTAGCCACGATAAAAAACGAGCTCCTCGACCCGAATGCCCCCAAAAATCCATCACCAGAAAATGATCTCGCCCCACCTCCTCTGGCCGTCAACGGTCAACAGAACTTGACCGAGGCTTCACCCTCGTTAGACGCCGCGATTGGCACCATTGACATGTAGTTCGATCATCCAATGATGGCGCAACACCATCATTTCAAACGTGAATAGAAATGGGTTATTAAACCCTAATTTGATCTCGAATTAAAAATTTAAAGTCTTATAAATTCCACTTGTATTTTTCTAGTGATCTCGAACATTCAGTCTAACTATGACGACGAACTTGAGGCCCACGAACATTTAGATCATCAGAATTTGGCAAAAGTTCAACTTTCTGATCAACCCAAATATCTCGGTGAAAACTTAATGAAAAATTTCCATTTTGCTTTCTAAACTCATTATTTTTAAGGGGAATTCAAATAACATCACTGAAATTAAAATCTGTGAGGTTCGAATTCTTGCTTATTTGGATTGTGACTGTGTTTTTCACAGTTTCCAGAAAAACAAACTATATGACTTTGCTTTAATTTGTTACTGAAACATAGTGCAGTGTTAAAACATACTTCAACTTGTTTGCAATCCATTTTCAGAAGAAATGAGGGAGAGAGGGTTTGAATTTGCCATGGTTTATTCTGTAAACTAGAACTTAGATATGGTTGTGTTTTCACAGTTTCCAGGAAAAATATCTTATTGCTTGCTTTGATTTATTACCACAACATACTGTATGCTCAAACAATACTTTAATTAGTTTTTAGAATTCAATTTCAAAAGAGAACAGAGGGGAAGATGTTGAATCTAGAATGGTTTCATTTTGTAAACCAGGGACTAAGAAAAAAAACCAGAAGAACAGGGAAGTAAATCCCGATCATAACATTCCAGGCAAAAGAAAACACAAGCACACAAACTTGTTCACATACAAAGTCTTTAGCATCATTCAGGCATTCATACAATCAACAATTTGTTGAAAAGATCAAAGGTTTACTCACCTTTTTTCCTGAAGGTAGAAAGTTCTTGATAATTTTCAAAAGTAAGGATGAAGCCTGGAAACTTCTTTCTTTCTTTTCCTACTTTAATTTTTGAAGTTTAGATCTGTAAGTTGTAAATAAAAATCTTTGCTTATTCTTGGTTGTATTTGTTCACTTAATTAATCAATAACAAACAATCTTTAATTACTTACAGTTTGAATTTTTTATAAAACAGAGAAGCTTTTCTTTCTTCTTCTTGCTACTTTAAAACCAAAAATAGATTTAATCTTTGATCTTGATTTCTCCTGCAACTGATTAATATTATTGTTTTAAATCTTTGCTTTATCACTGATTAATAACTTCAGATTCAATTTTTTTTTAAAAAGAAATTTACTTGCCTTAGATTGCTCCAGAGAATTTCTGCACTAGTAAAACTAAAGCTCCCTTTTTTTAAACCAATCTGCAGTTTTGAATTGGTTTATGTTAAAAACCTGATTTTGAAACTACAAATTCATTAAACTATAAAGTTTAAAAATCTACCTAAGAGATGGAGTGTAAATCTACAGCTTGATGTTTAAAGAGATTTTCAGATTTTTTTTTTTCAACTTTGAATTGAAGAAAAAAGGTTGGCAGTTTTTTTTTTTGATTTTTTTTTCTTTGGGTGTTGGAGTTTGAAATGCTCAATCTTTGCTATTGTACTTTCAGAGATTTGGTGAGACTAAATAATTTGAAAATGGAAGTTGAAAAGTTTTTTTGTAATTTTTAAATCTTATTATTTTATTCAATCAATCATATTGAATGCCATTTGTAAAAAATAATCATGAGATCTCAATGCATGTTGATTTCTTTACTCCATCTCCTTTGTGTATGTTTATCATTTGTAATTTTACAAGACAAAAGAATATTTAATAAATTTTTATATCATATTCACTTTATAATGAATACACCCCTTATTCCTTTGTGTATATATATACAATGTTAAAAGAATTGCTTTAACCAATATTTACATTATATACATTACACCTTAATAATTTTTAAAAGCCAATTTTTTTAAAACATTTATTTTAAATTTAGATTCAAAATTCCAATTCACTTGAATTATAACCATTTATGTCCATTTATATATTCACACATATCGTGAACAATCTAAATTCAATTTCAGTATATATCCAATTCTACTCATATATGCAATATACATATATGTATAAAATTTAAAATTCAAATGACTTTTTAAAACATTCATTATTTCAAAATCTTAAACTCAAAAGAAATTGGAATTTATTCATATATGATTATCACTTATTTTATTTGTTTGAGACTTTTTTCTTTCAATTTATTTTGAAATTAAATTCCAAAGATTTAAATATATTACTAATTTAAATTGATAAATTTTTGTGATGTTACTTTTTATTTATAAGATATTAAATATAGAATTTCAAAGCCCCAATTAAATTTTAACATCAATGTCCAAATAAACAAATATCCTAGTTAATCTTGGAAAAATTAATTTAATTTACAATTTAAATTCATAAATTTATATCAATTACTAAATTTAATTTTTACTTAAAAAATCGGGATCATTACATTTATATACCCATAAATCCCCATTTAATGCTCATAAATGTCAGTTTGTCCACAAAATCTTAAAAGGCATTTCCTAAGACATTTATGTATGATCACTAATTTCAAATTAGTAACCTTGTATATCTGTACCATTTTTGTTAGTTCAATTAATCCATTTACCCTATAAATTTATTGCAACTCCCATATTTATTAATAGTTATTGGAGTTATAACCTTTTAAATTCTTTTCCCATTAGTTAATTATCCTATATACGAATATTATGTGCAAGCGTCGTTATTAGCATTTTATTTAATTATTATAAGCGCTTAAATTACGTATAAATATTTACTTTTATCAAATATGTTCTAGTTATATAACTTCACTAGAATATACTTTTTATGTTAAATTGTTGAAATCATATCTAAAAGGATTATTTTCTATAATTTCCATAAATTAGCCCAAAATAAAAGATTTAACTTTAAAATATAAAAGATTACATTGTTTGAAATTATAAGAAATAATCATTTCCTTTTATTGCTGAAATAGACCGTGTAAACTAAAATAAATTCATACTTTACACATCACTTTCTCTTTCTATTTGTATTTATTCCTTGTTAATTCAAACACTGTACAGAAGGGATATGAAACAAATCTAAATTCCAACAATTCCAACTATAGAAAGTATATATTTTAACACGATTAGGGTAATAATCCAAATTTATAACCTTATTATGCAACCTATTTCAGATCTAGAATAAATTTCATTCGAATCAATATTCTAAATTCATACTTTTGGGACTGATATCTAGATCAGGTTGTATACAATGCTAAATCAATTCATAAACAAGAATATGCAGGCGATATTTTTCAAATTTTTGGATCGTATTCAATTCGTTGCATACAACTCATAAACAATTATCCAATTAGGCATAAAAATCAAATAAATACCAATGACATAATTTTTATATTATAACAGCCTATAAAATTTTCTACTTGCTTTTTAAAAGCGATCCAAATCTCCAGATCTAAAGTAGAACCTTTGATTCATCATCAAATTCTTTTTAATCCAAGAGATATGTATAAAAGGGTATGCACATATATTAGAATTACGGATCTGAGAAGAGATTTAGGATTGGGAGAGAAAATACATACAAATATATATAAATATATAAATTACCTCAAATACTCATATGATTAGTTCTCTTCTCTTCTTCTTATTATTAGATTTCTACTCTTATCCGATTTGTATGAATATAAATACAAGCATCTTATCTTTATAATTTAGAAAGAAGGGGGAGAAGAAGAAATGGAAAAGCTTCGCTACTGCCTCCATAAAAATATGGGAAGAGAAGGAAGGGCTGAGCCTGAATTTATAGGTGCTAGAATCAACCAAAACCGTTAGATAGAAATATATTAAATCCAAGCCGTTACGACTTAGGTTTACCATAGCCGCCAGGTCACCACCGATCAACAGCCCTTGAGTGACCGGTCGACCACTAGGGGTTGACCGTCCCCAATAACGGGTCGGCCTGTGGGTCCGGGTAATTAATATAAAATGTTAATATCTTCTTATTTAATTATTTTTGTTTTGAATTTGTTTTTCGCCCGTAACTTCTTCGTTTAGGCTTCGATTGCAAAACTCCAAATATGAAAGTTGCTCAGAGTTTCGCCACGAACACAATGTTGCAGGCTTCGTGGTAAAGTTTCATTGTTTGCACAAATTCGATTTTTGGATCCTAATTAATTAATTAACTAATTAAATAACTACGCCAAATTACAAGGTGTTATATTCTTTATAGGATCGATTTTACCCTGGGGGTGTGAATAGTGTGATATTAATAATTATAAAAATTTAATGAGAAAATATATAAAATAATTATAGCACTGACAATAGCAGAATAATGCAGCACAAATAATAGCAGAATATTAAAAGCAGAAATAGAACAACACAGATTTACCCAGCTTCGGCAAAACACTACCTACGTGATGTCCCCAAGTTTTCTACTAGAAAGTAAGTAGTCAGACGCATACACATGTGAACTCGCGACACTCGCTATCGAATAACCTAACTCTGCTCTCAAAACCCTGCCACAACTCAGCCACTGAGTTGCGAATTCTCGAACTACACCACCGTAGTTCGTCCCTTAGTGACACGACTAGAATTTACAAAAGTTTAAAAGAAAAATAGAAATTAAAAGCAACTTAAACAATAAAACCCTAATTTTTAAAATTTAAATCCCAAAAAAGATTAAAAGCCGACCCAAAAATGTGATAAAACAATTGTTCCCCCTTTTCTCTTTTATTTCTTCGGCCTGCTTTCTTGCTTGGTGAAAATGGCAGAGACCGCTCTTCTTCGTGAAATTTGGTTTGTAACAACCCGCGTATTTTATGACTGTATATTTAAATATTTTATTTAAATACAGCATCATTGGCGGAATTAAAGTCCAAAATGATACTTTTTGTAAACAGTCGAATTAGGACTCGAGACCACTTCCATTGAGTCCAAAATGGCATTTGCGACCTTTTTGAGTATAGACATCGATATGTTTAGAGTTGAGTTGATTTTTGCTATTTTTTTTATTGGGCTTTAGGTTTGGGTTTCAGCCCATTAACCCAACACATTACCCTAACTCTACCCCCTTTCCTCTTCATTCATTCTATTATTTTCCTAACACTTAAACTAAAGAAAAATGGGGGAAGAGAAAAGAAAACAAAATTCCTAAACACTAGTTATGCTAGGAAATTCAAATTCAAGCTCCAAAATCAAAGAGAAGGTTAGGTAAGCATCATCTTCATTTTCTACATCTCAATCTCTCTTCAATTTTTAGAAATTCCTAAACTCTAACTTAGGAAATATTTTCTTATAAGCTTAGATTCATGATTCTTGGGATGAAGTGAAGAGTGGTTGATCTTTTCTTTGTTTTAAAGCTTCTCATTCGTTGTTTTTAGGTTTAAAGGTTAGTTCTTGAACTCACATCTTTGTCTATATTCATTATTATTAGGTATGAATTCCTAACATATATTCATGTTTATTTTCTATTGATTTGAATTGATTTGTTAAATTCTCCTATTTTGATGTTTTGAAGTCAAAATCATTAAAAATCATATCTTGGGTGTTTGGAAATGTTATTTGGGGTGTATTGAAGAGCCTATAGGGCTGGGTTGTCGCTTGGCATAAATCCCTAGCCTCCGTTGCTCGTCAAATCACTTTCGAATCAATTTGGCCATCATTGGCCTAGGCAAACTGTTGCCCATAACAGAAAACCAGACGTCTGGTTGATCAAGTCCAGACGTCTGGTTATGGTCCCTAGAGAAAAAATATAACACGACAGAAGAAATGGCAGAGACTTGGACCAGACATCTGGTCCAAACCAACCAGATGTCTGGTTAATTTTCAGACGTCTGGTTAGAGTTCAGACATCGTTGTTTCGGCTTATCAGGTTCATCGGGCATATCGATATTGTATTACATCGTTGTTTCGAATTATTTGATTTTCTGGCTCATCGGGCGTACCGTTATTGCACTACGTCGTTGTTCCTAGTTATTCGAGTTTCAGGTTCCTTGGTCATACCGTTATTATACTACGTCGTTGCACCGGCTCAATGGTTAGCGACCATGGGATAGCGATCCATTTGTGATACACGTGTTGGTGAGTTTTCATGCTCCCATTTTTAATAGGCCTCCTCCTTTGTGATTTCTGGATTTCTAATTGACGATTTCTAGAATTTGTGTTTGACCGATTTTTGCGATTGGCGTAGATATGTTTTGCCAACATTTGTGGTTTCCTGAATAAAATAAAGAATATGACATTCTTTCTGGTGTTTTGAGATTCTTGAGATATTGTATGATTTTTTTGTTCTTATTTAACGTATACTTGTCACAGTATGGCATTATTGTTATCATATGTTTTTGTCATATCTCTTATTCTATCTTATTTTATATGATATTTATAGCTAGACTGATACGTTTATTATTTTCTTCTTAAATAATACTCGGGTCAAACCGAGGTATTTCAGGTGCTTCTACTTGACTTCTTAGCAGGGTCCATCGTCTGACTTTTGGCTAACTACTTAGCTTAGTAGTTTTTTCTGTTTTATGCATTCGAGATAAAGAATCCTTGATGTATAACTATTGTTTTGTTGAGCACTTGTATATTCTTTTGTGGTGTAGTGGATCTTACATGACCACTACTTTGATGTACATTTTTATGTGTTCTATTCATATCTGTTTCCGCCTTAGTGATATGAATATCTGTGACTGATTTATGTTATGTTTATTTTATATTTGTTTCCGAAGTTCACATAGTCACTGTGTAGTAGTTTTGAGTTTGTAATTGATTTGTCAGATTTCCTCTTAAAACGAAGTGCATGTAATACTATCTGACATATCGGTACTCGCACAAAACAATTACACAGATGGTTGCTCCTCAACAGCCTTATTCTTCGCGCTAGTTGACCACATTACTCTATAGTGTCCTTGGCTAGTGTAAGTATAGAGGTGGGGCGTCATAGCTTGGTGTCAGAGCCAAACTTTGGAACAATGTTGAATAATTTAGAAAGGATCATTGTCCTAAGTCTTTCTGGGGAATCATGCCTTAGGATTTATCCGAGTCTTAGGATCCATTCTATCCTAATTTCTTTTATGATGCCTTGTTTTATCAATCATGATTGTTTGATATTCATTTTGATAATAACCTTTTTTATCTTCTTTCTTTCTTTCTTAAAGAAGAGAAATGGTTAGTCCTGGATGTCCCAGCACCGGTTAATCCAGTGCTACTCCTCAAGATGGAGTATTCACGTTTGCTCAACAGCTTTTGGATCTTGTAAAGAATGCTCAAGCTACTGGACCTATTCCTGAGTCTACTCACCCTAAATCCAGGTTTGCACGCTTGTGCAGTGAGTATACCAATTTGGGGAAAACCCATTCAAGGGTTCTGAAAGCGTTATAGAAGTCCAAGCTTGGTTTAGAACATGCGACCGCATCATTTCTTGCATGAATCTTATAGATCTACATCTAGTCCAAGTGGCTTCTAGTATGCTTCAAGAAAGAGCATTAGATTGGTATGAGCTTTTGTTTTCCAAGATTATCGAAGCGGATCTTACTTGGGAGCAATTCCAGGAAAGATTTGAATTGAAGTTTGTGTTGGAGGCTGAAAAGGTAACTTTAGCCCGACGCTTTATTGACCTTGTTGAAGGTGAATTTTTTGTGACAGACTATGTCGCATCTTTTGAATCTCTCTCTAAATATGGGGTCGAGTATATTAATACCCCATTGAATAAAAATTAGAGGTTTGTCTATGGGTTGAATAAGAACCTCAAAAAGCCTTTACTCCTAAAACTAGAAGTTTCTTTTGATCAGCTTGTTGATATCGTTCTTTGAATTGAAGAGGCCGATAAAGAAGGTGATGTTGAAGTTGTGGGTGCCAAACCGAACTTCAACATCAACAAGAAGAGGCCTGTTAAGTTCAAGCATAATCCTAATAAGAAAGGGAAGTAAGCAACTTCGGTAGCAAAGACTCCTACCTCTAGTCGTAGACATTGCTACAATTGTGGTTCTAAGGACCATTATGCTAATGGGTGTTCGAAGCCCCTCTTTTGTCGTTATTGCAAAGGTTCGCGTCATCTTTTATCTTCGTGTACCAAACTTTCAAGCAAGAAAGAGGAAAAACTAAATGTTGTGCAAGCGCCTAGTAACACTTCTCTTGGTCAAGGTATTTCTCATTCTATCCTTGATGACATTATTATGTTTCGTGATCATCCTATTCGAGTTATTTTTGACACAGATGCGTCTCACTCTTTTATATCAAAAGAACTTGTTGATACATTTTTTAAATGTTATGTGCTTGATGACTTCATTGAGAATTGTGAATCCGGTTGGTGGATCAACAACACTCAGTTTGCTTTGTAATGATGTCGAGATTATTTTATGTGATTATGCTTTCCGAGCCGATTTGCATGTTATGCGTTACTTAGGCTTCAGAATGATTGTGGGAATGGATTGACTTAACCGTTATGAAGCCCACATCCTATGTCTCGAGAGGACTATATATCTTTGACATCCTCAATCTGTTAAGTAGATTTCTATTGTTCTTAAGGATTCAGATTCCAATTCGGTGGCATCCTTATATTCTCTAAATCCACATGATGACGATAATGATGATGAGGAAGATGTCATTTCCCTTATTCACGTTGTTCGTGAATTTCCCGATATATTTAAGCCCGTTTTAGGATTACCACCTAAGCGAGCAATTGAGTTTGGAATTAATCTAATCCCTGGAGCTCTACATATCACTTGTCCTCCTTATCGTATGTCTAATAAGGAAAATGAGGAGATGCGTAAACAATTATCCGAATTGGAAGTGAAGCAATTTATTCGTTCTAGTTCCTCTCCTTGGGAAGTTTCAGCTATCTCTCTGAAGAAATTCGATGGTATGCTTAGGCTTTACGTTGACTACTGCAAGCTTATTGATCTCACCATCAGGAATAAATATCCTTTACCTCGGATTGATGATCTATTCAATCAACTTAGCGGTGCTAGAGTCTTTTCATAGTTAGACTTAGCAACTGGTTTTCATCAACAGATGATAGCATTCTTTTGACATCATTTCGTACTCGTTATGGATATTATGAATGGCTTGTTATGCCATTTGGTTTAACGAATGCTCCAACTTATTTTGTTGACCTTATGAATCGAGTTTTCAAAGACTTCCTCGATCGATTTGTTCTCATATTTATAGATGATATTCTTGTTTATTCAAAAATCGAGGAAGAGCACGAAAAACATCTTCGTATTGTGTTGCAAACTCTTAGAAGCAATCAATTGAAAGCAAAATTTTCTAAGTGCCACTTTTGGCAATCTTTTGTGAAATTTTTAGGACATGTTATATCGAAATCCGGAATTTTCTTGGATCCTTTAAAGATTGGAGCGATTCAAAATTGGAAGAGACCGAAGAGTGCTGATGGAAATTCGTAGCTTTCTTGGATTGGCGGGCTATTACCGTCGGTTTATAAAAGACTTTTCTAAAACTTCTGTGCCTATTCCAAGTTTGACAAAGAAGGGATTTAAGTACATTTGGTCAAACAAATGTAAAGCTTCTTTTCAGAAATTAAAAGAACTCCTTTCCGATGCTCCTATTCTTGTGATTCCCGAAGGGAACCAAGACTTTATTGTTTATACCGATGCTAATCGTGTTGGTTTGGGAGCCATTCTCATGCAAAGGGAACGTTTTATTGCTTATGCTTCTAGGCAATTAAAGCATGCCGACACTAGATATGCCACTCATGATTTAGATCTCGCGGCTATTGTTTTCGTACTTAGAATTTGGTGTCATTATCTTTTGGGAGAGAAATTTGTTCTCTACATCGATCATAAATTTTTGAAGTATTTATTTTCTCAAAAAGAACTTAATTTGCGTCAACAATGTTGGCTCGAGTTCCTTGCATCTTATGATCTTGATTTTCTTTATATTCCCAAAAAGGGGAATCGTGTTGCCGATGCCCTTAGTCGTAAGCAAAAAGCGGTAGTTTCAATGATGATATCCGAATGGAATGATCTCGCGACTTTGTCTACTTATGAGATTCGAGATTGCGAATCTGGTTCATGTTCATCACTTGTTTTATGTAGCCTTGAGGCTCATCCTTCTCTTTTAGACCGCATTTTTGAAGCTCAAAACCATAATCCCGAATTGACTCAACTTAGCCAAAGTTGTAGGGATAGTAATATTGACGGTTTAAAAGACTTTGAAATCAATGCTCGTGGAGGCATTCAAAAATTTGGTAGACTTATTGTGACAAATATTAGTGATCTTCATAAAGATATTTTAGAAGATTCTCATCGTTCTAAATTTACCATTCATCTCGGTAGTAGTAAAATGTACGCGGATATGAAGCGACTTTATTATTGAGATGGAATGAAATCTGATATTGCTAACTTTATTAAGCATTGCATGACTTGCCAACTCATTAAGGCCGAGCATCAAAGGCCCGGTGGGTATTTGCAACCTTTAGACATTCCCGTTTGGAAGTAGGATCAAGTCTCCATGGACTTTATTGACGGTCTTCCTCGATCTCATTCGGGTCATGACAGTTTGTGGGTGATAGTAGATAGACTTGCAAAATCCACCCATTTTATTCCCGTTCGGTCTAATCGGACCATACCTCTTTTGGCCAGACTCTATGTTAAATAAATTGTTAAATTGCATGGAGTTCCTACTTCTATTGTTAGCGATCGTGATCCATTATTTACTAGTGGATTTTGGAAGAGTCTTCAAAATGCTTTGGGAACGAAGCTTAATTTTAGCACCGCTTATCATCCTCAGTTAGATGGACAAACCGAGCGTGTGAATCAAATTCTTGAAGATCATCTTCGTGCATGTGTTCTTGATTTTGGTGAAAGTTGGGAAGATCATATTTCCCTTATTGAGTTTTCTTATAATAATAGCTTCCAATCTAGTATTGGTATGGCACCTTTCAAGGCACTTTACAGAAGGCCATGCCAATTTACTTCTTGTTGGCTTGAGGCCGGTGAGAAGCTAGTTTTAGGTATAGATTTTATTTTATTCGTGATTCCACAGAAAAGATTGACCATATTCGTCATAGGATGAAAGAAGCTCAAAGTAAGAAAAAATCCTATGATGATAACTGAAGAAGGAATTTGGAATTTTCTGTGGAAGATTTGGTGTTTATTCGTGTTTCACCTATGAAGGGTGTTGTGCGTTTCAATCGATCAGGAAAATTAGCGCCTCGATATATTGGCACATTTTCCATAACTGAATGCATTGGTTCCGTGGCTTATCACCTTTTATTACTGGCTCAATTTTCTACTATTCACGATGTTTTCCATGTTTCTCAACTACGGAAATGCCTTAGAGAATCTGATTCTATTCGTGAGCCCGGTATCATTAAAGAAATTAAAGTCTCACCTAATTTGACTTATGAGCATCATCCTGTTCGTATCATTGCTACGGAGGTTAAAGGCCTTCGAAATAAAGATGTTCCGCTTGTGAAAAATTTCAATGGTCCGCAAATCCTAAGGATTTCTCTTGGGAATCCAGAGAATTCATCGAGCGAACACATCCAGACTTACTCTCTTGTGCACTTTAAGGTGAACTTCTTACTTCAAATTTTCTTTTGTGTTGATATGCTTTTATGGTTGTTACTCTTTGTTTTCTTCTAAAGTATTGCGAGGACGCAATTTCTTTAAGGAAGGGAGTCTATAACAACCCGCATATTTTATGATTGTATATTTGAATATTTTATTTAAATATACCATCGCTAGTTGGATTAAAGTCTGAAATGCTACTTTTTTTAAACAGTTGAATTAGGACACGAGACCACTTCCATTGAGTCCAAAAAGGCGTTTGTGACCTTTTTGAGTATAAACATCGATATGATTGGAGTTGAGTTGAATTTTGCTATTTTTCTATTGGGCTTTGGGTTTTAACCCATTAACCCAACATATTACCCTAACCGCACCCCCTCTCCTCTTCATTCATTGTTATTTTCCTAACACTTAAACTAAAGAAAAATGGGAGAGTGAAAAGAAAACAAAATTCCTAAACCCTAGTTTTGCTAGGAAATTCAAATTCAAGCTCCAAAATCAAAGAGAAGCTTAGGTAAACATCCTCTTCATCTTCTACATCTCAATCTCTCTTCAATTTTCAGAAATTCCTAAACCCTAACTTAGAAAATATTTTCTTTTAAGCTTAGATTTGAGCCTCTTGGGTTGAAGTGAAGATTGGTTGATCTTTCCTTTGTTTTAAAGCTTCTCATTCGTTGCTTTTGGGTTTAAAGCTGAGTTCTTGAACTCACATCTATGTCTATAGGTTTCGTTGTTGTTAGGTATGAAATTCTAAAATCTATTCATGTTCATTTTCTTTTGATTTGAATTGATTTGGGGAATTTTCCAATTTTGATGTTTTGAAGTCAAAATCGCTAAAAAGCCTATCTTAGATGTTTGGACATGTTATTTGGGATGTATCAAAGATCCTAGGACTAGGTTGTCATTTGTCATAAATTCCTAGCCTTCGTTGCTCGTCCGATCGCTTCCGAATCAATTTGACCATCATTGGCCTATGCAAACTATTGTCCAGAACAACCAGACGTTCGGTTGATCAAGTCCAGACGTCTGGTTACAGTCCCTGGAGAAAAAGATATAAGACGGTAGAAAATAAAAATGGCAGAGACTTGGACCAGACGTCTGGTCCAAACCTACTAGACATCTGGTTAATTTTCAAATGTCTGGTTAGAGTTCAGACGTCTAGGAGGGTTCTAAAATATTTCCAAAACCCAAATCTAGACGTCTGGATTAACCCCCAAACATCTGCAACTGTTCAGTTTTGCCTATTTGCCTATTGTTTAAGTGGATTTCCTCGATTTATCGATTTTTGTTGATCCAATTAGTTGTTATCACTTTTATCGACTTTGATGAATTCTTTTTCTGGATTTTTGGGAAAATCCATTTTGATGGATTTGTTATCGATTTCTATGGATTTGATTCACATCTTCGAATGTGAATTTTTGGTGATCGATTGTTTTTACAAGCGTTTTCTGTAATTTGTCACTTTAAAATACAAAGGTTCTATACTAGTAGTAAATATCAAACTCTTTCACAAAAATGATTACAACGTTATTTTTAATACAAAGCTCATTTTTAACACTATTTTTTAATCTATTAGTATATATGAACCTTTACCTCATTCGTATGAGAAATCTAATTAAATGACTTTGCAAAACAAGTGGTATGAAACACTTGCGTTTACTTCTTCAGTTAATTTTTAGACTTGTTCGATTGAAATCCCGTGATAATTTTTGAGAGGAAATCTACAATTTGTTCGTAAATACTTAAGTTAAGCTAGTGGTTATGGGACATGAAGCTAAACTCATTTATTTACTAGCTTAGTGTAAGTCACACTTTTTATTGATCAATGGTGATCATTTTATGGTTTAGATTTGCGATATGCGAAGTCTCTTTGTCCACGTGGGGGACTATACCTCGTTTTATTGTGCTTCGTCTCATTTCTTTTATAGGCTAACGACCTATGGGTTCCTTGGAGTTTCGACTTATTTTTATGGGCTAGCCACCGATGTTCTTTTATGGTGTTCGGTTTATCGAACGTACCGTTGTCGTACTACGTCTTGTTCCGGTTTATCAGGTTCATCGGGCGTATCGATATTGTACTACGTCGTTTTCTCGAATTATTTGAGTTTCTAGTTAATTGGGCATACCGTTATTGCACTATTTCATTGTTCCGAGTTATTCGAGTTTCGGTTCCTCGGGCATACCGTTACTGTACTACGTCGTTGCACCAATGGTTAGCGGCCATGGGATAACGACCCGTTTGTGATACACGTGTTCGTGAGTTTTCATGCTCCCATTTTTGATAGGCCTCCCCCTTTGTGATTTCTGGATTTCTAATTGACGATTTCTAGAATTTGTGTTTCGCCTATTTTTGCGATTGGCATAGATATGTTTTGTCAATATTTGTGGTTGGGTGAATAAAATAAAGAATATGACATTCTTTCTGGTGTTTTGAGATTCTTGAGATATTGTATGATTTTTTGTTCTTATTTAACGTATACTTGTCATAGTGTGGCATTATTGTTATCATACATTTTTGTCATATCTCTTATTCTATCTACTTTTATATGATATTTATAGCTAGACTGACCTGTTTATTATTTTCTTCTTAAATAATACTTGGGTTAGACCGAGGTATTTCAGGTGCTTCTACTTGACTTCTTATCAGGGTCCGTCATCTGACTTTTGGCTAACTACTTAGCTTAGTAGTTTTTTGTTTGTTTTATACATTCAAGATAGAGACTTCTTGATGTATAAATATCGTTTTGTCTAGCACTTATACCTATTCTTTTGTGATGTAGTGGATCTTACAAGACCACTGCTTTGATGTACACTTTAATGTGTTATATTCATATCTATTTCAAAAAAATACACATTTTATTTTACAGTGCACAAATATTTCTTTTTCAATTTTACTGCGTCAGTATTTATTTTTTGGATAACTCAGATGCTGGATTCAATCTGGAATAGAGTTGAAGTTAAATATGAGTGAACGAGCGATATGTAGTGCGGTGTAATTGTAAATGATAATTGTATAGTAAAAAGTTGTGTTGTAATTTGAAATTGTGTATATGTAGTGATAGCTCAAATTTGTACTATTCAAAATTGTAATTAAATATTTGTTTGAATAAAATATCCGTTTGAATTTTAAATTCTGTGTCATTTATTTTATTCAGCAAATATATATTTGATCATGTGAAATTAAAATAGTACATTTATATATACATTTAAATGAATATATATATATATATATATATATATATATATATATTATATCATCAATCAAAAATCATATACTAGCATATTCAACAATCTTCCTCTTTTGATGATAACAAACATATAATTAAGATTTTTAATTTACTAAATGTATTTTATCATTCAATTTGATCCCCTTATTTGAGCGCTCCCTCTCTACAACAAAGCTCCCCCTTTTGTATATGCATGAAAATATGCAAATAAACTTAGATGCAAATAAAAATACAAAAATAAAATATTTGACCTTTATTTGCCAAAATCTCAACTTTTCTATCCCCATTTTATTATCAGCAAAAGAGTAATAGTGTTAGAAAAATAGAGATAAAGTGATAGATATTAAAACAGCATTAATACCCAATCGAGTATAAGTATAAAAGTTCAATAAAAATCAAACAAAAATCATAAATACTCTGTTAGGCGCATATTCCACTTTAGAATGATAGGGATGATGTAAAACTATATAGCTGTGTCTATTTGTGGTGTATTTATGTCGGAAATTTGAATATCTACTAACCATGCATAACCGTTAGGACTTTAAAATGAGATTAGTAATATTCCCAATATTTTTAAAAAAAATGAATCAAGCATCTTCTAACCACGCATAACCATGAGGACTTTTAAATGGGATTAGAATCAAATTGTCTATTTAATAATCAGTTTTGATATGTGTTCCATACATGCATAACCGTGATGACATTTAAATAAGCATGAAAGCACATAATAAAAAATTCCAAGTAATTCACCCATGCATAACTGTGAGGACTTATAAATGAGAGTGAATACTTTGGATGTTTTTATTGCTAAAAATATAATAAAATGAAGAAAGAATGATTTCCCATTTAAAATACCACATATTGAGATACTATTTTGGATTTTGATGAGTGATGGTCGTTAGAAATATGGTAGCAATAGAGATGGTCATGGAATTTTTACTCATCAAAAGTTATTACAAATCTTGTTTAAATTTCTAAAGAAATTTTCTAAATATATTGTCTTAAGTTGTAATATATGATTAATATCAACACTCATCACTTTTTCAATCACTATTTATCTCTTTTATAATGAGTAGGGAGTCAGATTAGTTAATGTAGTCATTGAAGATCGAATCCAAAAATAATTATAATATCAAATTTTCTAAAATGACTAATTTGAAACAAGGTCAACAAAAAACTATTTTCTGGAAGTGGTTTTATAAGAAAATTTCTGCTATTTGAAAATCATTTGAAATGAAAAATATGCAGATATATTCTTTGAAAATGTGATGCAACTAATGAATGTCTCTACATAAAACACGTCCCACTAGTACTTTTTCTATCAATTAGATTACCAGTGTAATCTGCATCTGAATTTCCCTTTGACTCAAGATTATAATTAGTTAGATATCATTTGAAAAATTAAAATAAGTGAAAATCAACGACTTCAAGTTGAAAATCAATGTAATTAATCAAATAATTTCAAAAATGATTTTAACATGAGATGATATTAGATATCACTTATATTTGAGATATTCATGGTGATATATAGTGGTATATAAGAAGAACGTGTACTTCTCAACACTTAAATTTTTCAGCACGTCCATTTATATCAAGCACAAGTAAAGTAATCTAAATTGAGCAAAAACACACATTCAGAAAAATTTGACAAAGCAGTTTTTCTTGGTATTCCAAAGTGAATCACTAAAAAACAGAAAAGTTGTAGCATTATTAGTTAGCTTTCTAGAACTTCAAGAATAAATCAAAGTTGAGATGTTCAAGATATGACAAAAACACTTTAACAATGTCGATCAAAACATAATTAATAATATGTGAACAAAATTGAGTTAAGAGATCATACCTCACTTTCCTTCGATGTTATGATATCCCAAATGCGATGATCTCCATCTAAAATTTATAGGCAAAGGAACATTTAAATTTAAAATTTTCAATTACTTAGAACAATTCAAAATCTATCTCCATCAAAGTTGTTCCTTAGCCCACTTGTGTGTCTAAATTTTAGAGAAGACAAATGGTCTAACTTAGGATGTAGGACCACTATTATTATCTATTGAACTCTTTGGTACCCAAATTTGTCTATATAACAAACTTTTAGCATCTACAATTGTACCCTTGGGAATCCAAATCGGTTTAAATTTCAAACCATTTATATTTGTACCTTTTGGAATCCATATTTGTTTAACGGTTTTGTGTTTGCATATGTTTCGGCAATTATTCTTGCCATGTCCAATATTTTCACACTTTACATATTTTGGTATCACACTTTTCACCTTATTAGTGTTATTATTTGTTTGTTCATATTTTGACACTTTTGCAAATCCTAATCCATTCCTTTTATTCTTGAAGAGTTGATTTTCTAAGAGTATATTAAATGATTTATCTCTAATGAAATTTTTTCGAGTAACCAACTCAAATTTACTAACTTTGGATTTCAAAAGTTTATTTTCATTTATTAACTTTGAACAACAACTAATGGTACTATCTCTCTTTTCAAAACTATTCATTTTTAATTGCATATTTTCATTTTGAAGCTCTCTAATTTTATTCTCAATTTCTAGCATCTCAGTTTCAAAAAGTTGGAGTTTTTTTAATTCAATTTTTTCAAAATCCTTGATTTTTTAAATCTCCTTTTCAAACTCGTGATCTTTTTCAAGGGTTTTGACATTTTCATTGATCTCACTTAATTTCTTTTCAAAGATCATACATTTAGAAACTTTTGACTTATTAAAGCTATCCAACTCTTTTTGCAAAATGATATGTTTACAAATCAACTCAATTTGGTTTTTCTTCCGCGTTAAAATTTCGTTTTCTAACTTGTGAAAGTTTTCATGAAAACTGGCTAATTAATTTTCATAGTCCAATCACCTTTTGCAGTTAGAACTTTCATTTTTCTTAATATTTTTAAGTTTATTTTCTAAATCATTATTTTTCTTATGAAGTTTAGCTTATTCCCTTTCCAACTTATTATTTTTCAACTCAGGAGCTTTATTATTTTCAATTAATTTTCGACACAAGAGAACTAAATCATTGAATGGAAATCACTTATCTCATCGGCTATTGAATCTTCAGCACTACTGCCTTTTGCCAATCCTGTTAAGGATGTTTCTTTAACTGAATCGAATGTGGAGGATTTCACATCACTGTTGACTTTTGCACCATATATTGCATCAAAAGTATTCCAGATTTCTTGTGCATTTTCACAATGAGAGATAAATTTAAAATTATCTTGATTAATACGAGAATACAGTATATGCATAGCAAGAGCGTTAATTGAAGTATTTTTCTCATCTGTTATATCACACCCATTTTTAATAATATCCCAACATTTAAAATTAAAAGATTTTAAATAAAATTTCATTTTTAATTTCCAATTAAAAATATCCGTTCCATCAAAAATAGGAGGATTAATACTGGATCGACCCTCGGTAAAAGAATTATTAGAAGACGCCACTTTAAAAAGCCAAATTTTTGAAACAATAATTTTTTTTTGAAAAATCAAAAATTTTAAAACAAAAATTGGCTTTTGTTCCTAGCTTTAATACCACTTGTAGGATCGATTTCACCATAGAGGGGGTGAATAGGGTGATACTAATAATTATAAACATTTGATGAGGAATTATTTTATATAATTGCAGCAATGACAATAGCAGAATAATAGAAGCACATATAATAGCAGAATATTAAAAGCAGAAATAGAATAAGACATATTTTCCCAACTTCGGCAAAACCCTGCCTACGTGCTGCCCCCAAGGTTTCTACTAGAAGTGAAGTATTCAGACGCTTACACAAGTAAACTCGTGACATCCGCTATCGACTAACCTAACTCTATGCTCAAAACCCTGCTACAATTTAGCCACTGATTTGCGAATTCTTGAATTACACCACCGTAGTTCGTCCCCTAGTCACACGACTAGAATTTGCAAAAGTTTAAAAGAAAAATATAAATTAAAAACAACTAAAACAGTAAAGCCCTAATTTTTAAAATTTAAATCCCAAAGAAGATTAAAAGCCGGCCAAAAAACGTGATAAAACAATCGTTCCTACTTTTCTCTTTTATTTCTTCGATCTGGTTTCTTGCTTGGTGAAAATGGCAGCGATCTTTCTTCTTCATGAATTTTGGAAATTGAGAACTGTCGATACTAGTTGATCAATTGAATAAATTTTTAGTGTTGATTGCTTTATCAATCGATCGTTTCTTTGATTCCCACACGGTTGCTTCAATTCATCGAGTTCAATATGAATTGGTATGTAATTTCCTTTTTGCTTTTCTGGTTAATTTGCTTGAACTCATTTCTTACTGTCGATGATGTTAACGGGTTTTATAGGGTTGAAAACCCTGAATTTACGTTCAAATATATTTTTGAATTCGTCTGTTACTTTTTACTCCACCGTTCGATTTTTCTTGGTTGCTTGTGATTGATCCCGACTAGTTCAATTCGTATATTTTCTGCTTGCTTGATCACCACGGCTTTGGTTTTGACTTGTTCGATTCGATGCCTTGGTCACCATGGCTTTGATTTGCTTTGGAATTTGGTTCCATTCTTTTTTCTATTAACATTGAATACTTTGATTTTGTGATAATATTGACTTATTTGACTCTTATTAACACCTGGCTTTTACTCTGACTTGTTCAAATAGAAATTCTTGCGAAACTACAACCTAGAAAATCGTTCGACCTGGAACATTTGATTATTTTACTGATTTTTGTCTCGTCCTTGACTTTGTTCCAATTTTTTGCTGGCTGTATTCAACTGTGAGACAATATTTTTACTTGTTGAGAAAAAAACTTTGACTTGCTAAATTTCTTTTTCCTCTGATTGAAAATGTGCGACCATGGCTTTACTTTAATATTGTACTGCTTCCATTGTATCCCATGTTGTCTGGATTTGTGCATTTGATTCATGTACATAGTATATATATATGTGTGTATGTTTGTATGTATGTATATATGTATATGTATACATGTGTGTATGCATATGTGTGTATATATGTATGTTTGTTGCACTATGTAGTTGTATACACATATGTCTGTGTGTTCTAAATTGTTTGCACATTTCCTTGAGCCTAGTTCTATATGAAGTATTTTTATGCATAACATATATATGTATGTAGTGTTGCTCCTTTTTTATACACTTAACCATTTGTATCCAATTCCATAACTGACCATGCTTCATTGTTTTCTTTTGTTGGTCTTCGAGCAAGTTCATGTAGTGTCTGCACTTGATTCTCTAGTCTTCAACGATGATGTTTTGAGTCATGTGCTTATTGTATATATGCACTTGTATTCAGTTGTATTGCATCATGTGCTTTGAGTCATTTGTGTTCAGTATGTAGTTTGGTCTGGATATTTCATTACTCTAATGCATTGTGGTCTGGTTCCATGTAACTTTGTGGAGTCTTGTTGTATTCTTTGGTTTACCACTTTGTTGTTGCTTCTAAACTGATGAGTTGATGTTAATCTCCACTTGTATACATACATACATACATAAATGTATGTATATGTTTGTGTGTTCACCTCAGTTGCATTCCATGTTTTACATGTGGTCAGTGTTGGTGATACCTTGATTTAATCTTGAAACTATTTCATGCTCCATTGTATATTTGTAATGTTTGAACTCTTAAGTCTGGTTTGGTGGTAGCTTTGCATTCATGTTATGCTTCAAGTGCTCTTTTGGGTAGTCCTGCAATCTACTCTATTGCATACATGTAGTTTGCTTCAAGTGATTTGTTGTTTTGGTAGACCGTGTTTTGTGCCTTTGTGCCATGCCACTAAACTTTGTTTTTACATTGCATATGTTTTGAACTAGTGTAAATGAACTTGTATATAACTGAGCTTGTGTAGCCTTCACTTGACATCTTTACTTGTTTGCCTCCTTTATGTGATGTTTACCACTATTGCACTGCCCTGATTTTGATCTGGTTCATCTATATGCTCCATTGTTTTGTTGACAAGTATGTTCTTGAGTTTAAAAATATTTTGCAGTTTTGTTATGATGTGCATTTGTCCTTGAAATTGTAGCCTTGCTTGTATATTGAACTTTTGGTCGAGGCTTATTTTATGTTGGTTTTTGAATTCTTGTACTCGACAATTTTGTGATGTTTTTGTAATGCACCTAAGTTGAATATTGCTTTGGCTCGGGTTTGACCTTGTGCTTATGTCGTGTGTTTATTTGTACGCACTTGAGTTGAATCCAGCCTCGGCTCGGGTTTGACCTTGTGCTCACCTGTCCCTGTAGTTTTTTCAAGTGTATATCGGTGTGCATGGCCTTGTGGCATGCACAGTGATATATTGTGCATGTCACAAGCTGTTCTTGTAAGATGAATTCAAAATTAAATGATGACATATAACCCAAATAACTGAAGCAAATAATATTTTTTTAAAAATACACATTTTATTTTACACTACCCAAATATTTCTTTTTCAATTTTACTACGTCAGTGTTTATTTTGCATATAACTCATATGCTGGATTCAATCTGGAATAGAGTTGAAGTTAAATACGAGTAAACGAGTGATATGTAGTGCGGTGCAAATGTAAATGATAATTTATAATGAAAAATTGTGTTGTAATTTGAAATTATGTATATATAGTGATAGCTCAAATTTTAACTTTTCAAAATTGTAATAAAATATTTGTTTGAATAAAATATCTGTTTGAATTTTAAATTCTGTGTTATTTATTTTATTCAACAAATAATTATTTAATTATGTGAAAATAAAATAGTACATTAACAAATACATTTAAATGAATATATCTGTATATATGTTTATTATCATCAAACAAAAATCATATACTAACATATTCAACATTCTTCCCCTTTTAAAAAGAATTTCGTCTCTGAATTTCACCAATGACTAAGCCATAATTCTGGCTCCTAATTATCTTAAACTACACAACCAATAAGTATACAACAAATTTTGTAACCAAACGTCCATAAATGCATACTGTATAACTGTATCACCACATAGAAAATATTTATGCATAATGATTCTAAATCAGATCTTCCTATTTAAATGCATTTCTTTTTAAAATATGATGCAAACAACCTACATATTTACTGGCAGTTCTACATGTATGCAGCTTTTTGAAAAATCTTTTCAACCAAAACCACCATACTCCTACAAATAGAAGTATGAAGAAATCAATTTTCCATCCACTTCCTATCATCCAATAATCAAAAGCATTGGAAACTCGCTTTTAAACTTTACTCCTATGCTCGAAAATAGAATTGAGGTAGAGAATTTAACATTATTACCACACTATAATCTTCCTATTCCCATAGTATAGTGGAAATATTTGTATTGTCCTGGATTCACTTCAAATTTTCCATGTACAAAGCACATAAGAAGGCTTATCATCAAACTCTAAAACAGAATTAAGTCTAAAAATAAACTTGCACGCATCGTCGGCAAGGTATGGAATCAAAATTCTAAGGCTAAAACAGATTTTTTCTTGTTATCACTTGCATTTATCGCATCGTCGACCCTAATGCACCACTAAATTTGCAAATTCTAACTCTATTTTGCTTCCGTACGCCTAACATGCGGCCTTTAAAATCAAAGTTTCCAATAAAAATCTCTCATTTTTCAAATTTTTACATCATTTGAAAAATAAAACCCTAAAATATTTAAACGCACATTTTCCCTTGAAAAAAACTCTGAAAATAATTTAAGAGTGAAAAATAACTAAAACATAGAACTTTTTTTAAAAGGAAAATTTTCAAATATGGTGTAAATATTTTTATAATATTTTCCATCCCGAAATTTCTGATAAATCAAGCAACACTTTCAGCGTAGTCGGAAGTCGGTTATGCGCTAAACGCATAAACCAAATTTCAAAATTCCACAACCAACCACTACCCAAAAATTTGATATTTTATTTAAAAATGTTAACATGTCTATTATTCAAAAAATTAGCTTTTAAAGAACATGAGCAATGACCCGTGCTATCGAAAAAACTTTATCATGTCCTTCGCTAAAATTTTCAACTATTCTAAACATCCAGTTTTATTTTGCTTTATAGTTATTAAGTGTCTTTATGAGATTTTCATATTTATATTGTTTCTTTACTAGGCATATATAGAGAAGCAGCTTAAATATCTAGAAACAATAACACATAAAATGAGTAGAAACTCATAATATCATGTGTGACTTTTATAGGAGACAACTAATAATTTTACAACCTAACAACCAAAAAGAAAAGAACAAATGATAGAAATAAAAAGTTACAAAATCCCTAAATAAAACACCGTCTAAGAACTATGAGAAGGTCTTCAAGCTCAACGCGATGAAAATCTCTTCAACCTATTTGCGCCAAAAATGGTCACAAATACCCAATTGTCGATGGAAGCACCAGTTCACAATCACAGATCACAGATGTCAAGTATATAAAGAATTAAAAATGAATAACACTCAGAAAATTAAGAAGAAAGTGGTAAAGAACATAGAGTTTATAGTGGTTCGGCAATCCGGCCTACGTCAACTTTGAAGTTGATCTCTTTATTGATGTTTTCTTGCAGATTACAATTGATTACAACATGTTACAATGATGAATTTGAGAACAACAGTAGCCTTGAAGTGCAAAAATAGATTCGGCAGAGTCTAGACGTAAAAGAATCCCATAGTCCCTTTTACAATTGGCTCTTGGATGCTATTTATAGGCATAGGATGCAAATATCTCGCACAGATCTCGGAAGACCTCTTCTGGCACGTGAGTGGGCCTATGTAATCGATCCCAGGCGATTTTGACTCGATTCGTGATTGATATGAACAAATTTCGTATCGATCAAGATTTGATCTAATCGAGTCGAAATTTGGCATGAATATTCCTTAGGTGGTACGTGGGCTTCTGTGAAAATTTCATAGCATTTGGACTCGTGGATTGTGAGATACGATCGACGCAATTTAGCGTTTTCGGTAGGCCATGCAATTCGTATCGATCCCCTCCACGTCGCTCTTGTTCGTATCGATTAGGGCACGTATCTGTGCGTTGACGTGGCGCTTGATTTTTGGATCGCTCCATTTTCGATGCCCAACTGACCGAGTCATTCCAAGGTTTTTTCCTTGTTCATATCGATCTTAATCGTTCTCTTTGCAACGATCGCATTTCCTTGTTCGTATCTATCGGTTGTGCCGCCTCATTCATATCTATTAGTTGCGTTGTTCTGTTCGTATTGATTGATTGCATAACTTAATCGATACGAACTAGACACTCGTGCTTTCGTTGATGGATACGAAGTAGACCGTCTTTGATGAATACGAACAAGATTGCTACATGTGGATGGATACGAAGTGGGATGAGCTCAGACCGATATGAAGTGCGACATGCTTGATGGATGCGAACGGTGTATGATTTGTGGATACAAACAAGACCCACGAATCAATGGATACGAAGTGCACTAAACCTGATGGATACGAACGAGAACAATGTCCAATTTTGCATCGATCATATCTTAAGCCCAAGAACTTGGATTGACTTGAAATTTGAAATGCTGGCTTCCATAGCTTTGCTTGTCATGTCTTGTCGATGTAGCTTGATCCGGACTCGGACAAAATTCATCGATATCCACAGTGAAGCTGTGTATAATTGGCAATCGAGGAGGACTGTCTTTGGTTTCCAGTTAACTTTTTGATGTTACAGCCTTGCCAAAAGGCGGGATAACACTTGCGCCCCAAAACATGCCTTGTGGTAGGAAGGTGTGTTTTGTAATGCCATAAGCTGGATGTTCATATTCTGTTGATGACATGTAAAAGAGATTGATAGTCTTACCTGACTGTGAGTGACGATCTTTCGAGATTGTATGTCATTTGAGGTGGTATGTGACCATTCAGGTCAGATGCCGTTCATGGCAAATAGTGACAGTTCGCGGTCAGGGTGCCATTCGAGGCGAGTTGTGACCATTCGCGGTCGGGTGTCGTTCGAGGCGAGTTGTGACCGTTCACGGTCGGGTTCCGTTCGAGATGAATTGTGACCGTTCATGGTTGGGTGCCGTTCGACACGAATTGTGACCGTTCACGGTTGGATGCCGTTTGAGGCGAGTTGTGACCGTGCACGGTTGGGTATTGTTAGAGGTGAATTGTGTGTGCTCGGGAGGGGAACTTAGTATCGTTAATGTCCGATTTCACGTTCGAGTGAATTTCTGAATTGTTTGTTATCGCGGTTTAACGCCATCTCAAAGCATGCCTAAGGACCGTTTGCGACACCGTACATGTGTAAGTGGCTTAGCCGTTATGGAATCATAAATAGAAGATTTACATTCAAAATGAGTCTTTCAATAGAAATGCCCAACAAAATCAAGTCCAAACATAAGAAATGAAAAATAAAAGCAATACGGAGACGTCAAAGTGCAAACACCTACACCGATGCGATAAGTAGTCGTATCAGAGCATGCCTAAGGATCGTTTGCGGTCCTGTGCATGTGTAAATAACTTAATCGTGTTGCTGTGGAGTTTGCTACTTATTCCACATTATTTCAATCAATTGATGACAAGCTGACGCCTCGATCTTAAGCCATTCCCAGTTGATGCAGGTGGCGGCCGCTCTCGTTCTACCGTTGTTGTTCCCCTTCTCACATACTGCGATAGCAGACGATTCCGAATATGCCCCTCAACCTCATCCTTCAAGTACCAGCAAGCATTCATGCTATGACCATTAAGCTTATGGAATAAGCAATACTTGTCTGATCTTCTTTCATTGCTAGTCGGATCCCTTCTTAGTGGCTTTCTGTAAGGAATTTTCCCATGGTATCGTGGTAGATTCGCTCCAAAGTCTCATTCAACTCCGTACAAGAGGTGAATCTTGGTTCCGTTCATGGTCGCTTTGGTCCATCATCATTATCCTCAGCCTTCTGTTTCCCTTTATCGGTTCCTACACCTTTTTCAGGAAGATTTCCACCATTGACTGCATAAACATTGATTCCTTCCTCTTTCTCTCTTTCAGCATTTGCATCCTCTAATCGTAAAAATCCTTCAGCCTCATGATAAAATTCTCCTAGATCCATAAGGGGATCCCTTGTCAATGAATTCTTGAATTTTGTGCCATCAGCTATGCCATATATAGGTGCCATCAAAACCATAGATGGATCTGGTCGATCCACCGATGTTACCGCTGCATTGAATCGCATCAGAAAGCTCCTCAAAGATTCCCCGGTTCTTTGCTTTAGTTTTTCCAAACTCATCACATTCTTAGGTCTCAAAATGTGAACTCTAAATTTCCTCATAAACTTCTCAATCAAATCGGTCCATGTTCTAATGGAGGCTCTCTCCAATTGTCTGAACCATAGCACCGCAATGTCTGCCAAATACAATGGGAAGCACCAAGCCATGACCTCCTCCGATGCCCCCAAAACCTCCATATGTCTCATGTACCGTATCAAATGAACTACATGATCCGTCCTCCCATCGTACATCTCCAATGTTGCTATCTTGAATTCTGGTGGATTCCTAGCCTGTATAATTGTGGGAGCGAAAGGGCTCCTGTTCACGTCTTCCAAATCTCTATTCACTAGTCCACCTCTCATGGATCGCCTGACCATCTCTGCCAGTCTATCGCTATTGCTAAGTAGTGTTCCTTGTCCGTCGCCTCTGACCATCCCCTCGAGTTCATGAGGGAATCCTGGAATCTGATCTCCTGGACGGGCATCTATCCCTCTATCAATGTCATATTGAACAGCTCCACCTGGTATCCTGCCTGAAGTTCGATAAACACGCTCCTGATGAGTGCCCATAGCCCTGGTGCTGCTCCTAATGGTCCTGCTCTGTTTTGGGTTCTGATTGCTCCATGCTCCTGGCTCCTATCTTTAGCATCTCCTGCAGCTGCGTTAGCTTGATTCTGCACTCCATTTTTCCAGCTTGTCAAAGCAGACTCTACATCATCTCTTCTTGTCTTTTTAGAAGCTCTTCATGCATAGCTCCCATCATCATCTCCATCTCATCCCGGATGATGAAGACTGAAGCCTGATTTACGCCTGAGGAAGCCTCATGACTTCCTTCATGCTGGCTTCTCTCAATCCTTTATCTTCTTGTCAATTACCTTTCCATTGCTTTCCAGATCCAAGTCTTCAAACTTTCAAATCTGAAATCCAAGCTTTATAGTCCGTGAGTTCAACTTTCTCAGTGAAACACCAAAATGTTTACACCAAAAATGGTCACAAACACCCATTGCTGATGAAAGCACCAGTGCACAATCATAGATCACATATAGCAAGTATGTAAAGAACTAAAAATGAAGAACACTCAGAAAATTAAGAAGAAAGTAGTAAAGAGCACAGAGTTTATAGTGGTTTGGCAATCCGTCCTACATCCACTTTGAAGTTGATCACTTTATTGATGTTTTCTTGCTGATTACAATTGATTACAGTGGATTATAGTGATGAATTTTGAGTATAACAGTAACCTTGAAGTGCAAAAATGGATTCGACAAAGTCCGAACGTAGAAGAATCCCAAAGTCCCTTTTCCGTTGGCTCTAGGATGCTATTTATAGGCGTTGGACGAAAATATCTTGCACAGATCTCGGGAGACATCTTCTGGCACGTGAATGGACCCACAAGATCGATCCCAGGCGATTTCGACTAGATCCGTGATCGATATGAATGAATCTCGTATCGATCAAGATTTGATCCAATCGATTCAAAATTTGGCATGAAAATTGCTTAGGTCGTACGTGAGCTCCTGTGAAAATTTCATAGAATTTGGACTTGTGCATTGTGAGATATGATCGATGCAATTTACGGTTTTGGTAGGCCGTGTAATTCGTATCGATCCCCTCCGCATCGCTCTTATTCTTGTCGATCAGGGCACATATCTTTGAGTTGACATGATGCTTGATTTTTGGATCGCTCCACTTTCGATGCCGAATTGACTGAGTCATTCCAAGGTTTTCGCCTTGTTCATATCGATCTTAATCGTTCTATTCGCATCGATCGGTCACATTGCCTTGTTCGTATCGATCAGTTGTGCCACCTCTTTCATATCGATTGGTTGCGTGTCCTATTCATATTGATCGATTGCGTAACTTAATCGATACAAACTAGACACTTGCGCTTTCGTTGATGGATACGAAGTAGACTGTCTGCGATGAATACAAACAAGACAACTGCATGGGTAAGGACACGAAGTAGGATAGCTTGGACCGATATGAAGTGGGGCATGCTTGATGGATGCGAACAGTGTATGATTTGTGGATACAAACAAGACCCACGAATCGATGGGTATGAAGTGCACTAAACCTGATGGATACGAACAAGAACAACGTTCAATTTTGCAATGATCATATCTTGAGCATACGAACTCGGATTGGTTAGAAATTTGGAATGCTGGCTTCCATAGCTTTGCTTGTCATGGCTTGTCAATTATAGCTTGATCCAGACTCAGAAAAAATTCATTGATATCCATAGTGAATCTGTGTATGACTGGCAATCGAGGAGGACTGTCTTTGGTTTCCAATTAATTTTTTGATGTCACGGCCTTGCCAAAAAGTGGGATAACAATTTTATTTTATAAACTATTTTCTTATATATACTATTATTTATATCTAAGCTATTAGAGGTAAGAATTATGGTTTCCCAAAGCTATGATTTTCAAAGTGTTATGATTCCCAAAGTGTTATGATTTCAAGTGTTATGGTTTCGAAAGTGTTACAACTTTGAAAATGCAATATTTTTTAAAATGGATATATTTTAAATGATAATGATATCGTATTGTTATGGTTTTGAAAAGGGTATGATATTTTGGTTTTGAAATATGAATTATTTGAAATTAAATGACCACGGTGTTATTATAACGATTGGTTGTTAAAGAGACCGGGATCGGTTATTGTTATACTCTCTGCCAATACAGAAAACCACTATAACAACTGTGTACGCGGTGGAGATTCTAGAATGAAGTAGGTGGTTGATGACATTCTATTTGAGGTATATACGTAGACATGACTCTCCTGAGTTAGCTTAAGGTGGCTAACACAAGAGAAATCGACGGGCCAAGTGAGGTAGCTCCTCCAATCGGACACACTCCTTCGATACTATTCTATATCTTTGATTGATTTGGTGCACCCTATGATTTTGGGAGTGTGGATCGAGGTGGGCGGTAGTTGCGGCTATGTGTTACCACCAGCCCGGAAGTGTACTTGGTATATCGACCCTGGCATTGCCTAGTTGTGCCGTGCCACCTACCTTATTGAGACCACTACGAATTTGCTTTGTACCATGCCTATGGAGTGCCCTCTGACGATGCCCAGTACGGGGGACATTACGGTACTGTATAGACTATGGGAATATACAAAAATGTGTTAAGGGGGATATGAGTAATGCCTTAATGCTATTTTAATAGTTTACTTTACTATAGACATATTATAGTTTCGTATTGTACTATGTAGTAGATAGTTCCACGGATCCTTAGAGGATGGTTATCCCAAACATCCTTTGCGTTACTGGTATTTCGGTTGATATTTCGCTTGAGTTGGATTTATTAATATAAGAATGTTAATCTTGACTTGAATGTTTTTTATTTTGCTTTATGGTCGAGTCAGACTGAGTGTCACATCATTTGAGACTCACCTTTGGAGTTGGAGATTCGCTTAGAGATCGATCTTTATCTATTCAGCTTCTAGTTATTCAATTAACTCCAGTGATATATATTGAGATTTTGTTATTGACTATTGTATTGAGAATTCTACATATTCTCGACTTCTATTGTATCTTATTTTAACTCTGTTATATATAGTAGCTTCATGAACTACTATTCATTTGTCCGTTGCTTATTGTTATATTACTCCATGTCTGTGATTCTGTGACTATTTTATTTATTGTATATGCTGAGTTTTGCCAAATATAAATTAACAACCTGATATTTTGAGAAATTCAAGTGCAACATATGTTCATGTTTATGCACTTGGCCGGTGCGGCATGATAGGGGGTTCTCACTTCTTGGTTTGGTAGCGAACAGTCGACTCTAACTCCTACATGTCCCTGCAGAGTGGGTGCAGTCGAGATGTTGGCCATAAAAACATAACACAGATACAACTATATGCTATGGTGGGCGTTACCCCACTGACGCAGTTCTGTTACAGTTGGTATCAAAGCGTTGATTTTAGGAAAAATTTAGCATATAAAGTAAATTTAGTTACGTAATCACCTTCGTTAGCGCTTGAATCTCTTCTTCTTTGATTCGGGTGTCCTTTGAATTTTAGAACATTCCTTGATCTGAAATCCATTCCTTTCTTCTCCTATTCGTATTCTTCTTGATTCTGGAGTATCCCATAACTCCATTTTGGTTGATTTCTATAATGAATCGGCGGTCTCGCCAATCTTCGAATGATTTGTAAATGGGGAAACTTCTTTACAATAGGCATTGATTCACCGGAGATTCCTATATCCTCGGTTTAGATGTTGCTTTTTCTTGCTATACCCAAATTCTATCTCTTGTGATTAGATGTTGGTTTGCTTCAGAATTCTGCATCAATCTTATCCTTGAAGTCATGGTTGACCTAATTAAGGTCGCCCATGATTTGTATAAGTCTATCCATTTTTCTATTTTTTATTTAATCATCTTATCTTAATTTCAAACCTATCTTACAGTTAAATTCTCTTTGATTTGGGTTCCTCTAAATTTGAATCTCTATCTTTGTTTTGCAATCCATTTTTGAATCATCAAATAAGGGAGTGTATTTGTAATTAATATAAAGTGTTTTATAGTGTGTTATTTGAGTTGTTAATGATGATTTGGATTTTCAATCGATTCGTCTGATCAACGCTTTCGATAGGAGTTCCAAAACACTTGAACAGAGCAAACTGACTCAATATTGTTTTCAAATTTGGTAAATGAAATAGTTTTGTATAATTATATTATATATAAGTAAAATTTTCTAAAATTAAATAGTTAATTGAATTGGTTGTTAAAAATGACAGTAATCGATTTTCGTTTTATTGTTTTATAAACCCATGACTATTGCAACATAATAAATAAATGAAATTATAAAACTTTGTTATAAATTGATTTGTAATTGAAATGAATTTAAATTAAGAATTTGAGAACTCAATTTCTGATATTTTAGAAATTTTGTTTTAAATTTTAGAGTATATTATTTAAAAGTATTTTGGAATGAAGATCGTTTCAAAAGAATAATTTTAAAAGTTCTAAATCAGTACCCTCCTCTTTTGTCGATGGGAGTAATTTTTGTAATGACTGCAGCATCATTGACATTCATTTTCAAGTTTCAAAATGGAGAGACCATTCAGTAGCTTTGCTACACTTTTGTTTTGAAAAATGAATTTTATTTGAAATCTCTTAAGTATGACTTGATGTATAATATATATTGGTATATGATTATAGTTTGGATTAATATATATATATATATATATATATATGCATTTATCTCTAAATGGTTTGAAGTGAAATCGAATATTTAACTCTTAAATTTTTATATAAATATGTAAATTTTGAAATAATCGAATTAGGAATTTACTTATATAATACCCAATTACATTCTAATATAAATTACCTAAATTATTCAGAAGTTGAATATGTAATTGAATAATGTACTATATATAATGATGTTAAAGGAATTTATTGTTTGTACCAAAATTGGACACAACACTCTTTGGAAGTATTTGAAGAGATAAAATGAAGAAAATAAATGGAAAAAGAGGGCTATCTAACAAACACTTCTAAATTAGATAAGAAAATGCACAGAAATACAGGGATTTAGAGTGGTTTGGCACTTGGCCTACGTCCACTATGAAATGACCAACTTTTATTAACTTTTACTTGCTGGTTACAACGGATTACAATAGTGAAATTCGAGCACAACAGTGATCTTTGAGAACAAAAATGATTTTGGCAGAGTTTGGACGTTGAGGAGCCAAAAAGTCCCTTTTTTGTAGGTCCTGGGCTGCTATTTATAGGCGTAGGGTACAAGTAAGATCTCGGAAAACCCCTTCTCTCACGTGAGCGGGCCCACACGATCGATCCCATGTCATTTGCACTCGGTCCGTGATCAATACGAACGAATTTCGTATCGATCAAGATTTGGCCCAATCGAGTCGAAATTGAGCATGAACATTCTTTAGGTTGTAGTAAGCTCATTTGGACTTGTAGATTATGTGTTACGATCAATGCTAGTTTGGGCTTTTTAGTTGTTGTTTCCTTCACATCGATCCTCTTCGCATCGATGGTTTCGCATCGATGTGAGCACGTGCTTGCTTGTTGAGTGGCGCTTGTTTTTTGAATCGATCCAAGTCCATGATTAGATCGAGTCTATCCTATGTGTATGCCTCGTTCGTATCGATCGACTATATCTCATTTCGTATCGATCTTGTGTTGTTCTTCATATCGATATGATGTACCTTACTTCGTATCGAACCCTGAAGCTATTTCGTGTCGATCGCTCAGTGTTCACTTTGTACCAATAGATGGATGGATTTTTTGTATCGATCATATGGTAGCCGATTTCATATCGATGAGAGGTGTTGACTTCATATCGACTTGTGGTCGATCAATACGAAGTACATTTGAAGCTAGATTGATACGAAATGGACATCTATGTTACTACCGATGTATACGAAGGGGACAGTCGTTAATGGATGTGAAGAGAAGTTTTCTCATCGATGGATACGAAATGAGGCTAGTTCACCGATGGATAGGAAATGAGGCTTATTCACCGATGGATTCGAACAATACCGATGCGAATGAGATTGCCGATGGATAAGAACAATTTTATTCCCTTGGCTTGCATCGATCACATCTTGAGCATACGAAATCTGATTGTCTTAAAATTTGGAACGATGGCTTTCATGGCTTTTCTTGTCATGTCATATCAATTGTAGCTTGATTTGGATTCAAATAAAATTTACCGGCATCCATAGTAAACCTGTGCATAACCGATCTTCAGGACAAATCGACTTTTGTTTCTAGTCAATTCCTTAGTGGCATGACCTTGCCAAAAGGCGGGATAACATTTTCCCCTCAAAGTACGTCTTATGTGAATATGACATTCTTTGTAAAGTTGCCTTCTTTATTCTGAAAAGTTCTATCTGACTTATTGAACGATTGTTGTCTTCTTGTCGAAAGCCATAATTTTTTATTGATCTTTAGTAACATGAAATTTTGACTACCAATTATTGTACCGTGCACTATTGTAACTGAGTATTGAATGATAGCCAACTGTTGTTCTTTGTTGTAATTGTCACCAGTGAGCATTCGACCACTGTGAATATTGAATATTAGTTTGGCATACATGTATGTATGTTAACTAGACTCTCGTTGACGTTTTTACGTTCACGAGTCATTGTCAGCTTTTTTGTGTCGAATTCTGTATCGATTCTCTCCTGAATCGATGTGAAATTCGAGTTGTAACAACGCTGGACGGTTGTTTCAGTGTATCTCTTAGTATCGATCCTCTCCTGGATCGATTCGATGAATTGAAAATTGGTTTTTTGTATTGACGATGATCGATACGAATCGGTTGGTCCTTTAGGATATTTTGCATCAATGGACACGAATTTTCTTGGAGTCTCGATGTTGTTCGTATCGATCAATATGAATCTCATGGTCTTTGAACAGAGGGATACGAAACAGGCACTTCGTATCAGTGGGTTGTTGATGGGTATGACTAGTCTCATCTTGGACTGATAGCGGATGGATACGAAGACGTCCCTTTGCATCGATAACACGAGAAACTACCTCCACCGGTCATTTAACATTGGGAGATGAAGTGTCTTTCCTTCTTGGTTTCGTATCCATATAAATACGTTTTACACTTAGCCAATTTTTATCTCCTTTTACTCTCTAGCTTGCCTTCGTATTGATCGAGAAATTGGGAAAAAGAAATTGCCTCTGTCCAAATTAATACACCTCCTTAATCCCTCGAATCTACTTTTCAATCTAGGTAATTTGAATTCATGCTAGAAATGATAATACCCGAGTTTCAACGCCAATTCGTTCAAAGTTGTGGCCTATTCCAACGGTGTTGATGTTGGAGTTGGGTTGGAGCGAGGTCGAGGAGAGAATAATGGCGTTTAGGCAGCTCGAAAGAGAAGAAGTGTGGAGGAACATGAGGGCGGTGTTCGCGTCGATGACAGATGAAAGACAAATTTGTATCGATCTAGGTGATGGTACTTCGTAACAAAGAATTGAATGCCTTCGCATCAATCGATGATGAATTTCGTGTCGGGACGATCGATACGAAGGATTCAGAATGATTGATACGAACGCTTGGACCTATTGACCGGTACGAGGATGGTGCGCATGATCGATACAAAATTGATGGTGCTTGATCGATACGAATCGCCTGTCAAGGGACCGATATGAATGGATCTTTGATGGTCGATTCGAACTTGCTTATTCTATAGATACCAATTGACTCCTTGACCGATACGAATTGGAATTTTGGTGATTGATTCGAATCGAATCTTAATGAATTTGAGGCACTTTGCACTCATGAACATATGACTCCGACAAGCTTCTGCCTTGCATAATTGGACTTTACCATTTCATTGCGCACATGAACACATGAACATATCACTCCGATCGAATTTCGAAGTCTTATCGTTTGAGCATTTCTCTTTTATTTTTGTGAAGTTTCTTGAGTAATATGTAGCATTACACTGCACAACACATTCAAGCACTTCATGCTGGGGAATACATGGGCTTATTATCATCTAACGATGGTTATTGATAAGTTAATTAGTTATCGAATCCACAAGTTCACGGTAGCAAGAGGCACAAAGCTCACCTCCTTTGGTAATAGAAATACTAGCTATCGCGGCTGAAGTTACGAGACCAGCGCCGGATGAGCTTCTTAGAATAAATGTAATTCTGAATCCTCAAGATTCGGTTCCATCGAACGTTTTCGAATTTATGCAAGGAAGAATTTGCCTACGTTATGGGCTGTCGCTAAACGACGTTCTGCTTCCGGGGCCAAGACAGGCCACATGCTCCCCCAGAGGGGTGTACTACCTTTAACCGACATTCTTGTACAACCGAGAGACTTCCTCCATTTAACTAGTACATTCGAGAAGTGTTGGCTTTTTTAGGGATTTCTCCATCGCAATTGCATCCGAACGGGTATGCTTTGTTAAACAACACATTCAATGTCTTCATGGAGCATCTCTTACGGCCCCCAACTCCAGAAGATATCAGATTTATATTTAATGTAAAAAGTCGAGGAGACAACCCTTCTTTCACATTCTTAGAGGCGGTTAGGAACTGCCAAATTGTGACTGGCTCCTAGACCAGACTGAGTTATTTCAAATCTGAATGGTTCTATGTCCGATGCCCATCGGGTTTCGTCAGGCGATGGATAGTTGGGCATAAGTGCTTCATATTTACACCACTTGCACAAGTGATCTTACTTGATATCCGCTCTAACATTTTATTCCTTTCGCAGCCTTGATTCCACGACCAGAGGGCGCCCACTTTAAAGAGATAATTCGAATTCTTCAAGAGGTGCCGAGTGAAATGAGAGAAATCGACTCGGTACTTTCGGATGAGAACTTGAGGATTGTTGGGCCTAGTCTATCAAAATCAAAGCATTAGACTCGAAGGATCGAAAGAACAGCTCCCTCGAAACGGGCCAAACGCAGATCGCCTGGGATTCTTATATTTGAGGAAGGCAATAGAGAGGATATACCTACCGATAATGAGCCCGTAGTCGGACCTTCAGGAATTTTTAGGATTTGAAGGGAAGGAGAAAAGGCAAGGCCGCTGCTTATAAGCGTCATAAGCCTCTGAGGTGGAAGTCTGTAGTTATGTCGCTGACTGTCTCTAGTGTTAGAATCACGGAGACTCCTCCCCCTCTGGTAGAGAATCCCTTCGAAGGGCTTGCGATATCCCAATCCTGGACTATGTGTCACTTCAACTGGCGCCAAATTGGAGGAGCTTCAAAGTGCTCTAGACTTAAGCGAGTCTCTTTCCACAAGCGTGGCCGACATTGCCGGTTGGTTAGGGGATTGCACATACATATACACTTCACGGCACTACACAGTTTCCAATCATAAGTTGCCCACTTCATAAGATTACTAACTCTATATTTCTTTCTTCTTTTCAGATACAATGACCAAAAGAGAATCTATGTTGGGAAGTCTTCGTTCAGCGCCTTAATCATCTAGCTCCTACTATGAGTCTCGTAGGAGAAAGGCTGAAAGAGTCGCGATCGCGGTTACTCTAGTCAGGAATGCTACGAGAGGGAGAGGGATAGAGATTATAGACATCGATCCTGATCGCCTTCTCCACCTCCTCGAGCCCCCACACAACCTTCATGCCATGGAAAAGAAATAGTAGAGCCTCGTTGCAAAAAATCATCTTCTCAAACCTCTAGGCCTGAATCACAATGTCGTAGACATGAGATCTAAACTCTCATTATTGCTGAACAAGCTGTCACTAAGTCTTCTGGGGAAGGGGCTATTGGAAGTACCTAGTTGAAGAAAGAGTTTCCAAATATATGCTTTGACGGCTACATCTTCCCCCCTCATTTAAAGAAAATTCCCTCGGAAGCAGAAAACACAATGCATGATTACATTCATGACATCTATACCCAGTACAAGGAGCGCGTGAAAGCTGCAGGAAAAGCATTGAAGGTGGCCTTTGAGGGGGCAAAGACATTTGAGAAACTAGAAACTGAACTTGCTCAGAAAGACCGGATTATTCAAGTGCTCAATAGCGAAGCCGAGTCTTCTCGGAAATCCATAATTGAGGCCACCTGAAAGGCCGATGAGGTGAACTTGGAAATGGAGAGAATGCGACAAACACATTTCACTTTGGTGGAGGAGATGGGCCACCAGAACACTACAGTCATAGCGGAAATGGCGCTGCCTTGAAGGATCTCAATGAACTCAAAGCTAAATTTTTTGAAATTAATAAAGAAAAAGATGACGTGAACAAGGCAGTGCAGGAGGCGTGTGAGCAGGCTGTGGTGCTCCAGGGAGGGCGGCATGCGGCATCGGCTAAGATCAGGGAGATGGAAGCTAGGGTTGAAGAAGAGGTTAAAATGTCCGAGTCCAGACTAGAGGCGGATAATGAAGATCTGTTCATTACTTACAACGCTAACGTCTTGGAACATAGAAACCTAGCCTGACTTGAGAACTATTCGACACATCTGTACAACGCTTGGGGTCGAATGGTTGAAGATGAAAAAGTCGAGCACCAGGGTGAATCTTTTGATGAATTTGAGCTTGAGAACCAAGTGCTTAATGAAGATGAATGAAAAATTCTCCACGACACAATGATCTTATACAAAAAGGAGAAACTTGTCGTCTAGTACGCGGAGGTTGGAGAGGGTTCAGGTGTTGAGCGTAATGACATAAGTTCTGAAATTCCTACGCCAACTCAGCCTGAATCTTCATTTGCGGTTGATCCTTAATCTATTCCAACTTATAATCCTGATCAACCACGTTTGTCTCCGGCTCATGATCAAGTTTCTGAAGCTGCTCCGACATTTGTGAGCCAAACTGGGGAAGGTACTCCGAACACTTCTCATAGTTGTTCAAAATCGTAAGCACTACTTGAAGTGATTATTAACAGCTCTTCTTTTGTCTCCATCTAGTGATTGGAGCAACAACGGTTGCAACTCAAGAGTCGCATCATGCGCAGGAGGCGATTATTACGGAAGCGACCACGACATCGGCTACTGCACCTACAGATAATGTACAAGGGAGCACACTTTCATTCGATGAACAGAGGATGAAGGAACTTCTCAGTTATCATAGTGACCCTTTCTCCGACTTACAGTTTGTTATGAGTGGAGTAGCGCCAGCAACCAGGGATAAGCTCCTCAGTCCCAACCATTAATGTTCCCGACAATGCACAAACACTTCATAAGGAAGAAATTTAGCCGAGATTAATGCTGAAATGGAAGCAACTGCCCAGACCAGTAGCTTTGGAGATGGAATGGCGGGCCCTAGTCCAGCCCCGTTACGAATGATGTCTCCTGGTGGCACGGTTGTCGACACCAGTGTGCATTTTCCGCCTCTTGTAGTGGACCCGACCCCTCCGACTCCGCCTCTTGTAGTGGACCCGACCCCTCCGACTCCGCCTGTTGGAAGTATTCCCATACACTTGAGTTCGAAGAAGGAAGCCGATATAATGCCCCCTACTGGAGATGAGCCGCCGAAAGGTAAAGGCTCAAAGAGGATACCCAGTGGCAGCTCCAGCGGGTCTACGTCAAAGAAGAAAACAAGAAAAAAGAAAGAGAATATATGCTTCTTCGACTCATTTTTGGTAGACATATAGGAATATGCTTTTGTTTTACTTTATAGGCCGTGTATAAATGTGGGTTCGGCCCCTACAATTAGGACTTTTTGAAATAAATTTGTGCATAATTTCCTTCCACAAATAGTTGAAATGAAATTCTATTTTGTCTTCAACTCAATTTGCATTTATTTGTTTAAGTGTTCAGCATTTGGATTCCAGTTCAGTATACCTGTGAAGTTTCGATCTTCGGATCAGGTTTTTGTTTATTTGTCAAGTCTTGAAATCAAGGATACGAGTCATGATCGGACATTAAGCTGAACTTCAAGGCTGCACTGCTTCAGTCAGTGGTCGACACTTAAGTTTTGCCCCCAATTTCAGGGACGAGTTGTAAAGCTCGGTTAGCAATTGCATTTCGTCCTTAATACATCGAGCTTAGCGTCCTTGAACCGATGCTGAAACAAGGATAGTTCGAGTGATCGAATCACACTCGCTCTATCGAAGGTTGCATCCACACTTCGAGGATTTTATTTGTATGTCGGCAATCGATCACGCCTGCTTAAGTTTCGAGGATATGTCCATGCTCTGGGGACTTAAGTTATTGCATGGGCGGTCAACCACACTCACTTGATACTTAGCATTTCGTCCACACTCTAGGGACTTAAATTAGTTTGCGGGTGGTCAGCCACACCCGAGTTGTGTCTATACTCTGACCGCACTATGGGGACTCAGAGTTGTGATACGGATGATCGATTCGTATCTGGTTTGTGCTCAAACTCTAATCCACTCTCTGGGGACCTAAAGTTAGTCGATGCTTATACTCCCCTCCACGCTCTGGGAACTTAGAGTTAGTAAATGTTTTATACTCCAATCCATGCTCTGGGGACTTAGATGTTTTATACTCCAATTCGCACTCTGGGAATCTGAAGTTATGTTTATACTCCAATTCACACTCTGGGAATTAGGAGTTGATCGACAGACGGTCAGTCACATCTGTTTAGGCTTTTGAATTTCGTTCGCACTCCGGGAACGATGGATTCATCAAGATCATGGATGGTCGATTCACATCCACCCTAAAGTAACAAGTGAGGTCATTAGATGGACGGATCCAATCCCTTAGAACTTAGTTCGGATACGGCCAAGATCGTCAGGTGGACGGATCCTGTGACGAACGTGCAAATCCGTACCCTTTGAATCGATATTAAACCACACATGTCCGACCCATAAAGCACAGACTGACGGAAAGTCAGGAGAAAGAAAAGAAGAAAGAAGAGAAGAAAGAGAGAAGATAGGACCAAACAGAACAACACAGAATCTCACATCACAGCGGAAAACATATAATATCATATCAATAATCTTTACAAAATGGAAACTTTATATATATACACCAATCAGAGTTCAACAATCAATCACCAATTATCAGCCTAGGCAGTTATAATAACTTATCCTCACAATTGCTGATAATATACAACAACTAAGCAGCGGATAATCAAAACAAATACATGTATACGAAAATGAAGATCTCCATCTCTCCTGCTAAAGCTGAAAAGCACCAAATCTAAACCTGTAAATATACTCAGTCTGACCAGAGCATTAAAATGGAAGAACGTCCGGATCAGTCTGGTAAACCAGCATGAGAACAACACTCAAATGAATTTATTAAATTACCAAACTTTTCCTTTATCAAAACAAAAGTATCTCGTAAGACACGCCTACACATAAACATGGACATGTTTTTACCTTACGATAACTAAAACCTTTCATATCAAATCATCTGATATTATACTAGTGTTTAGTATACAAATAGTATTCAAAATAGCCGAAATTATTACCATTATTATATCCTAGCATACTAGGCTTTACAAATAAAATGAAAGGTACGTAGGGGAGTCTGGATTTCCATACAAATGTCTAGGTGAAGGGACTACATTTCGATGGGTACACCTCTAGATGGATGTCCCGAGGCACAAAACGTCAGCCCTCTACCAACACAAGACCGGCCCACCTCTATAACTAGATAGTATCGAATATGTCATCCTTCGGTCATTACCGACCTTTACCGAGGGCCCTCTAGCATACAAACCACGATAATCAGATAACGACGTCATAGCATGTAAAGATATATCTAAAAGAGGATGATCATATCCTATTTGGGAGCAACCCACTTAGCCCTACTGCTTCTAAACCTATTTCGGTCATTTCCGATTGATAAGGACTGAGGTAACGATTACCTTTCACATATCACATATCACATCACTTTGAATGCCACACGACCATTCTTGACTACTAATTTCCTTCTACAAAAATACAACCCTTGAGCTCATACGTCTCAAGGAGGATGTTAATCTAAGAGAAGTTGCCTTCTCCGCCACCACTGATGTACGTTTGTAAAAACGAATGTACCTAATCTTTAGAAATGCAATGTTGGACAAACATCCATACAAGTTGTCCAGGAACAGGACAAACCGAAGGTACTTTCCTACCATATCTTATCGGAAAATCCCTAGGATCAGTAGCGAATAGTCCTTGAATTGGATATTTCATAATGAAGAGACCACTGCTACCATATGTATATTTGGATTTTAAACCCAAACGATCAACAAGCAGTCTTCCACTATGAAAACCCTGAATATCAATATCATCAATAACCTGCACGCTCGAGCGCATATACGTTGGTCCGAAGTGGTTGTCAGATATACCGATCCTGGTCTCTTCGCATGAACAACGCAAAAGCGTTTCTCAACCTCACACGGAAACTAATTCTCATAGACTTGTCACGTCTTCAACTTTCAACTTGCTATCCTTCGGGCCAAGAAGGAAGCTCGATAGATTGGAGTAATACTCCATACTATACGAATCAACATCCTCAAAACAAAACATAATCAAGCCGATACAGAAGGCTACGTACTAAGTGTACGACTAAATAGTTCCCACATCAAGTCGAGGAAATAAAATGGCCAATTTCGATAGTTGGTTATTTAACTATCAAAGCAAACAAACAAATATTTAGCGCCATATACGATCACTAGGGCCTTTTTATTAATCTTTTATTAATTAAATCACTTGCCAAATATTCACTTCAAATTATCTTCAAAAAGATATATTCTCAAAACCATTTCAACTTTAATATTGGAAAACATTTCCATATACTTATATCAACAGTATAAGCATATTCAAAAATCTTTTATTTTCAACACTTAGAAAATATTACATATACTTAAATCAGGAATAAGTATATATTTTATCTTTATGGAAAACATTCACTTTACATATTTATTTAGGTCAAAACGAATGTTGCATAAAACATCGTTATGACACCCCCAAATCACTAGTATAGGGATTTGAAAATTAGATAGATATATAAATCCCATATACTAAACAAAACATTTTCTTTCGAAAATCATTTACTATAACAACAGTATCATAGTCCATAATTTCCTTATTTCTCAAAAACGTCTATTTCAACAATGAATGTTGAAATCTATGGTTTTGGTACTTAAAGTACTTTAAAACATCTTCAAACCATTTTACTCTACCCCAAAACATTTATTTATTTCAAAAGGTTATCATTGTCCAAAATCATGAATATACATCATTTACCACATTCATTACTTCTACACATTTATTAAAGATAATCCACTGTCTAAAATCGTGGATATAATTCATTTACCACATTCATTACTATCACACATTAAATTAAAGGTTTATCCACTGTCCAAAATTATGGATGAAATTCCTTTAATAAACTATAATAACTAACTTATCAAATTCGATTGATTCTGGATTTATAAAACAATATTTATAAATTCAAAACTTCAATTGACAAATCCCCTTCACTAACAAATCCCATTTATATACCAAAATCCAAATTATAAATTAATTACTTATAAATCATCTATTTACAAATTCATTTATTTTATAACTTCACAAATTCACAAATCTTATTTACTTATAAAATTCATTTATAACATCATTTTAATACTTATAAAACTCCTTTATAATTTCATCACCTTTGTTTTATAAAAATATCAACTTTATAAATCTTATATATAAACCATTTATAATAAATACAAAAATCCTAATTTAAACTATTTACAAAATCATTAACTCCATAATTCAAAAATCATATTTCAATTATATTTCACAAAAATCATAATTTTTATAACATAAAAATTATGACATTTATTTATTTAAAATAAACTCATTTCTTAACACTTCAAAATTTCATAAAACATCTATTTTCAAAATCACTTTGAAAATCCTTTTTAAATTTGAAATCATCAGTTTAACATTTTTAAATTTCCAAAAATAAGCCCAATCTGCAACAGCACTAAATACATCAATCACGACATCTAAAACATCATATATCATATGATAACATCATATATCAAAATATTTGTGAATAAACCAATACTGGTGAGGAATCCAGTTGGATCCCTCCAACCTGTCACTTGCAACAAATGTACATATTAGAATATGTATGCAATGTCCGCTTCAAGGTAGACGCGCGTACAAAAGGTCATCCGCTCATACACGGGAACGTATAGGGTCACATCTGCTCCAACTGGCTGGAATATATCCAAATACCAATCAATATATGAATATAATATCATATATCATCAAAGAATCATCAATCATCATAAATAATATTTAATCTCACTTATATAAAAATATCAGATAGTCTGAAAGAACGAGTTATACTCACATTGGTTCCAATAGCAGTTGTAGTGTTTTATTCCGAATAAAATTAAACAGTCCTTTAGTTTTACCCAAAATTTACAATAACTCCAATCGACTCCAAACCAGCTCTAAAATGCAGTGCATCACTACAGACCCAACGCAATTCGTTTCATCAAAAACGGACCTCGTATGACAAAGATGTGGCATTTTAAAGTTTATACAATTAAAAGATAATTAATTTCAATTTTTATTTTATTTTTTTAAACACAGATCAATCTGAGCCATTCGTTTCAGCTTCAACAGATCACGGCCATGATTCTTTTTCATCCTCCCTCGTTCAAATTCGAACGCGAATAAACCCACATCGGTCGCAGATATCACAAGTCCACCGTGCCACCATCTCATTATTTGACGATGATCCAACACTACCTATCAACGCGCCGGAGTGAGCTCCACCATCGCCACGAACCACGTTGCACTCAGTCATGGCTCTACCTTGAAAAACATGCGTGAAACCCTGTCGTTTGTGGTAGATTTGCTATCTATCCATAGCTCGAATTTCGATCATACCCGTTGGATTGAACAATCTCATCGAGCTCTACAATTCTCATGTTGGAGGTTTCTTGGAATAATGCATGGATTGGAAGAAATTAAGAGAAGAAGTGTGGAATTTTCTGGTCATTGGTTTTAAAGGCGGCGGCTAGACCTAGCTTTGATTAGGGTTTTCAAAAATGAAGAAAAACATGTCCTTTTGTAGAAAATTTACGCGCACTATTCATCCAAAAAAATTTTGAACTCGAAACAAAGCATGCCGCCTAGAGTTTATAATGTTTTACCCCTATCCTAAACATAATGGAATATATATCAAGAGCCAATTCAATCATATTTGGAAGATAGGTTTTCGAATCGAATTATTTAAATTTAAAATTTACTTAAACATATTTCTACGCGTTTTAGCTTGCCACATACAAACCGTAAATCAGATTTGCACGATATTTGAAATCCTACAGTAATATAACATTACGGATCCAATGAAACTAGCTTCATTGAAATCCGAGGCTTTGTGAAAAATGGTTATTTTTACACGTTAATTAAATATTAAAACATTCAATTTCTATAAATTAAATTTTAATTAAATTTTAAAAGTTTTCTAACATCATTCTAATTCAAATAGAATTTAATTCAATTTTATAAATAATTTTTTATTCTTATTAAATCCAAATTCCATTTATTTCCACAATTTCAAATATTAAATTAACAATTTAACTATACAATTAAATCCTGATATTTCAAATATAAGTTATTCGACTTATAAAATTAACTTGTGAATATTTAAAATCAATTAAATATCCCAATTTCAAATGACTAAAATTCTGGGTCGTTACATATCCACCATCCTCAAAACCGCATTTGTAAATTTATACTCCAGTTCGCACTCTAGGAGCCTGGAGTTAGTTAGAGGATTGTCGTGCATCAATCCTATTTGGTCTTTAGTGTAATGGTTTTCCCCCGAGCTCGGGTTTCACTTATTGAGCGACCCATCGTACCACAGTCACTCTCTATTTGAATAAATCCCACCGTATGATGGAACTTAGCTCTTCGTGTATCGTGATGGTTGTATGACTTATTCAATAAATCACAGCTCTGGCTCGAAGAGATTGCACTTTATTGCTACAATAAGAGAATATGGCAAAGTCAGTGGCCTTATTACAAATTCAAATTTTGAAATGTGGAAACAAATTGCAAATGAACAATAGACTAAATAAATGAAGCCTGTCATGCGTGGTAGCGACGAAGACTCTCGTTGTTCTAGGCTCTTGGCAAAGTAAGACCATCAACGATCGATAACTTAAACGTGTCATCTCTGAGTTTTCTCTCAATCACATACGTCCCTTCCCATATTGGTTTCATATGCGAAGGAACCGGATAGATTCTTTTAAAGACGAGGTCGTCGAGTTTGGGGGTTTGATGTCGGACCTTGGCATTGTACAATCGGAAAACTCGACTTCGGTATGCAGCTGCCCTCAAGTCAGCCTCTTCTCGCTTCTCATCCAATAAATCCAAGGATTCAGCAAGTAATATAGCATTCGTCTTCGGATCATAGTATGTCACGCGATGAGAAGGTACTTCCATCTCGACTGGAATAACGACTTCTGAATCATAAGAAAGTGAGAATGGAGTGTGGCCGGTCACGGACTTGTAGGTTGTTCTGTGAGTACATAAAGCCATAGGAAATTCATCGACCCATTTGCCTGTGGCCTTTTCCAGTCGTTTCTTCAGAATAGACTTGATAACTTTATTAATAGCTTTAACCTGTCATTCGCTTGAGGGTGTGCAACTGTAGAGAATTTCTTATGAATGTGGAATCGTTGACCGAAATCCTTGAACTCAATGCTATCTAATTGAGTTCTGTTATTGGTGATGATGGTATGCGGGAAACCAAATCGACAGATAATGTTTCATACCACAAAGTTGGTCACTTTCTTCGTCGTGATTGTAGCAAGGGGTTCAACTTCCGCCCACTTAGTAAAGTAATCAACTGCGACGATGGCGTACTTCGCACCACCTTTGGCCAACTCCAGACTGCAAACGGCCATGGACTGAACATTTAGGTTATTTCAGTAGGAGGGGCTCTAGGAATTCGAGTGTGTTTTTCACATCCGTCACATTTTATGGCGTAGTTCGACGCATCACATTCACGATCAGCCTATAGTATCCATATCAGAGTACTTTCTTAGCTCAAGCTTGCCCCTCGGTGTGATCGCCACAATCTCCTTCTTGTACATCATCTAACACTTGTTTAATTTCATCGTGAGCGATACACCGGAATAAAGGAACAGGGTATCCTCTTCTATACATGACTCTATTCTGAATAGTGAACCGCGAAGCTTTTTGAAGAACTTGTCTTTTTTCACTCCTGTGCTTTGGCATTGTTCAATGCTCGAGATAATTTCTGAACGGAGTCATCCATGACCCCTTATCGGGAACAACATCAAATACCCAATCTGTCTCCATTCGATCGATGCTTGGGGAAGACAATGTTTCCATAGGAACGAGTCCCATTTGTTGCGCTTCACTGTGCTGGTTTGTTTTGCTAATGAATTAGCTTTCTGATTGCGCTCTCGAGGTATGCAGTAGATGGAATAATAATCGAATTGATTTAATATTTCTTGAACCCGAGCTAGGTAAGAAGCCAGTCTTTGGTCTATGGCCTGATATTCCCCCCGAACTTGACAACAGCCAATTGCGAATCATAATAAATCTTCACAGCAATGACTGCTAAATCTCGAGCAAGTCTCAATCCAGCAAGTGGGGCTTCATACTCAGCTTCATTGTTGGTCGCATGAAAATCAAACTTTAAAGCATAGTATATAGATCGACCTTAAGAAGTTTCAAGTACAACCCCGACGCCTAAGCAATGGTCATTTGATGCACCATCAGTATACAGCTTCGAGATATATTTTGGAGATTCACTGGTTTCAAGAAAGTCCTCTGGGATGGTAAATTCAGCTATGAAATATGCTAGTACTTGTCCTTGAATGGCTCGCCTTGGAGTGTAGGTAATATCAAGCTAACTTAGCTCAATATTCCACTTGAGTAATCTACTAGACGTCTCAGGTCATGTAGGGACCTGTCGTTACGGCTGGTCGGTGTAAATAGTGATAGGATGAGCTTGAAAATACGGACGGGGCTTCCTCGAGGCAATAACAAGACAATAAGCCAACATCTCTAGCTTCGGATAATTTCTCTCATCTCCGGTTAATCGTTACTAATAAAGTAGACTAGTTTTTGTACTCGATCCTCCTTCCGAACTAGGGCAACACTAATCACATTTTCTAATACCGCCAAGTAAAGGTATAATTTCTCGTGATCGATAGGCTTTGACAAAATAACGGTGTGAAGAAGTGCTGAATTAGTGCTCGGAATGCGCCTTGACATTTTGCAGTCCATTCAAAATTTCATTTCCCTTTTCTGATCAGATCGAAGAAGGTAATGCATTTGTCAGTGGATTCTGAAATGAACCTGCTCAGTGCTGCTACTTTCCCGTTGAGGCTCTAGACTTGCTTTATAGTTTCGGAGTCTCTAGATTTCTAATTGCCCAAATCTTTTCGGGATTGGCTTCAATTCCTTGAGCGTTGACGATAAACCCAAGGAATTATTCAGGTGCAACCCCATAGTGGCATTTCAATGGGTTGAGCTTCATTCCATCCTCTCAGAGGATATTATACATTGATTCCAAGTCTTTGACATGATCAGTGGAGAATCATGACTTCACCAGCATATCATCGACATATACTTCCATAGTTTTTTCAATCTAGTTGGCGAACATTCGATTAACCAATTGTTGGTAAGTTGCACCGACGTTCTTGAGTCCAATAGGCATGATGTTGTAGTAGTAGAGTTCTAGATAGGTCATGATGTTGGTATGCTCCTAGTCGGGCAAGTGCATGGGTATCTGGTTGTAGCCTGAAAACGTGTCCATGAAGGATAGGAGTTCGTTTCCAGCCATTGAATCCACAAGTTGATCGATTCGAGGAAGTGGTAAAGTGTCTTTGGGGCAAGCTTTATTCAAGTCTGAAGAGTCGACACACGTTCTCCATTTCCCATTTGTATTTCGGATAAGTACAGGGTTGGATACCCATTCCGGGATAATGCATCTCGAATAAATCCATCTGATTTAAGCTTATCTACCTCTTCCTTAAGGGCGGTAGATCTCTCTGGATCCATACCATGCCTTTTTTATTTGACCGGGACATGCCATGGGTCAATGTTCAATGTGTGGCTTGCGATGCTCGGGGAGATTCCACACATGTCAGAATGTGTCTAGGAAAACACGTCGAGGTTTGACTGAAGAAATTCAACCAATTCCTCTTGCATTTGTTGGCTTAACTGAGATCCAATCTTTATCATTCTAGAATTGTTGCTATCGTCAATCGAGACATCGATCGTCAGTTCTTCCAGAGAAGCTTGACTGTCTTTACTTTCGTCATCACTTTCGATATCTCTTGGGTCAAGATCTCTTTAGAATTAGTTGGGGTGCCCGGGCCTAGGCACCAATTGTCAATTTTCAACAAAGCGGACGCAGAGAGATTCCTCTATTCCATTTCTTTTCTGCTTTCACTGCACCTCGTGCAGCTCAGCAACATAACAGGCTCGTCCAACAGTCTGGTCTCCTTGAACGACCCTAACCCCACGGTCGGTGGGGAACTTTAGAGCCAAACAACATAGGACATGGTAGCCCTAAACTCAGCTTGGTCGGTCGGCCCAAGAAAGCATTGTACGATGAGTCGATATCCAGCACAACAAATTATAATTTCATGACTCTTCGGCATTCTCCAGTTCCTAACTCCATTGGCAATTCCCCCACGCCAGTGGGTATGGTTACACTCCCATTGAAGCCGTGAATACGGGACTGATAAGGCTTTAAATCTTTAGCCTCCATCTTTATATGGTTATAGGCTCACTTAAACAATTTATTCACAGAACTTCCACTGTCGACTAAAATCCTCTTCATCCAAGCAGGACCTACTTGATTCGATATGACAAGTGGATTAATAGTAGGGGCTTCGACCCTATCAGCATCTCTATCCCAAAACACGATGTTGTCGGTCATCGTTTTCTGTTGTTTGGCCGGAGCCCCATCTTCCAAACTACTACAACATTCGAAGCTTGCATGCCTAATAGAATTGGCATACGACTCCATTTCCTTCCAGCTTCGGTTTGCTGGATGAGGACCACCACTAACAGTATTTATCACTACCCTTCCGCCAGTACGAGCGGGTTCCTTCTATCTTACCAGATTCGGTATATGATTTTGATTTGATGTGCCCGCACCCCCAGACTGCGGCGCCCGCACAAACTGCTCCAATTTCCTTTCACGTATCAACTTCTCAAGGAAATCCTGTAAATGACGGCACTCGTTTGTATTGTGGCCGTAGCGATCATGGAATCTACAAAACTTTCCCGTCTAGATTTGTTTTTTTGATGATGGTTTTAGGGCAGGTTTCTTATATTGAATGGTATTACAAGTCTGTAAGTACACATTCTCCAGCGACGTATTCAAAGGAGTGTAATTATCAAACATGGGAGCCCTACGTCGTAGACCATGATTCTGATCCCGTTTCTTATTTCGATCTCCATTACCTCTCCGCTGATTCTGTTTATTTTGTATATTAAATTGCACTTTTTTGAAACTCTCCCCGGTTTGTTTAATAACTACATTACTGTATTCCTTCCACACTAGGACCTGCGTCATCCTTTTTTCTAGACTATTTTGCATCCTCCTTCTCAAGAATTAGGCTACCTTGGAATAGAAACGGTCCAATGACGCAGGGGTTTTTTCGGCCAGCTAGATGCCAAATTTAGAATCGGGATCAATCCCCTTAGTTAGTGCCATCAGTATTGGGTTATCATTAGGATTGCTAATCTCTGCGCATGCAACATGAAATCTTCCCAAATAACGTCTGAGTGTCTCTCCAGCAACCTGAGTGGCACTGGACAAAGTGTTAATAACCTTCGGCCTCGTTAGATGCATCCGTAACTGCTCAACAAACTTTGCCGCCAATTGATCAAAACATAAGATAAATCGAGGTGGTAAACGGGTAAACCACATAGTCACTATGCCCCTAAGAGAGCTCGAAAAACTCCAGCATTCAACTACATCATCGGCTTGTGCAGTATTCATCAACCATCCGTACTTTAGAATACGCTGATTAGGATCTGTGCTCCCTTCATAGATGGGTAGAGTTGGCATTCTAAACCGCCAAGGTGGTTCAACATAGAGTATGTCATCAGTGAAAGGGGTATGACTCCGAGAGATTCTCTAGTCGTCGTTACTAAGACCCTGACTTTCACGGATCATTTGATGGATCATTGTTGGTATATACGGCATCTGGACATTTTGAGCATGCTGGACCAAGGTGTGGTCAGGTTCAACAATGCGAGGCTAGGCCGGATGCGGTCGACGGTCCAGGTATCGCCTCCTTGGTTCAAAGTCTTCAAGGACATAAGGTTTGGGAGTATGTTAGCAACGGTTTGGATCTGTCCAATTTTAGGCATCCACTCCCAATTCAGTAGTAGCGGTGGTAGTGCGGTTGTCTATAACATGATGAGGAACGGTACCTCCCCGGGAGGACAGTCCAGTCTGATAGTTGGTTGACGGGCCAACTCTCGGTTGCCCAATAGTCAGTGTATGTTGATGCCCAATAGCTCGGGTATAACTCCCATCTAGCCATGGACGTGTGGATCTATGATGGAAATCTGAAGAGGCTAAACTCTTCGTAGATGAATAGGAAGCCTGATCCCTCCTGGATCTCCTACGCCTTTGGCGATTCAGCTGATTGGCCAATTCTGCATTGGCATGTAGTTGTTGAGTAAGTTGCTGACGGCTTTAGGTCAACTCTTGCATTAACATCTGAAACTCTTCCCTGGTGATAGGGATTTGCGGATCTGATGGTCCGGTAGCATTCGAGCCAGTTGGAGGCAGTTGTACGGGATTCTGTCTGTCCCATCCTTTTGGATCTGCACTGTCGAAGCAGTCCTTGTGTTAACCATGATAGATAGCGAAGGTCTTTCCTAGACTTGATGAAAATCTGAATAGGATGGAAGAACTTTGAACTTGAGATGTGGATCTTCTTCTTAGATTTATGCAATCCGATATCGATAGTAGATCCAACGAGCAGGAGAAAAACTAGGTTTTTTCAGTGAAACCACTAAAGTGTTTGTACCAAAATTGGGCACAACACTCTTTGAAAGTGTTTGAAGAGATAAAATGAAGAAAATAAATGGAAAAAGAGGGTTATCTAATAAACACTTCAAAATTAGATAAGAAAATGCACAAAATGGTTCGGCGCTTGGCCTACATCCAATATGAAATGATTGACTTTTATTAACTTTTACTTACTGGTTACAGTGGATTTCAACGGTGAAACTCAAGTACAACAGCGATCTTTGAGTACAAAAATGATTTTGGCAGAGTTTGAACGTCGAGGAGGCAAAAAGTCCCTTTTCTGTAGGTCCTAGGCTGCTATTTATAGGCGTAGGCTGCAAGTGTATCACTCAAATCTAGGAAGACCCCTTCTCTCATGTCGGCGGGCCCACACGATCGATCCCATGTCATTTGTACTCGGTCCGTGATCGATACAAATGAATTTCTTATCGATCAAGATTTGGCCCAATCGAGTCGAAATTGAGCATGAACATTCTTTAGGTTGTATGTAAGAACCTATGAAAGTTTTGTGGCATTTGGACTTGTAGATTGTGAGTTATGATCGATGAAAGTTTGGGCTTTTTAATTGTTGTTTCCTTCGTATCGATCCTCTTCATATCGATGGTTTCGCATCGATGTGAGCACGTGCTTGCTTGTTGACGTGGCACTTGTTTTTTGGATCGATCCAAAGTCCATGTCGAATCGATTGAGTCTATCCTATATATACGCCTCATTCGTATCGATCGGTTATATCTCATTTCATATCGATCTTGTGTTGTTCTTCGTATCGGTATGTTGTACCTTACTTCGTATCGAACCCTGAATCTATTTCGTATCGATCACTCAGTATTCACTTTGTACCGATAGATGGATGGCCTCTCCGTATTGATCATATGGTAGCCGATTTCGTATCGATGGGAGGTGTTGACTTCGTATCGACCTGTGGCCGATCGATACGAAGTACGTTTGAAGCTGGATCGATATGAAATGGACTCCAGTGTTACTGCCGATGGATATGAAGTGGACAGTCGTTGATAGATGCGAAGAGAAGTTTGCTCACCGATGGATGCGAAATGAGGCCAGTTCGTCGATGGATATGAAAAGAGTCTTATTCACTGATGGATAAGAACAAGTTTTTCCCTTGGCATGCATCGATCACGTCTTGAGCATACAAAATCCGATTGACCCAAAATTTGGAACGTCGGCTTTCATGGCTTTGGTTGTCATGTCATATCAATTGTAGCTTGATCTAGACTCAGACAAAATTTACCGACAACCATAGTGAACCTGTGTGTAACCTATCTTTGGGATGAACCAACTTTTGTTTCTAGTCAATTCCTTGGTATCACGGCCTTGCCAAAAGGTGGCATAACATTTATAAAATTGAAATTTAAACCAACTAAATGAAAATAATTTGAATTGAAATGAATTAATTGAATATAAACCAATTTTTAAATAATTGAAATTTATATGGTTTTAAATTAATTGTTTTATTTTTGTTGTTTTATTTATATTTCAAATCTATGTTTCTTTGTGGTTGTTTATATTCTCCTACCTCGTTCCTTTTTGGGGACGAAAGTTTTGAGCGGGGGAGAGTGTAACAGCCCATAAATTTCAATGGGTTTTAATAACGTAATTAACCGAATTCTGTGAAATTTTAAATAATTGAATTTGGGAACATAAATTTGATATTTGGAATACGTCTACTTAAACATAGTAAATGGTAAATTTTCATTAGAAAATATGGAAGTTTATTTTATTGTATAATTTTATTTAAATTTAAATCAGTTTATATTTGATGATAATAAAATGTTGTCCAAACCTGAATATTTTTATACAATAAATTTGTAAATCATTTTCTGAGTGAGACGTCATATTTTATTTCGTCAAATTTGGACTACTATTGCTCCATTTATCATAATTCCGCATATTAGCAGCATTTTCTATATCGATTATCGACTTTTGATAGGATGGTCGTACCACTGATATATGTATACCATTTTGATCATCTCATCGTGCTGATCTCAGCAGTATATTCATTTGTGCCTTTTGGTATCTAGTAAACGACGAAATCGGTAAAACGATCCATCGTATTAGTTCCGCATTTTGAACCTTTTCACCTTCCTAAGTCCATTCGTATATCCACCTGGTGGAATCTAATGACCACCTTTTTTTATATTCCTAAAAGTTTATTATTAACTTTTTTTATTCCCACCTGTTCATGTTAATAATAGTTTTAAATTATATCTCTGGTTCATTTCATTCTATTCTTTTGTTTGAACTATTAAACCTCTTTTGAAAAGAGAAAATATAATAATAGTGAAATATATCAGACTCATAAGTTTACTTTGTCTTGGTTGATCTTCTCGTCCTCGATTCCTTGTGAACCTACTCCTCTATTTTTTCCTCACCCATCTCCTCATGCATACCCTCTTCCCTCCTCTCTCTCCCCTTCGCCCACTCATCCCCCCGAGTGCCGCCTTTCCCTAACCCAATAATCCACGCCTTGCCCCACCTCATCTCCCAAACAAATTGATCCACCTGCATGCAACATGCCCACCAAACTGCCACCAACCACATCTCTCCTTCATTTTGAAACGCCTTGCCCATTCCACCATTCCATGCTCTCTCCTCTGCTCCACTCGACCTGCCCTTCCCCTCCACCCAACGTTGCCATACAAGCACCTCACCTCCAGCGACCAACTCCGCAGCCCCTCCTTGCCTCATCTCCTCTTGTTTGAAAAAAAAGAATATGAAATAGGTATCATATTTATGTTATATATTAAGTTAGTATATATACATATATATTTAGTTGTGTATGTGTTTTATTTTCTTTATATATATTAGTTTTAAACTTTGGGTTGTTGGTTTGATTATATAAGTTATATAAATGTATATATATAAATATGTTAAACTATTTACTGAAGCTATGTTGTATGAAACAGTTTTTAATAATAATATGTATAATGTTTAAATTAGCTTAGGTATATAGTCTGATTATGTGTTGGTTTATTTTTTTTATGTAAGCATATAAACTAGTTTTATATGTATCTTTTTTTATGTATTTATGTTAGTGGTATACATATAAAGTTACGAAAGTTTTATATATATGTTAGTTTTACATAGGCTAATATATGCTTTATATATATGTTTAGTTACAGTAAGTTTATATATAATGTCAGCTTATATATATAATATACATTTATGTAATTTTAGTAAGTCTACATATATATGAGTTAAGCAAGTTTTATATTTATGTCAGTTTGTATACATACATTTTTTTCCTTTCTAGTTCATTTTATATGTTAACAAATGTGTTTGTTTTATATTATACAGATATGTACAAATGTTGTCTTGGGTTTAATATACATATGGTTTGTTAATAAATGCAGGCTGCATACATACATTAGTTGTTTTTTTATATACCTGTTTATATATAAGTTAGGTAAATTATTTTAATATATATAAGTTGTTTGTTATATAAATAATGTCATAGTGTATATAGATGTTTATGTATATATAGGTATGTTGTTGGTTGGCTGTGAGTAATTTAGTGTATATATATATATATTAAAATTTTAGTCTGTAATGATTTTATGATCAGTTTGGGTTATGTTAGTACTTCTAAATGTATATAGATATTTTCAAATGAACAAACACAATATATGCAAGTATTTTGCATTTTTATTTAGTATATATATATATGTATGTATATATTTATTTCAAATTTTATTATGTAAATATGTTTGTTTTATTCTATATGTATATTGAAAACAATGATTTTTGAAATACATATACATTTAATTTAATATGTGTTTGGAATTTAAAATATGATTTTTTACATATATGGTCATATATAGCTATATATATGAGTTCACTTATACCAATTATCTTTATCGATTTAGTTCTGATTTGATTTCTTCTATTCCTATTTATCAGCTTTAATTGTCGATTCGTGCCAATCATGGTTTGTTTTGGAATTCGTAACTTGTTTTGTTGTCAAATTCTCTGGCCTCGAAAGGTGAGCAAACAATCACGATTAACATTCTTATATTTATTAAATCTGATTTCAATTGAAACAACAATTGAAATATGCCGCTGTTAGTTATTCAAATTGCTATATTATGCCATTATCTGTAACTGTTCACCGGTGACATTTGACATCATGATTTGTTATTTATATTTTATCTGTTGTTGATGATATATACGTGTTGTTGAATGTTATATTATTATCATCACTGTTCCCGCTCTACAAGTTCCCTGTTAGTATAGAATTCTCTATGGATTGATATAATACATACCCGAACGATCTTATAGAATAGGAGAAAATCGTTATGGGTTGAAATGATAAACCCAATCGATTTTCATTGACATTGAATTTGAGATTGCGGGTTGAAAAGATATATACCCGTAGATTTTAAATTGCGGATTGAATGATAAATATGTGTATCAACCCGTAATTTCGCTACTTCGAAAACGAGAGATTTCATTCGTCTTAAATTTAAAAGGAATTTAAATCTTAAATAAAAATATTATATATAATATATAATGATGAACAAATCATTTATTCTTATAGAATAATTTTAAAAGTAGAATTTGGATTTTAGAACAAATCAACAAAAGTTAAGTTTTGTTAATAATAAAGAAAGACTCAAATAAATAGGTTTAAATATTTATTTGATAATTTAAATCTTATTTAAAACATCTAGTAAAGATAATAAAAGTATATTAATATATTTAATAATATGTTAATAATCGTTTTACAAAATAACCAAATTTTGTTGCATTTTTTCAGTTTTACATACACTGTAAAATTTGAATTTTTGATATTAATTAAATATGGTTTTAAAATATAAAGAAACATGTTCTTATTTATTTAAAGATGTAAAAAAGTTCATTTTAAAATTTGGTTTAAATCAATATATAGCTTAACAAAAAGCTCAAATTTTGACGGTAAAATTTGTCGACAAAAACACCGTTTCCAACTAAAACAAGTTGGCATCAAGTTGTTGCAACTTGTACATTTTCTAACATATAAATACAAGTTTACAAAATATGTAAACACTTTACTTTTAGCACAAAAGACAAAAGGAGTTTAATTTTGAAAAGTCTAAATAATAAAAAAAGATATAAATGTTATGATTTGACAAATTTAAATTTAATTTGAAACTTTATAAACAACATCATTACCTTACTTCTCATCTCATTATATGCATAGAAAAGGAGAAAAAATATAAGATTTAACAATTACCAATCATAAGAAAGTGACACCTCTTCACCTCTTAGCACATTCTTCCATAACCATCATTCCATACATTAAATGCAACTCAAATCAAGGCTAATCAACTTCAAAAGTAAATAAGGTTATTTGTGCCATTTATCACCAAAGTCTTCACTTATAAATACAACCTCAAACCTCTTCATTTTCACTTCACCTTCGTTTCACAAAATTTGCAAAATCTTTCTCTACTTCCTTCATTTCTCTTCTACCTTCAAGCTACCACCTCCACATCACCACACCATTACCTTGCACCCTCAAAACTCTGGCCAAACCCATGACCAAACCCACCTACCCCTTCCAAAACAACAAGGCCGAGCCCAAAAGACCCAAACTCGAGCAACTACAAGCCAAGCCGGGCCAAACTTCCACCTACCCACCTCCTGCACCCTCCTACACACCAAGGCCGAGCCCCACCCACCAAAACCTAAGACCAAACTCCCCGTACCCGCAGTGTACAAGCCCCACCTGAGCCCAAAGCCACCTACCCAAGCCAATACTCCACATACCCAAGGCCGTACACCCCATTCCCTTCTAAAAAGCTCACGGACAAAAAAATAAAAAGGAAAAAAAAGAAAAAGAAGAAAAGAAAAGGAAAAGAGAGAGCAAAAAAAGCAGTTTGAAAGGAAAATAAATTAATGAGAGAATTCAAGATGCTCGGGAAAAGCGCATTAGTTTGAAAAACACGTTAACCTACAAAAAGATTGACATAGTGGATATGAAGGCTAGAAATTCTCGTCGCTTTTGAATTTATATTTTGTTTATGTTAAAACAATCACATTTATACCCTTATGACATATGAATGTTTATACCAAATTGATTGTTAATATGGATGTTTGATAGTTGGTTAAATAATTGAATTGTGATAATATATTCCGTTATGGTATTAATAGTGGATGTTGAATTTTAAATCATATGATATGTGATTGGTTGATGGATGTTATGTTAGTGATAAATATGGATATTGGTTATGTTCATTTTGATTAAGTGGTCCCTTTGTTAATAAGACCATATTTTAGTGATATGAGATATTTTGAAAAAATAAGTCTCTTTTTGATTAGAATTGAAATTAAATTAAAAATAAAAGAGAATTTCAATTTTGAAGTGAAACGGTTTTGAAAAGGTTAGTTGATAGAAATTGAAATTGAGATGAATTGTTAAAATGAAATTGAAATCGATTTTGAAAAACTGAAGTTGAGATTACGGTTGAACTGAAGTTTAAATTAAAATTAATTTGAAATCTAAGTTTTAATTGTGCTTAGTTTGTAGTTAGAAAGGAAATTAAATTGAAACTGGAATTTAAAATTTAGTATTAAAATAATAGGAATATAATAATGTTATAATATGGTAATAGTGAAAATTCATTTTAAATACTTTAAAAAGTAAAAATATTTACTTAAATTGATTTATAATGATTTTATAAGTGATAGAATTCAATTTGAATAAATTATTTAAATATTGAAAAATAAATTAAAACTTGGTGCGTTGCGCAATGGTAGTTCACAATTTCGCGCCGAAAAGTTCAAATGAATATGTAGAGTGGAATATAGCTAGGAATTCTTCGATATAAGAAAATTCCGGACTATTTTATCCATATCTTCTAAATGAAGAAAGAAAAACAAAGTTTCATTGAGTATATTTTGAATTAAGTCCAAATCAATTTTCTAGAAAAATCGCGCAAGTGTAGTTAAGTGGCCGTAATAGGAAATCTGTTTAAATGAATGTTTTTAATTATGAAAAAATATGGAACAAATTTGATAAATCCATTTAAATTATTTAAAAGAGATTTGGATTGGAAAATATGAATTATCGAATATTTAAAAGTTGATTTAATTAAATAAGCTTATATAGCACTTTCCGTAACACTTTTATGCTGCAGTTTGTATAACTTTTTGAATATGAGTTTAAAAGTAATGATTTTTCCTGGAATCAATTGTGAATGTTTTTAAAAGGAAAATTAAGCATTTTGAAAGATAATTTTGAATCTTTATAATCAATTCCAAAACAATATTGATATTTGAGTATGCGGAAACGACTAGTACGTTTGTCCCGCTTGTGAGATCTGGGAAGATAAGACAAGGTGTTTAACTAAGGTTAGGGATGGAGAAACCAGTCCCCTGAACTTACCTAGCCTATGTTTTCTTTTCTTAGGCAAGGGGTGGAATAGATCGAAAGGAATTCCCGGATGATCTAAAATAAAAAGATTCTATTAAGTTTTCCAGAATTAAAGAAGATTGGTATTATCCAAAATTTAAGCAATCTCTAATTAGAATGATTTCTATGATCGTATTTACTCAAAAATGTTTGCTAATAACGATGTATTAAATAACATTGTTTTTAACCTGCCTAAAAGTTAAGGAATTTGGATTGAGAGTTAAGTGAGAAAATTTGAGATATTTTCCAAAGTAAAGAAATGAATCGCTTAGAATTATTCTAAGCCAAAAGAAAGAGATTTCGAAACCATCCAAAAGAATTAAAGTGAAATAGACTTAATAAATCCTGTATGCTCATATTCACTTTTTATTGATAATTGGATTTCGAAGGAACCGGGGTCTGATTTGGGTGATTCCTATTCGAAAACCACTTCGAACCAATATATACGTTTGAATGTGAAGACATGTTGAAGATGATGATTTTTGAAGACCGTGGATCTTCATAGCGTGAAGACTGCTTGTTGAACATGCTCTGGATAGCTTCCATTATAGAGTTATTTATAACATTTGTCTCCTCGCTGTGGAGATTTTTCGGATTACAAGGACTACTCGCTACTAGTGGTAGTATGAGAGTGCCTTCGGTTTGTCCTGCTTTTGCACAACTTATATGGATGTTTGTCTGATATTGAATTTCTATAGATTACGTACATTGTTTTTTTACAAACATACATCAGTGGTGGCGGAGCAGGCAACTTCTCTTAGCTTAACACCCTCCTTGAGACATACGAGCTCAAGGGTTGTATTTTTGTGGAAGGAAATTAGTAGTTAATGGAAATGGCAATATGGCATTCAAAGATGTGACATGTGCTATGTGAAAAGGTAATCGTTGCCTCAAGCCTCATCAAAATGAAAATGACCGAAACATGATTAGATGTAGCAAGGCTAAGTTGGTCATTCCCAAGTAGGATATGGTCATCCCCTTCTAGATATATTTCTTCCCGCTATGACGTTTGGGATGTACATTAATGTGGTGTATGGAAATCGAGCGCTTGGATAAAGGTCAGTAACGACCCGTGATGACATATTCGGTACTATCTAGTTACAGAGGTAGGCCGGTCTTATATTGGTAGAGGATCCTTTGTGATGGCCCACGGGACATCTATCTAGAGGTGTACCCATTCGAAAGGTATATCTTTCACCTGGTAATTTGTATGGAAATATATTCTCCAATAAGAACCTATGGTTTTATTTGTATTAGCGTAATGAATAGCCTCGAAATGCTGTAGGGATAACCATGTAGGATAAGATTAATAAGTTTATTTGCAAATGTTTTCAAAGAGATGTCATTAGAAATAATATTAAAGATTTTAATATAAAAGTGTTTTAGTTATCATAAGGTAAAAACCCATCTGTATTTATGTTTGGGCGTGGTCTTATGAGATACTCTTTATTTCTAAAGGATTTTATCTAAAGGCTGATATATTACACTGTCATATATTATTGAGTTTTTCTCACGCTGGTTTATCAAGCCTGATCTTGGTATTTTCAATACGCGGGTCAGATCCGAGTAGTTTCAGGTTAGTCGAAGATGGTTGACGTTTCCAAAGGAGAGCTGAAGATATTAATCTGCGTATGGACATATTCTATTATCCGCTGTACTTTGTTAGTTTTAGTTTGATGTTTGTCAGCAATTGTAAGGACAGATGTTTACATCTGTCTAATCTGAATTTAGGTTAGACTCTGATACATTAATTTAAAAGTTCTCCACTATAAAGATATTTATTCAATATTATATATTATTCCATTCGAGTGAGATTCTGTTCTATCTATTTTGTCTTTATTACCCTTCATGTTCCATATTTTCGTGCAATTGGAGTTGGACATGTGCTGTTTATTATCGATTCAAAGGGTATGGAAAAATGGGTCGTGACATTTGGTACTAAAGCTTTTGGTTGAACGAACACCGAAGCCTGATAGGGGTAAGTCTTATCAGAGATAGGATTAGTAATATCCTAGGGTGAGTAACTCATTATAGATAGGGTTAGTAACACCCTAGAATGAGTTATGAGAGTATTATATATATGAGCGCGTATTTGTTAATTTTATAAAAGTCATTTTGTTTTAAAAAGTTGGTAAATGAAATAATTTTACCTTGGCTTTATATTTTAAAATCTCAAAAAAGGAATATTATTATTTTTGGGAAAAAAAATTAAGGTTGTTTGAAATTGAGCTTAGTGAAACAAAGTATGAATATCTTGTGATTATAATTTCAAAATTTGACTATAAGGTATTTGATAATAATATGTAGGAAAATAATATTCTTTTCAGGAAATACCAAACCCACTAAACTTCGCCTCACTTTGTTGGGAATCCGAGTTCCTAGGTCAAAGAAAGTTTTTGGGATCGAAAAAGATCATCGAAGTTAAGGATTGGTTAAACAAGTGTGATGAGCTCCATCATAGTATGGTGAGCTTCATCCATGGATCATTTAGGGAGATGATAAGCAATGCCCTAAAATTCGAGGATGTTTTTCAACAGCCAACTATTGAAGTACCAGCCAAGAGGAAAAGGCATTAGAAGAACAAAGTTTATTGTTTCAAATGCAGACAAAGAGATCACCTTACAAAAGAATGTAGATCAGGAGTAAAAATCAAGACCTTCCAAGAAAGCTACCTCGAAGAGTTGTTATTTCTAACATATTATGGGACATGTCGCGAGAGACTGTCCAATGCTCAAGGCGGCAGAGCAGAAGAAGCGTTTTGTTACCCTTACTCATCCACCTACTACTGCAGAAAAAGGAAAAGGGATAGTGGAAGCATAAGTTAGTAAAGCATTTAGTAGTAAACGCCATCTAAGTATTTTAACCGTATGACTTTTGTAAAACTTTTTGAGTGTACTTCTTAGAAGTCACTTAGTATGAATGTATTTTGGGAATCAATATATATAGACTATCATTTCGCTCTTTGTCAATACTAAATTTTGTTAAAACTAATTGGAAAAGTTAAAAAGATCTAATCCCATTTAAAAAGAATGAAAAGAAAAATGATAATAATTAAGTAAGAAGCACTTAATGAAATGAAAAAAAAAGAAAAAAATGAGATAGGATCTTTAATAAGGAATAATAACTGATTTTAAGTTATAATATAAATTTGTAGAAAGCAACCAAGGCCGAAAGACTAGCAATCAGGCGGAGATTTAGGGAAGCCTTGTCTAAGTAAGGAGACTTGAAAGTTTTGAATACACCGATCACGAGTGATAAGGAGGATATACAAGTAGGGGAGCCCTTCGGGATAGTACTAGTATCATTCGACCATCTAATAGATATCTCAGACGATGAGGAGTTGATGGTTATTTCAAATGAGGAGGATGTGTTGCCAGTAGGCACAGATATTGATGCAGGAATAGAAGCCAATGATGAGGCAGATGACTGGATGTTGGATCCTTTGAGTGAGGACGGAGAGCCTAAGAAGAGGAACTATAGAGGAGCCCATGGAAGTACTAATGGAGATCGAGCCGCTGATCGAAGAACCCATGGCAATAGACAACAGAAAATTCGGGGATTTACGATGCATGGTTATATGAGGATGATGATTCGAAGAGTGATGAGCAGATCATTTGAAAGATGGGTACGCCCTTTAAAGAGATAGGATCTCCCGTTCCAGAGATAGCTGAGGATCCCGATTTGGAGGATATTAAGATGGAGGAGCTTGAGTCGTGGATTCCGAGAGGCCAGCAGTGGCAACCGTTAGGTTTAGACATAGCTCCAGAGATGATAGACGATGAGGAGCTAGTTGAGGATGTAGAGGAACCAGAAGAGATCGACTTGGAGGCGCCATCAGAGGGTTCATCCGATGAGTAATTATTCACACTTTGGGATATTTTGGGTTTGTATTATAGCAGTTGTTATTATCTTAAGCACATAGTACGCGCTAAGATATGGGATCTAGTGTGATATTTTGGTTGACTGATGTAGATAGTTGACTTACGACTATGTATTTACCTCAAATGTGTAGTACGCACTCAGGTTGGGACTAGGATCAATGTTTGTATTTCATGATCAGTATTTAGTAGTAGTATTTCCTTTGACATATATTGTTAACCTTTATAGTTCTGTATCTTCGATTTCATTTTGAGGAAGAAATGCTTTTAAGTAGGGGAGAATGTAATGACCCGTAATTTCGCTACTTCAAAAATGAGAGATTTCATTCGTATTAAATTTAAAAGGAATTTAAATCTTAAATAATTTTTTATATATAATATATAATGATGCAGAAATCATTTATTCTTATAGATGATTATTTTAAAAGTATAAATTTGAATTTAGAACAAATCAACAAAAGTTAAGTTTTGTTAATAATAAATAAAGACTTAAATAAATAGGTTTAAATATTTATTTTTAATTTAAATCTTATTTAAAACATCTAATAAATATAATAAAGGTATATTAATATATTTAAAACTATGATAATAATCGTTTTACAAAAGTAACCAAATTTTGTCACATTTTGTCAGTTTTACATATTGTAAAATTTGAGATTTTGATATTAATCAAATATGGTTTTAAAATATAAAAGATATGTTTTCTTTATTTAAAGAAGTAAAAAAGTTCACTTTAAAGTTTGGTTTACATCAATATATAGCTTAACAAAAACGTCAAATTTTGACTGTAAAATTTGTCGACAAAAACACTGTTTTCAACCAAAATAAGTTGTCGTCAAGTTGTTGCAACTTGACACATTTTCTAACATATAAATACAAGTTTACAAACTATGAAAACACTTTACATTTAGCACTAATGACAAAAGGAGTTTACTTTTGAAAAATCTAAATAATAAAAAAGGTATAAAAGTTATGATTTGACAAATTTAAATCTAGTTAAAAACTTTATAAACAAAATCATTACCTTACTTCTCATCTCATTAATGAGATGTTTTTCTTATACATAGAAAAAGAGCAAAAATGTACGATTTAATTACAAATCATAAGAAAGTGACACCTCTTCACCTCTCAACACACTCTTCCATAACCATCATTCCATACATTAAATGCAACTCAAATCAATGCTAATCAAGTTCAAAAGTAAACAAGGTTATTTGTGTCATTTACCACCTAAGTTTTCACTTATAAATACAACCTCAAACCTCTTCATTTTCACTTCACTTTCATTTCACAAAATTTCCAAAATCCTTCTCTACTTCCTCCATTTCTTTTCTACCTTCAAGCTACCACCTCCATATCACCACACCATCACCTTACACCCTCAAAAGTCATGGCCAAACCCACCTACCCCTTCCAAAACTCCAAGGCCGAGCCCAAAAGACCCAACCCGAGCACATACAAGCCAAGCCGAGCCAAACTTCCACCTACCCACTTCCTACACCCTCCTACACACCAAGGGCGAGCCCTACCCACCTAAACACAAGTCCATACTCCCCATATCCGCCGTATACAAGCCCTACCCGAGCCCAAAGCCACCTACCTAAGCCAATACTCCACATATCCAAGGCCGTACACCCCATTTCCTTCCAAAAATCTCATGGCCAAACAAATAAAAAAGAAAAAAAAAGAAAAAGATGAAAAGAAAAAGAAAAGAGAGAGGAAAACAAAATCAGTTCGAAAGGAAAATAAATTAAGTCGAGAATCCAAAACGTTCGGGAAAAGCGCATTAGTTCGAAAAACACGTTAACCTACAAAAAGATTAACGGAGTGGATATGAAGGTGAGAAATTCTCATCGCTTTTGAATTTATATTTTGGTTATGTTAAAACAATCATATTTATACCCTTATGACATACGAATGTTTATACCAAATTGATTGTTAATATGGATGTTTGATAGTTGGTTAAATAATTGAATTGTGATAATATATTCCGTTATGTATTAATAGTGAATACTGAATTTGAAATCATAAGTTATGTGATTGGTTGAATGAATGTTATGTTAGTGATAAATATGGAACTGGTTATGTTAATTTTGATTAAGTGATCCCTTTTTTAATAAGGCCATATTTTAGTGATATGAGATATTTTGGAAAAATAAGTCTCCATTCGATTAAAAGTGAAATTAAAGTAAAAAATAAAAGAGAATTTCAATTTTGAAGTGAAACGGGTTTGAAAAGGTTAGTTAATCGAAATTGCGATGAAAAGTAAAATTGAAACTGAAATCGATTTTGGAAAACTGAAGTTGAGATTAAGGTTGAATTGAAGTTTAAATTGAAATTAGATTTGAAATCTAAGTTTAAATGTGTTTAATTTGAAGTTAGAATGAAAATTGAATTGAAATTTAAAATTTAATATTAAAAAAAGGGGATATAATAATGTCATAATATGTGATAATAGTTCAAATTCATTTTAAATACTTTAAAAAGTGAAAATATTGATTTAAAATGATTTATAATGATTTTATAAGTGATAGAATTCAATTTGAATAAATTATTTCAAATATTGGAAAATAAGTTAAAACTAGGTGCGTCGCGAAACGGTAGTTCGTGATTTCGCGTCAAAACGTTCAAATGAATGTGTAGAGTGGAATATAGCTCGGAATTCTTCGAGATAAGAAAATTCCCAGCTGTTATATCTATATCTTCTAAAAGAAGAAAGAAAATCAAAGTTTCGTTAAGCAGATTTTGAATTAAGTCCAAATAAATTTTCTAGAAAAATCGTGCTAATGTAGTTAAGTGACCATAAAAGGAAATCTATATAAATGAATGTTTTTAATTATGGAAAAATATGGAAAAAATTTGATAAATCTATTCAAATGATTTAAAAGATATTTGGATTGGAAAATATGAATTATCAAATGTTTAAAAGTTGATTTAATCAAATAAGCTTATATAGCACTTTCCGTAGCACTTTTATGCTGCAAATTGTATAACCTTTTGAATATGAGTTTAAAAGTAACGATTTTTCCAGGAATCAAATGCGAATGTTTTTAAAAGGAAAAGTAAGCGTTTTGAAAGATAATTTGGAATCTTTATTATCAATTCCATAATAAAATTGATATCTGAGTATGCGAAAATGACTAGTACATTTGTCCTGCCTGTGAGATCTGGGATGATAAAATAATGTGTTTAACTAAGGTTAAGAATGGAGCAACCAGTGCCTTGAACTTACCTGGCCTATGTTTTCTTTTCTTGGGCGAGGGGTGGAACAGGTCGAAAGGAAAGCTCGGATTCTCTAAAATAAAAAGATTCTATTAAGTTTTCCAAAAATAAGATGATCTGTATTATCCAAAATTTAAGGAATATCTAATTAGAATGATTTCTATGATTCAATTTAATCAGAAATGTTTGCTAAGATTGATTTAGGGTTTATCGTAAACAATGTCTTAAATAACATTGTTTTTAGCCCGTCTAAAAGTTGAGGAATTTGGATCAAGAGTTAAGTGAGGAAATTGGAGATATTTTCCAAAGTAAAAGAATGAATTACTTAGAATTATTCTAAGTCAAAAGAAAGAGATTTCGAAATCATCTAAAAAGAATTAAATTTAAAAGAGATTTAATAAATCCTGTATACTCATATTCACTTTTTATCAATAATTGGATTTCGAAGGAACCGGGGTCGAGTTTGGATGATTCCTATCCGAAAATCACTTCGAACCAATATATATGTTTGAATGTGAAGATATGTTGAAGATGTTGATTTTTGAAGACCGTGGATCTTCATAGCATAAAGACTGATTGTTGAACATGCTCTGGGTAGCTTTCATTATAGAGTTATTTATAGCAGTGGTCTCCTCGTTGTGGAGATTTTTCCGATTGTGAGGACTACTCGCTACTAGTGGTAGTAGGAGAGTGCCTTCGGTTTGTCCTGTTCCTGGACAACATGTATGGACGTTTTCCTGACATTGCATTTCTAAAGATTACGTACATTGGTTTTACAAACGTACATCAGTGGTGGCAGAGAAAGCAACTTCTCTTAGCTTAACACCCTCATTGAGACATATGAGCTCAAGGGTTGTATATTTGTGGAAGGCAATTAGTAGTTAACGGAAATAGAAATGTGGCATTCAAAGATGTGATATGTGCTATGTGAAAAGTTAATCGTTGCCTCAAGCCTCATCAAACCAGAAATGACCGAAACAGGATTAGATGCAGCAAGGCTAAGTAGGTCTTTTCCAAGTAGGGTATGGTCATCCCCTTCTAGATATATTTCTTTCCGCTATGACGTTCGGAATGTAAATTAATGTGGTGTATGGAAATCGAGCGCTCGGATAAAGGTCGGTAACGACCGACGGATGACATATTCGGTATTATCTAGTTATAATGGTAGGCCGGTCTTGTGTTGGTAGAGGATCCTTTGTGATGGTCCTCGGGACATCCATCTAGAGGTGTACCCATTCGGAAGGTAGATCCTTTACCCGGTCTTTTGTATGGAAATCCATTCTCCAATAAGAATGTACGGTTTTGTTTGTATTGGTACCGAATAGCCTCGAAATGCTATATGGGTAACCATTTCGGATAAGATTAATAAGTTTATTTGCAAATGTTTTCAAAGAGATGTCATTAGAAATAATATCAAAGGTTTTGATATAAAAGTGTTTTAGTTATCATATGGTAAACACCCGTCCGTATTTATGTGTGAGCGTGGTCTTCTGAGATACCCTTTATTTTTAAAGGATTTATCCATGGCTGATATATGACACTATCGTCTATTATTGAGTTTTTCTCGTGCTGGTTTATCAAGCCTGATATGGGTATTTTCAATACTCGGGTCAAATTCGAGTAGTTTCAGGTTAGTCAAAGACGATTGAAGTTTCTAGAGGAGAGCTGGAAATATTCATCTGTGTATGGACATATTCTATTATCCGTTGTACTTTATTAGTTTTAGTTTGATGTTTGTTAGCAATTGTAAGGACAGATGTTCATAACCATCCAAGCTGAATTTAGGTTAGACTATGATATATGTATTTAAAAGTTTTCCGCTACAAAGATATTTTTTTCAATATTATATATTATTCCATTCGAGCGAGATTCCTTTCTGTCTATTTTTTCTTTATTACCCTTCATGTTCCGTATTTTCATGCAATTTGAGTTGGAAATGTGTGGTTTATTGTCGATTCAAAGGGTATGGAAAAACGGACCATGACAGAATTTTAAATGGTATATTTTGTGGTTCAAATCTGTATTTGAAATCGATATGATTTAAAATGATTTATTGAGAAACTGAATTGAATTAGAATTGATGAATTGAGAATGAATTAAATTGAATTTTGGAATTGAGTTGATTTAAAAATCAATTTGTGAACTTTGAGGAAACTATTTTATTATATAAAGCATTTTAATGTATATAAAGATATTTTATTTTACAAGTTATATTAATATATATAAACTATTTTACTTATAACTATTTTATATACTAACTATTTTATATTCTAACTATTTTGAATATAAACTTCTTATAACTATTTTAATATACTAATTATTCTATGTTATAAACTATTTTAGTTTATAAACTATTTTAATATATATACTTTTATTTGTATCTAAACTGTTAGAGGTGTTATCCCGCCTTTTGGCAAAGCCATGATACCTAAAGATCAATCGAAAACAAAGGGCAATTCGTCTCAAAGATTGGTTATACTTTGCTTCACTATGGATATCGCTTAATTTTGTTCGAGCCCGGATCAGGCTAAAATTGATAGGACATGACAAGAAAGATCATAAGAACCAGCATTCCAAATTTCAAGTCAATCCGAGTTCATATGCTCAAGTTATGATCGATTCAATATAGAAGGAACGACCCAGAGTTCGTATCCATCATTGTCGTTTATTTCGTATCCATCGAAGTACGTCCAGTTCGTATCGATCCTGTTCGCATCGATCAAGTCTCATCACTTCGTATCGATCAGGTCGGCAGTGTTCGAATCCATCGAGTTCGTATCGATGGGCTTCGAATCCATCAGCAGGGGTCGTGCCTCGTACCGATTGGCTAGTGCCCGCTTCTCATCCATCATGGAAGCTTCTCTTCGAATCCATCTGGGCAGAGTGCTTCATATCCATCAGATTGCTCTACTTCGTATCCATTAGATTTCTCTACTTCGTATCCATCAGATTGCTCTACTTCGTATCCATTATATTTCTCTACTTCGTATCCATCAGATTGCTCTACTTCGTATCCATCAGATTGCCCCGGTTCGTATCGATTGACTTTGTGTCCACTAAGAAGCTATGTAGCTCGTATCTATCGAAAAAGGCCTATTCGTAACCATCGACCTTTGTTGGATCGTACCCATCGATGTAACAGTTGTTTGAATCCATGGTTATTGACCACTCCGTATCCAACGCGTCAACAAACTTGATGACGTGTCGTCCCTCGATACGAATGGGGCGAAATATATGGAGTCGATGCGATGAACTCGGAGTGAAGACCGGATCGAGGTGAAATGTACGTGCCACGTCATCGCAGGTCCACGTGAAGAGATCGATTCGAAGGCATCGATTCGAAATGATCGAGTCGAACAAATCAACCAACGAGAATTTTCATTTCGTATCGACCATATCTCGCGATCCTCTGGTCCGAATGCCATGAAATTTTCACAGGAGCTTGCGTACATGCTGAGGAATGTCTCCACCAAATTTCACCTCAATTGGATGTAATCTTGATCGATACGAAATGACTTCGTATCGATCACCGATCAAGTTGAAACTTCCTGAGTTTGGTCGCGTGGGCCCACTCACGTGCCAGAGAAAGTGTCCCGAGATTTGAGCGAAGTCTCAGCCTCCTACGCCTGTAAATAGAGCCCCAGAGCCTACAGAAAAGGGATCTTTTAGGACTCTGAAGCGCCCAGACTCTGCCGGATCAAGATCTCCATCATCCTACAACATACTCTTGCTGTTGATTTCGAATTTCATGTTGTAACTTGTTGTTGATTGCTGTAACAACTTGTAATCATTGAAAGAGAATCAATAAAACTGCAAAAAACTTCACAGTGGATGTAGGCAACACGCCGAACCACTTAATCGCTTGTCTACGCATTTACTTTACTGTTATTTGGAGTTTTTGTTAGCTAATCCACATTTTCAATTAAATTCTTCATTATTATCTCTTCAAAGACTTTCGAAAAGTGTTGTGACCAATTTTGGTGCAAACACTTTGGTGCTTTCACTGAGAAAACCCATATTTTCTCCTGCTCGTTGGATCTGTCATTGATACCGGATTGCATAAATCTAAGAGAGAGATCCAAATTTCAATTTCAGATTTCTTCCGTTCTATTCAGATTTGCAAAAATCTAGGGAAAGGATTCCACTTCTTAAGATGGTTAGCACAAGAACCGCTTCTACCGCCGCTGGTTAAGAAGGCCGGGATAGACAGAATCCCGTGCAAATACCTCCATCTAATCAAGATGATATCGGGCATTCCGATCCATCAGGTATGGTTACTAGACAAGAGTTTCAGACATTGCTCCAGGAACTAACTCAAAGCCGGCAATAGCTAACTGAGCAGTAGCGCGTTAATGCTGAATTAGCTAATCAACTAGACCGCCAAGGGCGTAGAAGATCCAGAAGGGATCATGCGTCTCGCTCCTCCACTGAAAGTTCTGCTTCATCCGATTACAATCACAGATCTACCCGACCCAGGCTAGAGGGAAATCATGCGCAGGGAATTGATCACCAGCCAGCATTGACCGTTGGACAGTTAAGAGTTGGCCCTTCTGCCAGTTTTCATGCTGGACCCTCCTCCCGAGGAGGCACTGTTCCACAATACACCACGGACAACTATGCCACTGCTACCACGGCTAATATAGGGATTGATATCCATAACCAACAAGGGCGCACTCCTGAATCGTACGTCCCAGAAAACGTTGAGCCAAGGAGACGAGACACGGGCCGTCGACAGCGCCCGGTCCAACCTCGCAATGTGGAACCCGACCACACTTTGGCCCAACGTGCGCAAAATGCTTCGATGCCAGACCTTTCAGCCATAATACGCCAAATGATTCGCGAGAGTCAGGGCTTGACAAATGACGATTGGGGAATCTCCCGAAGTCATACTCCGTTCTCGGATGAAATTTTATACGCTGAACCCCTTCGGCGATTCAGAATGCCGACTCTGCTCATGTACGGAGGAAATTCCAACCCCAATCAACATATCCTGAAATATGAATGGTCGATGAGTGCTGCAAGAGCTGATGATGCAGTAAAGTGCCGTAGTTTTCCCATTTCTTTGAGGGGAATCGCAACGATGTGGTTTACATGATTGCCTCCCCGATCAATCTCTTCGTTCGACCAGTTGGCTACTAAGTTTGTCGTGTAGTTTCGTATGCACGTCGCCAGGCCTAAAGACGTTAATACTTTATCCAGTGTAACTCTGGCTCCTGGAGAGACACTCAGGCGATACTTGGAATGTTCAATGCCGCTTGCGCAGAGATCAGTAACCCCAATGATAATTCGATCTTAATGGCATTAACTAAGGGGATTGACCCCGATTCCGAGTTTGGAAACTGGTTAGCCGGTAAGCCTCCCGCATCGCTGGACCGGTTCTATTCCAAAGCCGCTCAATTCTTGAGGCGTGAGGATGCAAAACAGTCTAGGAAACAGGACGATGCGAGATCTAGCAGTGAGGGGATTCTTAGTAACGTTGCAGTTAAACAGTCTGGTGAAAGTTCAGGAAAAGTCCAGTTAAATATTCAAAATAAAAAAACTCAACAACCGAGGAACAGTGATAATCAGAACAGAAAACTGGATCAGAACCGTGGCCCGTGACGTAGGGCTCCAATGTTTGACAATTATACACCACTGAACACGTCACTGGAGAACGTGTACCTACATACTTGCAACGCTACGCAGTATAAGAAACCTGCTACGAAGCCATCGTTGGAGAGGCAGATCCAAACAGGAAAATTCTATAGATTCCCTGAAAGTTATGGACATAATACCAATAAGTGTAGACATTTGCAAGACCTCACTGAAAAGTTGATCAGAGAAAGGAAGCTAGATCAGTTCGTTCGGGAGCCGCAGTCTGGTGGTGCAGGCCCATCCAATCAAAATCGTGTACAAACTCAAGAAAGACAGAAGGAACCCGCCCGTACAGGCGGGAGGTTAGTTATTAATACAGTCAGTGGTGGTCCCCATCCAGCAGACCGAAGCTGGAGGGAAATGGAGTCATATGCCAATTCTATCAAGCATATGGATTTTGAGTGTTGCAGTAATTTCGATGAAGGGGCTCCGGCCAAACTACAAAAGACGATGACGGATGACATCATATTCAGGAGCCGAGATGCTGATAGGGCTGAAGCCCCAACTATTGACCCACTTTTCATTTCTACCCAGGTTGGTCCTACTTGGATGAAGAGAATCCTGGTGGACAGTCACCACACCAACACCTAAAAGGATTGATACATGACAACCCTTCTATTAACTCCATATTTCCAGAGTGCGAACTGGAGTATAAACACCAACTCCAAATTCCCAGAGTGTGAATTGGAGTACAAACATCAACTCCAGGTTCCCAGAGTGTGAACCGGAGTATAAACATCAAATCCATCGTTCCCAGAGTGTGAACGGACTCCAAATTTCCAGAGTGCGAGTTGGAGTATAATCATCGACTCCAGATTCCCAGTGTGCGAACCGTAGTATAAACATCAAATCCATCGTTCCCAGAGTGTGAACGGACTCCAAATTCCCAGAGTGTGAATCGGAGTATAAACATGAAATCCGTCGTTCTCAGAGTGTGAACTAACTCCAAACTCCCAGAGTGCGAGTTGGAGCATAAACATATAAATGCGGCTCCGAAGAGGGTGGACCCGTCCGCCTAACGACTTCGGCTGTATCCTAACCAAGTTTGAGGAGGATGGATCCGTCCGTCTAACGACTTCGCTTGTTGACTTGGGGTGGATGTGATTCGACCATCCACGATCTCGATAAGTCCGTCGTTTCCAAAGTGTGAACGTATTCTCAAAAAGCTTAAACAGATGTGATTGACCATCTGTCAGCTATCTCCAATTTCCCAGAGCGTGAACCGGAACATAAACATCAACTCCAGGTTCCCGGAGTGCGAACCGGAGTATAAATACTAACTCCAAATTCCCATAGTGCGAATTGGGGTGTAAACATCAACTTCAGAATCCCGGAGAGCGAACCAAAGCGTAAACGCTAACTTCGAATTCCCAAAGTGCGAATAGAAGTGTAAGTATCAACTCGAAGTTCCCGGAGTGCGGAACGTGCCATAGACATCGATAATTATCGGATTCCCGGAGTGCGAACCAAATTATCGCTTGCAAATTATTCTAAATCCCCAGAGCGCGGACGTGTGCTCAAGATCTGTAATAGATGCGGTTACATGCTGATCATCACGACACTTAAACAAGTAAAGCAAGAAAAATAGTTGAAATGAAGAAAGCTAAATTTTATTTCAACTGGCTAGAAACAAGAGCTTATATGCAAGTTCTTCCCAAAAATCCCCACTAGCAGGGGCCGAACCTGCATCTATACACAACCAACTAATGGGAAGCAAAAAACAAACTCTTATCTATCAAAAATTTGCTTAAGTGGCCAATCTATTTCTTCTTCCTCAGCCTTCTCTTCGAAGGGGAACCTTCAGACTCGCTAGAAATCTTCCGTTTTGAGCTTTTCCCCTCCGATGGTTGCTCTCCAACTGGGGGCATATTGTCAACATCCTCCTCTGAGCTTGATTCCAGGTGTATACGGCCTACCGGAGGAGTTGGAGGGACTAGATCTGCAACGGAAGATGGGGCGGACACCCGGGTATCAACAACGGTACCACCCGGTGACATTACCCTTAGAGGCGCTGGGCTGTGCACCGCCGTATCATACCAACACTACCACCTTGCCCCGTAGCCTCTAATTCAGCATTAATCTCGGCCAGAATTTCTTCATCACGAATCGCTTGGACCTGGCTGGGGGCATCTGTAGTCCGCACTGAAGAGCTAGAGGCTGGTGGGAGTTCACTAATGATGAACAGCAAGTCTGTAAGGAGCTACCATGTTGGCCGAGCAGCTCGCTCACCATTTGCTCATCAAAAGATAGGGTGCCCCCCTGCGTCATCTCAGTTGACACTGTTGTTGTCACGACAGTCGTCTCGGTAGTGATGGCTTTCTGCCCTTGACTTGATCCTTGAGTCGCAGCAATCGACGCAACTCCAGTCACTGAGCAAAGATAAGAAGAAGTTATTAGTAATCGATTCAAAACAAACCCTCCATTTGGAACACACTTGAGATAAATTCGGAGTACCTTCCTCAACTTGGCCTGCTGACGACTGAGCGGCTTCAGAAACATGCTCCCGGATAGGAGATAGCTGCGGTTGTTCCAGGTTATAGGCTGGGACAGACTGTGAATCAGCCGTAGATGTAGGGTCTGACGGGAGTGGAGCGGCGATCTCAAGAACTGTAGCCTGGTGTTCAACACCTGAACCTTCCCCGACCTCCAGATGTCGGGCGCCGACCATCTCCTTCTCATAAGAAATTATGGCATCATGAAGGACTTTCTTTTCATTTTCAGTCAGAAACCGATTTTCAAGCTCAAATTGGTCAATTGATTCATCCGGATGCGCCGCTTTCTCCTCCTCAATCAACCGGCCCCAAGCGCTGTGAAGATGTACCAGATAATTCTCGAGCCAAGCCAAATTCCTATGCTTCAACACATTAGCATTATAAGTGATGAGGAGGTCTTCGATGTCGGCCTCCAGCTTGGACTCGGCAATTTCAATTTTCCGATCAACTTCAGCTTCGACTTCCAGTACTTTAGCCATCGCCGCGTCGCGCTCGGTCCTAAATTCTACCGCCTGATCACATGCCTCCTGTGCAGAAATATTGGCAGCATCCCTTTCCTTCATGATTTCAGAAACTTTAGCCTTAAGCTCATTAAGCTCCTTTAAAGCCGTGTCCCGCTCGGCGGTGACAATGGTGTTTCGATGGCCCATGTCTTCCACCGTGATATAATGCTCTTTTTCATTCTATCCATAGCCGCTTGAGCTTCATCAACCTTCTTAAGAGCCTCCATCTCTGATTTTCGAGATGACTCGGCTTCCGTGTTCAATACTTGTATGATACGGTCATTTTGAGCTAGCTCGGCTTGTAGCTTCTCAATGATAGCCGCTCGTTCAAAGGCTAACGACGATGCTTTCTCGGCCGCTTTAGACCACGCCTTATATTGGGCATAGAAGTCATGCACATAATCGTGCGCCGTCTGCTCAGCCTCCGGCGGGATTATCTTCAAATGAGGAGGGAAGATGTAGTTATCAAAACAAATGTTCGGGAAGTCCTTCATTAACTGCGCAAGCCTGATCGCTCCTTCCCCCGAAAATTCCGTAGGAGGCTGTTCCGCAACTATTAGGGTTATTGCCTCAGATCTGGGGTGATGGGGCTCGGACCTGGAAGAATGAGAAGCTGACTTGTACCGCGAAGATTCGGATGGACGAGAAACATAGGTGGGAGGTTGTACAGGAGCTCTGGGAGGAGGAGTGCGAGATCGAGATCGACGTCTGTAGTCTCTATCCCTATCATATCGTTCTTGGCTAGAATATCTAGAGTATCTGCGATCGTAATCTCTATCCCCTTACCTTCTTTGTGACTTGTGATATGAAGAAGATTTACGAGCCTGTCGAAGACTTCCCAACATCGAACCACGTCCATTCATAGTATCTGCAAAGCAAAATGAAAATAGAGTTAGTGACTTTTCGAAATAGATGACCCACGGTTAAGGGTTATGTAGTGTCGTGAAATGTGTATGAATATGCGTCCCCGCGACCAACCGGAAGTGTCGACCACGCTAGTAGTAAAAGGCTCGCTCAGTTCTAGGGTATGGTGGAATTCCTCCAACCCGGCATCATGCTGGAAAGACATATTGTCCGGGATTGGAAGATCGGTAAGCCCTTCATAGAGACTTTCTGTTCTTGGGGGAGACATCTCCGAAATTCTAATTCTGGAGGCGAGCCGAGACGTGACGACCGATTTCCGTCTTCCCTTTTTAGGCGACTTAAAAACGACTGCCTTGCCTTTTCTCTGTTCTTCAGTGCCCTGGGCTACATTAGCAGGTTCGCCCAGGGGTTCCTCATCAGTGTGAGTTCTCTCGGAATCAGCTTCCTCGATTATGACAACTTTAGGCTTTTTTCGCTTGATTCGCTCTCCTGAGACCGTTCTTAATGCGCCGTCAAGCACTATGCTTTGTCTCCGTTCGATCCACCCAAGAATTCTGATATTTCTATCCGTCAAGAGCAATTCAATATTCCTATCTTCGCTCGGGACTTCTTGAAGCACCGGGACTATTCCTTGAAGTATCCACCTTCGGGTCGCTGAATTTTTGCTTTAAAAAAAGGAAGAAGGGAAAGAACATAAGTTTCACTCCAACTACAACCGCCTTAATAATTAATTGAGAACTCAGCTATACTCACGTCTGAATAACCATCGCCGGGCGAACCCTGGGGGCATCTAACGTAAAACCACTCCGTCTTGAAGTAGCTTAGCCTAGTCCAGGACCCAGTGACCACTTGACAGTTCCTTACTGCCTCCAAGAATGTAAAGGATGGGTTATCATTTCGGCTTTTGAAGTTGAATAGATATCTGATCTCAATCGGGATCGGTGGCCGATGAAGATACTCCATAAAGACGAGAAACAAGCTATCCACTAAAGCATATCCGTTTGGGTGTAGTTGAGATAGAGCGATTCCCAAAAAAGACAATACTTCTCTTATATACTCATTGAATGGAGGGAGCGTTCCGGCCGCACACGCATGACGATTGAATGCGGTGTATCCCTCTGGCGGATTGTGTGGTCTGTCGTTTGGTCCCGGCAATAATACGTTGTCCATTGATAGGCCATGCCTTAAGCATATTCTCCCTAGCATATCTTCAGAGACGTTGGATCGAACGGAGTCCGATGGATTGGCGATGAAAGATGCATCGGGAAATTCGTCTGGGGCAGGACCAATGATTTCGGGCTCAATGTCCAGAATTTCAAGTCTCGGAGGGGTTGTACTTTGGATTTCTTGCGGCTGTGAACTTGATGGTTCCATAACTGGCTAACTTATGAGAAATTATCGTTAGGCGATAAAAAACCCGTGTATTCCCCATGTGTAAGAGTGTGTGTTGTGCAGTGTTGTGCATTACTTGAAAAGATTTTGCAGAATTAAAAAGAACTTACAAGCAACGAAGGTAATCAAAGTTCGGTTGAAGTGACCGTCATCGCTGACTGTCACGACTGTATCATTCAGATGTTGGTACTTGATTCAAGTTAAAGTTCGTTATCGCGGTGTAAAGTTATAGTTCCATCGACGAGCTTCGAAAGGATAGTCAGGTGTGCAGTTTAATAGTTAAACTCAGATATGCATGGATGAAGCACATCGGAATCATGCTATCGATTACCAAAAAATTTCGTATCCATCAAAGGGAGGATTCGAATCGATCACAGGAAGCTCGTTCGAATCCATCAGGATACCAGTTCGAATCGATACAAGGGGGCACGTTTCGAATCGATAATCAAGGGCCGGTTTCGTATCGATCAATATAGGATGACTTCGAATCGATCCTTGGTTGCTTGGTTCGTACCGATTAGGAAGGCCTCAACTTGACATCGATCACGTTCGAATCGATACCTTTCGTATCGATCATAAAAATGTAATTCATATCGATCTAAAGTTCAGGACCTCGAATCGACCGTTAGCTTACTTTTCGTATCGATCATTTGTATCGATACGATCCATCGCCACAGCCATCGGTACGAACTGCGTCATCTCCATTAGAGCATCCCAGAGATAGATACGAAATCTAAAGGAAAACATAGCTGCCTTGATCGATTCGAACACAAGTCCCCAGATCGATTCGATTTCGTCCTTCCCACTCTTTCTTCTCCAAGCCAGATCTGGCTTTGCTAATTACCAAAATGGATAAACGATGAAAGCAAAGTAGATCTAAAACAATTTCGTTGCTTGAATTCGTGTTCGATTACCTAATTTGAGAGTGGGAATCGAAGAAGTTAAGGGTTGAATCGGTTCATATCGACGGCGTGATGCAGTTTTGTTTTCTCTGATGCTTCGAATCGATACGAGGATTGAAGGTGGCAGTGAAAAGTAAAAAGTGAAAAAGTGGCCGAGTCCAGAGTATTTATATGGGACTCAGGAAGCAACCGGGCCGATTCGCCTCCCAATCCTCTTGACCGATCGTAACCGGTCAAACCCTGGGTCGAGTCGAACGCCACATTCGACTCCATCAGACCAAAGTTCCTATCGATTCGAAACGGACAACGAACGCATCGACTCGAAGCCCCGGTTCGCCCTAACAGGTTCACGACTCCATCCACTACAAATCGATACGAACGACAATTTCGTACCCGCTATGGCTTATACGGTTGGATCGATGCGAAGTTACAACCAAAGCTCATCGATACGAAGCAAAGTCCACCGAAGTTTGAAACCATCGATACGAACAACAGTTTCGTATCCTTCACAAATCAAGCATTACCATCGACGCGAATAAGCATTTCGCATCCAGCAGATTCTTAATTTATTGATGCGAAGCCAATCTTTCAACCTTCTATATCGATTCAGGAGAGGATCGATACGAAGGAACTCCACAAAACAACTTTCAAACGTTGTTGCAGCTCAAATTTCACATCGGTTCAGGAGAGGATCGATACGAAATTCAGTATGACAAACAAAAAATGACAACGACTCATGAACGCGCAGCGTTAAAGAAAGTCAAGTTAACATATATGCATATGTCAGACTAATATTCGATTTTCAATATTCACAGGGATCGAATACTCATCTCATTGCGATTACAACAATGAACAACTAAGCACTGTTATACAGCAGTCAGTTATATCAATGCAAGGTTACAACAATACGGAATACGACTTTCAACGAAAGAGAGCAATGATTGTTCAAAAAGAAATTGCAGCTTTTCAAAGCACATCATGTTTCCATAAGACGTACTTTGGGGGGAAAATGTTATCCCACCTTTTGGCAAAGCCTTGATAGCTAAAGATCAATCGAAAACAAAAGGCAATTCGTCTCAAAGATTGGTTATACTTTGCTTCACTATGGATATCGCTGAATTTTGTCCGAGCCCGTTATTAGCCTAAAATTAATAAGACATGACAAGAAAGATCATAAGAACCAGCATTCCAAATTTCAAGTCAATCCGAGTTCGTATGCTGAAGTTATGATCGATTCAATATAGAAGGAACGACCCAGAGTTCATATCCATCGTTGTTGTTGATTTTGTATCCATCGAAGTATGTCCAGTTCGTATCGATCCTGTTCGCATTGATCAGGTCTCATGACTTCGTATCGATCAGGTCAGCAGTGTTCGAATCCATCGAGTTCGTGTCGATGGGCTTCGAATCCATCAGTAGGGGTCGTGCCTCGTACCGATTGGCTAGTGCCCGCTTTGCATCCATCATGGAAGCTTCTCTTCGAATCCATCTGGGCAGAGTGCTTCGTATCCATCAGATTTCTCTACTTCGTATCCATCAGAATGCTCTACTTCGTATCCATCAGATTGCTCTACTTCGTATCCATCAGATTGCCCCGGTTCGTATCGACTGACTTTGTGTCCACTAAGAAGCTATGTAGCTCGTATCCATCGAAAAAGGCATGTTCGTAACCATCGACCTTTGTTGGTTCTCACCCATCGATGTAACAGTTGTTCGAATCCATGGTTATTGACCACTTCGTATCCAACCCGTCAACAAACTTGATGACGTGTCATCCCTCGATACGAATGAGGCGAATATATATGGAGTCGATGCAGTCAACTCGGAGTAAAGACCGGATCGAGGCGAAATGTGCGTGCCATGTCGTCACAGGTCCACATGAAGAGATCGATTCGAAGGCATCGATTCGAAATGATCGAGTCGAACCAATCAGCCAACGAGAATTTTCATTTCGTATCGACCATATTTCGCGATCCACTGGTCCAAATGCCATGAATTTTTCACAGGAGCTTGCGTACATGCTGAGGAATGTCTCCACCGAATTTCAGCTCGATTGGACGTAATCTTGATCGATACGAAATGACTTCGTATCGATCACCGATCAAGTCGAAACTTCCTGAGTTTGGTCGCGTGGGCCCACTCACGTGCCAGAAAAAGTCTCCCGAGATTTGAGCGAAGTCTTATCCTCCTACGCCTATAAATAGAGCCCCAGATCCTATAGAAAAGGGATCTTTTGGGACTCTGAAGCGCCCAGTCTCTGCCAGATCAAGATCTCCATCATCCTACAACATACTCTTGTTGTTGATTTTGAATTTCCAATTGTAACTTGCTGTTGATTGCTGTAACCACTTGTAATCATTGAAAGAGAATCAATAAAACTGCAAAAAACTTCACAGTGGACGTAGGCAACACGCCGAACCACTACAAATCGCTTGTCTACGCATTTACTTTACTGTTATTTGGAGTTTTTGTTAGATAATCCACATTTTCAATTTACATTCTTCATTATTATCTCTTCAAAGACTTCCGAAGAGTGTTGTGACCAATTTTGGTGAAAACAAGAGGTAAGAGTTATGGTTTTCCAAAGCTACGATTTTCAAAGTGATATGATTCACAAAGTGTTATAATTTCAAGTGTTATGGTTTCAAAAGTGTTATAACTTTGAAAGTACAATGATTTTGGAAATGGATATATTTCAAATGATAATGATATCATATTGGTATGGTTTTAAAATGGGTATGATATTTTGGTTTTGAAATATGAATTATTTGAAATGAAATGACCACGGTGTAATAAGAACGATTGGTTGTTAAAAGGTCCGGGATCGGTTATTGTCATACTCTCCGCCAATACCAAAAACCACTTTAATAACCGTGTACGCAGTGTGGATTTCAGAATGAAGTAGATGGTTGATGATGTTCTATTTGAGGTATATATGTAGACCTAACTCCTGTGAGTTAGCTTAAGGTGGCTAAAACATGATCAATGACAGGCCAAGTGAGGTAGCTCCTCCGATCGGACATACTCCTTCGGTACTATTCTATTACTTTGATCGATTTGCTGCACCCTCTGGTTTTGGGAGTGTGGATCGAGGTGGGCGGTAGTTGTGGCTATGCGTTACCACCAGCCCAGAAGTGTAATTGGTATATCTACCCTGGCATTGCCTAGTTATGCCATGTCACCTACCTTATCGAGACCACTACGAGTTTATTTTGTACCATACCTATGGAGTGCCCTCTGACGACGACTAATACGGGGAAGATTACAATACTGTATAGACTATGGGAATATATAAAAATGTGCAGGGGGATATAGGTAACGCCTTAATGCTATTTTAAAAGTTTACTTTCCTATAGACATATTATAGTTGTGTACTGTGCTACATAATAGATAGTTCCACGGATTCATAGAGGCTAGTTATCCTAAACATCCTTTGAGTTACTTGTATTTCAGTTGATATTTCACTTGAGTTGGATTTATTGATATAAGAATGTTAATCCTGACTCGAGTGTTTTGTATTTTTTCTTTATGCTCGGGTCAGACTGAGTGTCACAGCATTTGAGACTGACCTTTGGAGTTGGAGATTCGCTTGGAGATCCATCTATATCTGTTCAGCTTCCAGTTATTCAGTTGGTTCCAGTGATATATATTCGGATTTTGTTATTGACTATTGTATTGAGAATTCTATGTATTTGAGACTTTTGTTGTATCTTGTTTTAACTCCGTTATATATATAGTACTTTATGAACTACCATTCATTTGATTCCGCTGCTTATTGTTATATTACTCTATGTTTGTGATTCTATGATTATGTTATTTACTGTATATGTTGAGTTTTTCCTAGTATAAATTAACAATATGATATTTTGAGCAATTCAAGTCCGACATGTGTGGATGCGAATGGTTAAAAATATCACGCTGTTACAGAAATGCTCGTTTTTGATTTCGACATTGTCGAGGAAATCTGGGTGGCCTGGGGGTTGAAGGGGACGATGGTGACTTAGGGATGTTCGATGGTGGTCGTCTCGTCTCTGATGGCATGCGCACATGCACGCCGTGTCTTGTGTGTCGGGTAGTAGCAGATAGGATTAGCAGAGTAAAGGAAAAGAGAAGAAGAGAAAGGAAGGGGTAGGGGATTTTCTGGGTTTGGATTTTTGGGCCAGTGGGCCGTTGTTTTGAAAAAAAATATAAAATGTCTTAAGTATTTTTCCGAAATCAAATTTCTTTTAACAATCTACTTTTTAGACTTTAAACCCCTGGTTTTATAAAGAAATATAAAAAAAATCGAGCTTTGCCTAATCTCTTTAACACTTGTTTATACACTTATGTAATAATAAATTTCGAATATAGTTGGTTAGTGGTTAACAGAAGTAATGTGATTTAAAATTTTGAATTAATTTAACTTTAGGTTTTCTTTATATGTCAAATTATTGATGAATTTATAGAATTTATTTGAAGTAAAATTAAATAATTGTAATTAATTTTAATTATAAGTAAATAGGATTTGAAAATAATTAATTTTGTTTAAATTAAATAGATGGTTGTGTGACTGGTTAATCTAGTCTATGAATAGTTTAAAATGGTTAAGTAGATTGGATTGCCTTGATTTCCCCAGTGTGTTATTTTCAGTTGATCTGTGATATGAAGTACCCCGTAATTTAGATAGTTAAATATAAAACGTGAGACATTTTATTTGAAAAGATATTGTGATGGTGTTTCTATGTGGATGTTGACATTTTGGAATTTGAATTGTTGTGTTAAAAACAACTTGACCTTAAAAGATAGCGTTTGGATTTAAAGAGACCGGGATTGGATATCAGCGTTATCTGAAACTACTTTGATTTAATAAACACTACAAATCTTTACGGATTCGATTATATAGTCAAATAGGCTGGAATTGAATAAATATAAGTAAATCTAACCATTTAAAACAAGTAATGGTACTTAGATTTTATTTTAAATATCAATGGATTTATGTAATAAGTATTTGGCTATTACAAGATAAAAACTCGTAGTGATGTATGAGTTACCGAGGTTTCAAAGAAGCACTATAACATAAGTTTTTCAAGTTAAAAGGGTTTACTCACGCTGGTTTCCAGCCTGATTCGGGTGTTACTTTACTGTAATGCTCGGGTTAGACCGAGTATTACAGAATTTCAAGTTAGGACGATTTGGATCCCGAAGACGAGCTGGATGGTAGAGACGTATTGCTTATATTCCGCTGTGTATTATAGACTGTATGGTCAGTATTTAAGGACGAGTTATTATAACTGTCCATATTTATTTGGTGATAATTGTACTCCGATATCTTGTATGTATATTGAAAGTTACAGCTTTTCTTTGTATAAATGCTGCTATTTGTGTATTATATTTTGTTCCACTGCGATTGTGAGATTCTGTGCTGTTGTTTCTCGTTCTTATTCTATCTCTTTTTCTTCTAAACCATAACAATCTAGTATTATCAGCTCTCGATTGCTTGACATTCTATACAGTGAATGTATTAGTGTCGATTTTCAAGGTCAGAAATTTTCGGTCCATTACATTTTTAATTTAATTTTTAGGATTTTTCCATAATTTTTAATTTGGAAAATGAATAAATTCTCAATTGACGTATTTTATGGAAATCGCTGGCATTTTGAGACTTCACAAAATTTAATAGCTTTTCTATTTTATTTTTGTACTATGACGACATCGCGATTCTACATGCGATCGTATTTTATTACTTATCGATCGTGCTTGTAATCGGTTGCAATATGGTACATTGGACTACCGAAATTTATTTAAAGTTCAAGCTGGCACAGTACACTGTGCTTAACCATTTTTTTCTTTTCTTTTCCCAACCGCCCTTTTCTTCATCTTAGCCACTATTATGTTTAATTGCTCCCTCCACCTTACAAACGTTGCCCCCACTGCCTCACTTGATTTAGCCTTGGTTGTGAGGTACTCTGTACTAAATTCACTTTAATTTTCCTATATATATATATATATGCATATACAGAGAAGCAGGTTTTCTTTACTTCAAGTCTTAGTTGTTTTACCTATAATAAAAAACCAAGCCTTTTTCATCCTTCAAAAACCAAAAGCTCATAAATACTTAACTTTTGAGATAAGTATATGGTAATATCTTATAAGTATTGAATATATAGTGGTTTTTGAATATATTTATCCTACTGAGATAAATTTACGGAAATGATTTTCCAAGTATTTGAAATGCGATTCTAAATTAATAAATGATAAATTTAAGAGGCTTAGTGATTTCAGTGGGAAATGCAATCTTTATTCGAAAGTTTGTTTATATGGTAGTTAAATAACCGACTATCAAATCATGGCCAAAATATGTAATCCTTCTTAATTTTTATGGTACAGAAGTATTCCCAACTTAACATCGAAGGATTTTAACTCTAGAAATATCTAGGGGAAACACGGGGATTGTATGGTACAGTTACCATCGCTGGTGCTATACTGTACGTATAAACTCGTTTCGTTCTTCTAGGTCAAATAATAAGGAGATCCATACGCTTAAAAAATTTAAGGGGTGATCCCAGCTCTTATGTATTGTCAAATTATTTCCTAAAGAAACGGTATTAAGCATTCAGAAAATCGACATTTGGTTTTGCGGAGCACATAGAAAACGGAAGTGTGTACTCGTAAGAAACGACTCGAACCCTCGGGAAACAGAAGAGTGTACTCGTAAGAGATGACTCGAACCCATGATCACTTCCAAAACGGTTCTATGGAGGAGATTCATGATATATTGAAATGTTGGTATCCATGTGTGATTCAGACCCATTGGGGTATGGGAATCCGGGTGTGATCCATGATCTAATTGAGACGTGGAAATCTATGTGTGATTTCGGGACCCGTTGGGTATTGGAATCTATATGGGATTCTGTGATCTATTTGGTGGCGGTGCATAAGTTGGAATGCCAGATGTATCCTCATTAGCGAGAATGACTAAAACCAGAGATAGGAAGCATGGCCAGCAGGGTTGGCAAACCCATATGGTGTAGTCGGCTTCTCCTAAATGTCACTTATAGTTGTTAGGCATGCATGTGGCGATGCACTCGGTCTTAGCGAGACCAGCTATATTTTTCCTATGGTACATCACTTGGGATCTATGTTGCTTCAGAAGGATACCTCTGATCCTTGTGCAGGAGTACCGTTCCTCGAAATACTGAGGTCACCTTTGTGGAAATCCTACACAATTAGCGAACACGCCTTATCGGTTTTTGGTTATATATCTAGTATTGTTGTGATGTACACTCACAAGCATCACATCTACTTGATTATTATTATTTTCACCTTAGAAATTGTTATAATACCACTGGATTTTCTAATATAAAGGTTTTGGTTATCGTAAGGTAAAAACCTATATATGTTTATGTGGGACGTGGTCTTACGAGATGCCTTTGATTTGAAAAGATTTTACAAGTTAAAATAAATAAAATTTCTTGTGATTTGAGTTCTCATGCTCGTTTTACCAGACTGACCGGGCGTTGATTTCCTATAATGCTCGGGTCAGAACGAGCATATTTCCAGGTTTAGCTGGAGAGTCGGAGCTTTGAGATGTAAGCTATGGTCTAGAGACGTATTCTCATAGATGGTTATTTTTCCGTTGCCTTTATTGTTGTATCTATCAGCAATTGTGAGGACAAGTTGTTATAACTATTCGTGCTGAATAGGTAAGTATACTCTGATTGATGTCTCTGTATATACCTATACTAAAGATTTGTTTTCGTGTAAATATTTGCTATATATTATAAATCTTCATTCCGTTGTGAGATTCTATCTTGTTATTTTTCTTCTTGTCTATTTTCTTCTTTCTTTTCCTTAACTATCCGCCTTTTCATTCAGTTTGGGTTAGACATGTATGGTTTATTGTCAGCTTAAGCCGTATGGAAAAGTGGGTCGTTATAGTTGGTTTCAGAGCTTAGATTGAGCGAACACCTAGGCAAGGTACGGTAGACTCGTTTGACATAGGGCAAGTAAGACCCTAGGATGAGTTTGAGAGTATATATATGAGTGTGTATTGTTATTTTCAAAAAAGTGTTTTATATTTTGTTGTTTGATCTATGGAGTGGTTTAAGAATTCTTGTCGATGCATTTGGCCAACGTTATCGAGAGGAATTTCCTAAACACTCAAACAAGACCGATTGACACAATATTGATTTAAAATTTAGGTAAATGAAATAATTTTACCTAAGATTATATTTTTTATGTATATAAGATAATTTTTCAAAAATTTATTATAGTTATTCTAGGCAGTGCTTGGTTGTTAGGAAAGATAGTATTCCATCATTATCATCTAGGATTTGATCGGTCACGCTCGCCCATTTTTGAGCATTGATTATTGTCCATTAATCTATCTTGAAACTTCCTATTTGAAATTTGGGATTGGGTAGATAAGAATTTTAGGGATATTGAGACGAATACCTTGTGAACTAAGCCTCACAATTTGAATATAAGGCATTCGTTGATAATGTTGGGTTAAAATTTGATTTTTAAGGATGTTTATTTAAAGAAAAATTGAATATTTTATAATAAATATTTGTAGGAACGATTTTATAAAAAGGATGATTTAATAAGAATTTGGTTTTATAAAAATGAAATTTGAATATTTTGAAATAAATATTTGGAAATGATTGAATATAAGAGTTGGTTATATTTAATTTGGTGGATTATAAAGGAAGTTATTAAAAGAAATATTAAATGTTGTTGAAGTAAGTACTAAAAAAAGAATGATTTGTACAAAAACTAGAATATTTTTGAAATAAATACTTGAGAATGATTTCCTTTAAAGGTAAATATTTTATAATTTGGTTTATTAATATATGTGTATAAATAAAAGGAATTCGAGAGTTTAAATGCCAGTGATTTTGGAAAAATTGTTTAAATGTTTTATAGGTGAATAATAGTAATTGAAAATTTTCTTGGGATAAAAGAATTTCTAAGTGGGAAATTGCTACCGTTAGGATCTCGCTATAATAGTTTTTATTTGATTCCAAAAGTATGGTTTGATTTTCTATAAAGTAAAAAATGTATATTACTATTTCAAATAATTATGGAGAAAGGAAGTAATAATTTTATTTGAGATAGTTTTGCGTCTTAATTTGGTGTATCAATATTTTGGAAATAGCTTGCTTAGAAAATATTTAAGTATAAATACCTTTGATAGGAATTTTATAGGAAAATGGGTATTCCTTTGTATTTGGTTTGAGGAACGAGTCTCGATTTGTTTTGTGACGATTGGAATAATCTTCTAAGTAACGATCAAATGTTTGCTTAGGTGTACACTAATATGCATTTAGTAAATTATTCTCTTCGTCATTGTACCGTTGGATGAGTTCGTATCCGAACGAATCCAAAGAAAATTGGAATTGTATATTGTGTTGAAATATTTCATTGGAAATATATTTATGATATTGTTTCAAAATGAGTTTGAAAAGAAAGAAGTGATTTTTAGTTAACTTATTCAAGTGCCTCGAAAATAATCAAAAATGGGTAAGAGATACGTTTGGATGATAAAAATTTCTCTTGAGTATTATCCTTCTTGTAAGAAGTATATGATACTGTTTGGTAGTACCCAGTTCCTTAGTATAATTTTGGATTACTCTGGCCATATAGAAATATTTGTTATGTATTAAATGTATATATATACAATGTCAATTCAAAGATTGTTTAAAATAAATATCCAAGTATTTAGACCTTAAGTTTCCAAAATATATGGTATCATTTTAAAAAGTTTTTAAATAAAAACCCGAGTGTTTAAAATATTTTAGTGAATTAAAAATAAAATTTTGAATTTAATTGTTGTGTATACCCTTGTAATGTGGTAGAGTGTTTTATTAGTTTCACAAATCCAATGGAGTTATATGAAATGTTTTTCATAAATATTTTTGTAATGACCGGTAATTTTCGATAATTGAAAATATTAAATTAATTAGGATTTTGCAATTTAATATTGTAAGAAATCAAAATTTATGACTTATATATAGGAAATTTTGGATTACAATATAATTCAATAGGGTTGTTTGAATATTATTGACAACTATTTTAATGTAATTTCACTTAATGGTCATAATTAAAATTAATAAGGAATAAAATTAAACGTTGTACTAAAAAGAGAAATCAATGTTAGTAGATTTGGTTGGTTTTAGCATGCAATAGGAAACCAATTATTTAGTAGTAGATTCAGTAACCTTTGTTATAAGCAATCGATTTATAAATGTGTTTTTTTTAAATGTGTTTAAATTACTTAAATGTAAATATTATTTTACTTATCATCTTATTTTTTAATCCGTTGAAATCAATTTGGAAACCAATAAAATTAAATGTAATTAAATATTGTAATTATATAAGAAAAGAAGTTAACTATAGAGTTGAGTGAAATAAAATGAAAACTTATGTTTAATAAATTCATAATGTAATAGTTGACTTAATATGAGAGCATTTGAATCGAAAATAAAAGAATAAAAATGAATAAGTTTAGTAAAGGAGTAAATATATGTTTATTTGTATGAAATGTGTTTTAGCTTATAGATTAGTTACAAGAATAAGAAATCAATTATTTAATAAGAAATGTATAGCTTTCGGTTTGTATACAATAATTCCATAAATACGTTAAATTACTATAAAACGGAACTGAATTGTCTCATTTCTCTTTTAAAATTTAACTTACAAGTCAATGACAACTAATGCGATTGGAACCTTTTAATTAAAAAGAGAGAAGACATTAATTGTTGACATATATTGAAATAAATTTAAATTGGGCGATTTATTTCCAATTAATTCAGTTTACGTTTCAAATTTTAGTATTGGTTTACTGCATATATGTTTGTACCTAAATATAAACTTAGGTTTCAGATCCAATTGTCAAAATAAGGACTATTTAGGTTCGAAATCTCATATAGTTTAAAATTAAATGTTAATAGGAGATTGTAAAGGGGTAAAGTAGATTTACACTTGACTATTTCCTTTTCACTTAGACCAGATTAGATTTTAATTGCAGCATAACTTACCTTTCCATCTTCACTCTTCTAATTTACTCTTACATTCGTTGCCTCTTTATGTGGATTAGTAGCATACCTTTTATTTATGAATGTAAACTATAAGTGGAGATAAAGATGTACACACACACATTTATATATATATATATATATATATATATATATATATATATATATAACACATGTTTATATTACCTCATTTGTGTTGTCATATTTGTTTAATGTATGTTAATGCATTCATAGTAAAATGGTTAATCAAAACGTTAATATGTTTGTTTAAATGCCCAATCTAATCAAAAAGAGTGACATGTAAGGTTCATAATGTTATATATTTCCTTAATTAATTATACAAATTTGTGTAGAGAATTTATTTTCATTTATCATGTGTTAACGTAAAGTTAAATAGGTGTAACAATGAGTTTATGGGAGTTAAGGAAAGTAATAAAGAGGAGACATAAGTTTGAAACTTGAATTCCAAAAATTCGTTGGTAGTATACATTTGGTCCGTGCATTCGTTCATCATTATTTAATACATACCACATTTCTTTCCTCATTTTTATTGTTTCTTCATTTTCGTTTATTTCTTCCACTTTTTCCCGAAGCTACATCTTCTCAAATGTGAGTTTCATTTTATATGTTTACATTTTTTTTATTCAACCTTTCTTCACCTCTTTACACCATGTCTTACCTCCAATTCCTAAAAAAATTGTGAGCTCTTTATTTTCTCCATCTCATTTCATATTTCTATGGCCACTTGATTTCTTTTCATTTTGTTTTCCTCTAGCCCTCTTCCATAACCTCATATATTTTTTGGTAGCCTATATTTTCTAAAGCTTTCATTTTAGAAATGTGACATTCATCTTTTTCCCTCCACCTTCAATTCTTTATTATTAAATAACCTACCACTTTATTTCTTCTTTTATGTTTTGTTTCTCTTGACACCTTATAATCATTTAGTTCAAATTATTCTTTTCTGAAGTTATAATCTCATTATCAAATTGTTCATATTTTTAAAATTGTTCCTTCATTTTTTTCTTGTCGTCGCTTTATTTCCTATGTTTAGATCTCTATTTCAAATCTTCATTTCCCCAAAATTTTGTTTTGAATTTGCAAATTCAAAAGGTGTCTTTTATGAAACATGAGTTTCATTTTTTTTTCATTTTCCCTACATGTCCTGCCCTCATCTTAGTTTGTTCTTCCATCTTTGCCTGAAGCCTTATCTTGAGAGAAACATAAGTATTAAAATTTGTTTATTTTTTTTACTTAAACGTGTACCAATTATTATTTTAATAATATTTCTTGTAACATGAATATCTTTTGATTATGACTTTGTGATGATTTAGTGGCCACCCCTTGATTTTGATTATGGGAGTGTGTTCCGAGGTGAGCGGTAGTAGTTGCTATGCATTACCACCAGTCCGAATGCACAATTGGAAGAATCCTACAATGGCATTGCCTTGAGTGCCGTGTTCAGATGCCCTATCGCACCTTCTACGAGTTTGGTTTGGACCATACCTATGGAGTGCCCTTTGATAGCCCTCCAGTTTACCGAGGTATTACGATATTGTATAAGCTATGGGAACATATAAAAATGTGTTAAAAGAGATATGGGTAATGCCTTAACGGTATTTTAATAATTTACTTTACTGTAGAGACTATTATAATAGCTTATTGTACTATGTGTGTAAATAGTTTAACGGATCCTTAGGAGATCGAATCCTGAACATCTCTTAAGTTATTACAGTCACGTTTGACACTGGACATGAGATGTCAAAACGCGTAAACATCTCCGACGCCATTAAACTCGTATATATTTACTGTTGATTGAACTTACATAAGATCTTTTTGTTCTGACTCGAGTGTTTTATCTTTCAATTCGCTCGCGTTAGTCTGAGCTTTTCACTGTATCAAAGACGACTTTTTCTGGAGGACGAAGATGAAGATTTATACTATTACTATTTATTATATTTATTCCACTGCAACATGTTGTTCCTTTGCATTTTATTTACTTCTGTTGTATGTAACTCTGGTTTTGTATTGTAAAAGTGTAATCAAATGTTATTTGTAAAATAGCTTCATGAACTATTTATTTGATTATTATATTTTTTTCATTCTGCTGTGAGATTCCGTGTTTGTTTTTCTTTCTTTCTCTGTCTTTTTCTTAATTACCCCATAACAATCTTCCCTTTTGAATGGTTTGAGTTAGACGTGTGAGGTTAATTGTTGATGTAAACTGTGTAATGATCAGCCTTTTTGGACATTTTCAGAAGACAAACATGTCGACCTCAAACCATTCAAAAGGGCAGATTGTTACGGGGTAAATAAGAAAAAGAGAAGAAATAAAAAAATACAAAATCTCGCAGTGGAATTACAAAATATAATAATCAAATTATAGTTCATGAAGCTGTTTTATAAATATATTTGATTATACTAATATAGCATAGAATCAGAGTTACAAACAACAAGAATAAATAATAAATGTAGTGGAAAAACTAATGCAGCAGAATAAATATTGAATAATAATAGTACAAAGCTTCATCTTCGTCCTCTAGAAATAAGGTCTTCAAACCTGCAATGCTCAGGCTGACCTCGAACGAACTGAAAAGATAAAACACTTGAGTTGAAACTAAAAGATCTTATGTAAGATAAATCAACTGTAATTATGCACGTGACGGCGTCAGAGATGTTTACGGGGTTTGAGATCTCCTATCTAATGTCTAACGTGAGTGCAATAACTTAGAAGATGTTAGGGATTCCCATCTCTTAAGGATTCGTTAAACTATTTACATACATAGTACAATAAGCTATTATAATAGTGCCTATAGTAAAGTATTAAAATAGCATTAAGGCGTTACTTATATCCCCTTTAACACATTTTTATATATTCCCATAGCCTATACAGTACCGTAATTCCTCCGTAAATAGGAGGGCTATCAGAAGGCACTCCATAAGTATGGTACAAAATAAACTCGTAGAAGGCACGATAAGGCATGCGCCACGACACACGAGGAATTGCCAGTGTAGATATTCCATTTGCTTATCCGGACTGGTGGTAACACATAGCAGCTACTACCGCCCACCTCGGAACACACTCCCAAATCAAAATCAACGGTAGCCACCAAAACAAATCACAAAGTCAGAATATAGAATCGATGAAGTGTGCCCGATCGCAGGAATGATCTCACTTGGCCCGACATGGCTCCTGATTTTAGCTTCATCAAGCTGACTCATGGGTGGCAGTGTAAATACCTCATATAGAATCACTCGCCAAACCATCCTACTTCATTTCTGGACTATCTACCACGTGCGCAGTTGTTAAAGTTGTTTTTGGTATTGGTAGAGAGTATGACAATATCCGATCTCAGTCTCTTTAATAACCAAACACTTATTTCACACCGGATGGTTCTTTTACATTTTAAAAAGTCAATTTACAATTGATATCAAAATATCATATTCTCGAACCATATCACTTTCAAATCATATTCATTTTCAAATCATATCATCTCCGAAATCACAATTCTTTTAAAAATCATATTTCCAAATCAGGTTAAACCCTCATTTCAAAATCATCATATTCAATCAATTATGACATTTAAGTCCCAATTTAAATTATATCATCATTTAGCCGTATTCGCTTTTAAACCAGCGAATTTGAATATAAACACTTCCCTTTATTTAGTCTGAAAATTTTAAAAATAGTTTAAATGGTTATTAATAGTTAAAATACTCCAAAATAGTTTAATATAGATTAAAAATATTTTTCTTGATTTAAGACAGTTAACTAGATTTAAAGTACATTAAATAGCTTTAAATTAGATTAATTAGATTTAAAATAAGTTAAACGGGTAAATTAGTTCTAAAATAAATTGATTGATTTGAAATAGATTAAAACGATTTAATTGAGTTAATATAAGTTAAAGTAGTTTAGAAATTTGAAAATCTTAATAATTATAAATTTTAAAACAATATATTTTAAAACAATTTATAATAAATATGAATTTGGAATTAATATCAATTTAAACTATTTATTTCATTTTAACACATCTGAACAATTTAAATTTACAAATCAACAAAACCAATTGCAAATCTTTCAATTCAAATTTTAATTAAACTATTAAATTCTATATCAATTTCAATCCTTGTCAGAAATATTAATTTAATCATTCCATTTTCAATACATTTCAGAGTTATATTTCAAACAACCAAATAACTCCATTCTAACTAATTTCACTTATATCTCAAATTCGACAAAATTTCAATTTAAATTTCTTAAGCAATTCCTTTAAACCAATTCACATTTCAACATAAAACTTGATTTTTCAATAATAATTCAATTTATATAAATCAACTTTTATTTCAAAAATATCATTTAATTAAATTCAAAAATTAAGAATTTTAAAATCATTTAATTTAACCAATCCGGTGTCAGTATATAATTCTCTACCCTAGGGTCAAGTGATATGGATATTTATCATTTCAATCCACTATTTAAAATTTTACGGTTATATGCCATTTCAAACCGCAATCCCGAATTAAATCAATAAAATTGCTCGATCTATCATTTCCATAACGATTTTTCCCTAATCTATAGATCATTCGTGTATGTATCATTTCAACCCATAGGGTACTTGCAATATTATAACAATATAAAATACAACATCCCGTCATCCAATATCAACGATCAAGCATACATCACAATCATCATCCAAATAAATCAATGAACATAAATAGATAACTGATAATCAATACATGTATTAAATTGAAATTTTAAAAATTCAATACTAATTTAAACGATAATTAAATGCAGTGATAGTCAAATTTCACTAGAATGACAATTTAACATCCCAAACAGCAATCAATAAATTTCAAACCACATTATAAATTTAATTTAACTAACATAAGATAATCTAGTAATTGTGAGTGGGTCAGAACACTCACCTTGATTTAATATCGAATTAAAATCCAATTTAGGGCCCAAATTCAAACAGACTCAGAATTTGTCGAAACTAGCGTCAAAATGTTCGAAATTTCGATACGATCTGGCAAAACTAACCGCCCATGAATCGGACCTCGTATACAAAAGTTACGCGCATTAGAAGATTACATGATTAAAATTAAAATAAATAAAATAATCAGTAACCAATACACGTCATCACCTTCTAAACTACGCACACCCTAGCCTTAAGAAAGATCGCGCATAACAAGACGAGGCAGCCTTTGTTCGCTCGCCCCTCGCCGTCGCTAAGCAAACTGCAGCTCCCCCCGACAGGCCGCCGATCGCGGCTACCCACCTTGACCTCCCACAGCCGACCCCGATGTCGATTCAAGAAAAACAATATCACAACCGCTGCCATACCAAATGAATCCTGATCGAATTGTTGCACTCAATCCAACCGTCAATCACCAGCGAGCTGCACCGATGGACTACGCACTCGACCCTCTACACAACAGTACTGATGAAACAACGATCGGTAGAAGTCGATCGCAGCCCAATGAATGGCTGAGAATTAACCGTCCATTTCTGGCCACACAGAAATCCAAATCGAAAAATAGACTACAGATTTGACTTGGCTCGTCGAGAGCTCTAAATCGATATATATTTTAATAAGGCATGTAGGAGTTTGAATTTTGGATTTGAATTTGATTTGAAATAGAATTAGGAATTTGTTTGTCTGCCATTGGAACGAGGAGTTGAGAAGGAAATGTACGTACAGACAAAATGAAATAAGAAATAACCTAGGGTTTATAACGAGCTATTTATAGGCATAGTTGATGTAACAACCCTGTATTTTATGATTATTTTAATTTTGTATTTTATTTATTTTAACTGAAATTCCTGATTTAAAAACTTAATTTTATTTATTTAAAATGAATAATTTTTTTATATAAATTTTGTTTTTATGTGAATTATAATTCTAAACCTGAATAAATGGAATATTTCCAAAAAAGAGATTTTGGTCAAAATGGTCAAACTTTGACTATAAATTTAAAATTTAAATTTTTGAATTTTATCTTTTATTATGAAAATAGATTTAATTTCAAGAATACTACGTTTTGTTTCGTTGAAATCCGATTAATATTGTGAAAGTTATGCTTTTTATACTATTGTGTGTAAATTGTTTTATTTAACAATAATTGTTTATTTTAATTAATATAAATAATATTTTTGGTTGATATATCATGCTATAAGTGTGTACATATATGTAACATTACATGTTATGTATATATTTACAACATTTGTCCGTTTTTGTTTCATTTAATTTGGATATATACTTTGTAAATTAAGTAACATACAAAGATGTAAATAGCAATTAATTTATACGTTTCTATAACCGTTTTCTTATTTATTTCTATAGTGTTTATATAAACGGTATGTATTCATTGAATTAATTATTTGGCATATATTTTATTAAATAGATAGAAAACTAATCAAATTTAGATACGTTACCTATTTTTAATTAAAGGCATGCGTTACGTTTCGATTTATTACCTCTTTATCTTTCCATCCATTGATTTCATACCATAACTCCTCTATATTGGTTGCCGTTTATTTCCTTGATTCCTAGCCGCCTATATCATGTGGAAAATCTCTTCTCATCTTCATTTTGCAAGGCACTTCAGATCTAAAAAAGTAAGCAATGGCCTCCTTTTTCTTTTACTTTTTCTTCCTTTTCTTATTGATTTTTCAATGTTTTTGCCTTGGTTTCTTCTCCATGTTGCTCGACCATAGCCTCCACTCCTTCACCAACCACATCCTCTTTCTCCCCATGATCCATTGCAATAACTTCCCCTCCTCCTCTGACCAGCAAGGCCATGCACGCCATGGAGCAAAACTCCACACAAAAGCATTGAAAATCCCTTAAACCAATACATAGCTGAGCCTAGTTCATCACCACCTTCATTTTTCCACCATGGCCGCCACCACCACCACCTTGATACCACCACTAGCCATCACTTCAACCATAGCTCAGACCTGCACCCATATGGTCGAGCCCACATCACCTTTGGCCGAGCCCAAAGTGTGAACAAAAACTACACTTTAGTGCCTTAAACCCTTGTATTCTCATGTGTAACCCCTCAAGCACTTCCTACTCCATATAGCCATGCCTATATGTGCCAAACCAGACCCAAACCCAAGCCTATGTCCAGCCATGGCCGAACTACATGAACCCTAGGCCAAGCATTTGAAGGTTGAAAGCATGGCAAAAGCATTCTATTTTATTTTTGCTTCTTATTTCAAAGTTTGTTTCAATACATGTTGTATTGATTTTTTATTAATTTATGGCTTTGTTTTGTTGTTGAATACAAGATTTACATCTTGACTCTCTCTCCCCACTCAAATCCAATATCGTATCGCGCTTTCTGGAATTCGTTTATGTGTTTTGATTTGCTAACTCCACCATAAAAGGTGAGTTTTCACTCATGACATTTATACTTATATAATTAGTGAAGTGACAATAAGTGAATGTGTAGAATTTTTATATCATGTTATACCTGCCTATGATGTTAATTATGCGATGTTAAACCCTGTTATAAACTTGTTCTAATCATCTGTTATGTTTTATTCTGTTATACTGTGTATTTATTTCCGTTTCTCACACTGCAAGTTCCCTGTAGAATAGAATCGCTATGGGTTGAAATGACGCATACCCGAACGGACTTTAGAATAGGAAAAATCATTACGGGCTGAAATGATAGGCATTGGTGATTTTTATTTATTTGTATTTGTCTTGGGATTTCGGGTTTGAAATAATCAAAACCTAGAAATTTTACTGACTACAGATTTAAATGATAATTTCCGTATCACTTGATTAAGGTGTGAAATATTATCCGGACCCATGGTTGATTTCAAAATATGATTTCTCATGAATTTCATGTATTTTAAATGAAATAAAAAAATATGAACTTTGACTTACATTGGATTTTAAAATGGCTAAGCAGCGATTTTCTAAAAGGTTAAATGGTTTAAGTTAATAGATGGTTTGAGTTGTAGTGTGAAAGTTTGATTTAACTTATTAATGGGAATTTAAGAAAAAAATGGAATTATAAGCTTAACTTGATAATTAATATAATTGATGTATGAATTGGATAAATATAAAGTAAAAGAAAATATCAAGTTATTTGTAAAATATAGTTAAGCAACTTACATTTTATTTTGAATTTATGTAATTAGTTTAAAATGTTAAATAAATGGATGGTTAAAAGTGTAATCTGAAATATAGCTTGACTTGGAAATGTGAAGTTTGGTTTAAAAATAAAAGTCAAGTTAAGAAAATAAAAAGGAAATTTAATTTAATTTATGAAATGGTAAATTAAATTAATGTGTAAAGTAAATGAAAGTTGGGAAAATTGTATATTGACCTTAATAAGTGAAACATTGAGATTTTTGAATTAATGTATAAAATTATAATTTACAAAAATCATAATTAAAGGGTATTCAAATGAACATTTTTGAAGTGGAAAAAATATGATTTTTTATAAGTTAAAATGGTTAAAAATTGAGGTTTAATTGTTTCTGAAATTTTATTATAAATCTGGAAATTTATTTAGCAGCACTTCAGAAATGCTATCGTTTCTGAAAATAAACTAAAACTGAACTATTACAGCAGTTTTTAAATGTTGTCCTTACTGAATTGAATTGTTTTCAATTATAACTTACCATAGCATTTCTAAGTGCCGCGTAAAGCTGAAATTTCAATATTTGAAGTGTTTAACGTAATAAATGAACTCAGAAAAGGCTAAATTTTGGAAATTGAATATTTGATTCGAAGGAATAATAACTACACTTTTTAATGGTTTAAATGAATGATTTTAATTCAAAATTATAAATCATTTTTAAATTTATAATCACGGGTACACTGCTTTGTGTGTCATGTGATTTCCTTGTGATTGTCTTATGCACACCTTTGATTTTAAGAGCGTGGCTAGAGGTGAGCGGTTACTGCAGCTCTACGCTACCCTACTCTCAATAACATGGTTGTTTGCATTGTTTACTTTAATATGGTTATTTCTAGGATAGTGTTTATTACTACTTAATTGATGGTTTGACTAATCCTTAAAGGATGGGCGATCTCAAGCATTCTTTAAGTTATTGTGCATTTCTATTATAGTTCACTTGAGTTGGTTTAGTTTATATAAGTATGTATGTCCTGACTCGAGTGTTTGTGTTTTACTGTACACTCGGGTCAGCCTGAGAATCACAGCTTTGGATTCACCCTCTGGAGCTAGAGTTTTGTTTGAGCTTATCTGTAATATCTATTCGTCTACTTCTTCCAGTTAGTTCCTATTCGGTATATGTCTCTGTATTGTTGTTTATGTATCCCGAATTCTATTGTATCTATTTTACTATGAGATTTTGTATATGTTTTGAGAGTATGTATATAGTAGCTTCATGAACTACTATGGTATTTTATTTCCGCTGCGAGTATCTGATATTTCTGTGTCTGTGATTCTATGAATGATTTTATTTACTCCAATTTTTATTACAATATGTTATTTGAATTATTTAAGTCTGACATGCGTGGATTATTGTCGATTTGAATGGTCCAAAATAGTGGGTCATTACATTTGGTATCAGAGCTTTGGTTTTAGGCAAACTATAGCCTGCGGAGCGCAAAAACTCATTAGAGATAGGGTAGAAATACCCTAGAATGAGTGAAATCAATCTCAGAATCATTTCTTTGTGGGGGAACGTATTTTTGAAGTATAAAATGATTTCCAAATGATTTTAAAGGATTTTCAAAGATTATATTGGTATAAAATTTTCTTATATTGAAATCAAGATTTTCTAAACTTCATCCCTTCTGTATCCACCTTGTTGGTAATCTCTTTAGTTAGGTTTCTTATTAATTTGGATTCCTCTGAACTTTGGAACGCTCCCACTTGTTTTGAAATCCATTCCCATCTCCCCTACTTGTATTCCTTTGATTTTGGAGCATTCCATAACTCCACTTTGAATGACCTCTATAAAGATCGGCGATTCCACCAATCTTTGAATGATTTGTAAAGGGGTGAAACTCCTTTACAACTGGCATTGATTCACCAGAGATTTATGTATCCTCGGTTTATGATGCTATCAACCTTCTACTATACCTAGATTCTATCTCTGGCATTTGAATGTCGATTTGCCTTAGATTTCTACATTGATTATATTCCTGAAGTCACGGTTGGCCGGTTAAGGTTGCCATGATTTATATAGGCTTATCCATCTTCTATTTGGTAATTAAATTATCTCATCTTCATTCGAGCTTATCTTCAAACCAGAATTCTATTTGATTAGGGTTTGTCTAAGTTTGAATCTTTGCTTTGTTTTGAAATCTATTCTTAAATCATCCCTTGGAAATTTTTGGTTGGTTGTATTTTGAAATTGTGCATACATCTAAATTATTATTTTGATAAGGATGACCACATTTTTTATATATAAAAGTGAAATGTTTTCGATAAGGATTATATACCTTTTAAAAATGAGAGTATGAAATTTTGAAAGGATTTGAAGTTTTGAAAATTTATAAGGAATTCGATTATATAAAGGACTTATAACTGAAGGGTTTTGAATTTGAATTTCGAGGAATTAAACTCCGGTATTTTGAAATTTGGCTTTGAGATTTCAAAAATATATAATAATAAAACGATTTAAAAGTATTTTTCGGATAAGAAATGTTTCAAAAGATTTCAAATGAATTCCAATGATTTAGACGAAATTTCAATGAAGTTTTCAAGAAAATAGAAGTCCAGAACTCACTTTTGTCGCTGGAAAATAATTTCGGTGATGAGTGCACGCATCATCGACATTGATTTTCGAGTTTCAGAGTGGAGGAGAGGCCACTCTGGTAGCTTTGTTATGCGAGTGATTTTGTGAAACCAATTTTGATTTCAGATTTTGAAGTATGATTTGATTTTCGAAAGATGTATGTATCTATATTTGAAATGATTTGAAGTAAGCCCGGTGTTCAATCCTCGAGTTTCCGATTTGATTTAGTATAACTCTATTTATAAAAAACCGATTTACTGATTTGTTGCTGATTTCCAACTCTTGGATTTGAAATTTGATTTCACTGACTATTTCGAAGGTTCGAACACTTCCAAATCAAGGTTTAATTTTTAAAGCTAAGAAATTTCGAAGAGTAGAAAATATTTAATAAAGTATATAAGTTTAATTTTGCATGTTTAAGGTATGAAGAGTGTGACTTAAATAAATTTGAAAATTTTGTTAAGTACATAATTTGCAAAAGGAAATTTGGATCTTTTGAATAGAAACAAATGTTTTAAAGGTTTTACAGGGATAGTTATAAATTTGAAAACCATTTTGGGTATAATTGATTTTGAGAAAATATTTGGTTTTGAAAATAGAATGGAATGTAAAACCTTAGTATTTATATGATGATTTTGGAAATGAATTTGTTTGACTTGAATTATGTTAATTTGGAAACTGGGATTATTTTCTAAACCTATTATTTTGGAAACTTTGAAATTGAGATATTTAATTTGAAGGAAAATTTGGTGAAATCATATATGATTTTGAAACTGAATCGATATTGAAATGATTTAATAAAAGGCCTGCTCGGGAAGACTTTCTAATTCCTAGAAAGGATCAATCGAAACCCCTAATTGTTTCGGCGAGACCAACATATTTCCCTGGAGAACCAGTAAAGACTTCTGCCACGAAGAAGGGTTGTGATAAGAAGCGTTCAATTTTAACCTTGTATTATTAAGTACTTGATTTTGTCGAACTTATATAAATGGATTTGTATAGGTATGAAGTTGATTTTAAACTATTGATATGAAAGGTACTCAAGTTGGAAAGAGAAATCTTATATAACCGAAGTCTATATAAGTGTGATTTGATGTACTATTGATTTGGAAAGTATTTGATTTTAAAGTGGAATCTTGTAACGACCCGTAGATTTTAATAAATTTTATAACGTATTTAATTTGATTTTTGAGAAATTTTAAACAATAATATTTGAAAATAAAAATTTAATATTTGTCAGCTAAATCAATGGGTAACCGATGCTTGTAAAACTGCTCATATTTAATTTGATACGTTTCATTTCTATTTGTTCCGTTCTTTTCCCTGTTGCCTTTTCATTCCTTGATTTTGGTGCTATTGGCTTCAACAAACGTATCATATTCAGTACAAAATATATATATATATATATCCCTTACCTTGTCTGTGTCAGTTTAAATTGTGAATGGTCATTTCCTTTATTATCCCCTGAAATCTGCGCTTGATTTTTTTCCATATTCATTACTTTACATTTATATCAGTACCTTTAATTGTGACAGTTAATTTACCTTCGGTTTTAAATTTTGAAACATGCTGCACACGCATATCAATTGCCTAATTATCTGCGTCAATCAAGTGTTTATGTTACTTCTCATTTATTTTATTGCCAACAGTACAAATTCAAATGGTCATCTAGCTTTATTACTCCCTTTATCTTTTGTTCTGCATGATCACTTGAAGAAACGTATAACGTACGTACGTTTTTTCTTTTTTCATTATTTGATTTGGCTGCAGCTCATATTTATTTGCGTGTATAAATCAACGTGAATATTCATTGCCTAAAATCCTCACCTGCTACTTTATATTTATTATTTATATGATACGTTTCCCAATTTGTGCCTATTCGTTTTTTCTATATTACTTGTTTTAACCGCTGAAACATTTTTAACCTTTTGACAGTTCAGTTTTTCCACTCTACCCATTTTATATATTTCTTTTCTTCCCCCTCTCCATGTTCTCTGCTTTCAATATAAATTTGCCAAATCCACCTTCATATTTTCACTCGGCAAGGAAATTTTTTTAAATAAAAACATCGCTGCTTCATCAACTACATAGCGGAACTAGATAGATAGATGTATACATCTGGAACTCCTGCTCCAAGCTCCTCCAGAAATCATCAATCCAAAACCTATCACTTGGCAACTCATGAAAATTTGAGTACCCAAGAGTTTATGGAAAACAAAATATAAACTCTGGGTCATACATGGGTCTGGTATGAGTAAACGGTTTAAAGTTGTTTAACTTTGAAAACATTTTAAAATAAAGGTATCACATAAGACTCCACGCACATAAATACGGGTAAGTCTTTACCTTACGCTAACCAAAACATTTAATAGGAAATCCAGTGATATTATAATAGTGTTTAGGGTTTTCAAGTAAATAGAAAATAGCCGAAATTGTTACATCTATTAAATTCCAGCTACTAGCCACGAAAGTGGGTAATACAAATAAAAATCGTAGGGACTCGCAGGGAAAATGGGTTTCCATCAATGGCAGGGCTACTGGGGTACCACCCGTCACAGTACGGGCCTAGATCACCATACCGAGGATCACTCCCGACCCCCTACAAGACAAGGCCGGAACCATTCCTTACTGAACAGCCCCGAACAAGATAACCCCCGTTTGTAGGTAGCAACCGCCCACACAACTGAAATAAAAAGGGACATCTAGACAGGGGTATATCTCGGCCTGCTTGAGCATGACCCACCTAACCTTGCCGCACATCCTTGTTTTAGCCATTCCCGGTTAATGAGGCTTGAGGCTGCGATTACCTTTACAGAACATATCTCTTAGAATGCTCGTCATCCGCTTGACGATGTGCTGAAAGCATTCAATCCATACAAGTTCGTTCCGGGTTCGAACGAAACCGAAGGCATTATCTCGTTACTCTTATTTTGGAATCACCCTCAGAGTCAACGACAATAAGCCTTGCATTATGAAAACACCATCTCGATCTTCACTTGAGAATTCATGACCTAAAGTTTAACCTGGATCGATGTGGTTTTCGGATAATCATAAATGACACCCGATCCCGGTCTCATCGAAATCCAAACGCCATTTTAAAGGCGAAGTTGCCTAATTAATTTAAACAGTTTAATTCAACACTTGAATTCACATAGCATTTATCACAGATAAATCATACACAGTCATCATAGATATATCAAGAGCATATCATAGAACATCACATAATATCATCAAATAAACATCATAATCAGATATTCTACATACATAACATTCATAAGAAATCATCTTGAGTCTTATTGTAATTAATTCAAATTTAATCAATTACTAGAGAGTTAATTACTTAACCTCGTTTAATTTATAATTAATTATCAATTAATTACTTATTCCATTTTAAATTATTTAATAAATAAATCACTTCTTAATCAGTTATTAAGTCTTAATTACTTAATTATTTTATTTCACACCATTTAATTAATTACTTCTTAATCAATTTATTTAACTTTAATTACTTAATTGATTACCCTTAATCATTAATTAATAACTTTAATTATTAATTAATAAAACTTAATTATCCATTTATTAACCACTAATTGCTTAATTTATCAATTATTAATTCTTAATTAAATTACTTGATTAAATAACTATTAATCATTCATAAATTAACTTAAGTAGTTAATTACAAATTCATTTATTACTTATAATCCATCACTAATTACAAATAAAAAGTAATTATTCTTAATTAGTTTCTGAAAATAATCAATTGATATTAATTATTCAACTTAATTGACATTTTAAAAGGAATCTTCTTTAGCTTTTGAAATCAATTTATTACTAATTACAAACTTATATGTTAATAAGTTTTATACTTATCTTATATTAATTACTTAATTAGAATAATAATTAAGAGCTTAAAACATTTTAAAGTATTTACTAAAAATTAAACTTGTATCTAAGTTTTTAACTTAAACCGTTAGACACTACTAAGTTTTACAAGGTTTAAAGCTTGTTGAAATCTGTTTACTTAACATTATACAATATTGCTGTTTGGTAAAGACCCGAGAACTTCCCTATTAAAACTCGAGTTACACTTCGAGTCGCACCACCTATTCCCCCGAGACTCTCCCCTGTTCTTCTCGCAACCTTCTTCTTCTTCTCTTTTTTCTTCTTCAGTAAATTAAATTTAAAACTTAAGTTTAAACTAAGAAGAGAAATCAGGTAACTCATTCGAACGCTCGAACTAAACACCGAAGCAATCGACTCGATTTCTCGAGTAACAACTCGAGACCGTGCTCCCCTCAACGACGCTGATACACCACCACTGTCGTACACGTGCACGGCGACGCGACCGACCTCCGACGAATTCCAACATCACAGGCGAGTCATAAATCTACCATAGATTCAAAATCCAAACACAATTCGCTTACAAAAATTCGAATTCGAAAATTTAGCATTTCGTCGAAAAACTGCAAACACATCCACCAACAAAACGCCACGCGATCGTCACTCCGACCACCAGAGAAGCTCGAATTCCATCCATACCACAACAACACGCTCCACTTCCACCCCTTTGAACCTCATAACACTCGATCATACATAGATGACGAACTCGTCACGTTTACTGATATGTTCAAAAGCTCGACAAAAACCCTAATTCGGCCTCGTTTCTCAAATTCACACAATAGAAAAATTATTTCACATTTTTCTCGAGATCACAGATGTTATTACTATCTTCAAACCAAGTTTCAACATTTTAATTTGATTTGATTTTCTGAAATTGGAAAGAATGCAATTTTTGTTCACAAACAAACTGCTCTTAGAATTCAAAGCTAAAAATCTTTGCTTTTGTTTTAAAAATCATAATTTGCTGTAAGGATTCAAACTATGAACTTTAATGAGCTTCTTGTAATAATTGAATTTATCAATAAATTACTTGATTGCCTGTAAAACCATATTACAGTAGCATACTTTTACACAGATGTTTTAAACAACTTGACAAAATCTTTGTTTTGGTTTAAATACCTTGTTTGAGTGAAAAATTAAAACTTAACATCGATTAGCAACAAATAAATTTGAGTTTTGAACAAAATATTCACCCTTTATCAATTAAACAGAGAAGCATATGCAACACAGGATCATACTCAAGATTAGAACATATATAATACCATAAGATCACAGAATCTCCTTAACCGTATATTAAACTTAAAGATTTAAGAATTAAGTTTACTCACTTGCAAGATTTCTGTGAACAAAGAACACACATGTTTCTTGAAAACTGTAGTATGAATCTACTTGAGCTCTTCCTTGTTTTTGCTTTGAATTCTTGTTAGTTTCTAGTTTGAATTAAAATTGAGTTACTTCTTTTTCTTCTTTCTGTTTTCTCGGGTTTACTTATGTTACTGAAGGAGTTAAACAAAAAGATGGACACATATATAAGATAACAGGATGTATGAGGAAGGTATTATCTGGATAAACATTTTCTTTATTTTGTTTTGTATTGACCAGATTTTTCATTACTGAAAAGTAAAGATTTGCAGTGTTTGCTTTTGAACAAAATATTGGCTGAGTTGATGGAAATTAAATGCTTTGTTTCTTAATATGTTTACATACTTATTAAAATGTTTACTGTGTATATGTATTTATATAAAGATATATATTTTGCAGGTAGGCTTGGCTTGTTGATGAAGATTTGGTTTAGAGATGTTTGTTTTATTTGTGAAGATATTCTGTATGCAAATGTCCCCATTGCAGGTAGATATATGGCTTGTAAATAAAGATACTTTGTGAATAGTTTACATACATATGTTTGTGTTTCTGCTTTGTTATGAAAATATTATGTTTATAAATATTTGTCTTCTTGCTTGAGTAGTTCATATACATGTTTTGTGTCAGGTTTACTTTCTACTTTGTTTTCATACTTATTCATATGGCTTTGTATGAAGATTTCTTTGTTTAAAGACTTTTGTTTTATTATTTTCTAGCTTGAACTCATGTACATATTTGTCTTATTTTATTTTATACTCGTGTTTCACCTAATTCTTGTTTTCATTTATTTTTATTTCTATTTGTATTTGAACTATTAATACTTAAATTAGATTTATATGGTTTACTTACATTTATATTTAATATTGCTAGACTTTGATTTTATTTTAAACATTATCATCTATATATATTTACCATTTCAAGACAAAGTATTTTAAATTTAAGTATATAATATAAATTTTATTGTAAATATTATCAAGAGATTTTATTTTAAAGTTCCAAATCAATTTCCTTTCAAGAGTATAAATCCATACAAATAAATGGCAATTATTCCAAAAATCCTATTCACTCTAAATTGATCAGATTACATTTTATTTAATTATATTAAATATTTATTAAAATAAATAGGGCAAAAATTCTGGGTCGTTGCATTCCTCCCCCCTTAAAAGAATTTCGTCCCCGAAATTTAAAACAAAAGTTAATTCAAAAGCTGTTATATCAACCATTTAAACATACATATCATTCATACATTAGCAAACAACCAAACAGTCTATCCTAATAAACATCACTAGCTATCTGGACACAAATCCGGATAAGCTTTCCTAAAACTATGCAGAGTTTCCCAGGTGCAATCTCTGGGATCCTTGCTCCACTGCACTTAGACAAGCTTCACTACCTTACTCCTGAGTTGCCTCTCGTCTTGATCAACAATTCGAACTGGATTCTTGACCACGGTCAAATTCGGCTCGACTTCCAATTCTTCCTGGACTACTAGTTCTACAACTAAAAATGGCTCATGAGAAATCTTCCTTAGATGGGATATATGGGATACATTATGAATTCCAGACATCCAATCTGACAATTCAACTCGGAAAGCTATAGCACCAACCTATTTTCCAATATCCGAAATGGTCTAATATACCTTGGGGCAAGTTTTCCCATCTTTCCGACTCTAATAGCTCCTTTAATCGGGGAAACTTTGACAAAAACTAAATCACCGGTCTCAAATTCCAATTGTCTCCTTCTCTTATCAGTGTACTTCTTTTGATGGTCCTGAGCAGCTCTAATCCTTTTCCTGATAAGCTCAACTTTAGCAGAAGCTTCATGAATCAAAACTGGCTCAAGCACAAGACGATCTTCCGACTCTATCCAACAGAATGGGGTCTACACGGTCTTCCATACAATGCTTCATAAGGAGCCATCTTAATATTCACTTGGTAACTGTTATTATATGAGAATTCTATCAAATGAAGATGGTCTTCCCAGATCCACCAAAATCCAAAACATAAGCTCGCAACATATCTTATAGAATATGGTTCAGCCTCTCCGTCTGTCCGTCTGTCTGAGGATGATAGGCTGTACTCAATCTCAAGCTCGTTCCCAAAGCTGATTGCAGAGCTTCCCAAAATTTACTGGTAAAGATAGGATCATGATCACTATGCTGACAGTAACACCATACAATTTGACTATCCCCCTCAAGAAAATCTTTGCAAGAGAAACTGCAGTACGAGTTACTTAACCGGTATAAAATAGGCACTCTTAGTTAACCGATCTATAATAAACCATATTCCATCGTTTCCTTTCTTGGTTCTTGGCAAACTGTCGATGAAATCCATCGAAATCATCTCCCATTTCCATTCTGGGATTTCCAAAGGTTGCAATAAACCGGCTGAATTATGTTGATCTCCTTTCACTTGCTGACAGATAGCACAACTATTAACGAAAACAGCTACATCCCTCTTCATGCTCGGTCACCAGAAAATTCTTCTCATATCTTTATACATCTTAGAAATTCCTGGGTGAATATTCAGTTTAGAGCGATGACACTCAGCTAAGACTTCTTTCCTCAATCCATCTATATTAGGCACACACAAACGACCATTAATCCTCAAAACTCCTTGATTGTTCACCCTGAAATCAGAATACTGACCATCCTTAGTTCCTAGAATCAGTTCCTCAAAAGATCTATCCTCTATTGGCTTACTAATGATTCTTTCCTGGAGAGATGGAACAACTTCCAAAAGAGACAAAACTGCATTCCAGTTAAGAGCATCAGCTACAACGTTCGCCTTTCCCGGGGTATACAAAATATCCAAATCATATGTTGCCAGAAACTCGACCCATCACCGCTGCTTCAGATTTAGATCCTTTTTGAGAGAAAATATATTTCAATGGTTTGTGATCCATGAATAACTCGAACTTCTCTCTCAAGAGATAGTGTCTCCAAATCTTCAAAGCAAAAGCAAATGCTAACAGCTCAAGATCGTGCGTAGCGCAGTTCTTTTCATGTGGCTTCAATTGCCGACTTGCATACGCAATTACTCTTCCATTCCGCAACAACACTGCTTCCAAACCAACTATACAAGCATCTGTATAAACCTCAAATTTTCTTTTCCTATCCGGAATAGCAAACATTGGTGCACTGGTTAGCCTCGTCTTCAATTCTTGGAAAGCTTCTTCACACTGGGATATCCATTTAAACTTAGCTCTGTTCCTTGCCAACTTAGTCAGATGTGAAGAAATCTTGGAATAGTCTTTGGTAAACCTTCTGTAGTAGCCAGCCAATCCCAGAAAATGTGAATTTCCGTCGATGACTTTGATTGCTTCCATTCCAAAATAGTCTCCACCTTCGTTGGATCTATAGAGATACCTTCTCTAGAAACAATGTGCCCCCAAAAATTTGACTTCCGATTCCAGAAATGGCACTTAGAGAACTTCGCCTTCAAAACATACCTCCTCAGTGTCTCCAACATTATCCTTAAATGCTGCTTGTGCTCTTCTTTAGACTTAGAATAGACCAAAATATCATCGATGAATACCAGAACAACCCAGAAGACTCGGTTCATCAGGTCAACACAGAACCCAAGCGATCCATCCGATTTAGTGACAAACACTGCAGCAGAACCCCAACAAGAAAAAAAAATGGGCCTAATCAAACCCTTCTCCAAAAGATCCTGAGTCTGCTTAACTAACTCTTCTCTCTCTAGGAGCCAACCTTCTACTAGGCTGAATCACTGGCAGTGCTCCTGGAATCAAATCGATGCGAAACTCTATCTCTCGATAGGGAGGCAAACACTTAACTTCCTCGAAAACATCAGGGAAAATCTTGGACCACATCGATATTTTAAACCTTCTCTTTAGAGTAAAAGACTGCTCAAGTGAATTCCTGAATTATCACGCAACACTCTGGCAATCCTACCCAAATCAGTTTCCAAAGAAACTGTTCTCTCATCACAATTCAGAACAGCCTTATACTTATCAAGCCAATCCATCGAAGAAATGGATCCACTCTGCTACTTCTGAAATTACCTCAAGAAAAACTGCTAAGCCAGAAAATATTCTCAACTGCAACACAGAACACTTTGAGCTACACTGCTGACCCAGATGCCCAAAGACTTCCTATCCAAAGTTCTCCGAGAAACTCGGACCTCAAACCAAAAAGAAACGCCCTTCTGAACTTGGCCACAACACCGTAGCAGACACACATCCTTAACTTGTTCCAAATAAACATCTTCGGAGAAATCCACAGTCATTGTGTCTCATCAAACAGCTACTACATCCTGAGGTATCAAAATATCATAACTTGCTTCTGTCCATCCAACAGATCAAAACTCTAGCTCATCCAAACTTACACTTCAAAGATGAACTCCGAACCTTAACAGGTTTCCTTCAGAGATCGATGAAATCCTTACACCACCCAAAGTTCACCGAGACGGTAATAGGTCTACAGTCTCGACAGATACACTTCCAATCTCAACCATTCAAAACTCCAACCATTAGTAGTCGTGTTACACACACCACTACCATATCTACCTTTATAACTTATATTGGAAAACCAGAACAGGTAACCCAACAAATAGGTAGAAATATATATATATATATATATCAAAATTACAAATACGCTCTCTCAAGAAAGAAATCGCTCAAGAGCCTAGGTATTCGCTCAACCTAGCGCCCTGATACCAACTGTGACGACCTGTCCTTCTACTCCCAGAAAGACGTATCATCAATTAAGAAAGAAAGGGATAGAAATAGAAAAGAATTAGAAAGAAAGAACAAAAATATCAGAATCTCACGGCGGAACGGAACAAAATATAATGCATCACATAACTATTACATAGTTTTCATATATCAGAGTTATTCAATATCATACACATGACAGTTATATATACATCTGTCACTACATACATCAGAGATACAGCATACATCAACTACACAACGGAACTAGATAGATAGATATATACGTCTGGAACTCCTGCTCCAAGCTCCTCCAAAAATCATCAATCCAAAACCTATCACTTGGCTACTCATAAAAATTTGAGTACCCAAGAGTTTATGGAGAACAAAATATAAACTCCGGGTCAGACATGGGTCTGGTATGAGTAAACGGTTTAAAGTTGTTTAACTTTGAAAACATTTGAAAATAAAGGTATTACGTAAGACTCCCCACACATAAATACGGGTAAGTTTTTACCTTACGCTAACCAAAACATTTAACAGGAAATCCACTGATATTATATTAGTGTCTAGGGTTTTCAAGTAAATAGAAAATAGCCAAAATTGTTACATCTATTAAATTCCAGCTACTAGTCACGAAACTAGGTAATACAAATCAAAATCGTAGGGTCTCGTAGGGAAAATGAGTTTCCATCAATGGCAGGGCTACTGGGGTACCACCCGTCACAGTATGGGGCCTAGATCACCGTACCGAGGATCACTCCCGACGCCCTACAACACAAGGCCGGAACCATTCCTTACTGAACAGTCCCGAGCAAGATAACCCCACAGTTGTAGCTAGCAACCGCCCACACAACCGAAATAAAAAGGGACATCTAGACAGGGGTATATCTCATCCTGCTTGGGCATGACCCACCTAACCTTGTTGCACATCCCCTGTTTTAGCCATTCCCGATTTATGTGGCTTGAGGCTGCGATTACCTTTACAGAACATATCTCTTAGAATGCTCATCGTCCGCCTGACGATGTGCTGAAAGCATTCAATCCATACAAGTTCGTTTCGGGTTCGAACGAAACCGAAGGCATTATCTCGTTACACTCATTTTGGAATCACCCTCAGAGTCAACGACAATAACCCTTGCATTATGAAAACACCATCTCGATCTTCACTTGAGAATTCATGACCTAACGTTTAATTTGGATCGATGTGGTTTTCGGATAATCATAAATGACACCCGATCCCGGTCTCATCGAAATCCAAACGCCATTTTAAAGGCCAAGTTGTCTAATTAATTTAAACAGTTTAATTCAACACTTGAATTCACATAGCATTTATCAGAGATAAATCATACACAGTCATCATAGATATATCAAGAGCATATCATAGAACATCACAGAATATCATCAAAGAAATATCATAATCAGATATTCTACATACAGAACATTCATAAGCAATCATCTTTGAGTCCTATTGTAATTAATTCAAATTTAATCAATTACTGGAGATTTAATTACTTAACCCCGTTTAATTTATCATTAATTATCAATTAGTTACTTATTCCATTTCAAATTATTTAATAAATAAATCATTTCTTAATCAGTTATTAAGTCTAAATTACTTAATTATTTTATTTCACACCATTTAATTAATTACTTCTTAATCAAGTTATTTAACTTTAATTACTTAATTGATTACCCTTAATCATTAATTAATAACTTTAATTATTAATTAATAAAAATTAATTATCCATTTATTAATCACTAATTGCTTAATTTATCAATTATTAATTCTTAATTAAATTACTTGATTAATTAACTATTAATCATTCATAAATTAACTTAAGTAGTTAATTACAAATTCATTTATTACTTATAATCCATCACTAATTACAATTAAAAAGTAATTATTCTTAATTAGTTTTTGAAAATAATCAATTGATATTAATTATTCAACTTAATTGACATTTTAAAAGGAATCTTCTTTACCTTTTGAAATCAATTTATTACTAATTACAAGCTTATATGTTAATAAATTTTATACTTATCTTATATTAGTTACTTAATTAGAATAATAATTAAGAGCTTAAAACATTTTAAAGTATTAACTAAAAATTAAACTTGTATCTAAGTTTATAACCTAAACCGTTAGACACTACTAAGTTTTACAGGGTTTAAAGCTTGTTGAAATCTGTTTACTTAACATTACTTTAAAATACAATACCGCTATATTTGGTAAAGACCCGAGAACTTCCCTATTAAAACTCGAGTTACACTTCGAGTCGCACCACCTATTCCCTTGAGACTCTTCCCTGTTCTTCTCGCAACCTTCTTCTTCTTCTTCTCTTTTTTCTTCTTCAGTAAATTAAATTTAAAACTTAAGTTTAAACTAAGTTGAGAAATCAGGTAAATCATTCGAACGCTCGAATTAAACCCCGCAGCAATCGACTCAATTTCTCGAGTAACAACTCGAGACCGTGCTCCCCTCAACGACGCTGATACACCACCACTTTCGTACATGTGCACGGCGACGCGACGACCTCCGACGAACTCCAACATCACAGGCGAGTCATAAATCTACCATAGATTCAAAATCCAAACACAATTCGCTTACAAAAATTCGAATTCGGAAATTTAGCATTTGGTCGAAAAACTGCAAACACGTCCACCAACAAAACGCCACGCGATCGTCACTCCGACCACCAGAGAAACTCAAATTCCATCCATACCATAACAACACGCTCCTCTTCCACCCCTTTGAACCTCGTGATACTCGATCATACATAGATGACGAACTCGTTACGTTCACTGATATGTTCAAAAGCTCGAGGAAAACCCTAATTCGGCCTCGTTTCCCAAATTCACACAATAGAAAAATTATTTCACATTTTTCTCGAGATCATAGATGTTATTACCATCTTCAAACCAAGTTTCAACATTTTAATTTGATTCGATTTTCTGAAATTGGAAAGAATGCAATTTTTGTTCACAAACAAACTGCTCTTAGAATTCAAAGCTAAAAGTCTTTGCTTTTGTTTTAAAAATCATAATTTGCTGTAAGGATTCAAACTATGAACTTGAATTAGCTTCTTGTAACAAATGAATTTGTCAATAAATTACTTGATTGCCTGTAAAACGCTATTACAGTAGCATACTTTTACACAGTTGTTTTAAACAGCTTTACAAAATCTTTATTTTAGTTTAAATACCTTGTTTGATTGAAAATTAAAACTTAACATGGATTAGCAACAAATAAATTTGAGTTTTGAACAAAATATTCACCCTGTATCAATTAAATAGAGAAGCATATGCAACACAGGATCATACTCAAGATTAGAACTTATACAATACCATAAGATCATAGAATCTCCTTAACCGTTTAATTAAACTTAAGGCTTTAAGAATTAAGTTTACTCACTTGCAAGATTTCTGTGAACAAAGAACACACATGTTTCTTGAAAACTGTAGTATGAATCTACTTGAGCTCTTCCTTGTTTTTGCTTTGAATTCTTGTTAGTTTCTAGTTTGAATTAAAATTGAGTTACTTCTTTTTCTTCTTTCTGTTTTCTCGGGTTTACTTATGTTACTGAAGGAGTTAAACAAAAAGATGGACACATATATAAGATAACAGGATGTATGAGGAAGGTATTATCTGGATAAACATTTTCTTTATTTTGTTTTGTATTGACCAGATTTTTCATTACTGAAAAGTAAAGATTTGCAGTGTTTGCTTTTGAACAAAATATTGGCTGAGTTGATGGAAATTAAATGCTTTGTTTCTTAATATGTTTACATACTTATTAAAATGTTTACTGTGTATATGTATTTATATAAAGATATATATTTTGCAGGTAGGCTTGGCTTGTTGATGAAGATTTGGTTTAGAGATGTTTGTTTTATTTGTGAAGATATTCTGTATGCAAATGTCCCCATTGCAGGTAGATATATGGCTTGTAAATAAAGATACTTTGTGAATAGTTTACATACATATGTTTGTGTTTCTGCTTTGTTATGAAAATATTATGTTTATAAATATTTGTCTTCTTGCTTGAGTAGTTCATATACATGTTTTGTGTCAGGTTTACTTTCTACTTTGTTTTCATACTTATTCATATGGCTTTGTATGAAGATTTCTTTGTTTAAAGACTTTTGTTTTATTATTTTCTAGCTTGAACTCATGTACATATTTGTCTTATTTTATTTTATACTTGTGTTTCACCTAATTCTTGTTTTCATTTATTTTTATTTCTATTTGTGTTTTAAATATTAATACTTAAATTAGATTTATGGTTTACTTACATTCATATTTAATATTGCTAGACTTTGATTTAATTTTAAGCATTATCATCTATTTATATTTACCATTTCATGACAAAGTATTTTAAATTTAATTATATAATATAAATTTTATTGTAAATATTATCAAGAGATTTTATTTTAAATTTCCAAATCAATTTCCTTTCAAAAATACAAATCCATACAAATAAATGGCAGTTATTCCAAAAATCCTATTCACTTTAAATTGATCAGATTACATTTTATTTAATTAGATTAAACATTTATTAAAATAAATAGGGCCAAAATTCTGGTTCGTTACAAGTATATTTCATTTTATCAACCCTTTTTATATGGAGTTATAAGTTGCTTCTTCTTCTTCTTTTTGTATGATGCGTGTGTTACATATAATATTATAGTATATTATATCATAGTATATTTTATCTCTACGTTTATGATTTTAAAGTACATATATATAATTTACTATATGTATATGTTAGTTTTGGATCAAAATACGTTATTATATATGGATATAACTCAGAGCTTTCTATTTTGTGTTAATATAAGTACAAACTTATATTTTGTTTTGCGTGTGAGTTCTATCTGCTATATATATAAAGGTAGTATATATTCTATTTTCATTTATATGAATACTTTGCTTTCTGATTATATATATATATATACACGTTTTAATATAATATATATAAATTTATATAAATTTTAAATATGTTTGTTATACAATTTTTACCAGTCATGCATATATTAATTATGTTATAGTATGTTATATTAAAATTGGTTATAGTTTTATATAAGTAATGTGTTTAAGTAGATATATATAACAGTTTTGATTTTTATTATACATTAATGTTTTGATTCTTTAATAAATACGAGTATATATGCACGCCCAGTTGGGCCCGCATCTAGTCATGCACGATCAATTCAACAGTGCGCTTGTGTAGCTTTAACACATACTATGTAAATACAGCATAATAGAACATTAATTAATAACAAAACAATTAGCATAGACAAAATTTAGGAACATAGTTATTAATGCAATATATTACAATAGTCATCCAAATTTCAAAATAGAAAAAAGAAAAATAAAACAAAGAATGATTTTGTTAAAACTAAAACGCCCATCGCATGAAGCTCAAATGATATAGACACGATGATAAAATAGCTCAAACATTATATAACTAATGATAGGTGGTTAAAAAAGTCATGATGATGCATCTTCAAGAAAAAAAATTAACAGTGGTCTAGTGCGATAAAGTACAGTCATTTCTCACGATATAATCTTACACACATACACACACACTCAAAGTTAGCTAGCCTACCCATTTCAAGAATTAAACGTTTGCTAATAACAGCCGTGGTTAGGTAATCATGACATATGTTATCCTCCTTTGTGATAGCTAGCATTTAGTTGTGTAATCTTCTATAAATGATTATTTGGTAAACGCATCCTTCAACAAAAAAATGTCAGGAATATCAAATTTTCAGACCTTCATGTGACTATTAAAAACCTGCATTAAACAAAACATTGCAACCATGGTTTATAAGAATTTTGTATGTGGAAGTGTTCAATATTCATGACATATCAAATCCGAGTCTTAACCATTTTTCTCTAATGGTATGAAGAGCAGTGGGAAATTTACTTCATTTAATACCATGCACGTGGTAGTGGTTATTCAATTTTCTTCGGAAAAAGCATTAAGAAGTGAGAAATTGTGTTATTATAAAAGATATGTTGATTAGGCTTCGAATATGGATAATGTCATATATGCATCTGCATCCAAAACCATTTTTGGATATCGAATATCCACATCTGTGGACACAGATTGATATTAGATAATTATCTTACCCATCAATGATCGATAAATCAAGAAATATAAATTGAAAACTTTGGTTTGAATCAATTATTTTTCAACCCCTCTGATTATAAAATTATTCAAAATTAACAGATATGATGATAATAAATAATTTTAATCACTTAATATGCATTAAATGCAGATAATATAAACTATTAACTTAATAAGGTGATAAATATATATATATATATATATATATATTTAATATTGTACAAAAATATGCATAAAATAAACTACAATCTTGACAAAAAATGAACAGATAATTTTTAAATGCCGATGTCGTATCACCATCCATTTTTGCTTTTTCGAATATCGGATATTCATTCTTTTTTTGAATATGAATGCAGATAAATTTCGAATTTTTCAAGTATCCATTATATGTCTTAATCTTGTTTGCACTTAATGAACAACATAAACATAGTTGTCATTATATAAAGTATGTAACAAAATTTAAATGCCCATTAGTAGAAAATTATAAAAATGGAATATCAATCCATAACGTCACTGTTTCATATGACTTGCATTATTATAGCACTTAGACTGTTGATCATACATTTAACTGAAAGTCATATGGGCTGAAACACTTAGATTGCTGTTCATACATTTAACTGAAAGACATATGGGCTGAAAATACATAATTCACGTAAGTTAATATTACAATGTTTCACTTCCCATAAGAGCAACCGTGTAGATTGAAATGAGAATGAGAATACATACAAAAAGCGATGACCATATACATACAAAAAATGAAGATAATAAAGGATATAACATCATGGATGACTAATCTTCAAAAAAAATTATGAATTTACTGGCAATACAATAGACCAGGCAACACATGCAATGAACTGCATGAAGATTAATTATCTATACAAACAGAAAATGTAGCAATCTTATGGCATAAATCACGTACAAAAAGTTTGAAAAGAAACAGTAGTATCTATCATGAACTGCCTGGGCCATCCACACTTACATCGAAGCTTTTGAGAACTATTTTTCTTATACCTGTAATAAAAAACCCATCTCTGTTAAAATTTACTTGTGTTGAAGAAGTGAAGCTAAACATGTGTGAACGTTTATGTTATGCATTCTCAGTGTCAATTTTTGTTTTAAAGAAAAGTGTCCTAGTGCTGTTATTTTGGTTAACCATGCAAATGCAAGTATGTAACCTAAAAGAAAAATTAGATCTCGATACTCCAGCAGCTTATACACATGCACATGTAAGTAAAAGGGGTGAAATATTTCAAAGCAAGCAACTATTTTATCTGTTGAGTGAATCTATTTTCAGCTAACAAATTTAGGAACACTTATAGAATCAAAACAAATATAATTACAGAAGTTATCCATTGAGATAACTCCAGGAAAATCAATAAAAAAGCCATAGTACATAATTTTTGGTAATGAGATGAGATTTTTCCTAATTGTTTTATTGGGTGTCGTGCATAAATTTCATTAGGATTGAGTATTGAAGTAAAGAAGTAGAGAAAAATAACCCAGGCGCAAAATAAATATAAAATCCGACACAATAAACTACATAAATTTCAAGGATTCAAATTCATCTATCCTAGTGTAAACTATGGTATGACAGAGTCATGTTGTGATCCTAATTGAAACTGAATGCTTTGAGATTTATACTGTTATACTTGTGAGATGATTGCATTAAATACTAATTATAAAATTAATTTATTATGTTATTTATGACACTTATTGAATGTATGTAATCCATATACGACCTTCATATGGAATGTCAATGATATTTGGATGTTTTATTCATGGGAAATGTTATCATGTGCCCTTACGGCACATGGTTAAGATTGTAAATTTACCAAAGTAGCCCTCTTGAATTCCACATATCCACTTTTTTAAGGTAAAATAGGTATTTAACTTAGTTTCTTTTGTCTTTTAGCCTGAAACAATCATTGCTAACATATGCCTTTAGGGCACATATAACAAAGCCCTTTGTTTATTTATTATTTCTCTTAAAGTTACGTACATGGTTCAAAAATACAATATAATGTAAGAGTAACGCCATAGTACATATTGTTGTCAGAGATATCATTTCAGCATGTAAGAGCACTGAATTTTGATTGTTTTTTCTAGAAAAAATAAAACTATATTTGCATTAATAAGATGTGATACAATTCTATTCTATGTTCACAACAGTATGTTATATTTGTATTTATTTTAATTTTGTGGAATTGTGGGACTTACTCGTTTGACCGATAATTTCTTTTGGATCTCAAAATTTTGCATTTGTGTTATTTTTTCTATGAAAGAATTAAATGCGTATTGGAATAATTAGGTGAGTTTTACCATAATTAAGCATAGAGTATGCTAATTGTTTGCTAACTGTTTAATATCTCGTTGATAACCTGCCACATATGAACCTTACTTAGGCAAGAAAGTATGGGAGTTGAGATTATAAGCATGGTTTAAAGTTTAAACCCTATATTCCTCTAACCCTTGAGATTGAGTCAAACTTGGTTTAAAGTTTAAACCCTATTTTCCTCTAATCCTTGAGATTGAGTCCAACTTTGTGTGTTGATATTCAATCCGCATAACAAAAAAAGGATATAACTGACCAATATGATGCATTTTGTTTCAAACAAAAAGTGAACAAATAGTTTTGATATCATTAGATGGTAACATTACTTGGAAAACAACAAAGAAAATGACATTATATAGAATTGATGTTTATTAGGTTTGGTCAGTGGTCTCAGTTAAGTGAATATAAACTTGAAACTACAGTTCATTTCTTTATTGTTTGAAGTGATTTTCTTCTTGATCTCAGTACATGTATATGATGTTGGTGGATGGTCAAACTTAACTTGAGCACATATAAGTTGTAATAACCATACCGATTAACATATAAACCACCAAACTATGTCCAAGCCAAAGTACGAACTTTTTGTCTTGTATTTTTTATTTTATTTTCTAAACTTAACTATTACATGTTTGAAAATTGAGCCTAGGACTCTGAATACAAAAACAATCCCATAACCTGGATGCATAATTGAGAGAAAATAATTGGTATGTGTTAATACCTCTCTAGTAACAATAAATAGAATTAAGTTACATCACAGATATAAGTGAAAAGGCATAGTAAGCTAGAGAATATGAATCTTGGATTTATATTTTACTTTTGAAATGTCACTCGATATATTAGATTTTTCACAACAGACCCATTTCCATGAACTCTTAATGAAATGCTCCACAACGCCTCTCCAGGTCCCACTTTGATCGTCTACTGACCCAGCACTTTCACAGGGGTGCTTGTTGCCCTTTCCCGTTCCATTAACCAGCAACCTCCATTATTCGACTACCCCACACACTGTATTTTTCAGGCAAACCTCTATAGAACATGTTAAATGTGTAAGTAGCATATCTGACAAAAAAGAAGCAAGGAAACACTTACTCTTTAGATCAAAATATGTTTAGTATCCACTTTAATTAATAAAATACTCGAATAGGTTGTTAGTCGGGTTATAAAGACCAAAGCCCTCTCTTCATATGGACTCTCAACATCAACTATCTTGGTCCTAATTCTTGTATTTATTGCTCGGATGAAAATTGAATTGTTGGATTTTCTTCAACAATTGGAGGAATTTCAGCATCCTATTTTTTGTTGCAAAGAATTTCAAACTAAATAAATAAATGATTTCACAATATAGCTTTAGTAGTTATATGTTATTTCTAATCATTCCCCCAAATTAAGATTAAGATTGTGCAGAAGGGAAAAAAATCTAAGACTAAATTTCAACCATAAAATAATGCTATGGAAATTAACTTGCAGGCCTTCGGATCTTTTATGCAAGAGAATTGAGTGAAAACTCAGAAAATTAATCATAGATTACTGAAATTTTACCAACCAAATCGCAAGCTTTTGTACGGTCCAAGTTCGGTGGACGACGAAATCAGATGATCAAATCAGCAATCCAGTTTGATTTGAGTTGAGGAGAAAGATGATTAAGGTTGGTGGTAATAGGTAGGGATGTGGATGCCATGGCAGTGGATTTGCGTTGCAATGAAATGAAACGTCGATGTCATTGCGTAAAAGGTTGAAAACGTAAAGGGCATTTTAGGTAGTTCCAAAAGACACGGTTGAATTCTTATTGAATGAATTATCATTATTAGTAGTAGAGATATGTATATATTTGGGAGCAGTAGTCTTTTGTCGTGTGAAGAAATTTGTGTAAAATTTTGCTTTAAACTTTTGTTTTGTTTGAGTTAGTGAGGAGTTTTATAAACATTGGTTTAAATAAAAAATAGATGCAGATGTACCCAGTATATATAAGTTAGTGTATATGAATTTTTAAAACCTGTTAGCATTTGTTTATTTTTGTTTCGAAAAAAAATGAGTTGCATCAATGTTTAAGCTGTACCGATACCTATTGCTTTATATATACAAATTTATGTACGTCGTATAATGTATTGACAAAACTTATATAATGCATATGTTTATATGGAGGCTGATGGATTGTGTACATGCTTATAATAGTTTATTTGTATATGGTCTTTTAAGTAAATGAATTAAGTTCTATGATATATGTTATACTATTTTATATAAAATAATAAACTTTTTGTTAGTGTTGTAACTCATTGTTAAAGTTAAAATATATAGTTATTTTGTTTTGATTGGCTATTTTAAGTATTATATATATTTGGTTTGTTTTAAAACAACATCTTAATTTTTTAGGCGTCAGCATGAATTTTTTTGGGTCTGCATATGTTATACTTGTTAAGTTGTTCATATTCTAAGATATGTATAAAGTATATGGGGTTATGATGGATTTAAGTATATTTTTAAGTACGCTTAAAAGCTTGTATATAAAATGAGTAATGACTTTAGGTAAATGTAGGTGTTTTAGATAAATTGCGTTTTATTCTAAACCAATGGATTTTGAAATGTGTGTGTGTATATAATATGTGTTTAAGAAATTGTTGTGGGAAATAGTTTAAGTATAAAAAAATCTTTGATTTTTAATGCTTGAGTTAAGAATGATGATTTAGAAATTTTTATATTATTTTGATTTTTGTCTTATATTAGAATACTGAATATGTATTAATAATATGTCTATTTTCAATTTATGTCAAACTGATCCTAATCGTTCCATCGATTCCTCATTATCGGTTGTCCGTCGTGCCTGTTTTCTTCATCGAATCATATCCATCTAACGTTGCTTTGGAATTCGTAGCTCGTTTCCTTGTCAAATTTCTCTAGCCTCAAAAGGTGAGTAATCACTCATGATTAACGTTCTTATATTTATTAAATTTAATTTCAATTGAAACGACAATGGAAATATGCTGCTGTAGTTATTTAAATAGTCATCTATGCTATTATCTGTAACCGTTCACCTATGGGATATGACACCATATCCTGTTGTTTATATTATATTGTTATTGATGATATATGCCTGTTGTTATTATTGTTCATATCTATTATCACTCTGCAAGTTCCCTGTGACGCCCCACCTTTATACCCACACTAGACAAGAACACTACGGTGTAATGCTGTCAACTAGCACAGAGAATAAGGCTGTTGAGGAGCGACAATCCGTGTAATTGTTTTGAGCGAGCACCGATATGTCAGATAGTATAACATGCATTTTATTTCAAGAGGAAATCCGACATACTGATACAAACTCAAAGCTACTACACAGTGGCTATAATAATCTTCGGAAACAAATATAGAAATAAGCATAACACAAATCAGTCACAGATAATTCATATCACAAGGGCGGAAGAAGATATGAACATATAACTAACACATGAAAGTGTACATCAGAGTAGTGGTCAAAAAGATCCACAATAATACAAGAGAATAGCAACACGTGCTATACAAAAGAATACAACTATGAGTCTATATCTCAAGTGTATACAACAAAAACTGCTAATCTATGTGGTTAGCCAAAAGTTAGAGTAATGAATCCCTGGGGAGAAGTCAAGCAGAAGCACCTGTAACATCTCGGTCTGACCCGAGTATTATTTATAAGAAAATAATAAACGGATCAGTCTAGCTGTAAATATCAGATGACATGATATAAAGTAAAAGATATGTCATAAACATAAAATGTCCATACTAACATACTACTATAAGTATGCAAATGATGATCAACAGAAGATCAATCAATAAGAGATAAATCAATATCACAAGAATCTTCTCAAAGATCCAAAGAGGGCATCATACCCTAAACTTATACTCATAACAAGTCAATGACATAAATTCCAGAAATCAACACAAGAAATCCAGAAATCACAGAAAAAGGGAAAGAGGCCTATCACATGACGGTCCGAAGACCATGGGGAGCTACCCCATATGTGTGAGTCGAAATCACACAGATGAGGTCTAGGCTAACCAAAAAGCAAAAAGGTATGTGTGAGTGGAATCACACAAATGGTGTCTAGCCTAACCTTGCACCAAAAAGGTATGTGTGAGTGGAATCACACAAATGGTGTCTAGAATAACCTTGCGGACAAGGAGATATGTGTGAGTCGGAATCACACCCATGAGGTCTAGTCTAACCTTGCAAACAAAGAGACATCGCACAATTGCTAGTCTAAATCATAAAATGATCGTCATGATCAAAGTGAAGTGTCAATTACAGTAAGCTAGTAAATATATGAGCTTAGCTTCATGTCCCATAACCACTAGCTTAACTTAAATATTTACGAACAAATTGTAGATCTCCACTGGAAAATTGTCACAAAAAGGTTCAATCGAACAAGTCTAAGAGTTAACCGCCGAAGCAAACGCAAGCGTTTCATACCACTTATTTTACTATGCCGTTTAATTCAATTTCTCATACGAGTGAGGTAAAGGTTTGTATATACTAGTAGATTGGAAAACGGTTTAAGAAAAGAGCTTTGTTATTGAAAATAGAGTTGAAATCATTTTGTTGAAAGGGTTTTGATATTTACTACTAGTATTGAAACCTTCATATTTTAAAGTGACAAATCATAGAAGTGATTGTAGAAACAATCAATCATAAAAATTCACATTCAAAGACGTGAATAAAATCCAAAGAAACCGATAAAGAATCCATCGAAATAGATATTCAAAAATCCATAAAATCGACCGAGAAGCCCAAGATAGTTTGTCTCGAAGAATGGTCACTCAGTATCTCAACAAAGCAAGTTCTGTTGAATGTTTTTCAGATAAGATCCCCTACGGAGGGGGGGTCTGGGGGGGGGGGGGGCAACCCCCCAAGGTGGGGGTGTGGGGGCAACGCCCCCGCTACGAGGTTCGACCTAAGGGAGGATAGGATCGATCGACTTAAGAACCTCACGACCTATCATTAGCACGGTCGAGCGACCTAAATAGAACGGCCTAAGGTTGTAAGGGGCCGAGCGACCTACGAGTTTAAGGGGTCGAGCGACTTAGAGATGTTCGCGACCTAGAGGTCGAGCGACTTAAGGGGGTACGCGACCTAGTGGTCGAGCGACTTAAGGGGGTACGCGACCTAATGGTCGAGCGACTTAAGGGGGTACGCGACCTAATGGAACAAAGGCCGAGCGACCTATGTGGAAAGGCTGAGCAACGACCTAAAGTGCAAACGCGACTTAAAGTTCGACGCGACCTAAAAAGGGAACGACCCAACGAGATAAAGGCCGAACGAGATGACACAAGGAGCGACCTAGCAAGACTCGCGACCTAAAAATGACAAGGCCGAGAGAGTTAAGGGGATTGTGCGACCTACGGCCTTGCGACCTACGACCTAACGACTTAAAGGCTTAAACCATGCGAACGACTCAAGGCCATACGACCTAAAGGGGAACGACCTAAGGTCACGCGACCTAACGGTGCCGATGCGACCTACGACCTAGGGGAAACGACCTGATTCCGAGGCGAAAATTCAAGGCAGTGCGACCTAGCGCGATAACACGCGAGCGACCTAACTCCGAACACAGAAAAATGCCCAGAACGACCTAAGTGCAGAAAATTCACCAAAACGCTAAAAATTGGAGTTTTTCGCCAATCCAATCCAAACCAAATGCTAATATGCATGCAAAAATGATAGGGAATCATTCCCAACAGTCCAATATAGTTATAGACTAGAATTGTGAGATAAAAATCTCATCTTTGCACCAAATTTATGAAGAAAAGCTTGAAAGCAATGGAGAAGTAATCACAAGCTTGAATCCAATATCTTCTTCTTGAATTTGGAATTGAATGTTGGATTTGCAAGAGAATTTGAGCTTGGAATATTAATTTCCCCTTCCACTCACCATTAATGCTAAAGCTTGGTTGTTAGGAAATTTATGAAGAGTGAGGAGAAGGAGAGAAGTAGGTTTGAGTTATAATGGCTAATCTAACCCAAAGTCCAAAGCGGGAAAAGTAAGTGAAATTCCACTAACTCCAAACCAATCAATGTTTATACTTAAAAAAATTATAAACGGCATTTCGAACTCAATGGAAGTGGTCTTGAGTCCTAATTTGACCATTTGCAAAAAGTAGCTTTTCGGACCAATATCCGATTAACGACAAAATATTTAAATATAAAATCGATAAATATGCGGGTTGTTACATTCCCTGTTAGTATAGAATTCATTATGTGTTGAAATGATACATACCCGAACGGACTTTAGAATAGGAAAAAATCGTTATGGGTTGAAATGATAGACCCAACCTATTTTCATTGAATTGAATTTGGGATTACGATTTGAAATGATATCCACCCGTATATATTTAGTGTACGGATTGAAATGATAAATATCTGTATCACTTGACCATAGGATAGGAAATATATACAGACACCATTGGTCCATATATAAATATTTTGAAAATAATTTCTATGGTTTCGAAAATAAATTATGGTTTAATAAGTATTTATTCTTAAGATATTATATATAAATGGTAACTTTATATATAGATTTATTAGTAATATTTAATTTAAATTAGATTGATATAATATGGTTAAGTATTTATGTAAATCTATATTTCAAATAAATTTTCTTGTAATAAATTGAATAAGTAATATTGGGAAGATAAATTTTGGTTTATTTGAAATGGTATTTAATCAAGGATTTTATTTAATTAAATCAATTTGAAATTATTGAATGTGAAATTCAAAGGTATGACTTTATAATTAGATTTTTGATTTAAGTGATTTAATGAATATTTCATGTTTAAATAAATTAAAGAAAATATTTAGCAAAATGTAACTTAAGGTTACTTAAACGATATTGAATCAAATGAGGGAATATCTCAAGACTAAATAATAATGAAGATAAACTAAATCTATCTGAAATCGTTAAATTTAGTTTGAAATGATGAATATTTAAAGTTTTGAAATAATATTGAAGTGTAAATGGGTAATTTATGATTTCAAATCCAGATTTGAGATCGATAAAATTTGAAATGGTTATTTAGGAATTGAGTTGAATTTAAATTGATAATTGAGATGGGACTAAATTTGAATTTGGAATTTGATTTGAATCGTAACTTTGAAAGGGATGAAATTTGGAAATATATATTTGAAATGAAATGATATTTTGGTTTTGAAGTATAAATTAATTTGAATGACCACAGGGTTATAGTGTATATCTCTACATTCTAGATAGCCCCACAGATCCTTACAGGATGATTATCTCAAACATCCTTTGAGTTACTTGTATTTCAGTTGATATTTCACTTGAGTTGGATTTATTGATGTAAGAATGTTAATCCTGACTCGAGTGTTTTGTGTTTTGCCTTACGCTCAGGTCAGACCGAGTAATTCAGTATTTGAGACTCACCTTTGGTGTTTGGAGCTTCGTTAGAGATCCAACTGTCGATTCCGCTTTCAGCCCTTCCAGTTAATTGGTCCAGAGAAGTCATCTGCTCGTATTGGAGACTTCACTGCATCTGAGATATTCTGTTTTATTTATTTCTAACTCTGATGTTTATATAGTAGCTTCATGAACCACTATTTATTTATTCTGCTGCGTATTATTGTACTACTCTGTATCTGTGATTCTGTGATTGATTTATTTTACTGTATATGCTGAGTCTTGCCAAATATAAATTAACAATCTGATATTTTGAGCAATTCAAGTCTGACAGGTACGGATGCGAATGGTTGAAAATATCTGGTCGTTACAGTTGGTGTCAGAGCTTTGGCTCTAAGCAAACTTAGCATATATGGTAAATTTGTTTACAGAATCACTTTCGTTCGAGCTTGAATCTCTTCCTATTTGATTCGGTTTCCTTTGAATTCTGGAACATTCCACTCGGTTCCAAATTCATTCTTGTCTTTCCCTATGCGTGTTTTCTAAATTCTAGAATATCCCATAGCTCCACCGAATGATTTGTAAAGGGGTGAAACTCCTTTACAATAGCATCAATTCACCGAAGATTTATATATCCTCGGTGTAGATGCTGCTATCTCTGGTTATGCCGAATTCTATATCTGACGATCGAATGTCGATTTGCCTTGGAATTCCGCATCGATCATATACCTGAAGTCACGGTTGACCCGGTTAAGGTCGCCCGCGATTTATATCCATCTTCTATTTTGAAATTTAATTATCTCATCTTCGTTTGAGCCTAGCTTCGAATCAAAATTCTATTTGACTATAGTCCCTCTAATTTGAATCTCTATCTTTGTTTGAAATCCATTTTAGAATCATCCTTGGAAAATCAGGTTTGTTTGCATTTTAGAAATTATTTTATATACTAAAATTATTATTTTGATAACTATGATTGTATTCTATATATAGAAGTTTCAAATGGATTTGAAAATTTGAGGATTTTATAAGAAATTTGATTTATATAAAAATGATTTATAACTGAAGGGTTTTGAATTTGAATTTCGAGGAACTGAACTCCGGTATTTTGAAATTTGGTTTTTGGGATTTCAAAAATATATAATAGTAATATGATTTAAAAGTATTTTCCCGATAAGAAATGTTTCAAAAGAGTGCAAATGAATTCCAATGATTTAGAAGAAATTTCAATGAAGATTTCAGGAAAATATAAGTCCAGAACTCTTTTTGTCGCTGGAAAATAATTTCAGTGATGAGTGCATGCATCATCGACATTGATTTTCGAGTTTCAGAGTGGGGAAGAGGCCAATTTGGTAGCTTTGCTATAGGAGTGCTTTTGTGAAACCAATTTTGATTTTAGATTTCGTAGTATGACTTGATTTTCGAAAGATGTATGTATCTATATTTGAAATGATTTGAAGTGATCCCGGTGTTCAATCTTCGAGTTTCGGATTTGATTTAGTATAACTTTATTTATAAATATTGATTTACTGATTCGTTGCTGATTTCCAACTCTTGGATTTGAAATTTGATTTCACCGACTATTTTGAAGGTTCGAACACTTCCAAATCAAGGTTTAATTTTTAAAGCTAAGAAATTTCGAAGAGTATAAAATATTTAATAAAGTATATAAGATTAGTTTTGTATGTTTTAATATGATTTAAATAAGTTTGAAACTTCTTTGTTAAGTAATTGAATAAGACTGTTTTGAATTATACAAGTATGAAATATATATTTTAATATTTTGAATAAAGTATATATATAGAATAATAATCTTTCCAATGGTAAATTGGATTTTTTCATATAGAAATAAATAGTTTAAAGGTTTTAAAGGGATAATTATAAATTTGGAAACCATTTTGAGTATAATTGATTTTGAGAAAAATATTTGGTTTTGAAATTAGATTGGAATTAAAACCAGTACTTATATGGTGATTTTGGAAATGAATTTTTTGACTTGAGATATTTAATGTGGAAGAAAATTTGGTGAAATCATATATGATTTTGAAACTGAATTGATATTGAAATGATTTGAAATTGAGAACCTTATATTATTAAGTACTTGATTTGGGAGTGGTCGAACTTATATAAAATGGATTTGTATAAGTATGAAGTTGATTTGAAAACTACTGATTTGAAAGGTACTCAATTTGGAAAGAGAAATCTTATATAATCGAAGTCTATATAAAAGTGATTTGATATACTATTGATTTTGGAAAGTATTCGATTTGAAAATGAAAGCCTATATAATGGACTTTATATAAGTATGATAATTGAAAGTGATTTAAAAAGGTACTATATGATACATATTTTCGAAGTAATGATATGAAAGTGCCTTCTGCTTGATATCCGCTTTGTGGCCACATTGTTGATTCATTCTATTTAAATTATTCTCTCTGATTTTGGTTTTTCGGATATGATACTCGAGTGTCCTACCGTGGCGTAACCCATGGTCATTTTTTTGGGTAGCGTAATCCGCAAGGCAGAGATTGCTTAAAGGGTATGGATGTTTCCTAGGGGATCCAGGTGTAACCATTGTTATGTATCCTGCGGTCTACCGGTTTTGTTGTCGTGGCATAATCCGCAAGACAGAGATTGCTTAAAGGATATGGATGTTTCCTTGGGGATCCAGGTGTAACCATTGTTATGTATCCTGCAGTCCACGGGTTTTGGTTATCATGGCGTAATTCACAAGACAGTGAATGCTTAAAGGGTACGGATGTTTCCTGGGGGATCCAGGCTTAACCATTGTTATGTATCCTGCGATCCAGGTGATTTGTTTGGATTGTACTCTCCATATTGGTTTTGAAGATTTTTCAAGTATTTTACTAGATGTTGAAACAGGTCTACTAAGTACTTGAAGAATTCTAGCTTTGCGCCTGATCAACGCATGGCCAGAGTTTGCAAGAACGAGGATAAACTTGTTGAAACATCGAGTTATAAAAGTATTTTAAAGGTATTTTATTATAATGGTATTTCCAACAAAGAAATTTTGTATTGGATTAACTATTCGTGCCCGATACTATTCTTTTGAATCTACCTTATCTGCTCAGCTTATTTATTCACCTATATTCTATTTTCCGAATCTACCTTCTTTCCTTTTTGAATATATCCTTTTAAAATATGGTTCATTCATATACTATATGGTTAATAGAAAATTTTAGTGTTATAGATAATTAATTAAATAAAAGTAAATGATTAGTGATAATATTTGGAAAACATCTTGAGATAAATTAATAAATTTATGAATTATGGAATTAATGTTTTCAATAGCTTTTGGTTGATTCTCCTACTTTGTTCCTTTTCGGGGATGAAAAGTTTTGAGTGAGGGAACCCGTAGATTTTAATAAATTTTATAACGTATTTAATATGATTTTTGAGAAATTTTAAACAATAATATTTTTAAATAAAAATTTAATATTTGTCAGCTAAATCAATGGGTGACCGTTGCTTGTAAAAATGCACATATTTGATTTGATGCGTTTCATTTCTATTTGTTCCGTTCTTTTCCCTATTGCCTTTTCATTCCTTGATTTTGGTGCCATTGGCTTCAACAAACGTATCATATTCAGTACAAAATTTATATATATATTCCTTACCTTAACTGTGTCAGTTTAAATTGTGAGCAGTCATTTCCTTTATTATCCCTTGAAATCCGCGCTTGAATTTTTTTCCATATTCATTATTTTACATTTATATCATTACCTTTAATTTTGACAGTTAATTTCCCTTCGGTTTTAAATTTTGAAACGTGCTGCACACGCATATCAATTGCTTAATTATCTACGTCAATCAAGTGTTTATGTTACTTCTCATTTATTTTATTGCCAACAGTACAAAATTAAACGGTCGTCTAACTTTATTACTCCCTTTATCTTTTGTTCTGCACGATCACTTGAAGAAACGTATAACATACGTACGTTTTTCCTTTTTTCATTATTTGATTTGGCTGCAGCTCATATTTATTTGCGTGTATAAATCAACATGAATATTTATTGCCTAAAATTCTCACCTCCTACTTTATATTTATTATTTATGTGATACGTTTCCCAATTTGTGCCTATTCGTTTTTCCTACATTACTTGTTTTAACTGCCGAAACATTTTTAACCTTTTGACAGTTCAATTTTTCCACTCTACCCGTTTTATATATTTATTTTCTTCCCCCTCTCCATGTTCTCTGCTTTCAATATAAATTTGCCAAATCCACTGTGACGACCCAACTTCCTATCTCCAGGAAATCGCATCATCTTGAAGAAAGAAAGGGATAGAAGAAGAAAAGAAAGAGAAAGAAGAACACAAACAACATCAGAGAACACACAGCGGAACGAATGAAATATAATAAGTAACGTAAAATATTACATAGTATCTTATTACATCAGACTACACAACTTAAACAACACAGATTAGACAGTTATAAACTTCTGTCTAATTATACAACTCAAGAACTACAGGAAACAGTTACCAAACAAACACAGCGGAACCAATATATAACTACACGTCGAAGCCTCCTGCTCCATATCTCCTTCAGAATTCGTCAAGCTAACCTGATCCACTTGACTACTCATACATAATATGAGTACCCAAGAGTTTAATAAAACAGAAAATAAACACTCGGGTCAGACAGGGGTCTGGTGTGAGTAAACGGGTTAAAATTGCTTAACTTTAGAAAAACCTTTGAAAAGAAAAGGTATCACGTAAGACTTCCCACACATAAACATGGAAAAGTTTTTACCTTACGCTAACCAAAACATTTAATAGGAAATCTTGTGATATTATAATAGTGTCTAGGGCTTTCAAGCAAATAAGAAATAGCCGAAATTATTACATTTCCAGCTACTAGCCACAAAAGTGGGTAATACAATCAAAACCGTAGGGTCTCGTAGGAAGAATGGGTTTCCATCAACGGCAGGGCTACTGGGGTATCGCCTGTCACAGTACGTGGCCTGGATCAACGTACCGAAGAGTACGCCCACTCCCCTGCAACACAAGGCCGGAACCATCCCTTACTGGACAGTCCCGAGCAAGACAACCCCGCAGTTGGTCGCGACCCAACTGCCCACACAGCCGAATAAAAAGGGACTTCTAGACAGGGAAAAATCTTGCTCTCCAGTGGGAGCTACCCACGAAGCCTTGCTGCACTTCCCCTGTTTTAGCCATTCCCGATTGATGAGGCTTGAGGTTGCGATTACCTTTATAGAACACATCTATCTTAGAATGCTCATCGTCCACCTGACGATGTTCTGAAAGCATTCAATCCATACAAGTTTGTTCTAGGTTCGAACGAAACCGAAGCCACTATCTCGTTGTGCTCATTATTGGAATCACCCTCAGAGTCAACGACCATAGCCCTTGCACTCTGATTCGCCATCTCGAATCTATAAGCACTATTCCGCCAACTCATTACGGAATCACCCACAGAGTTATCTTGACGTATATCCCTTACACCTCGAGTCTTCACTTGCTCTACTTGGATTAACGACCTAACGTTTAATTGGAATCGATGTGGTTTTCAGATTCCAAATATGGAAACCCGATCCCGGTCTCATCGAAACCAAACGCCATTTTAATGTCCAAGTTGTACTTAAGGGTTTTAAACAGTTTAAACTCATATTCAGGATGAAATAAACAGATAGATTAATCATATTGTCACAATAGATAATTCAAATCAAACATTCATCTCACACAGCACCATCACATATCTCATAGATATCCAAATCATCCAGTATCAACCAAACACCCTATATCAATCAACATCCAATATCAACCATTCATCCATAACAGAATTGATTAACTCTTAATCACTTGGATTACTTGAATCCTTCTTCATTTATTATTACTCCAAATTAAATAAATTAATCATCTCTAATGATCTTCACTAATTAATCTTCCTTGATTAATTATCTTAATTACATTCAAATAATTATCCTTAACCATATTCAGCAATTAACCTTTAATTACTATCATTAATTACAATAATTAATGATCCTTCATTAATTAATTAATTATAATTAATTACAATTAAACCTTGATTGATTACAATTAATTAATCATACTTTAATTAATTACTTTTATTAATCAACCTTGATTAATCTCATTAATTACTTTGATTAATGATCTTTATTAATTAATAATTACTTTAATTAATTAAATAATTAACTTATAATTAATCATCTCATTAATCATAATCAGTAAATAATAATTTGTAATTACCTTTCTTAATTAATTAACTTCTTAATTAATTATATTAACCTTGATTAATTAATCTAATTAATAAATCTTTAATTACTTCATTAAATATTTATTAATCAATTACATTAACAAATAATCCTTAATTAATTACTTTATTAATTAATTAACTAAAATGATTAAGTAATTAACTCTTAATTACTTACATAAGTAATTATCTCTAATTACTTTCATTAATAAATCTTAATCACTTTCTTAATTAATCACTTAACAAATAATTAACTCCATCATTAAATAATTCTTAATTCTTTAATTAATTAATCACTTTATAATTAATTAGCTTTTAAACAATTAATTTAATTAATCCTTAATTAATAATATTATGTGATTTTCCATTAATCACTTCCACTTAATCACTCCCATGAGTAATTTCTCTAATTACTTTATTAAGTAATTTCACTTAATTAATCCATAATTAAGTGATTTTATAAATTTAAATAAATAATTAACTAATTATTTAAAATTAATTAAACAATTAATTAATTAACTTCTAATATAACTTCCTTTATTAATTAAGAAAACATTAATCTCAATTAATCCTTTTACTTATTAACAAATCACATTAAGTACTCTTTTAGTTTATATCAAAGATAAATTAACCATAATCATCTTCATAAATAAATTATTTGAATCAATTAAATCTTATTAACTTAAAGACAAATTATTAAACTTGGTTTACCAAAATAATAATAATAGCCTTACTTCTAGATGAAGCATTTAGAAATCATTTCCAAATTTAGAACACTTTAAATTATCTAATTTTAAACTTATTCAAATTAAATAAAATTTGAAAACTTTAGTTATTAAAACCTTACTTTAAAACTTTACTTAAAACTTTGATTTAATACCTTAAATTCAAAACACTTCTTTTTTTTTAAAATTAAATTTCAAAATTTAATTAAATTAATTCTTTCAAAATCAATCATCTAAAATATTTTAAATTTGAAAATAGATCCAATCATCAGTTTTAAAAGTTTGATTTACACTTACTTCAAAGAAACAACTTTTAACTTTGAAAATTCATTTCCTTTTATAAAACTTTTTCTATAATTCAAAGCTTAATCTTATTTATTCAAACCACAAGTTAGATTTGCAACTCATCTTCCTACAGTAGTTAACAGAGCAACACCCATCCCAAACTTGAGTCAACCCCAAAATTTGCCCGACATTGCTCCGAGACATCACTCAGTCACATTTACTTCGAGACGATACAAAGAAATCGCGAGTTCCACACCGAGAAAACCTCGTCTTCCCCCAAACCAAACTCCACCAGATCAATGTCATGTACACAGCACCCATGTGCACGTGCCCTCCTGCCAACGGCCACCGTGGGTCATCGCGACCGACGTCATCGATCACAAAACCACTCGCGACAACGAATTCAAACCCAGATCAAAAAGAAGGCACTCGAATCGAAATTCGACCCAATGGTCGAAAATACAACAGAACCCACTTCCACAAAACCACCCACGGCCATCCACCTGACGCCGTCCAACTCCTGCCGTCCTCACCATAGAATCCCACATCCATGAACTTCGTCATCACCAAAAATGAAGGAACTCGATTCGTCATTTATGTCGCAAATGACATTACAATCAAGACAAACCGAAACTTGCTTAAAACCCTAGTTTGATAAATTTCTATCAAAATAAACATTTGAAAATTTTAATTATATTTTTCCCTAGATCTCTAACATGCAAGCAAGCCTCAACCGAAAAATCAAATCAAATCATTGAATAAATCATAGACAGTTCACAAAAATTCCCAAAACGATCAAACTAAAAATTATCATGATTTATCAAACTAAAAATCATGAAATTGGTATTAAAAATCATGATTTCCTGATGCTATTCAAATCATGAAATCTGAACTAAAGATTAAGTTCATAAATTTTTAGCCCAATTTGATTTTTACTGTAATTTTTGAAATTCCTGAACCATTATTTCATTTTAAAAACTTATAAACATTTTTAGATGAAAAGTTATATGTTTACAATCAACTTCTCTTCACATCTCAAGATCTAATATAGTTTGGATTAAAAGATTTTGAATTTTTTTGAAAAGAATCCTGTCTGCAAATAAAACAGGAACAGAGAGCTACACATACACAGATTTTTTTCTTTCACCTATATAATCATCTCTATAAATTCAATAACATAAATACTGAATGAATTCCATGCAATACCCAGTATCAATTCAAAGATTTAACATGCATTAGAGTTTAAACAAATTTCAAACTATTTTTAAATAATTTACTCACCTCTATATTATATGCAGAGCAGTGCAGATTTGAACTTTCCAGGCTTTGCAGTTGAAAATTAAATCTATGCTTGCTTCACAATTGTTGATTTTAATAATTGAAATTGATATTGAACTTGCATGTTGAAAACTTCTTAAGAATTTGCAGGTTTGAGCCTTATTTGAATGCAGGTTTTCACTTTGCAGGTTGAAGATGATATGAAGATGCAGATTTGAAGTTGAAGGTTGATTGCAGATTGGAATTACAGATTGATTTGCTTATGGATTTTTAATTTGCAGATTTTAATTCTCAGGTTTGATAAAATTCTGGTTGCCATTATATTTGGTTAAGAAAAGTAAACTAAGAAATGAAATGAAGACAAAGTGTTATGTTTATTTAAAATTAAAGAAAGTAAATAAATTTTAAAATAAAGACACATGTCCCTTAAGAATTTACAATTGTCATCCTATTAGCTTACTTACTTTACATGTGTTTTTGAGATGATAACATGTTTACACATGTTTGAATATTTTTAATTAATTTATCATTTAATTTAAATGTAATATAAAATTACATAATTAAGTTACTTTGTTAATAAATGTTTACTTATGTATTTATATGTATTTATAAAATGTTTATACACATAAGTGAAATGTTTTTATGAAAATAAGCTTTTGAATTTTAATAAATACAAGTGTGAAATCTTTGTAAACCTTTATTTAATAATAGCTTACCTTTTGAAGAAAATAATATAAACTAATAAAAATGCAAATAATTCTTATATATGTATTTAAAATCTAAAACAATTATACCTAAACATTAATAACCATTTTAATTTGAACATTTTAAAGAAAACAAAAATAAAACATTGATAAATTTCCTTTATAAACTATCATATTTAAAAATAAACAATTATCTTACATTTTGAAAACAAATGAATAAATCTTTAAATTAATATTTGAAAAATATTTAGTTTTAAAACAAAGCTTTTAATTTAAAATTCATACACATAAAATTTAATAGGTTAAATTAAAATTTTGAAACAACTCAAATTATAACATATACATACATATATATTACAATTTGCAAAACTCAATCTTTAATTTGAAATAAAGATCTCCTATTCACAATATATATCAAATGTATATATTATAAATAGAATAAAATCTAATTAACTTGACAAAAATAATTCTTATCAATTTAAATTGTCAGAAAGATATTGAACACCATTAACAAATTAAATATTTATTAACCTTAAAATAAGTTTATCAGTTTAAATTAAAATTATAAAGAAAAATTATCAAATCAATTTAATTATTAATGCAGATTATTAAATTTATATTGTCCAAAATTCCGGGTCATTACAATCCTCCCCCCTTAAAAGAATTTCGTCCCCGAAATTTAAAAGCAAAGGTAATTTAATAACCCAGTGCAGATTTTAATTTCAAACAGCAAAGCATTCTTAACAACCAGTTACTAACATCCATAGCAATCAATCAAACAAACAAACCTAACTAATTATCCTCACACAAATCAGAATAAATCTCTAATACTATCTCGAGTTTCCCAAGTATAAATCACTGAGAGACTCGCTTTTCAAAAGCCAACAAACTGACTATACAACCAAAATCCAAAGCTTCACTCATCTCCAGATCCATCAATCTGAACAGAACATCAGATTATACCCAAGTCCAGCTCAACATCCAACTCTCACTGGACTACAGATTCAACAATCAATCGATGAATCATACACGTACTCCCTCAGAGACACGTGTTACAAAATGAATTCCAGCTATCCAAATTGGCAATTCAATCTTATCCTATCAAAACACAGATAAGAAAATCTCAAATGCCACAGCATTAACCAACCAATCTTATCCAATATCTGTTCTCTTAACCAGAGAATTTGAACAACAATGAAGTCTCTAACTTCGAATTCCAAAACTCATTATCTCTTATCTGCATAACTCAACAGATATTCCTGGGCTGCCAATATTCTTCCTGATCAGCTCAAGCTATGCTGATACTTCCAGAAACAACTAAACCAAAACAAAGCAGTTCCTAGATCCTATTCAACAGAAAAGTCTTCCAAAATCCATCGAAATCCAAAACACAAGCTCTACTACTCAAGCAATAGCAAACAGAACTTGCTTCCTTCCTTGCACAGCTGCTACCTTGCTTCCGCTGCACAACTCTGATTCTGAAATAGATGAGAATACTGCTGATGAACACAAATACAAACTTATCCAATATTTGGAAAACTTTGTTCATCAAATCCATAAAAATCCGAGTGACACATCATACTTGGTCACACAACCTCAAAACAGAATCCTATTCCAAAAGCTAGATCAGACCAATCCAAATCCCAAAAATAATTCTGAGCTGCTATACCAACTCTTCTTACTTCAAAAACCATCCAACTATCAGGCTAACTACCAAAATTGCTTCCGGAATCAAAACAATAGGGAACTCAACTCCAAATGCAGACAAACTTCAGAATACTCCAGCAGCTCCTATCCACATGAGAACCCTCAGACTCAAACAAAAGATTGCTCAGATAAATTCCCAAACTAATCGCAAGTCACTTTTGCGATCCTACCTAGTTTGGATTCCAAAGAAACTGTCCTCTCTTTACCAATTAGAACAGCTTTAAGCTTTTCCAAACAAGGTTAACCCTTCAAGAAAATACTTCACCACTCGCCCGGCTGGTGAAAGAGAACCACAAGATTCCTGAATCATCGGAGAAACAAACCACACTACTGCTTCCAAACTCTACCTCGACGATACAACGAAGCTAAAAGACCTTCTCGTCAGCACACCGAACACTTCGGGCTGAAACTGCTACCACAGCTAACCCAAGACTCTAATCCAAAGGTTTCTCAACTCCAAAACCTTCAACAAACCACACAACTGACTTCCAAGATGGCAGACAACTTCTCAAGAAACTCGGACTCCAAACCAAGCATCCCATCTCACTCTCCTTAAGGAATAACAATGAGACCATGCCTGTAGAGAAACAACTCATAGACCTTAGTCTCGTATCCCTAAACAGCTAATCTCCATGCTAAAGATCTGGATAACTTCTACACAAACGAATCATCTCTACGGCAGATAAAGACTGCTCCTCAACAACTTCTAAAACCGCTTCAAGAGAAAACACCTTCAGAAAATATCCAAGGATACTGCATCTCATCACGCAGTTACCGAGATATCATTACTTACTTTTGCACTTCCAACAAATCCAAACACTAGAAAAATTCGCTTACCCGAGCGAAATCCAAACTTACACTTCAAAGACAAACTCCGAATCTTTAAAAAGATTTCCTTCGGACATCAGAGAAATCCTTACTCCAAACTACAAATCTTCCTCGTGATGGTATTAGGTCTACAGTCTCGACAAATACTTCAAACCTCAGACATATGGACCTCTTCCATCAGTGGTAATCGTGTTACACACACACACACACACTACTCCATCCACCTCTAAAGTTTATGTTGGAAAATCCGAACAGATAACCCAACAAATCAGGTAGATACAGATATATATATATATATATAGTTATATATAAAAATTACAAGTGCGCTCTCTCAAGAAAGACACCACTCCAGGGTCAAGGTATTCACTCAACCTAATGCTCCCTAAAGAAAGACATACTTCAGAGCCTAATGCTCTGATACCAAATGTGACGATCCGACTTCCTATCTCTAGGAAATCGCATCATCTTGAAGAAAGAAAGGGATAGAAAAAGAAAAGAAAGAGAAAGAAGAACACAAACAACATCAGAGAACTCACAGCGGAACGAATGAAATATAATAAATAACATAAAATATTACATAGTATCTTATTACATCAGAGTACACAACTTAAACAACACAGATAGACAGTTATAAACTTCTGTCTAATTATACAACTCAAGAACTACAGGAAACAGATACCAAACAAACACAGCGGAACCAATATATAACTACACGTCGAAGCCTCCTGCTCCATATCTCCTTCAGAATTCGTCGAGCTAACCTGATCCACTTGACTACTCATACATAATATGAGTACCCAAGAGTTTAATAAAACAGAAAATAAACACTCGGGTCAGATAGGGGTCTGGTGTGAGTAAACGGGTTAAAATTGCTTAACTTTAGAAAAACCTTTGAAAAGAAAAGGTATCACGTAAGACTTCCCACACATAAACATGGAAAAGTTTTTACCTTACGCTAACCAAAACATTTGATAGGAAATCTGGTGATATTATAATAGTGTCTAGGGTTTTCAAGTAAATAAGAAATAGCCGAAATTGTTACATCTATTAAATTCCAGCTACTAGCCACAAAAGTGGGTAATACAATCAAAACCGTAGGGTTTCGTAGGAAGAATGGGTTTCCATCAATGGCAGGGCTACTGGGGTACCGCCCGTCATAGTACGTGGCCTAGATCAACGTACCGAGGAGTACACCCACTCCCCTGCAGCACAAGGCCGGAACCATCCCTTACTGGACAGTCCCGAACAAGACAACCCCATAGTTGGCCGCGACCCAACTGCCCACACAGCCGAATAAAAAGGGACTTTTAGACAGGGGGAAATCTTGCTCTCCAGTGGGAGCTGCCCACGAAGCCTTGCTGCACCTCCCCTGTTTTAGCCATTCCCGGTTGATGAGGCTTGAGGTTACGATTACCTTTATAGAACACATCTACCATAGAATGCTCATCGTCGACCTGACAATGTTCGGAAAGCATTCAATCCATACAAGTTCGTTCCGGGTTCGAACGAAACCGAAGGCACTATCTCATTGCACTCATTATTGGAATCACCCTCAAAGTCAACGACCATAGCCCTTGCACTCTGATTCGCCATCTCGAATCTATAAGCACTATTCCGCCAACTCATTACGGAATCAGCCACAGAGTTATACTGACGTATAGCCCTTACACCTCGAGTCTTCACTTGCTCCACTTGGATTAACGACCTAACGTTTAATTGGAATCGATGTGGTTTTCGGATTCCAAATATGGAAACCCGATCCCGGTCTCATCGAAACCAAACGCCATTTTAATGTCCAAGTTGTACTTAAGGGTTTTAAACAGTTTAAACTCATATTCAGGATGAAATAAACAGATAGATGAATCATATTATCACAATAGATAATTCAAATCAAACATTCATCTCACACAGCAACATCACATATCTCATAGATATCCAAATCATCCAGTATCAACCAAACACCCAATATCAATCAACATCCAATATCAACCATTCATCCATAACAGAATTGATTAACTCTTAATCACTTGGATTACTTGAATCCTTCTTCATTTATTATTACTCCAAATTAAATAAATTAATCATCTCTAATGATCGTCACTAATTAATCTTCCTTGATTAATTATCTTAATTACATTCAAGTAATTATCCTTAACCATATTCAGTAATTAACCTTTAATTACTATCATTAATTACAATAATTAATGATCCTTCATTAATTAATTAATTATAATTAATTACAATTAAACCTTAATTGATTGCAATTAATTAATCATACTTTAATTAATTACTTTTATTAATCAACCTTGATTAATCTCATTAATTACTTTGATTAATGATCTTTATTAATTAATAATTACTTTAATTAATTAAATAATTAACTTATAATTAATCATCTCATTAATCATAATCAGTAAATAACAATTTGTAATTACATTTCTTAATTAATTAACTTCTTAATTAATTATATTAACCTTGATTAATTAATCTAATTAATAAATCTTTAATTACTTCATTAAAAATTTATTAATCAATTACATTAACAAATAATCCTTAATTAATTACTTTATTAATTAATTAACTAAAATGATTAAGTAATTAACTCTTAATTACTTACATAAGTAATTATCTCTAATTACTTTCATTAATAAATCTTAATTACTTTCTTAATTAATCACTTAACAAATAATTAACTCCATCATTAAATAATTCTTAATTCTTTAATTAATTAATCACTTCATAATTAATTAACTTTTAAACAATTAATTTAATTAATCCTTAATTAATAATATTATGTGATTTTCCATTAATCACTTCCACTTAATCACTCCCATGATTAATTTCTCTAATTACTTTATTAAGTAATTTCACTTAATTAATCCATAATTAAGTGATTATATAAATTTAAATAAATAATTAACTAATTATTTAAAATTAATTAAACAATTAATTAATTAACTTCTAATATAACTTCCTTTATTAATTAAGAAAACATTAATCTCAATTAATCCTTTTACTTAATAACAAATCACATTAAGTACTCTTTTAGTTTATATCAAAGATAAATTAACCATAATCATCTTCATAAATAAATTATTTGAATCAATTAAATCTTATTAACTTAAAGACAAATTATTAAACTTGGTTTACCAAAATCATAATAATAGCCTTACTTTTAGATAAAGCATTTAGAAATCATTTCCAAATTTAGAACACTTTAAATTATCTAATTTTAAACTTGTTCAAATTAAATAAAATTTGAAAACTTTAGTTATTAAAACCTTACTTTAAAACTTTACTTAAAACTTTGATTTAATACCTAAAATTCAAAACACTTCTTTTTTTTTAAATTAAATTTCAAAATTTAATTAAATTAATTCTTTCAAAATCAATCATCTAAAATATTTTAAATTTGAAAATAGATCCAATCATCAGTTTTAAAAGTTTGATTTACACTTACTTCAAATAAACAAGTTTTAACTTTGAAAATTCATTTCCTTTTATAAAACTTGTTCTATAATTCAAAGCTTAATCTTATTTATTCAAACCACAAGTTAGATTTGCAACTCATCTTCCTACAATACTTAACAGACCAGCACCCATCCCAAACTCGAGTCAACCCCAAAATTTCGCCGACATTGCTTCGAGACATCACTCAGTCACATTTACTTCGAGACGATACAAAGAAATCGCGAGTTCCACACCGAGAAAACCTCGTCTTCCCCCAAACCAAACTCCACCAAATCAATGTCGTATACACAACACCCATGTGCGCGTGCCCTCCTGCCAACGGCCACCGTGGGTCATCGCGACCGACGTCGTCGATCACAAAACCACTCGCGACAACGAATTCAAACCCAGATCAAAAAGAGGACACTCGAATCGAAATTCGACCCAATGGACGAAAATACAACAGAACCCACTTCCACAAAACCACCCACGGCCATCCACCTGACGCCGTCCAACTCCTGCCGTCCTCACCATAGAATCCCACATCCATGTACTTCGTCATCACCAAAAATGAAGAAACTCGATTCATCATTTATGTCGCAAATGACATTACAGTCAAGACAAATCGAAACTTGCTTAAAACCCTAGTTTGATAAATTTCTATCAAATTAAACATTTGAAAATTTCAATTATATTTTTCCCTAAATCTCTAACATGCAAGCAAGCCTCAACCGAAAAATCAAATCAAATCATTGAATAAATCATAGACAGCTCGCACAAAAATTCCCAAAACGATCAAACTAAAAATTATCATGATTTATCAAACTAAAAATCATGAAATTGGTATTAAAAATCATGATTTCCTGATGCTATTCAAATCATGAAATCAGAACTAAAGATTAAGTTCATAAATTTTTATCCCAATTTGATTTTTACTGTAATTTTTGAAATTCCTGAACCATTATTTCATTTTAAAAACTTATAAACCTTTTTAAATGAAAAGTCATATGATTACAATCAACTTCTCTTCACATCTCAAGATCTAATATAGTTTGGATTAAAAGATTTTGAATTTTTTTGAAAAGAATCCTGTCTGCAAATAAAACAGGAACAGAGAGCTACACATATACACAGAATATTTTTTTCCACCTATATAATCATCTCTATAAATTCAATAACATAAATACTGAATGAATTCCATGCAATACCCAATATCAATTCAAAGATTTAACATGCATTAGAGTTTAAACAAATTTCAAACTGTTTTTAAATAATTTACTCATCTCTATATTATAAGCAGAGCAGTGCAGATTTGAACTTTCCAGGCTTTGCTGTTGAAAATTAAATCCATGCATGCTTTACAATTGTTGATTTTAATAGTTGAAATTGATATTGAACTTGCATGTTGAAAACTTCTTAAGAATTTGCAGGTTTGAGCCTTATTTGAATGCCGGTTTTCACTTTGCAGGTTGAAGATGATATGAAGATGTAGATTTGAAGTTGAAGGTTGATTGCAGATTGGAATTACAGATTGATTTTCTTATGGATTTTTAATTTGCAGATTTTAATTCTCAGGTTTGATAAAATTCTGGTTGCCATTATTTTTGGTTAAGAAAAGTAAACTAAGAAATGAAATGAAGATAAAGTGTTATGTTTATTTAAAATTAAAGAAAGTAAAGAAAAAAATTTAAAATAAAGACACATGTCCCTTAAGAATTTACAATTGTCATCCTATTAGCTTACTTACTTTACATGTGTTTTTGAGATGATAACATGTTTACACATGTTTGAATATTTTTAATTAATTTATCATTTAATTTAAATGTAATATAAACTTACATAATTAAGTTACTTTGTTAATAAATGTTTAGTTATGTATTTATATGTATTTATAAAATGTTTATACACATGAGTGAAATGTTTTTATGAAAATAAGCTTTTGAATTTTAATAAATACAAGTGTGAAATCTTTGTAAACCTTTATTTAATAATAGCTTACCTTTTGAAGAAAATAATATAAACTAATAAAAATGCAAATAATTCTTATATATGTATTTAAAATCTAAAACAATTATACCTAAACAATAATAACCATTTTAATTTGAACATTTTAAAGAAAACAAAAATAAAACATTGATAAATTTCCTTTATAAACTATCATATTTAAAAATAAACAATTTTCTTACATTTTGAAAACAAATGAATAAATCTTTAAATTAATCTTTGAAAAATATTTAGTTTTAAAACAAAGCTTTTAATTTAAAATTCATACACATAAAATTTAATAGATTAAATTAAAATTTTAAAACAACTCAAATTATAACATATACATACATATATATTACAATTTGCAAAACTCAATCTTTAATTTGAAACAAAAGATCTCATATTCACAATATATATCAAATGTATATATTATAAATAGAATAAAATTTGATTAACTTGACAAAAATAATTCTTATCAATTTAAATTGTTAGAAAGATATTGAACACCATTAACAAATTAAATATTTATTAACCTTAAAATAAGTTTATCAGTTTAAATTAAAATTATAAAGAAAAATTATCAAAACTATTTAATTATTAATGCAGATTATTAATTTTATATTGCCCAAAATTCCGGGTCGTTACATCCACCTTCATAGTTTCACTCGACAAGGAAAAAAATTGAAATAAAAGCATCGCTGCTTCATCTTTTGCTGCCTGGATCTCGTTGCCTTCGCCAATTCCAGAACAAGCTTTCTGCTTCCATCCCCTTCATCCAACAGCATCCCCATGCTCTCCCGCACCTCCGCCTTGTGGCAGCACCCATGCTCGGCTTCCCCCTCATTTATATACTTATATAAGTAAGTAAGTTGTTTTAAAACTTATTTTGGGTTAATCTACAGTTTTGATATCAAGATTAGCATGCTTTTGTTATATACATAATACATATAGGTTAGTTTAATGTGTTTGCTATTATACAAAAAGATATGTATATGGTTTTGGTTGATATATTTTGAAATAAGGTTGTACTAGCATGGGTTGGCATGTGATATATAGTGTGATATAAACTTCGGAGACAACAAATATATGGCTTGCAAACTTATTCATATGTATATTATGTTATAGTATATTTCATTTTATCAAACCTTTTTATATGGTGTTATAAGTTGCTTCTTTTTTTTTTTGTATGATGCGTGTGTTACATATAATAGTATAGTAATTATATCATAGTATATTTTATCACTGTGTTTATGATTTTAAAGTACATATATATAATTTACTGTATGTATATGTTAGTTTTGGATCAAAATACGTTAGTATATATGGATATAACTCAGAGCTTTCTATTTTGTGTTAATATATGTACAAACTTATATTTTGTTTTGCGTGTGAGTTCTATCTGTTATATATATAAAGGTAGTATATATTCTATTTTCGTTTATATGAATACTTTGCTTTCTGATTATATATATGTACGTTTTAATACAATATATATAAACTTATATAAATTTTAAATATGTCTGTTATACAAATTTTACCAGTCATGCATATATTAATTATGCTATATTAAAATCGGTTATAGTTTTATATAAGTAATGTGTTTAAGTAGATATATATAACAGTTTTGATTTTTATTATACATTAATGTTTTGATTCTTTAATAAATATATGTATATATTTGGGAGCAGTAGTCTTTTGTCGTGTAAAGAAATTTGTGGAAAATTTTGCTTTAAACTTTTGTTTTGTTTGAGTTAGTGAGGAGTTTTATAAACATTGGTTTAAATAGACAATAGATGCAGATGTCCCAGTATATATAGGTTAGTGTATATGAATTTTTAAAATATGTTAGCATTTGTTTATTTTTGTTTTGAAAAAAAAAATGAGTTGCATCATTGTTTAAGCTGTACCGATACCTATTGCTTCATATATACAAATTTATGTATGTCGTATAATATGTTTACAAAACTTATATAATGCATATGTTTATATGGAGGCTGATGGATTGTGTACATGCTTATAATAGTTTATTTGTATATGGTATGTTTAAGTAAATGATATTAAGTTCTGTGATATATGTTATACTATTTTATATAAAATAATAAACTTTTTGTTAGTGTTTTAACTCATTGTTAAAGTTAAAATATATAGTTATTTTTTTTGATCGGCTATTTTAAGTATTTTATATATTTGGTTTGTTTTAAAACAACATCTTATTTTTTTAGGCGTCAGCATGATTTTTTTGGGTCTGCATAAGTTATACTTATTAAGTTGTTCATATTCTAAGATATGTATAAAGTATATGAGGTTATGATGGATTTAAGCATCTTTTTAAGTACGCTTAAAAGCTTGTATATAAAATGAGTACTGACTTTAGGTAAATGTAGGTGTTTTAGATAAAGTGCGTTTTATTCTAAACCAATGGATTTTGAAATATATGTATATATATAATATGTGCTTAACAAATTGTTGTGGGAAATAGTTTAAGTATAATAAAAAAAATCTTTGATTTTTAACGCTTGAGTTAAGAATGATGATTTAGAAAATTTTATATTATTTTGATTTTTTTCTTAAATTAGAATACTGAATATGTATTAATAATATGTCTATTTTCAATTTACGTCAAACCGATCCTAATCGTTCCATCGATTCTTCATTATCAGTTGTCCGTCGTGCCTATTTTCTTCATCGAATCATATCCATCTAGCGTTGCTTTGGAATTCGTAGCTCGTTTCTCTTGTCAAATTTTTCTAGCCTCGAAAGGTGAGTAATCACTCACGATTAACGTTCTTATATTTATTAAATTTAATTTCAATTGAAACGACAATGGAAATATGCTGCTGTAGTTATTTAAATAGTCATCTATGCTATTATCTGTAACCGTTCACCTGTGGGATATGACACCATATCCTGTTGTATATATTATATTGTTATTGATGATATATGCCTGTTATTATTATTTTTCATATCTGTTATCACTCTGCAAGTTCCCTGTTAGTATAGAATTTACTATGGGTTGAAATGATACATACCCGAACGGACTTTAGAATAGGAGAAAATCGTTATGGATTAAAATGATAGACCCAAGCGATTTTCATTGAATTGAATTTGGGATTACAGGCTGAAATGATATCCACCCGTATATATTTAGTGTACGGAATGAAATGATAAATATCTATCACTTGACCATAGGATAGGAAATATATACAGACACCGTTGGTCCATATATAAATATTTTGAAAATAATTTCTATGGTTTCGGAAAGAAATATATGGTTTAATAAGTATTTATTCTTAAGATATTATATATAAATGGTAATTTTATATATAGATTTAGTAGTAATATTTAATTTAAATTAGATTGATATAATAGGGTTAAGTATTTATGTAAATCTATATTTGAAATAGATTTTCTTGTAATAAATTGAATAAGTAAGATTGGGAAGATAAATTTGGGTTTATTTGGAATGGTATTTAATCAAGGATTTTATTTAATTAAATCAATTTGAAATTATTGAATGTGAAATTTAAAGGTATGATTTTATAACTGGATTTTTGATTTAAGTTATTTAATGAATATTTCACGTTTAAATAAATTAAAGAAAATATTTAGTAAAATGTAACTTAAGGTTACTTAAACGATATTGAATCAAATGAGGGAATATCTCAAGACTAAATAATAATGAAAATAAACTAAATCTATCTGAAATCGTTAAATTTAGTTTGAAATGTTGAATATTTAAAGTTTTGAAATAATATTGAAGTGTAAATGGGTAATTTATGATTTCAAATCCAGATTTGAGATCGATAAAATTTGAAATGGTTATTTAGAAATTGATTTGAATTTAAATTGATAAATTGAGATGGGACTAAATTTGAATTTGGAATTTGATTTGAATCGTAACTTTGAAAGGGATAAAATTTGGAAATAAATATATTTGAAGTGAAATGATATTTTTGTTTTGAAGTACAAATTAATTTTAGCGACCACGGGGTAATAGTTTATATCTCTGCATTTTAGATAGCCCCATGGATCCTTAGAGGATGATTATCCCAAACATCTTACTTGTATTTCAGTTTATATTTCACTTGAGTTGGATTTATTGATGTAAGAATGTTAATCCTGACTCGAGTGTTTTGTGTTTTGCCTTACGCTCAAGTCAGACTGAGTAATTCAGCATTTGAGACTCACCTTTGGTGTTTGGAGCTTCGTTAGAGATCCAACTGTCGATTCCGCTTTCAGCCCTTCCAGTTGATTGGTCCAAAGAAGTCATCTGCTCGTACTAGAGACTTCAATGCATCTGAGATATTCTGTTGTATTTATTTCTAACTCTGATGTTTATATAGTAGCTTCATGAACTACTATTTATTTATTTCGCTGCGTATTATTGTACTACTCTATATCTGTGATTCTGTGATTGATTTATTTTACTATATATGTTGAGTTTTGTCAAATATAAATTAACAATCTGATATTTTGAGCAATTCAAGTCCGACAGGTATGGATGCGAATGGTTGAAAATATCTGGTCGTTACAAATCTTATATATAATGGGCTTTATATAAGTATGATATTTGAAAGTGATTTGAAAAAGGTACTATATGTATATATTTTCGAAATAAAGATATGGGAAGTGCCTTCTGCTTGATATCCGCTTCGTGGCCACATTGTGGATTCATTCTATCGATATTATTCTCTCTGATTTTTGTTTTTTCGGATGTGATACTCGAGTGTCCCACTATGGCGATCTCGATGGTTTTTCTTTTAAGCGCGACCTCATAGCGTAATTCACCTGGCTGAGATGGCTTAGGGGTATGGATTGTTTCCTGGGGGATCCAGGCGTAATCGTTATGTATCCTGTGAACTATGTAGGTCGCATTAGTAGCGAAATCCACCTAGCTGAGATGGCCTAAGGGTACGGATTGTTTCCTGGGGGATCCAGGCGTAATCATTATGTATCCTATGGTCTATTAGTCACTATGGCGTAATTCGCAGGGCTGAGAAAGCTTACGGACATGGATTGTTTCCTGGGGGATCCAGGCGTATTTCCTGGGGGATCCAGGCGTAACCTTTGTGTATCTATGATCCATGGTTAGACAAAGATTTTGGTTGTTTTGTTTGGATTGTACTTACCATATCTGTTTTTGAAAGTTTTTCCAGTATTTTCACTAGGTGTAGAAACAAGTCTACTAAGTACCTAGAGAATTCTAGCTTTGCGTCTGATCAATGCACTGCCAGAGCCTACAAAAACAAGGATAAACTTGTTAAGACATCGAGTTATAAAAGTATTTTAATAAAGTATTATATAAATGATATTTTGATCATTTATTTTACCTTTCTAAATAATTTAAAATGTTTTAAATATTGTTACTTCAAACTAACAAATTTGAAAATGACTATTCATCATATCATAAATTGTTCAAATTGTTATAATATTAAAAATTCAAATTGAAATTAAATAGTTTTAAAATAATGGTTCATCCTTGTCTTTCAACCTATTTTCCTTCCTAGATATTCCTATTCTTCTATTTTCCCTTCTAGCTATTCCTATTATCCACCCTGATAAACTTACCTATAACAACAGTTATCAGGTATAATTTCAACCTTTTTGTCATCTTGTCTTAATCCTATTCTATTTTATCTTTTATGTGTTTTCCGTACCTCGTTCCTTTTCGAGAACGAAAAGATTTGAGTGGGGGAGAGTGTAGCAACCCTGTATTTTTTGATTATTTTAATTTTATATTTCATATATTTTAACTGAAATTCCTGATTTAAAAACTTTATTTTATTTATTTGAAATGGATAAAAAATTTATATAAATTTTGTTTTCTATGTGAATTATAATTCTAAACCTGAATAAATGGAACATTTCCAAAAAAGTAGATTTTGGTCAAAATGGTCAAACTTTAACTTTTAAATTTAAAATTTAAATTTTTGAATTTCATCTTTTATTATAAAAATAGATTTAATTTCAAGAATACTGCTTTTTGTTTCGTTGAAATTCGATTAATATTGTGAAGTTGTGCTTTTTATACTATTGTGTGTAGATTATTTTATTTAACAATTTTTTTTATTTTAATTAATATAAATAATATTTTTGGTTGATATATCATGTTATAAGTGTGTATATACATGTAACATTACATGTTATGTATATATTTACAACATTTGTCCATTTTTGTTTCATTTAATTTGGATATATACTTTGTAAATTAAGTAACATACAAAGATGTAAATAGCAATTAATTTATACGTTTCTATAACCGTTTTCTTATTTATTTCTATAATGTTTATATAAATAGTATGTATTTATTGGATTAATTATTTGGCATATATTTTATTAAATAGATGGGAAACAAATCAAATTTAGATACGTTACCTATTTTTAATTAAAGGCATGCGTTATGTTTTGATTTATTGCCTCTTTATCATTCCATCCATTGATTTCATACCATAACTCCTCCATATTTGTTGTTGTTTATTTCCTTCATTCATAGCCTCCTATATCATGTGAAAAATCTCTTCTCGTCTTCATTTTGCAAGGCACTTCACATCTAAAAAAAAGTAAGCAATGGCCTCCCTTTTCTTTTACTTTTTCTTCCTTTTCTTATTGATTTTTCAATGTTTTTGCCTTGGTTTCTTCTCCATGTTGTTCGACCATAGCCTCCAGTCCTTCACAAACCACATCCTCTTTCTCCCCATGATCCACGGCAACAACATCCCCTCCTCCTCTTACCAGCAAGGCCGTGCACTCCATGGAGCAAAACTCCACACAAAAGCATTGAAAATCCCTTAAACTAATACATAGCCGAGCCAAGTTCATCACCACCTTCATTTTTCCACCATGGCCACCACCTACAGCCGCCACCACCATCTTGATACAACCACTAGCCATCACTTCAACCACTGTTCAGACCTGAACCCATATGGTCGAGCCCACATCACCTTTAGCCGAGCCCAAAGTGTGAAAAAAACTCCACTTTAGTGCCTTAAACCCATGTATTCTCATGTGTAACCCCTCTACCACTTCCTACTTCATGTAGCCATGCCTATATGTGCCAAACCAGACCTAAACCCAAGCCTATGTCTAGCCATGGCCGAACCACATGAACCCAAGGCCAAGCACTTGAAGGTTGAAAACATGGCAAAGGCATTCTATTTTATTTTTGCTTCTTATTTCAAAGTTTGTTTCAATATATGCTGTGTTGAATTTTTATTTAATTATGGCTTTGTTTTGTGCTTGAATACAAGATTTACTTCTTGACTCTCTCTCCTCACTCAAATCGAAAGTCATGTCATGCTTTCTGGAATTCATTTGTCTGTTTTGATTTGCTAACTCCAGCATAAAAGGTGAGCTTTCACTCATGACATTTATACTTATATAATTAGTGAAGTGACAACAAGTGAATGTGTAGAATTGTTATATAATGTTATACCTGCCTGTGATGTTGATTATGCAATGTTAAACCCTGTTATAAACTTGTCTCATCATCTGTTATGTTTTATTCTGTTTATACCGTGAATTTATTTCTGTTTCTCGCACTACAAGTTCCTTATAGAGTAGAATCACTATGGGTTGAAATGATACATACCCGAACGGACTTTAGAATAGGAAAAATCATTACGGGCTGAAATGATAGGCCTGGGTGATTTTTATTTATTTGTATTTGTCTTGGGATTTCGGGTTTGAAATAATCAAAACTCGAAAATTTTACTGATTACGGATTTAAATGATAATTTCCGTATCACTTGATTGACGTGTGAAATGTAATCCGGACCCGTGGTTGATTTCAAATACGATTTCTCATAAATTCCATGTATTGTAAATGAATGAGAAAAATATGAACTTTGACTTATATTGGATTTTAAAATGGTTAAGTAGTGATTTTCTAAAAGGTTAAATGATTTATGTTAATAGATGGTTTGAGTTGTAGTGTGAAAGTTTGATTTAACTTAATAATGGGAATTTAAGAAAAAATGGAATTATAAGCTTAACTTGGTAATTAATATAATTGATGTATGAATTGGATAAATATAAAGTAAAAAAATATCAAGTTATTTGTAAAATAAAGTTAAGCAACTTACAGTGTATTTTGAATTTATGTAATTAGTTTAGAATGTTAAATAAATGGATGGTTAAAAGTGTAATTTGAAATATAACTTGACATGGAAATGTGAAGTTTGGTTTAAAAATAAAAGTCAAGTTAAGAAACTAAAATGGAAATTTAAACTAGTTTATGAAATGGTAAATTAAATTAATGTGTAAAGTAAATGAAAGTTGGGAAAATTTTATATTGAACTTAATAAGTGAAACATTGAGATTTTTGAATTAATGTATGAAAATTTACTTTATAAAAATCATAAGTTAAAGGGTATTCAAATGAACATTTTTGAAGTGAAAAAAATATGATTTTTTATAAGTTAAAATGGTTAAAAATTGAAGTTTAATTGTTTCTGAAATTTTATTATAAATCTGGAAATTTATTTAGTTGCACTTCAGAAATGCTATCGTTTCTGAAAATAAACTAAAATTGAAATATTACAGTAGTTTTTAAATGATGTCGTTACTGAATTGAATTGTTTTCAATTATAACTTACCGTAGCATTTTCTACGTGTTGCAAAAAGCTGAAATTTCAATATTTGAAGTGTTTAACTGAATAAATGAACTCAAAATAGGCTAAATTTTTGGGAATTGAATATTTGATTTGAAGGAATAATGGCTTCATTTTTAATGGTTAAATGAATGGTTTTAATTTGGAATTATAAATCATTTTGAAATTTATAAACACGGGTACACTGCTTTGTGTGTCATGTGATTTCCTTGTGATTGTTTGCTGCACACCTTTGATTTTAAGAGTGCGGCTAGAGGTGAGCGGTTACTGCAGCTCTACCCTACCCTAGTCTCAATAACACGGTTATTTGCATTGTTTACTTTAATATGGATATTTCTAGGATAGTGTTTATTACTACTTAATTGATGGTTTGACTAATCCTTAAAGGATGGGCAATCCCAAGCATCCTTTAAGTTATTGTGTATTACTGTTACAGTTCACTTAAGTTGGTTTACATTGTATATGTATGCATGTCCTGACTCGAGTGTTTGTGTTTTACTTTACGCTCGGGTCAGCCTGAGAATCACAGCTTTGGATTCACCCTCTGGAGCTAGAGTTTTGCTGGAGCTCATCTGTCTATCTATTCGTCTACTTCTTCCAATTAGTTCCTATTCGGTATCTGTCTCTGTATTGTTGTTTATGTATCCTGACTTCTACTGTATCTATTTTACTATGAGATTTTGTATATGTTTTGAGAGTATGTATATAGTAGCTTCATGAACTACTATGGTATTTTATTTCTGCTGCGAGTATCTGATATTTCTATGTCTGTGATTCTGTGAATGATTTTATTTGCTCAAAATTTTATTACAATCTGTTATTTTGAATTATTCAATTCTGGCATGTGTGGATTATTGTCGATTTGAATGGCCCAAAATAGTGGGTCGTTACAGCTGAAATAGAAAATAATGGACCAGATCGATTTGGATTGGATGATAAACGACCCAAAAAGCCCATTCTATCTCCGGAACGAAAATCGGCCTTCCCATATACCAAAATAGATGTTTTTGATTGTTCAAACTCAATGGAAAAGGTTTCAAGTTCTAATTCCATCATAGAAGTAGTTATGTTAAAATCAGGTTATTTCGAATTGATTTCAATTAAGTTAATTTCTATGCGTTTCAAGCCCGTACGATCAAACGACAAGTCCGATCACTACTATACTTGATATCCTGCAATAATTCAATGTTACGGATCCAATGAAACTTGTTTCCTCGAAATCCAAGTCAGTGGCCAAAATGGCTATTTTTAAGTTAATTAAATAAATTAATATTAAATTAATCAAATCACTTTTTAAATTTCGATTCTATAATTAACAAATTTTATCACTTTTGATTACTTAGACATTTCTGACAATTTAAAACAAACTCCCATGTTAATTTAATGTTAATTATTTCACTGATTACCGTGTTTACTTTCAATAATTCCATTTAATTGACCTTTTCATCCTACTATTCAATCCATTCTTATCAAATGGATGAAACTAACATTGGTTCACGATATATTGCATTAATATTTTACAATTTCATTCAAATTTATATTAGTGTAATATTTAATTACATTTAATTTCAATAAATCCATTTATTATGGCTTAAATTCTAATAGATTGGTTAGGCTTGATTTTAAATCTTTTTATTCACTCAATTATCATATTATGAATAGAATTTAAATTGGTTACATCTTATTGAATAAAAATTCTTCAATTATCACTTTAATCTACATTAACCGTACTAATTATGTGAATTAATTGCCATTTATTTCTAATTAAATTTAATAGACCAAATAGATATGTGACATATGATAATTGTTACCATTAACCTTTAGTTACATTTATAAGCTTATTACTTACAAAAAAATGTTATAATTGCTTTTATAACACAAATTTTATTCAATTACCATTGACTACATGTTATTTCATTAGTTAATGTTTACATTCGTTTTCTTATATTAAATTTATAACCAAGTATAACCTTTTTCATTATTTCACTTGATTGGAATTCCATTCAAGTTGTTAATAATTAACCTTAATTAACATTGTTACCTTTCTTTTAGTTATTATTTTATTAATGAATCACAAATTCCAATTTCTTCAAATATTAAATCACAGAATTTTAATTAAATTAACAATTTTTAATTATCAAAAATTACGGGCCATTAAAAAATATCCAAAAAGGTGGGTCGTTACATTTGGTATCAGAGCTTTGGTTTAGCGATAACCTTAGCTTTGTGGGGTCTCACTCATCGGGGAATAGTGTAGTAATACCCTAGAATGAGTCGTTGAGCGTATATATATATAAGAGAGTATATTTATTAGTGTCATAAAAGGTTTTGTATTGCGTTAATTTGTTATGTCTAGTATTTATAAATTCTGGTCGGTACATATGATGCTATTGCTTCGATACGAATTTCTAAACACTTGATAGGACAGACTGACACGATATTGTTTTGAAGTATAGGTAAATGAAATAATTTTGCCTATTATATATTTTGTATATAAAGTAATAAATTTTATAATGATATAGTTGGATGTAGTATGTTGTTTGTTAGGTAGAGAAATTTTATAAATATTGATTGAAAAATAGGGTTAACAAATAAAGTAAATATAAATTGGAAGTTTAGAACTAAAGTTCCAAGATATTTGAAAATTTCTTTCTAAATATTTCAGAATATAATATTAGTAGTATATAGAAGTGTTTTCTGATATAAATATTTCAAGATGATTTGAAAGAATATAACATTTAGTTCTTAAGTTTCTTTACATTATAAATTGTAATTGTTATAATGAATGAAACCATAACTATTTTAATAATTTTAAACTTCTAAATGAAAATAATAAATTAGATGTTAAGTGATAAATGAAATAGATAAGAAATTAGAAATTTGTAACTTACAGGTTAAAGAATAATGAAATTTTAGAAGATGCAATTATTAAACATTTTTTTAATTAAAATAAATGTGATAACTTGTGTAACTTTTTATTGCATTCTGAAAACATACATACATACATATATATATATATATATATATATATATATATATTATTTGCCAAATTATTAAAAGTTGAAATGTTAATAAGAATATGTAATAGAATATTATATAAGTAAACTTAATTAACGGAAGTGTTTCGATGGAATTATTTCTATAAAAAGAATTAAAATGTATAAGAATGTTATAAACTTAAGTTAATAATTGGGGATATGATTAAAAACTTAAGTTAATTATTGAAGTCGCTTATAAAGTAAAAGTGGATTAGTAAAACTGAATGTTATATATAAGAGGAATAAAAGTGAAAAGAAAAAAAATCTAAGTATGAATGCTTCATAAATGAATATTGATGTTAAAAGTAAATAATAAATGTGAGGTAAACTGAAATAAAAAGTATGCAATACTTAAATAATGAATTCATTGATTATTTTAAAGAATTGAATGGAAATAGTGATAATGTAAGCAAATGGATGTAAAGAAATGAAAAAAAAACATTGTATGTATAAATGAGAAATGAAAATTTGTAGGTAATGAATGCAAATTTAAGAGAATAATCATTGTATGAAAGAAAATTTTAAATAGTAAATAACGTGAAAGGAGACTTATAAGGAAAACTTACATGATATTTGAATTTATTGGTTTTTTGGCTTATGGGATGATTTGGAAGTGATACTTTAAATTGTTTAGGATGTATGAATAATCTATTAAGTTTTATCTAAGACTATTGGGTGTATGGTATACTTAGTAGTTATTTATCATTCTATACGATTAAAAGTGTCTAAGCCCGAACAAACCAATTGTTTTGGATGCTATGGATATATGATTGATTACATTGATTTCAGGTGATGATTGTATGCTTTTGGTTGCAAGTGATTGATGTTATGTTATATTGATTTTTTTTTTATTAATTGAGACAACTTAAATATTTCACTTTTACATAATTATTAACCTCTTTGGATTATATAAGTGAAATACAGCTTTATGGAAGCAATAACTGCTGCTTTTGGTTTCATAAATTAAGCGTTGTTTGCCCGACAAATAGGTACGTTCTTGGATTATGGTTTTATAGCGATTTTATATTGTTGTGATATATAATGTAATTATTTATATTATTATTTCTCTCAGACCTCTCCGTACAAAGGAAACTCTGCCGAAATTTTCCATGAATTTTGGACTTAGAATTTTTTTATGAAAGTAAAACATATTCAAACTTTTATTTAAGCTGAATTTGAAGATTTAATTATTTATAAATTGATATATTTTATTTTAAATATGTAAATTTAAAGTGTTTATTAATTGATTATTTTGAACAAAATTTTATCTATTTCTTAATCCCATTTTGTTCCTTTTCGAGGACGAAAAGTTTTTTAGTGGGGGAGAGTGTAACAACCTGTAATTTTCGACAATTAAAACTATTAAATTAATTAGAATTGACAATTTAATATTGTAAGAAATAAAAATTTACGACTTATATATGGGAAAATTTTGATTACAATATAATTTAATAGTGTTGTTTGAATGTTATTGACAACTATTTTAATGTAATTTCAATTAATGGTAATAATGAAAGTTAATAAGGAATAAAATTAAACGTTTTATTAAAAAGAAAAATCAACGTTAGTTGATTTGATTGGTTTTAGCATTCAATAGAAAACCAATTATTTAGTACGTAGATTTAGTAACCTTTATTGTAAGCAATAAGTTTATAAATGTGTTTTTTTTAATGTGTTTAAATTGCTTAAATGTAAATATTGTTTTACTTTTCATCTTATTTTTTAATCCGTTGAAATTAATTTGATATTCAATGAAATTAAATGTAATTAAATATTGTAGTTAATATAAGAAAAGATGTCAACTATAGGGTTGAGTGAAATAAAATGAAAACTTATGTTGAATAAATTCAGAAGGTAATAGTTAATTTTATATGAGAACATTTAAATCAGAAATAAAAGAATAAAAATGAATAAGTTTAGTAAAGGAGTAAACATATGTTTATTTGTTTGATATACATTTTAGTTTACAGATCAGTTACAGGAATAAGAAATCAATTATTTAATAAGAAATTAATAGCTTTTGGTTTGTATACAGTAATTCCATAAATAAGTTAAATTACTATAAAAGGGAATTGAATTGTCTCATTTCTCTTTTAGAACTTAACTTAGAAATCAATGTCAATTAATATGATTGGCACCTTTTAATTAAAAAAGAGAGAAGATGTTCATTGTAGATGTATATTGAAATAAATTTAAATTGGGTGATTTATTTCCAATTAATTCGGTTTATGTTTCAAATTTTAGTGTTGGTTTACTACATATATGTTTGTCCCTAAATATAAACTTAGGTTTTAGATCCAATTATAAAAAATAGGATTATTTTGGTTTGAAATCTCATGTGGTTTTAAATTAAATGTTAATAGGAGATTGTAAAGGGGTAAAGTTTATTTACACTTGACTATTTCCTTGTCACATAGACTACATTAGATTATAATTGCAACATAACTTACCTTTCCATCTTCGCTCTTCTAATTTACTCTTACATTCACTACCTCCTTATGTGGATTAGTAGCATACCTTTTATTTACGAATGTAAACTATAAGTGAAGATAAAGATGTACACAAGCACATATATGTTATACACCTGTTTATATTACCTCGTTTATGCTATCATATTTTTTTAATGTATGTTAATGCATTCCTAGTAAAATGTTAATCAAAACGTTAACATGTTTGTGTAAATGTCTAATCTAATCACAAAGAGAGAAATGAAAGATTCTTAATGCTGTATATGGGCTTAATTAATTACACAAATTTGTGTAGAGAATTTATTTTCATCTATCGTGTGTTAACGTAAAATTAAATAGGTGTAGCTATGAGTTTATGGGAGTTCAGGAAAGTAATAAAGAGGAGACCTAAGCTTGAAATTTGAATTCCAAAGGTTCATTGGTAGTGTACATCTGGTCCGTGCATTCATTCATCATTATTTAATACATACAATATTTGTTTCCTCATTTTTGTTATTTCTTCATTTTTTTATTTCCTTCCTATTTTTCCAGAAGCTACATCTTCTCAAACGTGAGTTTCATTTTATATGTGTACATATATTTTTTTGTTCAACCTTTCTTCACCTCTTTACACCATGTCCTACCTCCAATTCCTAAAGAAAAAAAAATTATCAGTTCGTCGTTTTCTCTATCTCATTTCATATTTCTACGACCACTTCATTTCTTTTCATTTTGGTTTCCTGTAGCCTTCTTCCACAACCTTATATTTTTGTTTTTGTTTTGGTAGCCTATATTTCCTAAAGCCTTCATTTTAGAAACGTGACATTCATTTCTATCCCTCCACCTTCATTTCTTTATTGTTAAATAACCTCCACTTTATTTCTTCTTTTACCTTTTGTTTCACTTAACACCTCATATTCATTTGGTTCAAATTATTCTTTGCTGAAGTTATAATCTCATCAGCAAATTGTTCATGTTTTTGAAACTGTTCTTTCATTTTTTTTCTTGTCATCGCTTCATTTTCTATGTTTAGATCTCCATTTCAAATCTTCATTTCCCTAAATCATTTTGATGTAAAATTGCGAATTCAAAAGATTTCTTTTATGAAACATGAGTTTCATTTTTTTCTTCCATTTTTCCTACATGTCTTGCACTCATCTTAGTTTGTTCTTCCATCTTTGCCTGAAGTCTTATCTTGAGAGAAACGTAAGTATTAAAATTTGTTTATTTTTTTACTTAAACGTGTGCCAATTATTATTTTAATAATATTTCTTGTAACATTAGTATCTTTTGCATATAAACTTCGATTCATGCGCAATTTCTTCTATTGGAATTTGGGCTTTTATTGGTTTTAAATCGACTATAAATCAAAGGTGGGTGTTTTAACCCACTCTCAACTACTAAACTATTTTATGTCAATTAAATTGAATTTATGATGTGATTTGAAATTGATTGGTTGATGTTTGATATATTTGAATTGTCATTCTAGTTAAATTTAACTTTTATTGCATTTAATCTTCGTTTAATTTAATATTGAATTGAATAGTCAATTTAATACCTGTTAATGATAATCAGTTATCTATTGATGTTTATTGGTTGATTTGAGTGATGATTGTGATGTATGTTTAATTGTTGATATTGGATGATTTGATGTTATATTTATATTGTTACAACATTGCAAGTTCCCTTAGTTATTGTTAGAAAATCCCTATGGTTGAAATGATACATATCCGAACGATCATATAAAATAGAAGAAAATCATTATGGGTTGAAATGATAAATCCAAGCGATTTTCATTGATTTGGAATTTGGGATTGCGAGTTGAAATAATGTACACTCGTAAATTTAAATTTTTGCGGATTGAAATGAAAAATATCTGTATCACTTGACCATAGAGCAGAACATTATATATGGACACTGAATTAGTTAAATTAAACAATTTAAAAACCCTTAATCTTGAATTGGATTAAATGATATTTTGAAGGAACTTGATTTATATAAATTGAATTACTTGAAAATCCAAGTTTGAAGGTTGGGATTCGAAATTGGTTTAAATCGAAATTCTATAGTATTTAATCTATTTTAAATCTATTTAAAGTATTTTAACCCATTTTAATCTATTTTAAATCTATTTAATCTATTTTAATCAATTTTAAGCTATATTAAACTATTTTAATCCATTTTAAATTTAATTAATCCATTTTAAACTATTTTAATCTATTTTAAATTATATTAATCTATTTTAAACTATATTAATATGTTTTAATCTATTTTGAACTAACTTAAACTATTTTTAAAACCATTTATAACAATCTAAACTATTTTCCAAATTTCAGGTTTGGTAAAGTGGAAATGTTCGTATTTAAATCCTTGGTTTGAAAGCGAAATGGTTAAATGAATGTTATAAATTACGTTGGAAATTGAAATGACATTTTCTACTGAAATAACATGTTCTAAGTAAATATGATAATTTTAAATGAGGGTTTAACCTATTTTGGAAAGTGTGATTTTGAAAGTAAATATGATTTTGAAAGTGATATGATTGCAAATGTGATATGATTTCGAAAGTGATTTTGAGAATATGATATTTTGATATCAATTATGAATTTGATCTTTTTGGAAATGTAAAAGAACCATCCAGTGTGAAATAAGCATTTGTTTTTAAAGAGACCGGGATCAGATATTGTCATACTCTCTGCTAATACTAAAACCACTTTAAAAACCATTTACGTGGTGGAGAATCCAGAAAGAAACAGGATGGTTTGGTGTACGATTCTACATGAAGTGTTTACGTAGCCCTGACTTCCATGAGCCGGCTTAGATGTGACTAAAACAGGAGCTATGCTTGGCCAAGTGAGGTCATTCCTCCTATCGAACATGCTTCCTCGATACCATATTATAACTTTGTGATGATTTGGTGGCCACCCTTTGATTTTGATTATGGGAGTGTGTTCCGAGGCGGGCGGTAGTAGCTGCTATGCATTACCACTAGTCTGGATCCGCCATTGGTAGAATCCTACCCTGCCATTGCCTCGAGTGTCGTGTTCACATGCCCTATCATGCCTTCTACGAGTTTGGTTTGGACCATACCTATGGAATGCCCTCTGATAGCCCTCCAGTTTACGAAGAAATTACAGTACTATATAGATTATGGGAATATATAAAAATATGTTAAAGGGGATATTGGTAACGCCTTAACACTATTTTAATACTTTAATTTACTATAGATACTATTATAATAGCTTATTGTACTATGTATGTAGATAGTTTAATAGATCCTTAGGAGATGGAATCCTAAACATCTCTTAAGTTATTGCACTCACGTTTGACACTGGATAGGAGATGTCAAAACCCGTAAACATCTCCGACACCGTTACACTCATATTTATTTACCGTTGATTTAACTTACATAAGATCTTTTAGTTCTGACTCGAGTGTTTTGTCTTTCAATTCATTCGGGTCAGTCTGAGCTTTTCAATGTATCGAAGATTGCTTTTTCTAGAGGACGAAGACGAAGATTTATACTATTACTATTTATTATATTTATTCCAGTACATCATGTTATTCCGCTGCATTTTATTTATTTCTGTTGTATGTAACTCTGGTTCTGTATTATAAAAGTGTAATCAAATGTTATTTGTAAAACAACTTCATGAACTGTTTATTCGATTATTATATTTTGTCATTCTGCTGTGAGATTCTATGTTTATTTTTTTTCTTTCTCTGTCTTTTTCTTAATTATCTCATAACAATCCTCCCTTTTGAATGGTTTGAGTTTGACATGTGAGGTTAATTGTCGATTTAAACTATCCAAAAAGGTGGGTCGTTACAATTTTAATAGGAATAGAATTTGTATTGGAGCAACCAATTGAGTAAGTACGTGGAATGGATGTAGATCATTTCTTTTCCATATAGTTTTGATCTAATGTTCGATTATAATGCTTGAGGTGTTTCACACCGTTCCAAATTAGGGTTTATTACTCGATTTTTTATGGCGAGCACTTGATGAGGATTCCTGATACAGAACAAAGGTTTTCTATCGTAGCTACACCTACGTAAGGAAAGCAAAGGTTCCTAATCAAGGAGCCTGATCAGAATCCACACTTGAAAATCGGGTAAGCGATATTCGTTAGAAGTGGAGTCATGTATTTGAGAAGAAATCAAAATAAAATTAGTATATGAATGATCTATGAACATCCTTTTGGCTTATGTATAGTATTGAGTGTTCTTGTGATAAAATTTCGAGGAAATTTTTTTTAGACGCGAGAGTGTAACAACCTATATTTTGGGTCTTCAAATTTGAATATTTAATTTATTTAAATATTCGGATTTTGATTTAAATTATGATAAATTATCTGTTTCAATCCGAGACTTGATTTTTGATGACGTATTTTTAATTTAAGTTTTAGAATTTTTTCATAATTTTTAATTTAGAAATAAGCAAATTTTCATTTGACGTATTTTACGGCAAATGCTAGAATTTTGAGAATTTATAGAATTCAATAACTTATTTATTTTATTTTTGTTTTGTTATGACATCTTGATTCTATATGCAATCGTATTTTATTTCTTATCGATTGCGGCTTCTAATCTTTTGGGATACGACACATTGGACTATCGAAATTTATTTAAAGTTCAAGCCGGCACATTATACTGTGCTCAAACATTTTTTTCTTTTTTTTCCCAGGAGCCATTTTCTTCGTCTCAGCCACTGTTATGTTAAATTTCTACCTCCACCTTACAACCGTTGTCCCCACCGCCTCACTTGATTTGGCCTTGGTTGTGAGTTATGTATGTACAAGATTCACTTTAATTAGCCTACATAGATATGCATATATAGAGAAGTAGGTTTTCTATACTTCAAGTCTTAGGTGTTTTACCTGTAACCAAAACCAAGCCTTTTTCATCCTTTAAAAATCAAAAGCTCCCAAAATCCTTCACTTTTAGCTCCGACGTCTAACTACAAAGTTGTTCGTCTATGTCTGTAGTATTTTTAAAAATTGATGGCATCCAATTTCGTCAAGTATCCATCGAATAATCATCATATTGCAGCAAGGAGGTAAAATTTGTCCATAAATTCAAAAATCAATTTCTCTCAATTCGTTGAAAATTGATCATCATCGCTAGTATCATTGGGTCGTATAGGAATAGGGGATTTGTGGAAGTTTCGACGCGATTCTACGTCGATGACCGACGATCATCGATTTCTATGTTTTGATTTTTCTTCGCATATGGTCAATGATAGATGAATTGGAGCGTGGGATAGCGATCATGGTGGAGAGAGCTTTGAGTGGTGGTAGTTTGGTAGGGATCGACGTTAGAAGTTGTCGCATTTTTTTAACGATTGCGCAAAATATGGGTTCAATCGGCTTAGGGAGAGTTAGGCCAGGGCTTAGGCGAAGGGGTTGAGATAGTCGAGCTCGTCAAAGCGGATGCATAGGTGGCCTTTGATTGTGTGTAACATGTTGGTAGTTTTGACCATGTAAAAATTTATCATATATTAAAACACACTGAATTTAAATTATGTTATTTAATTTAATAACATCGCTTAAATTTATGTATCTTAATTATTGAAGTTTATTTGGTCAAATAAGTTACTGTTGAGATAAACTAAATCGAATATAGGAATTAGACATCAGTTAACGGAATAAAATATCATTGCGCTAATTAAATTAATTTGGCAATTAATTAGCAGAACAAATCCCCGTTCCGCTACTTTATAGTTTTGGATATTTGATCAAATATCGTTAACTGATATGCCACCTTAAATAAGTGATATATTAACCAATGATGGTTAAGTGTTGAATTTATTTACGTAGTTATTGATTATGTAAATATCTATTGTTAACCTAAAATGTTATATGAATATTATAGTAGCTTGTTAAGTACCATGGTGATCATTAACCCTCTTTCAAATTCGAAAAACTAATTATTGTTTTGAAGGATAATTTAAGAATCTTTATTATTATAAGGTTTAAAGATAATCATTATTTAGTAATATGATTTTAAAAGGTAATAAATTATTAGAAATAATATCTTAAAGATAATTAATAATTGTTCTGGGGTAAATAATAAAAAGAAGTGAAAGAAAGAAAAACAAAAAACAGAATCTCACAGCGAAATGACAAAATATAATAATCAAATAAATAGTTCATGAAGTTGTTTTACAAATACATTTGATTACACTTTACAATACATCCATAGTTATACATAAAGTAGGAATAAATAAACAATGCAGTGGAACAACATGATGCAGTGGGATAAATATAATAAATAGTAATAATATACTGAATCTTTGTCTTCATCCTTCGGATAATAGTCTTCGGTACATTGAAAAGTTTAGACTGACCCGAGCGTAATGAAATGACAACACACTCGAATTAGAACTAAAAGATCATATGTAAGTTAAATCAATAGTAAGCAAACATGAGTGTAATGGCTTCAGAGATGTTTATAGGGTTTTACATCTCCTATCCGGTATCTAATGTGCATGCAATAACTTAAGAGATGTTCGAGAACTCCTAAGTAACCATTAAACTATCTACGTACATAATACAATATGCTATTATAATAGTGTCAAGTAAAGTATTAAAATAGCTTTAAGGCATTACCCATATCCCCCTCAACATAATTTTATATATTCTCGTAGTCTATATAGTACCGTAATTCCTCCATTAACTGGAGAGCTATCAAAAGGCACTCCATAGGTACGGTACAAACCAAACTCGTAATGGGCACGATAAGGCATGTGACAAGGCACGTGAGGAGATTCCTAGGGTAGGATACTACCATTTTGTGGATCTGGACTGGTGGTAACGCATATAGCTACTACCGCCCACCTCGGAACACACTCCAAAAATCAAATCGGAGGGTGACCACTAAATAATTCACAAAGTAATAATATGGTATCAAAGAAATGTGCCCGATAGGTGGTGCGACCCCACTTGGCCTGGCGTGGCTCCTATTTTAGTTACATCAAGCTGACTCAAGGGTGTCAGGGCTACGTTAATACCTTATACAGAATCGTTCGCCAAAGCATCCTACTTCATTCTGGAATCTCCACCACGTACATAGCTGTTAAAGTGTTTTTGGCATTGGCAAAGAGTATGACAATATCTGATCCCAGTCTCTTAAACAACGAAACACTTACTTCACACCAGATGGTTCTTTTACATTTCCAAAATCAACTCATAATTGATATCAAAATATCATATCCACTTAAAATCACATTACTTTCGAAATCATATTCACTTTCGAAATCATATCCACAAAATAGGTTAACCCCTCATTTCAAAATCGTCGTATTTACTCAAATATGTCATTTCACTAGAAAATATCATTTCAAATTCCATTTATGTTATACCATCATTTAACATATTCGCTTTAAAATCAAGGATTTAAATATAACAAATTTAGCCTTGCATTGTTTGAATTTTTAGAAAATAATTTGGATAGTCATAATTAGTTTAAATAGTTTAAAATAGTTTAAAATAGTTAAAATACTTTTAAATTAGTTTAAATGGTTTAAAATAGTTTAAAATAGATTAAAATAGTTTAAAATAGATTAAAATATTTTAAAATGGATTAAAATAGTTTAAATAGTTTAAAATAGATTAAATTAGATTAAAATAGTTTAAATAATTTAAAATAAATCAAAATAGGCTAAAATAGTTTAAATATAAAATGGTTTGATTAATGGAAATGGTTTATATAGTTAGTAGTTTGAAAATCTAAATAAATCAGAATTTTAAAATAATATATACCTTTAAACAATTTATATTAAAATAATAAATCTGAAATTAATATAAAATTAAACTATTTCTTTCATTTCACAAATCTAGACCATATCTAGCTTTCAAATCAACAAATTCAATTTTTATCCTTCAATTCAAATTCTCAATAAAACCATTTAAATCTATATCGATTTCAAATCCATGTTTGAACTATCAATTTAAGCTATTCCAAATTCAATAGATTTCAAAGTTAAATATTCAACGTTTATAATAACTCAATTTCGATAAATTCCATTTATACTTCGAATTCTGCTTTAAAATTTCGATTTAAATTCCTTAAGTAATTCATTAAACCTATCCCAATTTCAACATTTAAAGCTAGGATTTTCGAAAATAATCCAGTTTATATTCACTAAATTTTATTTCAAAATATCATTTAATTGAATCCAAAATTTAAGGATTTAAAAATCATTTAATTTAACCAATCCGGTGCCCGTATATAATTTTCTACCCTATGGTCAAGTGACACGGGTATATATCATTTCAACCTGCAATAATTTTAAATTTTACGGGATATATCATTTCAACCTGCAATCCCGAAATATTTTCAAAATCCATAAAATCGCTTGGGTTTATCATTTCAACCTATAACGATATTCCCTAATCTATAGATCATTCAGGTATGTATCATTTCAACCCATAGTCATTTACTAACAATAAACTAAAGGAACTTGCAGTGTGATAACAACATATAATTTAAACATACATCCCATCATACAAAATATCAACAATTAAACATCCATCACAATCATCATTCAGATCAACCAATAAATAACATCAATTAACTGACAATCATCAACAAATATTTAATTGACAATTAAAGTTTAATTTTAAATTAAATGGTGATTAAATTCAATAAAAGTCAGATTTAACTGGAATGACAATTTAAATATACCTAACATCAACCAATCAATTTCTAATCACATAATAAATTTAATTTAACTAACATAAGATAATTTAGTAGTTGTGAGTGAATTAAAACACTCACCTTTGATTTCAAATCGATTTAAAGTCGAAACGAAGGTCTAAATTTCAACAGTCTCTGAATTTGTCCAAACAAATCCCATAATGTCCAGAATTCGGATATGATCCCAATGGAACAACCGTGCATGAATCCGAGCTTGTATGGAAAAGTAATGTAAATTAGAAGTCATATGATTTATATAATTTAATAAATACAATAAAATAAACAATAACACGTGTACCTATGATTGATCAGAAACCCTAACATGTGCAAACACGCCCTGACCTCTCGTTCAACCATCACAGCCGCCCCCAAAGATTGAATTATTGTCGCCGCTAGGTTTGAGTTTTGTCTACATCAGGTGATGCAATGAGCTTGTGTACGTCCAGAGGCCTCCACATGTGCCACATGGCCATCCCTCAGGCCTCTGATCAACTCGCATCGCCGCATGTTCTAGCAAACCATGACTCCCTGAGCACAAGCAAACATCATCCCTGTGACCTACTCGGCCTCCTCTTCCCAACGCCGCTTTCGATCATCAAACGGTCGACGATCCACCGTTGGATCGTAAACTCTAGAATTGGATGTTCGAGATTCATCCTCGATTTCTGGTCAAACGATGCATCCAATTGAAAAATGAATTACTGCAGTAGATTACGCTCACCGAAAGATTTCCAATGATATATAATATAACATAGTCTGGAGATTTTGAATTTCGATTAGAATTTGTAATTGGATTTAGGGTTTATGAAATGGAAAATAGGTTTCTGTCATTGGAGAGGAGATAGGAATAGGCAGACAAATTTGTACTTATAGGAATAAGAAATAACTGCCAGGGTTAAAAAATCTATTTAAATAGACAAGGCCCGATAAGAAAGAATGAACATATCGAATTGGTTCGAATCGGTAATAACTACCCGAAAAGCCCTTTCTACTTCCGAAACGAAAGTAGATCATCCTATATATCAAAATAAATGTTTCGATATTTTTAAACTCAATGGAACTATTTTCAAATCCAAATTCCATCGTATATAAAAGTTATCTTTGAAAATCAGCTTATTTTAAATTGATTTCATTAAATTGATTTCTAAGCGTTTTGAGACCGCACGATCAAATGACAAGTCCGACCGCAACAAAACTTGAAATCCTATAATAATCCACTGTTACGGATCCGATGAAACTTGTTTCATCGAAATCTAAGACAGTGGCCAAAATGTTTATTTTCACATTAAATAAATAAATTATTATTAAATTAATTTAATCAACTTTCAATTTAATTTCAAAAGTTAGCCAATTTTTATCATTTTTGATTACCTAGTAAATTATAATCCTTTAAAATAAATTACCATGTCAAATTCAATATTTAAATATTGCACAAATTACAGTGTTCAATTGCCATTGCAATAAATTCAATAATTATAATTTTAAATTCAAATATATTCATTCATTTTGATTTACATCTTATTATTCAATCAATTATTACCTTGTGTATATGATTAATATAAGTTGACATCTTATTACATTCATATTTTACATTTATCATCATTTACCATATTAACTATAATATTTAGTTAGATTAATTGCAATTGATTTCCAGTTTAATTTCAACAGATTAAATAATGAAACAATAATTAAACAATTGTTATAACTTACAATTTCAAACATATTTCTATGTGTATTGTTTACAAACCAAGCTAATAAATTCACGTACTGATTAATTATTCTATATTAACCCATTTCGATTAACTACAGATAATTTCATCGAACATTTGGTTTATTTCCTTATTTATAATTTCTAACCAAATTAACTTTACAATTTTTCCAATTGATTGAGATTACATTCAAATAGTTGTGAATTACATTCAAACAGCATTGTTAAATCATTCTAATAATTTTTCCATTAATAAATCATAAATATTTAATTTCTTCCAATATTAAATTCCAAATTCTTATTTAATTTAATTTTTTTAATTATCAAAAATACAGGTCGTTACATAATTGATTTATTAATATTAATATCAAAATTTATTTTTAAAATTGTTTAATTATTGTTTTAAAATGTTTTAGTTTAGGTATTATTATAAAGTTATTTAGTTATGGTTTAGAAATGTTTTATTACATTTTAATTAATTATTTAAAACATTATCTATACTTTAATTTAATTAAAGTTAATTAATTATATCAATTTAAGTTATTTAATTATATTTAAAGGATAATTAATTTTTATATTAATATTAGTTAAGGCTAGATAATTATTATTTAGTAAAATTTTAAAATAAATTAATTACTATATTAATATTGTTTTGAAGTTAACTTATTAATAGAATAATAGTATTTGAAAGTAATTTAATGTATTATGAAACACCCCACACTCCTTAGTATCCCCAAAAGGGCACATCAAAGGATGTTGTTCGTTATAGGTATAGCTAGAGCATCACAAAGACTAAGATTCACAAGAATAATAAGTAAAAACAGCGGAAAACATTTAAATAATAACTTACCATTCAGAATTAAACTTCATTTCAAAATAAGTCTTAAAATCATAACATGTCTTAAAAATCTCTTATGTCTTATGAAAATACATCTCAATCTCACAAAATCGAAGTAAAAAAAAATCCCTCTCACAAGTGCCATAAGCCAAATGAAAACGATGAAAAGCAAAAGAATACATCTGAAATGAGAAAACTCCAGAATGAATCTCCAAGCAACCTAAATCAAATATCCTCAAATTTGCTGGCCTATGCGGGGAAAAGGAAAGATGGAGGAGTGGGTCAGACAATAACTCCAGTGATTGAAAGTAATTACTAACATTTCTAAGCAAGGTAAAGATAATAGACTAAGCAATAGTTCTAGCATGAAAGGAAAATACAGAAAAGATAAAACTCGCATAAAATATTGTTTCTAATTCTGTTTGACTGTTTGCTTTGATTGTTTACTTCGATTGTTTGCAGTTGTCTTAAAATGTTGTGGTTAGGCCGAAACCGTAATCCTATCTCAACTGCTAATCTTGATTAGGCTGAAATCCTAATCCTACCCATTGATCGGCCTTTCCTATCTCTGTTATGCCACGGTGAGCCAATCCTGTTGGTGCCACAGCAAAAGACACCTCTTAGCTCTTTGGACGCAGTAGCTAATTATTTACCCTAATCGATGGCGCACGTTCGGTCATCACCGGTACACACTAACTGTCGCCCCCTATTTGACCCTTTATTTTCCCTAATCAGCGTAAGCGTGCCCAGCCGCACCCACATGTGAGACCAGCAATCCTTGACCTGAAAGGGTGTGCAGTAGGTACTGGTCCTAACAAACAAATCTTCTAACTTTGCACCCCTTGTCCAAAACCATAAATTTCATCCGCTACTACTGGCCACTTATTTACTCTAATCAGCATAAGCGTGCCCAGCATCACCTACAGGTGAGACAATCAGTCCTAGACCTGAAAGGGAATGCCGTCGGTGCTAACCACTTCTGCTATATTTGCTTATTAACTTAATCCAAGATCTAAGTTTTAAAATAACTCCCTTCTATTATTTCTTTCGTCTAATTATAACCTACGTGTTATAATTGTTCTTGCAACTATTACTCCTCTATTTTTTATTTTTAGTTATAACCACTTGTTATAATTAAGCTGGCAAATATCTCAAATTTGCCTATTTCAATCCATCTCTATTTTATTTCAGTTTCTCTCATTTTTCATCTGATTTCTGTAAATTTAGTTTTTTCCTATTTTAATCGACATTTGCGAATTCTTTTATTTTTAACATTTTATTTGCATTAAAAAGGATTAAAGTTCTATAAAAAGAAACTAGCATTTACAGGCTAAATTCCAACTTAAAACAGATGTAAATAACTAAATAAAATAGCTAAATAAAAAAAGATTGAAAGAACTTTTGAAATTTACTTAAAAACTGACTGTAAATGTACTTACATAAAATCATCTCAAAATTGTAGAAAAACTATAACTATTGAGAACCCTATTATTTTTAAATTTCTTACAAATCTAAAATATTCACAAAACACTCACCTGTGGTCCTTAGTTCTAATCCTTGGCCTTCCTGGATCCAATTCAAGGGCATAAAATATTTTTATTAAAAAGATTTCCTCTTTAGAAAAATTTTCTATTTAGGGTTCAGCCTTCGGCAATGAACCCAATTGGAAGAAAATATGAAAGAGAAAAATAGCTAGGCCTAAGGTTCTATTTATAGTGTGGCTTTGGGATCTCAGGCCATCAGATTTGAAATTTAAACTGGTGCAACCGCGTCATAGGCTCATAAGGAACCATTGGATGCAGCTACGGATGCATAGGATTTCACAAAAACCGAATCTATAGTCTTCGGCTCATACCTGGACGAAAAATTATCCAAGAAGAAAGGCGGGTCGACGTGTGTTCATTGGGAGTCGACCTATGGGTGGACCTGACCCTATCATGGGTCGACCTATGCCTTTTTTCTTTTAATTATATATTTTGATTTCTTATTTCTCTCATAACTTCTTCATACTAGCTCAGTTTTCGACAAGTTATATATGAAAATTGCTTAGAAAATTACGAGGACTTAATGGTGCAACTCCTATGGCTCAATGCCGACAATTTGCCAACCTTATTTTATTATTCAATTAATTTGTTAATTAATTATTATTACTCTAATTTTCGGGTTGTTACATTCTCCCCTCATTAAGGATATTGCCCCCGAAATCTCCAAGGATAGAAGAATGAAATAAATATTTTCATCCAAATTTCACAACCACATATTCAACCATCATCCATTACATCCATTATCCTTAAACATTTTAATGCAATTTATGATATATGCAATAGTGTAGTGTTAATGTCCCTAACTAATGCAAAAATTAGACGATCTACTGATTTAGTCGACCTCCTTTTTATGCGCTCATGTCCGTGCCATGTATCGAAATGAATGCAAATTCCCTAATGATAGCTGATAGTTCTATATGCATGCTACAATCATCATCCAAATTCAACAATCATATGATAATCACTCATTCATAGCGACCATGAAATAAAAATGCAAGTACACACACATCCATGTGCACATGCTTTAGTGACCTAATTAGGCCGATCTCTAAGAGAAAATAGTGCCTAGTGTGTGTATATGCATCCATTAGCATCTACTAGCAAACACTTTCAACCACTTGCGTCCAACTACATAACATGTTATAGTTACATGTTTACATTCAGTCCTACCATCCATAAGTTAAATCCTAAGCTACCCTACTAAAGGATACTAAAGAAAAGAACCTACTCAAAACTAAAGATTGAAATATGAAATGTCAAGACATACCATCGAAGAGATGGGGTAAGAGATACGTATTTTCTCCCCAGCCACCCAGTAGCAACCTCAATACTATCTCCCTATTGCACCTTAACCAAAGGGACTTCCTTATTCCTAAGCTTCTTGATATCATGCCCAACGATCTTGGTAGGAATGCGACGAACCGATGCTTCTCTCTCCACTTCAACTTCCACAAGTTGGCTAGGTTCTACTACATCTACTGAATCATGTAAGCACTTCCTCGAGTGCGAAACAAGAAAAACATCATGAACTCCTCCAAGCCTCTCCAGTAGCTTTGTCTGATGCGCCATCTTCCTTACCCTTTCCATAATGAGAACGGTCCTACGAATCTGGAAGCAAGTTTTCCACTTGATTCAAACCTCGCTATCTTTCTTAGCGGAGACACCTTAATGAAAACCAAATCTCCTACCTTGAACTCAATATCTCTTCTCCGCTTATCGGCATAGGATTTCTGTCTATCTTGGGCCGTCTTCATTCTTCTTCTAATCAAATCAATCTTTTCCAATGCCTCTCTAACCATGTTGGGACCAAGTAGCGATCTATCCGTAGACTCCAACCAACACAAAGGCGACTTGCAAGGTCTTACATAAAGGGCTACAAAAGGAGCCATCCCAATGCTATCCTAAAAACTATTGTTATATGCGAATTCCATTAAAGGAAGGTGCTCGTCCCAAGTCTCTCCAAAATCAAGAATGCACATCCGGTAACGACCCACTATTTTAGACCATTCAAATCGACAATAAGACCACACATGCCTGACTTGAATAATTCAAAATAGTAGATTGTAATATAAATTTGGAGCAAATAAAACCAACCACAGAATCACAGACACAGATAAATTAAAATAACTTGCAGCAGAAATATAAATAACATTAGTAGTTCATCAAGCTACTACAACACAATCTCAAGCACATTTCAAAACAAGTACGAAATCCAGAGTCTGAAAAGTAAATGCAATAGAAATCCCAATACATAAATGCCCACTAGTACATAAGCTGAATAGAAATACTAAATGAAAATAGATAACAACTAGATAGATGGATAATCTCTAGCAAATCCTCTAGCTCCAGAAGGTGAAATCAAAAGCTGATACTTAGGCTGACCCGAGCATAAAGAAAAACACAAAACATCTGAGTCAGGACATACATACTTATACAATGTAAACCAACTCAAGTGAACTGTAATAAAATGCACAAGTAACCTGAAGGATGCTTGGGACAGCCCATCCTTTAAGGATCCGTTAAACTATCTATTATGTAGTAATATACGCTATTATATTAAAGTCTAAAGTAAAGTATAATATAATTGAAAATAGCATTAAGGCTTTACATTTTCCACCTTAACACATTTTTATATATATTCCCATAGTCTATACAGTACCGTAATCTCCCTCATACTGGGCGTTGCTAGAGGGCACTCCATAGGTATGGTACAAATCCAAAATCGTATAAGGTGCACTAGGGTAGGTGACACGACACAACTAGGCAAGGTCAGGGTAGATATACCAATTGCACTTCCGGACCGATGGTAACGCATAGCAGCTACTAACGTCCACCTTGAGCCACACTTCCAAAAATCAAAGGTGCGCACCAATCAATCACAAAGTAATAGAATGGCATACGAAGAAGTGTGTCCGATAAGAGGAGCGACCTCATTAGCCCGTCGATTGCTCCTGTTTTAGCCACCTTATACCAACTTACAAGAGTCAGGTCCATGTTCGTACCTCAAAGGACGTCACCACCATCCTACTTCATTTTGGAATCTCCATCGCGTACACGGTTGTTAAAGTGGTTTCTGGAGTTGGCAGAGAGTATGACGACTTTCGATCCTGGTCTCTTTAACAACCCAACGTTATTATTACCCATGGTTATAAATTTCAAAATAGTTTATATTTCGAATCAAAACATATTCATTTAAACCATTTAAATTCAATGTCAAAATCCTTCAAAAATAAATTGTTCATTTCCAAAGTTGTAGGATTTATAAGTTCAATCAATTATAACAATTTCAAAAAAAAAACACACGGTATTATAACATTCGTAGCACTTGGAAAATGCTACCGTAAATATAGTAGTATTTCAAAAATGTATTCCTTTTCAGAAACAGCAGCACTTATAAAGTGTTATAGTAGATATTTTAGTATTTCAAAAATAGTTCAATTTCAGAAACTGCGGCACTTCTAAAGTGTTACGGTAGATATTTTAGTATTCCAAAACCAGTTCAATTCCAGAAATAGCAGCACTTATAAAGTGTTACGGTATATATTTTAGTATTTCAAAAACAGTTCAATTTCAGAAACAACAGCACTTATAAAGTGCTACAGTAGATAAAATTAGTATTTCAGAACATATTTATATTTCAGAAATGGTAGCACTTAGCAAATCCTACCTTAAAACCACAACATTTTGGAAATGCTTCCAATATGAATTCCAGATTTATTATAACATTTCAGAAACATTAAAATCTCAATTTTAGCCATTTTTAACTTATAAAAACATATCTCACGCTTTATAAAATATTCATTTGGATATCATTTAACTGATTATTAAATAGAATTTTATAAATAAAATATCTAAATTAAACTATAATTCATTTATTAAGTCAAAAGTACATTGTTTTCTTAACTTTTTAACTTAACAAATAACTTAACCCTTTATTTTAAAATACCCATTTCGTAAATAAAATATTCTTATTGCTAAGGTAAGCTTAGAATTTCCATTCGAAAACTAAATTTTCAATCATCAAGTTAAGTAATATTTTAAATTACATTTTATCCCATTTATTTACTTAAACATTTTAACTTATAGAAAATCACTATAACATTTATTTAAATCATTTAAATCCAATTTAAGTTAAAATTTCATATTTCAAAAATACTTAATGAGTTTTAGAAAATATTTAAAATTAACGACGGGTCTGTATATAATTTTCTAACCTAGGTCAAGTGATACAGATATGAACCATTTCAATCCGTAATTTAAAATAAAAATCCAGGTTCTATCATTTCAAACCCGCAATCCCAAGTCAACTAAAACAAATAAAAATCGCTTGAGCCTATCATTTCAGCTCATAATGATTTTTCCTTATTCTAATGTCCGTTTGGGTATGCATCATTTCAATCCATAGTGATTCTATTCTATAGGGAACTTGCAGTGTGAGAAACAGAAAATACAATAAACACTATAATATGGCATATCATATCCGGTGATGTAACAAATAAATATCGGGTTATAATGTAACGACCCTCCTTTCATTCCATAGAAAGACGCATCATTAAGAAGAAAGAAAGGGATGGAAAGGAGAAAGAAAGGAAAGAAAGAAACAGACAACATCAGAATCTCACAGCGGAACGAATAAATTATATTATATCACATAAAACTTTGCATAGTATCATATATATCAAGTTAAACAGCTAATACAACAAAAACTAGACAGTTATAAACATCTGTCTAGCAATTACAATTCAAGTATCTCAGAGAGAACAGATACAACTCAAACACAGTGGAACCACTAAATATATCTACACGCTGAAGCCTCCTGCTCCATTATCTCCTCCAGAACTCGTCAAAGCAATCCTGAAACACTTGACTACTCATACGAAATATGAGTACCTAAGAGTTTAATAAAATAGAAAATAAACACTCGGGTCAGACAGGGGTCTGGTGTGAGTAAACGGGGATAAAAGTTGCTTAATTTTAGAAAATCCTTTGAAACAAAAGGTATCACGTAAGACTTCCCACACATAAACATGGAAAAGTTTTTACCTTACGCTAACCAAAACATTTAATAGGAAATCTAGTGATATTATAATAGTGTCTAGGTTTTTCAAAATAAAATACAGAAATAGCTGGAATGCTTACATCGCACGTTCCAACATAGTTAGGCACAATCAAAACCGTACAGGCACTTATTGGATTATGGATTCCATCAATGGCAGGGCTACTGGGGTACCGCCCGTCACAGTACGTGGCCTAGATCACCGTACCGAGGAGTACGCCCGCTCCCCTGCAACACAAAGCCGGAACCATTCCTTACTGAACAGTTCCGAACAAGACCACCCCGCAGATTGGCCATCGCCAACTGCCACACAACCGAATATAAAGGGACCTCTAGACAGGGATAAATCTTGCTCTCCAGTGGGGGCAACCCACGAATCCTTGCTGCACCTCCTCTGTTTTAGCCATTCCCGGTTGATGAGGCTTGAGGCTACGATTACCTTTATGGGACATATCAATCATAGAATGCTCATCGTCCACCTGACGATGTTCTGAAAGCATTCAATCCATATAAGTTCGTTACAGGTTCGAACGAAATCGAAAGCATTATCTCGTTACACTTGTATTGGAATCACCCTTAGAGTTAACGACGATAACCCTTGCACTCTAAATCACCATCTCGAACCTATAAGCACTATTCCGTCAACTCATTACGGAATCACCCACAGAGTTATACTGACGTATAGCCCTTACACCTTGAGTCTTCACTTGCTCCACTTGGATTAACGACCTAACGTTTAACTGGAATCGATGTGGTTTTCGGATATCCAAATATGGCAATCCGATCCCGGTCTCACCGAAACCAAACGCCATCTTAATTCCAAGTTGTACTTAAGGGTTTTAAACAATTAACTCATTTCATTATTATCTATTTCACACAGATAGATAAGCTACATATCACAAGAGATAATCACATTCTCCTCATAAAAAGATAATCTGTATCATCACAAACAGATAATCATCACAACCAAATAATCCATCACAAACCATCATACCTTAACCAAACATCCATATCATACAAATACAACTCATCTCATTATTGAGATCACAACCATTCAATCAATATCATTCATAAGCAATGATTCATTAACCATCAATTATAATTAATTTAAAATGAATTAAATTAATTACTTCTATCTCTAATTAATTTAAAATAAATTAAATTAATTACCACATTTAATTCCTGCTTAACATCCATTAATTAATTAACCCAGTTAATTAATCATCCACTAAGTATTCAACTTGATTAAACTTCTTTGATTAATCCTCCTCTAATTACAATAAGTAATTAATCATTAATAAATTTCATAAATTAATTAACCTTAATCATAAGTAATTAACAATTAATTACTTTATTTATTAATTAATTATAATTAATTATATTTATCCTCAATTAATTACAATTAATTAATCACTTAATTAATTATTACTTAATCAAACAATCCTTAATTACATCATTAATTATAATAATTAATGTTCTCTAATATTTAAATAAATTACTTGATTAAAATTAATTACATTTAGTAATTAATCTAATTGTTAATCACCTTGATTAATATTAAATTTAGTAATTAACTATCTTTAATTACTCATTAACAAATTTAGTTATCCAATAATTTATTATCTTAATCAATCAATCTCTTGATTAATTACAAAAGTAATTATCCAAATTACTTTATTAAAAATCATCTTCGCTAATCTCATTCCAGTAATTACCATTCATTATTTCACAAAGTAATCCTGCTCCATTAATTACATTAAGTAATTACACTCTTAAAATCATTAGATGATTTACTTAAATTAATTAAACTAAATTAATTAACTTAAATAAATCACATATCAAAATTATAAATAATTCCTTAATTACTTTTATCAAGTAATTATATTTAACAAATTAAAATAGATAGTATTTAATTAATTAATCTAGTTAATTATCAAAATTAATTACATTGATTAATTACTTAATTATCCTTGGATAATTATTTTTATTAATTACAACATTTTCAATAATTACTTACTTAGGAAAAATTATCTTAGATTAATTATCAATAAATCATCACTAATTAAAATTAACCTAAACCATTATTTAAAACCAAATAATTAAGTAAATTCTTAATTATCTTAATTATTTTTCAGAATAATTTAATTACTTATCAAATGACTTCATTTACATTCAAATGTATTTAAACAATACATTTCTAAAATTAAAGTCAAATTCCATTTAAAAAATTTAATATTTATAATGTTTAACTATTTAAACATTAATCCAAATTTAAATAAATATAAATCTTAAAATAAAATGAATGTTAAAGAACATTACTTAAATATAAAAGAAAGTTTAAAACAAAATTACTTGATAAAAATAAATCAAGCTTTGAAAATAGATTGATTATTTTAACTTTCAATTTTAAATTAACACTTCATATTTTAATTCAAATACTAAAGGAAATAAAAACTTAATTGAAATCAAATTTCATTTTCAAATCTACTTTTAAAACATTTGAATATGTTCATTCATTTTTTTTAATTTACAAACTGTTTGAAATCAAAACTGGTTTCCAAAGTAAACTTGAAAACTGTTTAAACTTGATTTCAAAACAAATTTAAATCTTGCTTAAAAACATTTAAATCTGTTCAAAATTTAAAAATGTACAAAGACTGTTTGAATCAAAATCTGATTTTAAAAGTAACCTGAAAACTGTTTTTTAAACTTGATTTCAAAACTAATTTTAATCTTGTTTAAATTTTAAAATTTTCATTTTTAAAAACCTTGAACTCAAAACCTCATTTGAACTCAGATTCAAGTTACACTTAAATCAAGTTTCAACTTACAAATATGAATTTCATTTAATTTAAAAAAACTGCAAAACTTCAGGTTTACCCTGCAGCTACACTAACCCGAGAAAACCATAATTTACTTCGAGTTCTTAAGCTACCTGCTCCGAGTCAAAATAAAAAACACCCGAGTTTTACTTCGAGTAACATACCCTGCACACCCTAGAAGTTCACCAGACATCATCATGTATGGTGCATATGCACAGTCACCTCGGCAAACTCCGGCCACTCAAACCTACTGCTACAAATCACTGACCATCTCCTATCATAGTTACGACCACCTAATTTCCACAGCAGCTCACAATTTAAAAATTTCAGGTTGATCAAAACAACCTGAAACACAACCACAAACCCTTATCAAGACCTGTCAAAAGCCATAGGCTCGCCACTGACCATCATCTTCACTGCAATCTTCGGCTAATGATCCATCTACGACCCCTCTTTCCATCCCTTAAGTATTGAATTACTCGATGCAACAGAGGAATCAAAATCTTCAAAAACACCTACCTTCAGATACTAGGGCTTGAAACGTGGAAATCCCAATCCCCATCTCCTCTTCTCTCTGCTCACTAATTTCCCAATTTTACCTCATTCTTACATCAATACTTCACCTACAGGAAGTATCTTAATACCTAAAATTTACTAGCTTAACAGATACTTCAAAATTCCTATTTCTTTTCAAAACTAAAATGCTAATACTATAGTTCATTTAAAAAGGTGAAATTTGTTTTACACTTTCTGATTTCTAACATACATTCATGTTATAATCTTGTTTTAAATAGTTAATGATCTTGATATCCTTATTTTTATTGAAAATACTTACTGCTATAATTATTTCAGAGGTAACAGATTTAGATTTTACTTATATTAACTAAATCATGATTTTACAGAACCTAAATTTATACTAAACAAACATATTTTGTTTACACATAAAATTACTAACTGAAACCATTCAAATAATGAAGATTTTTTTATTAAAGAATATCCAAATTTACCACTAATTAGATATGCAGATTCAGGAAATCAATAACATATAAACATATTCATTTCTATACACACAGAACATTCATTAATATGTAATCATCACCTCATTTTTATTTCTTTCAATTCCCATGCACAGATGTCTCAAGCTTTTGTGCATGTGAGGTTTATTCATTTCATTTTTTAAATAAAAACAGAATAGTTTTGTTTTAAACAGTTTTGATTTCTGTGAATAAAAACTTAAGTTATGTAAATTATGTTTGATTTTGAATTTTAAAGAAAACTGTTTTTAGAAATAAAGAATCTTACTCACATGATTTACGAAGATGCAGAGCACAATTTGCAGAGATGTCTCACAAATTCCAAGACCTGACTTGAAATTGCAGGTTGAAATCTGGGCTTGCATTTTGATTACAGAAATTGCTTTAACTTGATGATGTAATTTGCTTGAACATGCATGCAGACCTTATCTTCATTGCGCAGATTTTAAATTGAAGTTGCACTCCTGTTTGATTACTAAAATATGCAGACCTACTTTCATATGCTTGAGAAAGAGTTGAAGTTTGCTTCCAGATTGTAGGTTTAAAGCTTGAATTTGCAGATTTTAGAAGGTTTTGGTTTTGTATATTTTGATTGAAGATTAGCTTTGCATATATGAAGTTGAACTGTAGATTTGGGTTTTGAAATTCATTTCACAAATCTGGTTTATAGATTTTTTATTTGAAGAGAATGTTTTAACCAAATGCATTTGTTATATTTCTTATCAATATGATTTAAATAAAATTTCTAAAACAATGACACTTGTTGACTTATCAATAATAATTGTTTACAAGTGTCTTCTCTAGTGTTAAGATCTTAACACGTATGCATTTTAATATAAAAAGAGAATTCTTAATTTATAATTGTATTTAAATTTATTCTAAAACCATTTCCAATTTATTTTAGCATGTTTTAATTATATATTAACATTAGCCTTGAAAATGATTACATGTCTACTTAAAAACTTATTTTAAAACTATACATTTTAAATGTTTGCTTGATTATTTTTTTAAAACAAAATTTCAAAAGAGAAGATTTTTAAAAGAAGAATAATGTTGAGTTTATCTTATTCAAGAGTTTTAAATCAAATGTTATAATTTAACATTAATGAATTAAATCTTATTTCAAAAGAAAAATAATTTCCTTTAAAATAAAACAAAATAAACTTTTATTATAAAATAAAATTTAAACTATATTTATTTTTATAAATAAAATAAATACTTACTTACATTTCTATGAAAATATAAGATAGATTTTTAAAACAAACTTTTGAAAAGTTTTCAATACTAATTTAAATCAACTTAATCAATTTACAATTTATACATTTATATATATAATTAGAAAATATCCTTTATTAATATTTAAATTAAAATCAAATCTTCTATTTACAATGTATACACATATATACATTATAAATAAATATTTTTAAATCAGTTTAGAAAGATGAATTTTATTACTTAAATATTTTTAACATTTGAAAACAATCAGATTCTCAATTTAAATTAAATTATTATTATTATTATTATTATTATTTGAATAGAGTAACATTTGATAAATTAAACAATTGTTAATCTTCAAAAGAAAATTCCTGTTTGAATTAGATTATTAAATCAATATTTCACATTTTAAAACAATTATTAATGAAATTATTAAATAAATATTGCCCAAATTTCCGGGACATCACATTCCTCCCCCCTTAAAAGAATTTCGTCCCCGAAATTTAAAAGCAAAGGTAATTTAATAATCCCATACAGATTTTAAATTTAAAAGTAGCAAATATATGCTATCAACCAAGTAATAACAACCATAGCAACCAATTTAAACAAACAATTCTAATTTTCCAGACAAAAATTTGGATATAATTCCCTAGAGTCTTCCGGGTACAAACACCGGGACACTCGCTCTACAGAATCTAAACTAACTACACCACATAGATCTAGAGCTCCTATATCTAGATTAACCAATCTAAACAGGATAATGGACTACAGACAAGTCCTGATCAATTTCCAAATCTCTCAGAACTACTGATTCTAAAACCAGAGATAAACCATACACGTACTCCCTCAGAGATACGTGAAAACAAAACAAATCCCAACCATCTGAACTAGCAATTCAATCCTGTAGATCGAACACTTAATCCTTAAGAGAAACAGAAAGACCCAATATTCATATCCAAACATCTCTCCTGTCGATCCTGGGCTGCCTCCAACCTTCTAGATCAATCAAATCTACCACACAACTCTTCTACACAAACATCAGAAGACTCCAAACATACTACTCTTATCCGGAAAACAAAACAGATGCACAACAACAATCAAGCCTCCAGATTAAAACGAATTTCCTATAAAAATCCTCCGATCCAAGACAAAACTCAAATTCCCAGTGAATCGGTGCTGCTTCTATTCAGAATAGCTGCCACCATGCTTCCACTGCGCACTCTGATTTAAGAATTTTGTTGATGAACACAAGTACAACTTGATCAACTCATCCCGGAAACATTATTCATCAAATTCCATAAAATCTCAGTGACCTATCCGATTCGGTCACAAACATACAGCAAAAATTCAACCAGGAAACTAGATCCGATCAATCCTGCCAACTTAAACAGATCTCTTTCTAAAAGGGCTCTCCTACTATGCTGAACCACCGGTAAAGCTCTAAGAATCAAGTCGAAACAGAACTCAAACTCTCGATGCGGATGCAAATCTTAACTTCTTCGAAGATATCCAGAAAATCAAACCACTTCGATAACTCAAACATCCTCTAAAGATGCTTCAATCCAAACAAGATTACTCAGAGAACTTTCGAACCATCACAAGTCACTTTTGCGATTCCACTTAGTTCAGATCCCAAGAAATTGTTCTCGCTTCAACAATCAGAACAGTTAAAGCCTACTATCCAAAAGAAGAACTAGTGGTCTACCTCTTAACCACTAACATCACTCCCAACTGGGCTTCCAAAAGAGATGGACGAGCTCCACCATCTGCCCGACCTACTGACAAAATAATCACAGAGACTTATGAACTACCGAAGAAACATGCCACTCACTGCTGCTACTGCTGCCAAAGACTTCCTTATCCAGAAGCTCATCGAACCTCAAAGCTACACCAGCCTCTTCACAATAGAGTCTTCAAAGGACAGACAACCTTCAGGAAACTCGCTCCTAAACCAAGCACAAACACTCAGCCAAACTAAGTCTCAAACTCAAATACAGACAGAACTCTTCCCTAAAGTTTCCAAGATACCATTTCTGGCTTCTGTACTCCCAACTGATTCAAACTCAAGAAAATCCACTCACACGAGTGCAATCCAGCTTACTATCCAAAGATAAACTCTGAATCTTAAAAAGATTTCCTTCAGAGATTAGCAGAATCCTTTACACCAACTGCAGAACTACTCAAGATGCCCAATACTGCCCTAGCAGATTCACTTCCAATTTCAAACACTCGGACTCCAACCATTGGTAGTTGTGTTACACACACCACTACCCTATCTACGTTTATTACTTATATTGGAAACCCGAATAGGTAACTCAATCCAATAGGTAGAAATAAATAAATATATATGTATATATATATATATATTCAAAATTACAAATACGCTCTCTCAAAAAGGACACCACTCCAAAGTCTAGGTATTCGCTCAACCTAGAGCTCTGATACCACAATGTAACGACTCGCCTTTCATTCCATAAAAAGACGCATCATTAAGAAGAAAGAAAGGGATAGAAAAGAGAAAGAAAGGAAAGAAAGAAATAGACAACATCAGAATCTCACAGCGGAACGAATAAATTATATTATATCACATAAAACTTTACATAGTATCATATACATCAGAGTTAAACAGCTAATACAACACAAACTAGACAGTTATAAACATCTGTCTAGCAATTACAATTCAAGTATCTCAGAGAGAACAGATACAACTAAAACACAGCGGAACCACTAAATATATCTACACGCTGAAGCCTCCTGCTCCATTATCTCCTCTAGAACTCGTCAAAGCAATCCTGAAACACTTGACTACTCATACGAAATATGAGCACCCAAGAGTTTAATAAAACAGAAAATAAACACTCGGGTCAGACAGGGGTCTGGTGTGAGTAAACGGGGATAAAAGTTGCTTAATTTTAGAAAATCCTTTGAAACAAAAGGTATCACGTAAGACTTCCCACACATAAACATGGAAAAGTTTTTACCTTACGCTATCCAAAACATTTAATAGGAAATCCAGCGATATTATAATAGTGTCTAGGGTTTTCAAAATAAAATACAGAAATAGCTGGAATGCTTACATCTCACGTTCCAACATAGTTGGGCACAATCAAAACCGTACAAGCACTTATTGGATTATGGATTCCATCAATGGCAGGGCTACTGGGGTACCGCCCGTCACAGTACGTGGCCTAGATCACCGTACCGAGGAGTACGCCCGCTCCCCTGCAACACAAAGCCGAAACCATTCCTTACTGAACAGTTCCGAACAAGACCACCCCGCAGATTGGCCATCGCCAACTGCCACACAACCGAATATAAAGGGACCTCTAGACAATGATAAATCTTGCTCTCCAGTGGGGGCAACCCACGAAGCCTTGCTGCACCTCCCCTGTTTTAGCCATTCCTGGTTGATGAGGCTTGAGGCTACGATTACCTTTATGGGACATATCAATCTTAGAATGCTCATCGTCCACCTGATGATGTTCTGAAAGCATTCAATCCATACAAGTTCGTTCCGGGTTCGAACAAAACCGAAGGCATTATCTCGTTACACTCGTATTGGAATCGCCCTCAGAATTAACGACGATAACCCTTGCACTCTAAATCACCATCTCGAACCTATAAGCACTATTCCGTCAACTCATTATGGAATCACCCATAGAGTTATACTGACGTATAGCCCTTACACCTCGAGTCTTCACTTGCTCCACTTGGATTAACGACCTAACGTTTAATTGGAATCGATGTGGTTTTCGGATATCCAAATATGGAAATCCGATCCCAGTCTCACCGAAACCAAACGCCATCTTAATGTCCAAGTTGTACTTAAGGGTTTTAAACAATTAACTCATTTCATTATTATCTGTTTCACACAGATAGATAAGCTACATATCACAAGAGATAATCACATTCTCATCATAAACAGATAATCTGTATCATCACAAACAGATAATCATCACAACCAAATAATCCATCACAAACCATCATACCTTAACCTAACATCCATATCATACAAATACAACTCATCTCATTACCGAGATCACAACCATTCAATCAATATCATTCATAAGCAATGATTCATTAACCATCAATTATAATTAATTTAAAATGAATTAAATTAATTACTTCTATCTCTAATTAATTTAAAATAAATTAAATTAATTACCACATTTAATTCCTGCTTAACATCCATTAATTAATTAACCCAGTTAATTAATCATCCACTAAGTATTCAACTTGATTAAACTTCTTTGATTAATCCTCCTCTAATTACAATAAGTAATTAGTCTTTAATAAATTTCATAAATTAATTAACCTTAATCATAAGTAATTAACCATTAATTACTTCATTTATTAATTAATTATATTTATCCTTAATTAATTACAATTAATTAATCACTTAATTAATTATTACTTAATCAAACAATCCTTAATTACATCATTAATTATAATAATTAATGATCTCTAATATTTAAATAAATTACTTGATTAAAATTAATTACATTTAGTAATTAATCTAATTGTTAATCACCTTGATTAATATTAAATTTAGTAATTAACTATCTTTAATTACTCATTAACAAATTAATTATCCAATAATTAATTATCTTAATTAATCAATCTCTTGATTAATTACAAAAGTAATTATCCAAATTACTTTATTAAAAATCATCTTCCCTAATCTCATTCCAGTAATTATCATTCATTACTTCACAAAGTAATCCTGCTCCATTAATTACATTAAGTAATTACACTCTTAAAATCATTAGATGATTTACTTAAATTAATTAAACTAAATTAATTAACTTAAATAAATCACGTATCAAAATTAATTTCAATAAGTAATTAATTCCTTAATTACTTTTATCAACTAATTATATTTAACAAATTAAAATTGATAGTATTTAATTAATTAATCTAGTTAATTATCAAAATTAATTACATTGATTAATTACTTAATTATCCTTGGATAATTATTTTTATTAATTACAACAATTTCAATAATTACTTACTTTGGAAAAATTATCTTAGATTAATTATCAATAAATCATCGCTAATTAAAATTAATATAAACCATTATTCAAAACCAAATAATTAAGTAAATTCTTAATTATCCTAATTATTTTTCAGAATAATTTAATTACTTATCAAATGACTTCATTTACATTCAAATGTATTTAAACAATACATTTCTAAAATTAAAGTCAAATTCCATTTAAAAATTTTAATATTTATAATGTTTAACTATTTAAACATTAATCCAAATTTAAATAAATATAAACCTTAAAATAAAATGAATGTTAAAGAACATTACTTAAATATAAAGGAAAGTTTAAAACAAAATTACTTGATTAAAATAAATAAAGCTTTGAAAATAGATTGATTATTTTAACTTTCAATTTTAAATTAACACTTTATATTTTAATTCAAATACAAAAGGAAATAAAAACTTAATTGAAATCAAATTTCATTTTCAAATCTACTTTTAAAACATTTGAATATGTTCATTCTTTTTTTTTAAATTTACAAACTGTTTGAAATCAAAACTGGTTTCCAAAGTAAACTTGAAAACTGTTTAAACTTGATTTCAAAACAAATTTAAATCTTGCTTACAAACATTTAAATCTGTTCAAAATTTAAAAATTTACAAAGACTGTTTGAATCAAAATCTAGTTTTAAAAGTAACCTGAAAACTGTTTTTTAAACTTGATTTCAAAACTAATTTTAATCTTGTTTAAATTTTAAAAATTTCGTTTTTAAAAACCTTGAACTCAAAACCTCATTTGAATTCAGATTCAAGTTACACTTGAATCAAGTTTCAACTTACAAATATGAATTTCATTTAATTTAAAAAAATGCAAAACTTCAGGTTTACCCTGCAGCTACACTAACCCGAGAAAACCATAATTTACTTCGAGTTCTTAAGCTACCTGCACCAGTCAAAATCAAAAACACCCGAGTTTTACTTCGAGTAACATACCCTGCACACCCCAGAAGTTCACCAGACTTCATCATGTATGGTGCATATGCACAGTCACCTCGGCAAACTCCGGCCACTCAAACCTACTACTACAAATCACTGACCATCTCCTATCATAGTTACGACCACCTAATTTCCACAACAGCTCACAATTCCAAAATTTTAGGTTGATTAAAACAACCTGAAACACAACCACAAACCCCTATCAAAACCTGTCAACAGCCATAAGCTCGCCTCTGACCATCATCTTCACTGCAATATCCGGCTAATGATCCATCTACGACCCCTCTTTCCATCCCTTAAGTATTGAATTACTCGATGCAACAGAGGAATCAAAATCTTCAAAAAACCCTACCTTCAGATACTAGGGCTTGAAACCTGGAAATTCCAATCCACATCTCCTCTTCTCTCTGATCACTAATTTCCCAATTTTACCTCATTCTTACATCAACACTTCACCTACAGGAAGTATCTTAATACCTAAAATTTACTAGCTTAACAGATACTTCAAAATTCCTATTTCTGCTCAAAACTAAAATGCTAATACTACAGTTCATTTAAAAAGGTGAAATTTGTTTTACACTTTCTGATTTCTAACATACATTCATGTTATAATCTTGTTTTAAATAGTTAATGATCTTGATATCCTTATTTTTATTGAAAATACTTACTGCTATAATTATTTCAGAGGTAACAGATTTAGATTTTACTTATATTAACTAAATCATGATTTTACAGAACCTAAATTTATACTAAACAAACATATTTTGTTTACACATAAAATTACTAACTGAAACCATTCAAATAATAAAGATTTTTTTATTAAAGAATATCCAAATTTACCACTAATTAGATATGCAGATTCAGGAAATCAATAACATATAAACATATTCATTTCTATACACACAGAATATTCATTAATATGTAATCATCACCTCATTTTTATTTCTTTCAATTCCTATTCACAGATGTCTCAAGCTTTTGTGCATGTGAGGTTTATTCATTTCATTTTTTAAACAAAAACAGAATAGTTTTGTTTTAAACAGTTTTGATTTCTGTGAATAAAAACTTAAGTTATGTAATTTATGTTTGATTTTGAATTTTAAAGAAAACTGTTTTTAGAAATAAAGAAGCTTACTCACATGATTTATGAAGATGCAGAGCACAATTTCCAGAGATGTCTCACAAATTCCAGGACTTGACTTGAAGTTGCAGGTTGAAATCTGGGCTTGCATTTTGATTACATAAATTGCTTTAACTTAATGATGTAATTTGCTTAAACATGCATGCAGACCTTATCTTCATTGCTCAGATTTTAAATTGAAGTTGCACTCCAGTTTGATTACTGAAATATGCAGACCTACTTTCATATGCTTGAGAAAGAGTTGAAGTTTGCTTCCAGATTGTAGGTTTGAAGTTTGAATTTGCAGATTTTTAGAAGGTTTTGGTTTTGTAGATTTTGATTGAAGATTAGCTTTGCAGATATGAAGTTGAACTGTAGATTTGGGTTTTGAAATTCTTTTCACAAATCTGGTTTTCAGATTTTTAATTTGAAGAGAATGTTTTAACCAAATGCATTTGTTATATTTCTTATCAATATGATTTAAATAAAATTTCTAAAACAATGACACTTGTTGACTTATCAATAATAAATGTTCACAAGTGTCTTCTCTAGTGTTAAGATCTTAACACATATGCATTTTAATATAAAAAGAGAATTCTTAATTTATAATTGTATTTAAATTTATTCTAAAACCATTTCCAATTTATTTTAGCATGTTTTAATTATATATTAACATTAGCCTTGAAAATGATTACATGTCTCCTAAAAAAACTTATTTTAAAACTATACATTTTAAATGTTTGCTTGATTATTTTTTTAAAACTAAATTTCAAAAGAGAAGATTTTTAAAAGAAGAATAATATTGAGTTTATCTTATTCAAGAGTTTTAAATCAAATGTTATACTTTAACATGAATGAATTAAATCTTATTTCAAAAGAAAAATAATTTCCTTTAAAATAAAACAAAATAAAGTTTTATTATAAAATAAAATTTAAACTATATTTATTTTTATAAACAAAATAAATACTTACTTACATTTCTATGAAAATATAAGATAGATTTTTAAAACAAACTTTTGAAAAGTTTTCAATACTAATTTAAATCAATTTAATCAATTTACAATTTATACAATTATATATATAATTAGAAAATATCCTTTATTAATATTTAAATTAAAATCAAATCTTCTATTTACAATGTATACACATATATACATTATAAATAAATATTTTTAAATCAGTTTAGGAAGATGAATTTTATTACTTAAATATTTTTAACATTTGAAAACGATCAGATTCTCAATTTAAATTAAATTATTATTATTATTATTTGGAAAGAATAACATTTGATAAATTAAACAATTGTTAATCTTCAAAAGAAAATTCCTGTTTGAATTAGATTATTAAATCAATATTTCACATTTTAAAACAATTATTAATGAAATTATTAAATAAATATTGCCCAAATTTCCAGGACATCACATATAACATCATGAAATATCATATCACATGCATATATAAATTACGATCATATCATCAACTACAATTCACATGCCATTATTTCACAATTATATAAGTGCGAATGTCAAGAGTGAATAACTCACCTTCTAAAGCTGGAGATAACAATTCAAGACACACGAATAAACTTCAGAAAGCACGACAAAGCACGACTTAGATTCGAGTGGATGATGAGCCAAGGTTCAGATCTTGTAACAACAAAATATACAACATATATAAATCTATATATTCAACACATAAATATATAAATCAAAATTAAACAAAGTGAAGAAAACATTGGTTTAATCAATAAGTAGGCCTAGCCACCTTCACACATGGTAGACCATCACCCCAACATGTCTCAGCCATCATTGTTTGAGGCAACTAAGCTCGGCGATGGTCAGGTAGAAGCACGGCTAGGCTATGAAAGGTGAAGAGATGGCAAGTTAAACTCGTGGAAGGCAAAAGCTAGGAAAATGAAGGGTCAAGTGCGCACATAGGCTCGGCTCTATGCCTAAAGTGCTCGGCCATGGCTAGGCTTGGGTCAAGTCATCATAAGGCACGTCTTTGGGTGGTGTAGATCACGGTAAGGTAAGGCATGGTGGAGGAATAAGGGGTGGCCAAGGCTAGAAGGAAGAAGGGAAGGTGTAAAGGTCTCGGCTAGGGTTTGCTTGCAATTTTGGTGAAGGGTTTGGATCTATTGGTCACGGCTAGGCATATGGGAGGTGATGAGGTGGTGCTGGCCGATCATGGTGGTGGTGGGGGAGATGTGGTCAGCTAGAGCATGTGGCCGAGCATAGCGTGGGAATAAAAGAGAAGGAGAAAGAAAAAGAAAGGAGAAGGAGAGAAGCCGTGAGAAACTTACTGTAATATTTTTGTTTCAGGAACACAAATGAAAATGAGATGGGATGAGAAACTTTTTTATGTGAATTGAGAAAGGAAGTGGCGGCTAAGGCAAAAGAAAGTGAACGGCTAAAAGATGTAAATGTTTTGAACAGCTAGGAATTAGAAAAGTTTTACTTCATTTCCAAGAAAAGAAACCTAAGTCTTTTTGAATTTCCAAGCCTAAAATCCAAATAAAAATCAAATAAAAAAGTCCACAAAATAGAAAATAGAATATAATATATAAAATAGAAATGAACATAGGAAATAGACAATAGAAAACAACAAATAAAATATAGAAAATAATCGCGTGTAAAATGCTGAAATTTATCAAACTTATAAAGTATAAAACAGAATTTTACGAAATGAAAAGGAGCATGAATACCAGAATCAAATATAGTTTCAAAGAAACAGATTAGAAATTAAAAACTCAAATTTAAAATTTTCAACTGAAATTCAAAGTTTGACCACAGTTGACCATAATATAAAATTTTCAGAAAATATGTATTTTATTGTATTTGAAAATTAAATTGTAAACAAAATCGAAAATTACATTGGAAAATCCCCAAATTTCAAATTTTAAATGATTTAAAAATCAAAGTTTTCAATTAAATTGAATTAAAAAAATATTTATAAAATTATGGGTAGTTACACTCTCCTCCACTCAAAACTTTTCATCCTTGAAAAGGAAGGAGACACGGAAACAAGGAAAGATGTGATAGAAAAGCAAATAGTTCTTGAAAGAAACAATTCCGGATTCGAAGCACGCATGCTCTCCTCCGTCTCCTAGATACAATCCCGATCATCAGTACTCCACTGCACTTTGACCAGGTTGATAGATTTCCTTCTTAGCTGCTTCGTACCTCTTCCGATAATACGAAGTGGCTTCCTTTTGACTGTCAGATTAGGCTCAATATCCAAACTCTCGAGAGCAGAAGGCTGGACAATCAAAGATGGATCATGCAGATATCGACGAATATGCGAAACATGGAATACATTATGCACTCCAGCAAACTTCTCAGGAAAATCTAGACGATAAGCTAGAGAACCAATATTCTCAAAGGTATGGAAAGGACCAACAAACCTAGAATCAAGCTTCCCTCTACGACCAAACCGAATCACTTTCCTTAAGGAAAACCAGATCACCAATAGAAAACTCCAAACTCCTCTTATGTGATCAACATACTTCTTCTGCCTATACTAAGCAATCCTCATCTTCCTATTAATCTCCTCAACCTTCTCAGTAGCCTCCAAAATTATATCAAGACCAAGAACCAAACTATTACCGGATTCAGTCCAGCAAGATGGAGATCTACAAGGTCTTCCATAAAGAGCAGCAAACAGAGACATTTCAATACTAGCCTGAATTCAACGACGGAATGAGATAGATAGATGATTAAGATAAGACTGAAATAGAAGACTGAAAATGCACCTGATAACTGATGTTATAGGTGAGTTCAACAAGATGGAGATGATCTTCCCAAGATCCTCGATAATCCAGAACACAATCACGAAGAAGATCCTCTATAATCTGATTCACTCTTTCCGTTTGACCATCGGTCTGTGGATGGTAAGTAGTGCTCAAATTCAGACGAGTACCTAAAGATTCCTAAAAAGCTTTCCAAAACTGATAGGTAAAGATATGATCTCAATCACAAACAATACTAAGTGGAACACCATGGAGATGAACAATCTCCCTCATATAGATCTCAGCCAAATTGAAAGCAGAACAGGTAGATTTGATCGGAATCAAATGAGCTGATTTGGTCAATCCATCCACAATAACCCAAATACTCTCATTAACCCTTCTAGTCCTCGGTAATCCATCAATAAAATCCATTGAAACTTGTTCCCATCTCCAATTGGGAACCTCAAGGGGCTGCAACAAACCAGGGGTCTTCTGATGATCTACCTTGACTTGCCGACAAGTCACACACCTACTAACAAAGATAGAGATATCTCGCCTCATACCTCTCCACCAATAAAGCTTCTTCATATCCTGATACATCTTTGTCACACCAGGATGAATAGAAAGTCTGGATCGATGGTGTTCTCGAAGTAACTCTTGCCTCAATCCATAAACATTCGGGACAAAAATCCGATTATTAATCCTCAAAATCCCTCTATCATAGATCTAAGCTCCACTACCATAAAGACTACTACCACTAACTCTGCTATGAACACTCTCCTTAATCAATCTGATGATCCTATCCTCATCCTGCTTAGCAATGATACGATCCAAAAGAGGAGAAGAAGAAACAACAAGCTGACACAACAAAGCCTTCTTCCTACTCAAAGAATCGGCCACAACATTAGCCTTCCCAAGGGAATAGCTAATGTCGAGATCATAAGAAGTTAGAAACTCAAGCCACCTAACCTGACGCTGATTCAAATCCTTTTGGGTGAAGATATATCTCAAAGACTGATGATCAGTAAAGAGCTCAAACTTAGTACCCAAAAGATGATGCCTCCAAAGCTTCAAGGCAAAAACCACAGCAAGCAATTCTAGATCATGACCTGCATAATTGGCTTCATGGGTCTTCAACTAGTGACTGGCATAAGCAATCACCTTCCCATCTTGCATTGGAATAGCTCCCAAACCCTCACGACTAGCATCGTTGTATACTGTCAATCCCTCATTTCCATTTGGGATGGTAAGAATTAGTGCGGAAGTAAGCTTACACTACAACTCCTTGAATGCGGTTTATACTTATCACTCCATATAAACTTAGCATTCTTTCTAGTTAAAGCAGTGAGAGGTGCAAAAATTCGAGCAAAATTCTCAATGAATCTTCGATAATAACCGGTTAGGCCAAAAAAAACTATGAATATCAGATGGAGTCCTATGAGTTTTCCAATCCTATAAAAGAATAGGGAGAAATAAGGACCGTAGAAAAGATAGAATGATCAAATTACAGAAAGAAAAGGCAGGAAAGACTTACATTGATCGTAGCGGTCTTGACTTGGTCAACAGAAACTCCATTGCTAGAAACAATATGACTGAGAAATCGGACTTCATCCTTCCAGAAATGGCATTTAGAGAATTTAGCTTTCAACTGATGACTCCCAGAAGTTCCCAGAACAAAGCTCTAATAAGATTTATGCTCTTCCTCAGACTTAGAGAAAATAAGAATATCATCGACAAAGACTAGACAAATTTGTGAAGCACATCACCAAAAACACGATTCATCAAATCAACAAAGAAAGCTGGAGCGTTAGTTAAAACAAAGGCATAACTAACCATTCATAAAAACCATTCTCAGTACTGAAAGCAGTCTTGGAAATACTTTCCTTAGTAACTCTGAGCTGGTGAAAACCTGTGGCAAGATCAAGCTGAGAGAAAACAGTAGCTCCATGGAGTTGATCAAACATATCATTGATGCGAGGCATATGATATATATTCCTCATAGTGAGCTTGTTCAACTCCCTATAATCAACACACATCCTCAAAGAACCATCGGACTTAGTGACGAAAACCACCACTACTTCCCATTCTGAATGGCTAGGTCTGATTAGACCCTTAGAGAACAAGTCCTCAATTTGCTTCCTTAACTCAACCTTCTCACGAGGTGCCATTCTTTTGGGAGGAAGAACTATAGGTCAAGATCCAGGAATAAGATCAATATGGAAATCAATTTCTTACTTAGGAGGTAAAGAAATGACTTCACCAAATACATCGGAACGTAGTCTAACCACAGGAGTAGAATCAACCGGAGAAGAGTCAAGAGAATAAATAAAACTGTAGGCATAATCCTAAGGCATACAACACTGAATCACTAAAGAATCACCTTTGTCACCAACAAGAGAAACAGTTCGGGTTTTACAAGAGATAATGGAATCATGCCTCATCAGCCAATCACCTCCAAGCAATAGATCAAAAGCATCAAAACTCATAACATAGAAATCACCAGAAAACCGATAACCAGAATGGAAGAGTTTCATATTTCTACAAATCCTACTAAGGTTCATAGGACTACCAATAGGATTGGAAACACACAAAGGCTCAGGAGCTAATTCGAAAGAAAGAAGATGCTCAAATTTATCACAAATATCGATAGAAATAAAGCTATGGGAAGCTCCAGTATCAAACAGAACAGGAACAGGAAAATAAAACAGAGAAAAAGTGCCCTGAAGTGTACCTTGTGAATCACTAGGAGTAGGAGCAGGTGCAGGAGGTGAAGCTGGAGAAGAAGCAGAGGTAACAGCAAAAATACTAGATGACTTGCCCTTCTGTTTAGTAGGGCAGTTGTTCTTGAAATGGCCAGGCTGCAGACAAATGTGGCAGAAACCACACTTGGTCATCTGAGTTGGAGGAACCGTAGCACCAACTAAAGTAGGACAGCTATTAGCATAGTGTCCCTTCTGATTACATCCGAAATAAGTAATGGCAGATAGGTCGACAGACTACCTCTGCGAAGAAGATGATCCCAACCCTAGAGTCTTGTTTCGATTCTTCTTCTGATGGTGAAACTTGGGCTTTCTCTTCTTAGGATTACCAGAAAAAGAACGAGATGAAGCAGAGCGAGCAGCTGGAGGATCTTTAGAAGTAGAATTCTCATATCTAATGGCTATATCCATCAGACTTGTGAAAGGGCTATGCACATGAGCGATGAGATGATCATAGAACTCCGGACGAGCACTAGCAATGAACTTCTCATTTTCTTGAGAGGGGTATCAATCAGATTAGGGCCAAACTTGGAAAGTTCATTGAACTTCCTCTCATACTCGGCAAAAGACATGTCACCCTGTTTTAGATCCATGAATTCCTGATACAGCTGAGACTTTCCTGCCTCAGGTATCCACTTCACCATAAAAGCATCCCTAAAGCATGATAACGAAACATAAGATAGATTTCAAAAGAGAAAACTGAACCAAATTCAAGTCAAACAGAAGATGATACCTAAACTGCTTCCAAGAAATGTCAGCCTCAGCAGTGTGAGATGTGACAGACTTCCACCAATCCAAGGCTGCTCCTTTCAACTATCAAGCTGCCAACTGACAATGTTGGGCATTAGTAATCTCAAGATCGGAGAAAATCCTCTCCAAATCCTTCAACCACTGCTGAGCCTTAATAATGCTCTCAGATTTGGTAAACTAGGTTTCACCAAGTTCCGTCTATTCCTTATAGGGTTTAGTGAACCTAACTGGTGGAGCAGGCTCAGGAGCTTGGAAAACACCATGACCCTTACCTCTAGCATTCCTACAATCCATCCTGAAAAATCAAAAATGAATTTTAGGAAAGAGGTAATTGAGAAACAAACACAAGATTAGATTCAGTTTGAATGAATATCCTAAACAAAGATATTACCAATAAGATGGATAAGGAAAAGAAAGAAGTTAAGAAAAATTTGATTCAAAACAAGAAAAGTTTTATATCAAAATAATTTTTGAAAATCCATTAAAATCATTTGAAAATCATTTTATACTTTAAAATACGTTCTCTCACAAAGAAAGGATTTCGAGATTGATTTCACTCATTCTAGGGTTGTTCTACCCTATCTCTAATGAGTTTTTGCTTTGCAGACTAAGGTTTGCCTAAACCAAAGCTCTGATACCAACTGTAACGTCCCACTGTTTTGGACCATTCAAACCGACAATAAAACCACACATTCCTGACTTGAATAATTCAAAACAGTAGATTGTAATATAAATTTGGAGCAAATAAAACCAATCACAGACACAGATAAATCATAATAACTCGCAGCGGAAATAGAAATAACAATAGTAGTTCATGAAGCTACTACAACACATTCTCAAACACAGTTTCAAAACAAGTACAAAATCCAAAGTCTGAAAAGTAAATGCAATAGAAATTCCAATACATAAATGTCCACTAGTACATAAGCTAAATAGAAATACTGAATGAAAATAGATAACAACTAGATAGATGGATAATCTACAGCAAATCCTTTAGCTCCAGAAGATGAAATCCAAAGCTGATACTCATGCTGACCCAAGCGTAAAGAAAACATAAAACTCCCAAGTCGGATACATACTTATACAATGTAAACCAACTTAAGTGATTTGTAATAAAATGCACAAGTAACCTAAAGGATGCTTGGGACCGCCCATCCTTTAAGGATCCGTTAAATTATATACTATGTAGTAATATATGCTATTATAATAATGTCTAAAGTAAAGTATAATATAATTGAAAATAGCATTTAGGCTTTACATTTTCCACCTTAACACATTTTTATATATTACCATAGTCTATACAGTACCGTAATCTCCCCCGTACTGGGCGTCGTCAGAGGGCACTCCATAGGTATGGTACAAAATCAACATCGTATAAGGCGCGCTAGGGTAGGTGACATGGCACAACTAGGCAACACCAGGGTAGATATACCAATTGCAGTTCCGGACCGGTGGTAACGCGTAGCAGCTACTACCGCCCACCTCGATCCACACTCTCAAAAATCAAAGGTGTGCACCAATCAAACACAAAGTAATAGAATGACATACGAAGAAGTGTGTCCAATAAGAGGAACGATCTCATTAGCCCATCGATTGCTCATGTTTTAGCCACCTTATGCCAACTCACGGGAGTCGGGTCCACGTTCATACCTCAGGAGACGTCGCCACTATCCTACTTCAGTCTGGAATCTCTACCGCATACACGGTTATTAATGTGGTTTCCGGAGTTGGCAGAGAGTATGACAATTTTCGATCCTGGTCTCTTTAACAACCCAACGTTATTATTACCCGTGGTTATAAATTTCAAAATGGTTTATATTTCGAATCAAAACATATTCATTTAAACCATTTAAATTTAATTTTAATATCCTTCAAACATAAAATGTTCATTTCCAAAGTTGTAGCATTTCCAAGTTCAATCAATTATAACAATTTAAAAAAAAACATGGTATTATAGCATTCGTAGCACTTGGAAAATGCTATCGTAAATATAGTAGTATTTGAGAAATATAGTCCTTTTCAGAAACAGCAACACTTATAAAGTGTTATAGTAGATATTTTAGTATTTCAAAAATAGTTCAATTTTAGAAACAACAGCACTTCTAAAGTGTTACACTAGATATTTTAGTATTTCAAAATAGCTCAATTTCAGAAACTGTAGCCCTTCTAAAGGTTACAATAGATATTTATAGTATTTCAAAAACAGTTCCAAAAACAGCAGCACTTATAAAGTGTTACAGTAGATATTTTAGTATTTCATAAAGAGTTCAATTCTAGAAACAGCAGCACTTATAAAGTGCTACAGTAGATAAAATTAGTATTTCAGAACATAGTTATATTTCAGAAATGGTGGCACTTAGCAAATGCTACCTTAAAACCAAAGCATTTTGGAAATGCTTCCAATACAAATTCCAGATTTATTATAATATTTCAAAAACATTAAAATCTCAATTTTATCCATTTTTAACTTATAAAAACATACCTCACGCTTTAGAAAATATTCATTTGGGTATCATTTAAATGATTATTAAATAGAATTTTATAAATAAAATATCCAAATTAAACTATAATTCATTTATTAAGTCAAAAGTACATTATTTTCTTAACTTTTTAACTTAACAAATAACTTAACCCTTTATTTTGAAATACCCATTTCATAAATAAAATATTCTTATTGCTAAGATAAGCTTAGAATTTCCATTTTAAAACCAAATTTTCAATTATCAAGTTAAGTCATATTTTAAATTACATTTCAACCCATTTATTTAATTATACATTTTAACTTATAGAAAATCACTATAACATTTATTTAAATAATTTAAATCCAATTTAAGTTAAAATTTCATATTTTATATTAAAAAAATACTTAATAAGTTTCAGAAAATATTTAAAATTAACCATGGGTCTGTATATAATTTTCTAACTTAGGTCAAGTGATACGGATATGTATCATTCAATCCTTAATTTAAAATAAAAATCCGGGTTCTATCATTTCAAACCCGCAATCCCAAGTCAAATAAAACAAATAAAAATCACTTGAGCCTATCATTTCAGTTCATAATGATTTTTCCTTATTCTAACGTCCGTTCGGGTATGTATCATTCCAATCCATAGTGATTCTATTATACAGGGAACTTGCAGTGTGAGAAACAGTAAATACAATAAACATATAGTATGGCATATCATATCAGGTGATGTAACAAATAAATATCAAGTTATAACATCATGAAATATCATATCACATGCATATATAAATTATGATCATATCATCAACTACAATTCACATGCCATTGTTTCACAATTATATAAGTACGAATGTCGGGAGTGAATAACTCACGTTCTAAAGCTGGAGTTAACAATTCAAGATACACGACTAAACTTCAAAAAGCACGATAAAGCACGACTTAGATTCGAGTGGATGATGAGCCAAGGTTCAGATCTTGTAACAACAAAATATACAAAATATATAAATCTATATGTTCAACACATAAATTTATAAATCAAAATGAAACAAAGTGAAGAAAACATTGGTTTAATAAATAAGTGGGCTCGGCCACCTTCACACATGGCTAGACCATCACCCCAACATGGCTCAGCATCATTGTTTGAGGCATCTAGGCTTGGCTATGGTCAGGTAGAAGCATGACTAGGCTATGGAAGGTGAAGAGATGGCAAGTTAAACTCATGGAAGGCAAAAAGCTAGGCAAATGAAGGGTCAAGTGCACACATAAACTCGACCCTATGTCTAAAGTGCTCGGCCATGGCTAGGCTTGGGTCAAGTGTCAGAAGGCATGGCTTAGGGTGGTGTAGATCACGACAAGGTAAAACATGGTGGAGGAATACGGGGCGGCCGAGGCTAGAAGGAAGAAGGGATGGTGTAAAGATCTCGGCTAGGGTTTGCTTGCAATTTTGGTGAAGGGTTTGAATCTATTGGTCATGGCTAGGCATAGGGGAGGTAATGAGGTGGTGCTAGCCGATCATAGTGGTGGTGGTGGAGGAGATGTGGTCGGCTAGAGCATGTGCTGAGCATAGCATGGAAATGAAAGAGAAGGAGAAAGAAAATGAAAGGAGAAGGAGAGAAGCCATGAGAAACTTAGTGTAATATTTTTGTTTCAGGAATGCAAATGAAAAGGAGATGGGATGAGAAACTTTTGTACATAAATTGAGAAAGGAAGCTACGGCTAGGGCAAAAAAAAGTGAATGACTAAGAGATGTAACTGTTTTGAACAGCTAGGAATTAGAAAAGTTTTAATTCATTTCCAAGAAAAGAAACCTAAGTCCTTTTGAATTTCCAAGCCCAAAATCCAAATAAAAGTCAAATAGGAAAGTCCACAAAATAGAAAATAGAAATGAACATAGGAAATAGACAATAGAAAATAACAAATAAAATATGGAAAATAATCATGTTTAAAATACTGAAAATTATCAAACTTAAAAAGTATAAAACAGAATTTTATGAAACGAAAAGCAGCACGAATATCAGAATCAAATATAGTTTCAAAGAAAAAGATTAGAAATTTAAAATTCAAATTTAAAATTTTCAACTCAAAGTCAAAGTTTGACCATAGTTGACTGAAATATAAAATTTTCTGAAAATATTTATTTTATTGCATTTGGAAATTAAATTGTAAACAAAATCCAAAATTACATTGGAAAATTCCAAAATTCCAAATTTTAAATGATTCAAAAATCAAAGTTTTCAATTAAACTGAATTAAAAAATTATTCATAAAATTATGGGTTGTTACACATCTTTAACAAATCCTCAAGAGATCTATTAACTCTCTCCATTTGGCTATCCGTTTGAGGATAATAGGCCGTACTCAATCTAAGCTATGTCCCTAAAGCCTCTTGCAAGCTCCTCCAAAACTCGTTAGTAAAGATAGGCTCTCTATCGCTCACTATGCTAGAGGGAACTCCATTTGGACTATCTCACGAATGTATATGGATGACAAATAAGACGCTGTCCTCTTACTCTTGACTGGAATGAAGTGGGCACTCTTAGTCAAACGATCTATAGTCACCAAAATACTAGTATTCCCCTTCCTAGATTGGGGTAAACCATCTACAAAGTCCGTCGAAACACTATCCCACTTCCATTCGGGTACATCCAATGGTTGAAGCCATCCTCCAGGTCTCTGCTGCTCCGCCTAAACCCTTTGGCACACAAGACACTTATCCATAAACTCTGCTATATTTTTCTTCATGCCACTCCAATAAAACACTCTCTTTATTTCCATATACAACTTATCACCACCCAGATGAATAGCCATCCAAGAATGGTGTGCCTTTGCTAGAACTGCACTCATCAAATCAACAGTGCGAAGGACACAGTCTTCCATCTCTCCTTAGCCACCCTGTACTATCGATGGAATAATGTTGGAGATGTCTAGAGACCTCTTCTTTGCTAATCCTATCTAGAATATGCACAAGCTCTAAATCCTCTCGCTGCCTTGATCCAATCTTACCTATGATCGCATGCTTAACCTCAGGTGCTGCCAACAATCTAGGAATAATGTCCATAGAGGGCTTAAAATCAAAGGTGCAATAAACTCAAGGCTTTTCCACTCCATGTACATTGGGATAAGGGTTGTTCTCTTCCTACTTACCACATCCGCAACCACATTCCCCTTGCTAGGGGTGTAATCTATCTCAAAGTCATATGATGCCAGAAACTCCATCCAATGCTACTGCCTCAAGTTTAAATCCTTTTGTGAGAACAGGTACTTCAATGATTTATGGTCAGTGAAAAGCTCGAACCTCTCTCCTAGCAAGTAATCTCTCCAAGACTTGAGCACAAAAACAATAGCAGCCTGCTCCAAATCATGGATGGGGTAGTTCTTCTCATGAGTTCTCAACTGTCTACTCCTGTAGCGTACTACCCTCCCCTCCTACATCAATAATGCCACAAGGCCAGTCCCACATGCATCAATGCATACTGTAAAAGGCTTAGCTCTGTAGGTAAAACTAACATTGGTGCACAAATAAGGGCCATCCTTAGCATCGTGAAGGAATACTCACAATCCACGTCTCACATGAATGTTGCATTCTTCTTAGTGAGGTGAGTAAGCAGTGCTAAAATCTTAGTAAAATCTCTTATAAACTTCCTATAATAACCAGCCAAACCTAGGAAGCTTCTAACTTCGGTAATGTTCTTAGGGGCCTTCCAATCCTATACCGCTACTACCTTAGCGGGATCCACTCCTAGACCCTCTCTTGAGACTACATGCCCCAAGAAACACACCTCCTCACGCCAAAAGTGGCTCTTCAAGAATTTTGCTTTCAACCGACGAACACGAACTGTACAAAGAACCTCCTCAAGATGAATATCATGCTCTTCCATACTCTTGGAAAACACCAGAATGTCGTCCACAAACACTATAAAAAACTTATTTAGGACATCTCGAAAAACACAGCTTATTATATCTACAAAATAAGATCTACAAAATAGGCTAGGCATTGGTCAACTCAAACGGCATAACTAAGCACTCAAAAAATCCATCGGGTGTCCTAAATGTTGTCTTATCGATGCTATCATCAACAACCCTAAGTTAATGAAATCCAATGGCTAAGTCAAGCTGAGAAAATACTAAAGATCTAACCAACTGATCTAAAAGATCATCTATCCTAGGAAGTGGGTAAAGATTCTTCTTCATGAGCTTATTCAACTCTCTATAGTCGACACAAAGTTGAAGGGAACCATCTGCCTCTGTAGCGAAGATGACTGGCACCCCCACTCAGATATGCTCCGTCTGATGATGCCTTTCTCTAATAGCTCACCAATCTACTTACTTAACTCATTCCTCTCCCTAGGATCCATATGTCTCATGGGTAATACCATTGGCGTAGCATTGTCATTTAGATAGATCCTAAAGTTGATCTCTCTCTTAGGGGGTAGCCCTCTAACCTTCTCAAAAATGTCTGGGAAATCTCTAACAACTGGATATGAATCTAACTCTCCTAGTGATGAATCAAGGGAATAAAAGAAGCTCACCATGACTGGCCCTTGTGGGTCGCAAGAAATCTCGAGAGTCCATCCGCTACATGTCCCTAGCCTAATGACTCTCCTCTTGCAATACAATATTGCCCAATAAGTGGATAACCAATCCATCCCCAAAATCATCCCATATCCTAAAAATCCCAGTGCATAGGCGTCACAATCAAACTCTACGCCTAGCATAAAAATTTTCAAACCCCTAAAATCATGGGTAAATGTGCCGATCCACCTATGGGGTTTGAAACAACTTTAGGGTCTACAATTAGAGAAATATCTGATTGCAAACAATCAACTAAGCAACTAAAAATGAAAGAATGCGATGCTCTAGGGTCAAAAAGAGTTTGAATTGGAAAATCCGAAATAGAGATCAAACCTTCTACAGGGACTTTCCTATCTTGATCCGGTCCACTACTAGAAGGTGCTGCATCCAAAGCCTGTACTTGCGCCGCAGGTGCACCCGCTTTTGCCCTATCCTCTAAGGACAAGCTTTGCTAGGGTGTCCACGCTGCCCACGGCTGTAACATCTCCCCTTCATTATGTCCTTCTTACAATCCTTTGAGTAATGCCCAACCGATCCACAATTATGACATTTCTCGCCCTTCTTGATCTATCCCTTTTGAGATCCTCCTTTCTTCTTGTACTTAACCTTCGAATTCTTCCACCACTACTTCTTAGAGTTTTCTGATTTAGGAACCCCCTTAATCTCTTCTTCCTTAGCAACATTTGAAATGAGAGCCATTTCCACAAGTGACTCATATGTCACTCCTATAAGTATATGTTTCAATGCCAACCCTTGGAGGGGCTGGTTCAAACCCTTAGTAAACTTGATGGCCTTCTTATGCGGTGTATTAACAAGCTTCATCCCGAACCTCGACAACTCATTAAACCGATTTATGTACTCATTCACCGAAAGACTCCCTTGCTTCAGACTAATAAACTTCTCCAACTACATGCTTTCCTCGGCTTGCGACAAGAACTTTCTCTCAAACCTTTCCCAAAATCCAACCTAACCAATGTCTCTACCCTTCATCTCTACAATCTCCCACCAGTAAGAAGACACTCCCTTCAACTACCAAGATGCAAGCTGAACTCTCTGTTGGTCCTCCAATCCTAATAGCCCAAATATCCACTCCGTATTCCTCAACCAAGTTCGTGCCTTTATGAAATCCTCTGTGCTAGAAAATGTCTTGCCTCTTAGATTGACGAAGTCCTTGCATAGCTTAGAAAAATTGGTTATTGCTTGTGGATTAACGGGACCTCCATCCGGCGGTGCTGCATTGGCCGCTTACCCTTGCACCTCTGCTGCCGTAGCTTGGAGGTATTTATGGAACTAGTGAGGGACTTGGACACCCTCTGGAAGATTTAGGGCGTCCTTCATTTTATGCAAAGAAAACAAAATTTAGGCTCGAAAGAACCGAAAGAAGATTGAACTTGACTTTGAGTGGATTTTTATAAAAAATTTCTTATACTTGAAAACTATTTCTATAATAAGAGTTTCTTTCTGAAAATACTTTTAGTTTGAAGATCTATTACCTTTAACAAATACTTCACTTTTTAAACAAATTTTTAGAAATCCTATAAACTTAGGCTTTGATACCAAATGAAACATCCCACGCCACTTAATATCCCCAAAAAGGGTAAACCAAGGGATGTGGTATGTTATAGATATAACTAGAGCATCATAGAGACTATGATTTACAACACAAATAAGTAAAAGCACCGAAAAACATTTAAATAATAACTTACCATTCAGAATTAAACTTTTTTTCAAAATAAGTCATAAAAACATAATATGTCTCAAAAATCTCTTATGTCTCATGAAAATACATCTCAACCTCACAAAATCAGAGTACAAAAATAACAATAATAATCTCTTTAACAAATGCCATAAGCCAAATGAAAAAGATGAAAAGTATAAGAATATATCTGAAATGAGAAAACTCCGAAAATGAATCTCTAAGCAACTTTAATCAACTATCCTCAACTCTGTTAGCTTGTGGGGGAAAAGGAAAGATAGAGGAGTAGGTTAGATAATAAGTTTGGTGAGTGAAAATAATTACTAGCATTTCTAAGCAAGGTAAAGATAATGGACTAAGCAATAGTTCTACCATGAAAGGAAAATACAGAAACGATAAAAATCGCATAAAATACTGTTGCTGAGTCTATATGATTGTTTGCTTTGATTGTTTGCACTTGTCTTAAACCATTGTGATTAGGCTGAAACCTAATCATATCTCAACTGCTAATCTTGATTAGGCTGAAATTCTAATCCTACCCATTAATCGGCCTTTCCTATCTCTGTTGTGCCATTATGAGCCAATATTGTTGGTCCCACAGCAAAAGACACCTCTAAGCGCTTAAGACGCATTAGCAAATTATTTACTCTAATCGATGCCGCACGCTCAGTCATCGTCGGTACACACTAATTTTCGCCCCCTATTTGACCCTTTATTTACCCTAATCACCATAAGCATGCCCAGCCTCACCCACGTGTGAGACCATTAGTCCTCGACCTAAAAGGGAATGCTACCGGTACTGGCCCTAAAAAACAAATGTTCTAACTTTGCGCCCCTTGCTTTAATCGCCAAATCTGAGCCTCTATCTATTGGCCACTTATTTACTCTAATCAACATAAGCATGCCTAGCCTCACCTACCTGTGAGACAATCAGTCCTAGACCTGAATGGGAATGCTACGGTATATGCTACTACTGCTATATTTGCTTATTAACTTAATCCAAGATCTAAGTTTTAAAATAAGCCCCTTCTGTTATTTCTTTCTTTCTAATTATAACCAACGTGTTATAATTGTTTTGCAACTATTACTCTTCTATTTTTTTCTTTTTAGTTATAATCACTTGTTATAATTATGCTTGCAAATATCTTAAATTTGCCTATTTCAATCAATCTCTATTTTATTTCAGTTTTCCTCATTGTTCATCTGATTTATGTGAATTTAGTGTTTTTCTATTTTAATCAATATTTGTGAATTCTTCTCTACTTAATATTTTATTCACATCAAAAAAGACTAAATTTCTATAAAAAGAAACTAATATTTAAAGGCTAAATTCCAACTTAAAAAAGATGTAAATAATTGTAAATAACTGAATAAAATAGCTAAATAAAAATAGACTGAAAAGAACTTCTGAAATTTGCTTAAAAACAGACAGTAAACAAACTTACATAAAAACTATCTCAAAATTGTAGAAAAACTACAACTATTGAAAACCTTATTATTTTAAATTCCTTACAAATCTAAAATAATTAAAAAACACTCAACTATGGTCCTTAGTTCTAATTCTTGGCCGTCTTTGATCCACTTCTAAGGCGTAAAATATTTTTATTAAAAAGATTTCCTCTCTAAAGAAAATTTCTATTTAGGGTTTAGCCTCAAGCAATGAACACAATTGGGAGAAACCCAATTGGGAGAAAATCTTAATGAGAAAAATAACTAAGTCAAGAGTTCTACTTATAGTGTGGCTTTGGGATCTCAGGCCGTTGGATTTGAAGATTTAATCTGGTGCAACCACGTCATAGGCTCACTAGGAACCATCGGATGCAACTAAGGATGCACAGAATTTCACAAAAATCAAATTTATAGTCTTCAGCTCGTGCCTGGACGAAAAATCGTCCAGGAAGAAAGGTGGGTCGACCTGACCCTAACAAGGGTCGACCTATGATCCATTTTTATTTCTTTTAATTATATATTATGATTTCTTATTTCTCTCATCACTTTTTCATATTAGTTAGGGTTTCGACAAGTTATACATGAAAATTGCTCAGAAAATTACCATGGCCCTAATGGTGCAACTCATGTGGCTCAATTCTGACAATTTTCCAACCCTATTTTATTATTCAATTAATTTGTTCATTAATTATTATTACTCTAGTTTTTCACGTTGTTATATATTACTAAATAGATTATAAAGTATTATTTTTAATAAGATTTGATTAAAAAGAAATAGAAGGATGTTTTAAATAGTAATTTTTATTTAAAGCTATTTTAAATAACTTATGGTTTATCAAGAGAATGTTATTGACTTAAAGAGTCTAATTGGATTAAATATGGGAAGAGTATTATAAATGGCTTTGGATAATTATAAAAGAATTTATAAATGAGTTTTAAAGATCTAAGAAAGGGAAGTTTTATAAGCAGGGTTTGGGATTTATTAGAAATGCTTTATAATGGGATTGGTGTTTCGGGTTTCTACGGTTAGACGACATTTGGGTTTGATCATTTAAATATGATTTAAAAATACGAAATCTTTCTAAGTGTTAGGTGAACATACTTATATCATTGTATAAGTATATGGAAAAGTTTCCAAGTTTTTGAAAGGTGAAATAGTCTGTGAATATACTTATATCATTGAGATAAGTATATGGTTATATTTTCTAAGTATCGAAAATATAGTGTTTTTTGAATATACTTATCCCGTTGAGAAAAGTATACGAAAATTATTTTCGAAGTATTGGAAATGTGATTTTAAATTAATGAAAGATAAATTTAAGTTGCTTAGTGATTTCCATGGGAAATGTACCCCTTAATTTTGGTGGTACAGAAATATTTCATACTTAACACCGAAGGATTTTAACTCTGGAAATATCTAGAGGAAACACGAGGATTATATGGTACAATACCATCAATGGTGCTATATTGTACGTACAAACTCGTTTCATCATTCTAGGACAAATGATAAGGATATCTGTCCACTTAAACGATTAAGAGATGATCCTTGCTCTTACGTATTGTCTAATTATTTCCTAAAGAACCGATATTGAGCATTCCAGAAATCGACGTTTGGGTTTGCGAAGCACCCGAGTTACGAAGAGTGAATTTGTAAGAGATGACTCAAACCCGTGATCGCTCTGAAAACCATATACGCTTCTATGGAGGAGATTCGTGATATATTGAGATGTTGGGATCCGTGTGTGATTTCGAGACCCGTTGGGGTATGGGAATCCGACTGTGATTCCAAGATCTAATTGAGATGTGGGTATCTATGTGTGATTCCGAGACCTATTTGGTGGAGGTGCATAAGCTAGAATGCCGGACGTAGCCTTATTAGTTGGAAATACTAAAACAAGAGATAGGAACCATGGCCAGTAGGTTAGCAAACCCATAGGGTATGGTCGGCTCCTCCAAGATGCCACTTATAGTTGTTATGCATGCAGGGGGCAATGCACTCGGTCTTAACGAGACCGGCTATGTTTTTCCTATGGTACATGACTAGGGATGTATACTGCTTTGGAAGGATATCTCTGATTCTTGTACAAGAGGACCATTCCTCGAAATACCGAGAGTACCTCCATGGAAGTCCTACATAATTAGAGAACGTGCCTTATCGGTTTTCGATTATATAACTAGTTCGCGTGGCTCGAAAATAATCAAAAATGGGTAAGAGACACGTTTGGATGGTAAACATTTCTCTTGAGTATTATCCTTCTTGTAAGAAGAATATGATATTTTTTGGTAGTACCCAGTTCCTTGGTATAATTTTGGGGTTACTCGAGCTATATATATATATATATGTTATGGATTAAATATATATATATATATAATGTCATTTCAAAGGTTTTTGAAAATAAATATCCAAGTATTGGCCCTTAAGTTTCCAAAATATATGATATCATTTTAAAAAAATTTTGAATAAAAACTAGGGTGTCTAAAATCGTTAAGTGAAATAAAAATAAAAGTTGGAATTTAATAGTTGTGTATACCCTTGTTATGTGGCAGAATGTTTTATAAGTTTTACAAATCCAATGGAGTTATATGAAATGTTTTTCATAAATATTTTAATGGGAATAGAAATGGTATTGGAATAACTGATTGAATAAGTACGTGGAATGGGTGTAAATCATTTCTTTTCTATATAGTTTTTATCCAGTATTCGAGTACAAGGCATGAAGTATTTCACACCATTCCAAAAACGTATTTATTACTCGATTTTTGATGGCGAACAATTGATAAGCGTTCTTGATATGGAACAAAGGTTTTCTATCATAGCTACAACTATGTAAGGAGAGCAGATATTCCTAATCAAGTAGTCTGATCAGGGTCCACAATAGAAAATCAGGTAAGCGATATTGGTTTGGAAGTGGAGTCATATATTCAAGTGGTGATCAAAACAAAATTAGTATAGGAATGATCTATGAACATCCTATGGGCTTATGTATAGTATTGAGTGCTCTTGTGATGAATTTTCAAGTACGAAATTCTTTTAAGGGGGGAGAGTGAAACAACCCATATTTTGGGTCTTCAAATTTGAATATTTAACTTATTTAAATATTCCAATTTGGATTTAAATTTAGATAAATTATCTGTTTCAAACCGAGACTTGATTTTTTATGACATATTTTTTATTTAATTTTTAGAATTTTTCTATAATTTTTAATTTGGAAAATAAACAAATTCTCGACGTATTTTACGACAAACACTAGCATTTTGAGACTTCATAGAATTTAATAACTTGTTTATTTTTTTTTTGTTTTGTGATGACATCGCGACCCTATATGCGATTGCATTTTATTTCTTGTCGATCGCGGCTTGTAGTCGATTGCGATACGGTACATTGGGCTATCGAAAATAATTTTAAGTTCAAGCCGACACATTACACTGTTCAACCATTTTTTTCTTTTCCTTTCCCAGTAGCCCTTTTCTTCATCTCATTCACCATTATGTTTAATTTCTCCCTCCACCTTACAGCCGTTGTCCCCACTACATCACTTGATTTGGCCTTAGTTGTGAGCTATGTCTTTACTAAATTCACTTTAGTTTGCCTATATGTATACACATATATAGATAGGCTGGTTTTCTTTACTTCATGTGTTAGTTGTTTTACCTATAACCAAAAACCAAGTCTTTTTCATCCTTCAAAAATCAAAAGCTCCTAAATCCTTCACTTCTAGCTCCGATGTACAACTACAAAGTTGTTCGTCTATGTCCGTAGTATTTTTAGAAATTGATGGCATCCAATTGAGTCGAGTATCCATCGAGTAATCATCATATTTCAGTAAGGAGGTAAAATATGTTCATAACTTTAAAAATCAAATTCTCTCATTGCGTTAAAAATTGATCATCACCGCCAGTGTCGCTGTGTTCGTACGGAAATGGAGGATTTTTGTGGAAGTTTAAGTGCAATTCTAAGTCATTGATCAACGATCGTCGATTTCAAAGGTCCGGTTTCCCTTTGCCCATGGTCGACGATGGATGAGTTAGAGCTTGGGAAGGCGATCATGGAAGAGAGAGCTTCAAGTGGTGGTAGTTTAGTAGAGGTTGACATCGGAAGTTATAGCAGTTTTTTTCATGTTGCATGAAAGATGGGTTCGATCGGTTTACGGAGGTTGAAGCTGGGGCTTAGCAAAGGGGTTGAGATTGTCGAGCTCCTTAAAGAGAATCTGTCGGTGGCCTTGGATGTGCGAGTAGTGGTGCGAGGGAATGGTGCACGTTCACGTCATGGACCTGAGAATGTCAAGCATGGAATAAGAAAAGAGAAAGTGGAGGCGAAAGATGAAGTTTGTAGCATTGGCTTGGGTTGCGGTTAAGGGTTGTAGGCTCGGACTATTACAGATAGGTGAGAAATATTATAGGTTTGTTTGATTATTTCATTTTATTAAATGCCGTAAACTTTGAAACTTGGTATCCTGCTAGTTTGAACCCCGATTACCCTTTGGATTTTTGCATTGTACTCGTATGGACGAGTGCAATGTTATAGTGTAACATGTTGGTAGTTTTGACCATGTAAAAAATTTATGATATATTAAAGCGCACTAGATTTAAATTACTTTATTTAATTTAATAACGTCGTTTAAATTCATATACATTAATTATTGAAGTTTTTTGGCAAAATAAATTACTGCTGAGATAAATCGAATTGAGCATGGTAATTAGACATCTGTCAGCGGAATAAAAAAACCATTCCACTAATTAAATTAATTTGGCAATTAATTAGCAGAATAAATCCGCGTTCTGCTATTTTATAGTTTTGGACATTTGATTATATATCGATAACTGATATGCACCTTAAATAAGTGATATATTAACCAATAATGGTTAAGCTTTGAATTTATTTACGCAGTAATCGATTTTGTAAATATTTGTCGTTAACATAAAAAGTTAATTGAATAATATGGTAGCTTGTCAAGTACCATGGTGATCGTTAACCTCCTTAAAATTCAAAAAACTAATTATTGTTTTCAAAGATAATTTACGAATCATTATTATTATAAGGTTTAAAGATAATAATTATTTAGTAATAATATTTTAAAAGGCAATAAATTATTAGCAATAATATTTTAAAGATAATTAATAATTGTTTCTAGCAATGATTTAAAGTTAATTATTTCATTATTATTATTCTTGAAAGTTATTTTTAAAGTTATTCAATTATTGTTTTAAAATGTTTTAGTTTAAGTATTATTTTAAAGTTATATAGTTATTGTTTAGAAATATTATATTTAAATTTTGATTAATTATTTAAAAGAGTATCTATACTTTAATTTAATTAAAGTTAATTATATCAATTTAAGTTATTTAATTATATTTAAAAGATAATTAATTTTTATATTAATATTAATTAAGGTTAATTAATTATTATTTAATAACGTTTCAAAATTAATTAATTATTACAATAATATTGTTTTAAAGTTAACTTATCAATAATACAATAATAGTATTTGAAATTAATTTAATATATTATTAAATAGATTCTAAACTATTATTTTAAGTAAGATTTGATTAAAAAGAAATAGAAGGATGTTTTAAATAGTAATTTCTTATTTAAAGCTATTTTAAATAACTTATGGTTTATCAAGAGGACGTTATTGACTTAAAGAGTCTATTAATGAGTTGGATTAATTATGCGAAAAGTTTTATAAATGGCTTTGGATAATTATAAAAGAATTTATAAATGAGTTTTAAAGATTTGAGAATGGGAAGTTTATAAACGGGTTTGGGATTTATTAAAAATATTTTATAAAGGGATTAGTGTTTTGGGTTTCTCCATTTTAGATGACATTTGGGTTTGATCGTTTAAATATGATTTCAAAATAGGAAATTTTTCTAAGTGTTGGGTGAATATATTTATACCATTATATAAGTATATGGAAAAGTTTCCAAGTTTTTGAATGGTTAAATGGTTTTTGAATATACTTATACCATTGAGATAAGTATATGATTATATTTTCTAAGTATCGAAAATATTGTGGTTTGTGAATATACTTATCCTATTGAGATAAGTATGCGGAAGTGATTTTCCAAGTATTTGAAATGCGATTTTAAAATAATGAAAGATAAATATAAAAGGCTTAGTGATTTTTGTGGGATATGTAATCTTTGTTTGAATATTTGTTTATTTGAAGATTAAATAACCAACTACCAAATCTTGGCCAAAATATGTAATCCTTCTTAATTTTGGTGGTAGAGAAATATTCCCTACTTAACACCGAAGGATTTTAACTCTAGAAATATCTAGGGAAAACATGGGGATTATATGGTACAATTACCATCGATGGTGTTATACTATACGTATAAGCTCGTTTCGTTCTTCTAGGACAAATGATATGGAGATTCGTCTGCTTAAACAGTTAGTGGGTGGTCCCCACTCTTATGTATTGTCTAATTATTTCCTAAAGAATCGGTATTGAGCATTTCAAAAATCGAAGTTTGGTTTTGCGGAGCATCCAGGAAATGGAAGAGTGTACTCTTAAGATATGACTCGAACCCATGACCACCCCGAAAATGATATACGGTTCTATGAAGTAGATTCATGATATATTGAAATGTTGGGATCCATGTGAGATTCCGAGACCCGTTGGGGTATGGGAATCTGCGTGTGATTCCAAGATCTAATTGAGGTATGGAAATCTATGTGTGATTCTGAGACCTATTGGGTATTGGAATTCATATGGCATTTTGTGATCTATTTAGTGATTATGTGTAAGCTAGAATGCCGGACGTAGCCTCATTAGCGGGAGTGACTAAAACCAGATATAGGAAGCATGGCCAGTATGGTTGGCAAACCCATAGGGTATAGTCGGCTCCTCCTAGATGTCACTTATAGTTGTTATGCATGCATGGGGCGATGCATTCGGTTTTTGCGAGACCAACTATGTTTTTACTATGGTACGTCACTAGGGATGTATGCTGCTTTAGAAGGATATCTTTGATCCTTGTGTAGGAGACCCGTTCTTCGAAGTACCGAGGGTGCCTTCATTGAAATCATATAGAATTAGCGAACATGCCTTATCGATTTTCGATTATATATCTAGTATTGTTGTGATGTACACTCACAAGCAACACAACTACTTGATTATTATTATTTTTGCCTTAGGCATTACTGTAATATCATTGGATTTTCTGATATAAAGGTTTTGGGTACCGTAAGGTAAAAACCCGTCTGTGCTTATGTGTGTCGTGGTCTTATGAGATGCCGTTGATTTTAAAGGATTTTACAAGTTAAAATAAATAAAATTCCTTATGATTTGAGTTCTCACATTAGTTTAACCAGACTGACCCATGCGTTGTTTTCCTATAATGCTCGGGTCAGACTGAGCATATTTCCAGGTTTAGCTGGAGAATTGGAGCTTCAGGAAGGAAGCTGAGGTCCAAAGACAAATTCTCATAGATGATTAATTTTATGTTGTATTAATTTTTGTATTTATCAGCAATTGTGAGGATAGGTCGTTATAACTGTTCGTACTTAATGGGTTAGTATACTCTGATTGATGTCTGTATAGACTTACGCTACAGACTTATTTTTGTGTAAAGATTTGCTATACATTATAAATCATTCATTCTGCTGTGAGATTCTATGGTGTTATTTTTCTTCTCGTCTTCAATCTTCTTTCTTTTCCCTATCTATCCGCTTTTTCATTCAATTTGGGTTGGACATGTGTGGCTTATTTTCATCTTAAACTGTACGAAAAAATGGGTCATTGCATGGGGAATGTAACATCCCAAAATTTTAACATCTTAATTGTCAACATTTAATTAATTTTAAATATTTAATTAATTGGTGTATAAAAATCTAAATAACTTATATTCAAATACAGTGATTATTTTAGTATTTGAATCATGAATTGAATATTAATTAAATTGATTAAATAGACCTATTTAACTCCTTTTAATTAATAAATAATAACAGTAAATTCATTTTGTAAATTTATTTTACAGTAATAAATTATTCGAATAAATAATAAGAAAGTAAATTATCAATAAAACTGGTCGGTTTTTATTGATGTAATCTTAAACGAATTTATTGGATTTTTCCATAATTTTTAAAATGTTTAAATTATTATTTGACGTATTTTATGACAAATGATGATATTTTTGTAATTTTGCGGAATAAAAGAATAATATATTTTATTATTGATTTATGACCGTGTCGCATTATTGTGCACGATCATATTTATATTTCTGTCGGTCATCGTTCATATGCAAACAGAATAATGTATAGCGGGATACCGCAAAACCATCTTTTTAAAAACCTTTTAAAATTCAAAATTCAAAATTTTCAAGTTATGATGAATTGCTTGATAAGATGGTTGCTTTTGAGTGTAGGTTTGTTTTTACTTGTGACTGGAGGAAAGAATTTTGGTTTGTTTATAAATATGAAAACAACACCTAGAATTTAGAACATAAGTTTACTTCATTCTCTTTTCCTCCTTCTTTTCTTCATTTACAATTTAAAGTAACAATCGAAAATGGTCCCCATTTTAAAAATTAAAAACCAACTCCTCCACTTAGCAGAAAATTAAAAAGTTTATTTCTTTGGACTCTATAGCCTTGATCTTGGATCTATGGTGACTTGGGGTTGTACGGTGGATTTAGCAGTGATCGATGTAAGGAAGCAAAGACTATGGTTTGGGTTTTTGGGTATTATTGGTGGAATTAGCTCGAATCGAGTGTGGATATGGGTTTATGAATGAGAATAGCATCTCATGGCCGAAAATGATGGAGCTCGGTAGTGTATTGGGTTGTGCGAATTTGCATTGTGGATGCATGAAACCATCCAGGTCGGATGTTGTTATGATCAATTGAGTACAGAGAGAAGGGGTGGGATGTAGTGAGGATGTAGAAATAAGTTCATTGGAGGTGATGAATTTCGATTTTGTCGTGTGTTGGTTGAGATGAAGTGTGCATGCATAAGGTTGAGGCCATGCATGTAAAGGCAGAATTGTGTTGTAGGGAACAAAAATAGAAGGAACGTTGAAGCTTACATGTAGCGAATAGGTCGCTACAAGACACTTTGAAAACACATATTCATCTCTGTGATTTGCATGGTTTTCTCACCAATATTAATTTACTTGCATTCTTATGTTGCTTATATTGATGTTTGGTTGAAATATTTGTGCATACTATTTGATTTGTATAGGTGTCATTATAGATATTATCGCTATATCTTCATGTATGAAATATCATCTTCTTAAACCGTTGTGGTGTGTTGAACTTGAGCTTGTATTTTTACAAAATAAATGGTTGGCAGTTTTTTAGCACTTTGTAAGTCGTTTAAACTATATTTTCAAGTACATTAAGAATTTTGAAAATAAGTGATAAGCATTGATAAAAATTTATAAAAGAAGTTATAAATGTAATTAATTATCTTTCGGGATAATTAACAATGTTTTAGAATTTATAAAGAGGTTAAAAAATTAATTAATCATATTTCAAGATAATTAATGTCATTTTAAATTTATAAAAGACTATAAATTGGATTTAATTATCTTTCAGGATAATTAATGTTGCTTGAGTTATAAAGGTTATCTACCTAAATATTTTATAAATTCTTTTCAAATGGTTTGTAAGGATTGTATAGGTATTTGAAAAGAATTGGAGGTTTACGTATATTCTTAATTATTATTTAACTATAATATTTTTAATTAATAAATTTATTACTGATTTTTAAAGTTAATTAATCAATTTTGTAAAAGTGCTTTAAAGATTAATTAACCGATTTAATAAAAGTTATTAAAGTTAATTAACTGATTTAACAAAGGTGTTTAAAGTTAATTGATTGATTTATTAAAGGAGTTATAAGTTTGATTAATGGTCTCTTGGGATAATTAATTTGGTTTTAAATTTATAAAGAATTATATCAATTATCCTTTAGGATGATTAACATTGTTTTGAATTTATAAAAGCATTTTAGTTGATTTATTATCTTGTGGGATAATAAATGTTGTTTGAAAATTTATAAATTATAGTTTATAAATGAGAAAATCTTTTAAAAGGAACTATTTTAAAAGTAGAGATAAGTGTAAATTGTTCTCGGTTTATAATAAAAAAGGTTTAATGACATTTTTTGCCCTTATTTTTAATGCGCTTAAAAATATAATTTTTTCTTTAAAAAGAATATTTTAAAAAGTATTTTTTAAATGTTTTACAAATATTTATGATGTGAAAACCAAGCACAACATCGATTTTTGTAACGACCCGTAAATTTTCAATAACTAAATTTGTTAATTTAATAAGATTTTTGTAATTAAATCTGGAATAAAAAAAATTTGGAATTCGTTAATGAATTAATAACGGGAATGGAATGTAAGAATGTTAATGCAAGTTAATCAATAACTAAATTAGCGCAATCCAGATTTATTGAAACAATTGTAAGGTTATAATTGACTGTATTTAGTAAATTTGGGAAATAAATTTCAATAAGTGTAATTAAAGATTATGTTAATGTAAATTAAGATAATATTTCAAAATAATGTCAATTCCATTTATAATATGACAATTAGTTGATAAAAAGAATGGAAAGTCAATATTTATTAATTTATTGGAATTTAAATTTAATAATTGGATTAATTGCAAATAAATGGAATTAAATATTTAGATATTACGTTAATGGGAAATTAAGAAGAAATTTGAAGGTTTTAACGTAATAAATAATGAACCAATGTTAGTTGCATGCTTATTGTAATAAAAGACTTGAATAACAAGGTCTAAAAGTTAATAAATGGATTTTGGGATTTTAAATTTATAAATTTCTCAATTTAATGAAATTGAAATTAAGCACCGAAATTGAGGAATTGATCAATTTTAAATCGACAGTTAAATTTGTTTTAAATTAGGGTAAATGATTAAGAAATTCAAAATTGATAAAAATTGTCAATTACATAATTGAAATTAAAATTTGAATTAATTAATTTATTATTAATTTTTTAATTAATGTAGAAAATAACCATTTTGGCCACTGACTCGAATTTCGATGAAACTAGTTTCATCGGATCCGTAACGATGAATCATTGTAGGATATCAAGTTAACTGAAATCAACTAAAATCAATTTAATTGAAATCAACTGAAATCAATTTGAAATAACTTGATTTTAGCATAACTTCTTCATATGATAGAATTTGGATTTGAAACCTATTCCATTGCGTTTAAAATACTTTAAAACATCTATTTTGATATATGGGTTGGCCCAATTTCATTTCGAAGTCGAAACGTGCGTTTCGGGCCATTTGTCGTTTAACTTTCCAAACCAATCAAGCCAATTCGTTTCTATTTTGTTTTAGCCTATATATACCCTATAAAAACCCTAGCCTATTTCTTATGTTCATTTTTCTGTACGTACAATACCGATTGCTCCTCTTTCTCAATGGCAAACAGAACCCTAAATCCCAAAATGCAATTTCAAATAAAATTCAAAGCCAAAAATTAAATCTCTTCAAACTATATCAAATTATATATGGATTTGAAGCTCTCGACGAGCGCGAGTCAAATATATGATTCGTTTTCAATCCGGGTTTCCGTGTGGCTAGAAATCGATGAACTATCCATGGCCGTTCATCACGCTGCGACCAAAATTGTCCGATCTTTGAATCTACTTTTGGATATTGTAGAGTGGACCGAGGGGACTTCATCTATGCAGTTTATTTGGCGAATCAATGGTTGGATTTTCATGAAAAATTCGTTAGGGTTTTGAACCCTAAGGCGGTAGCTGTTGCGTTTTCGCGACCGGTGGTGGTCGATCGTCAGGGGGAGGTCGGCGTGCCGAGCGGAGCATGGGGCGGCATCGGCTGGGGGTGCGGCAATTGGTCGCGCGCGCGGCAGAGGGAAGTTGTAGTGGCTAGGCTTTCGGCCTTGGTGTGTCTCGCGTGCGTGCGTGTTTGTCTAGGAAGAAGGAGGAGACGTGGCAGTTCGTTTCTGGTTTGTTTCCTTTATTTTATTTTATTCTAATTTTGATTTCAATTCATTCTAATAATCATAACTTGTGCATACGATGTCCGATTTATGCGTGGTTTCTTTTGTTAGGATCATATTGGAATTCCTGACATTTTGACGTGGGTTTGGATGAATTCTGAGACTGTTCAAAAATTGGGTTTAAATTGGATTTAAATTCAATTTAAATTCAAAAAGGTGAGTGTTTTAACCCACTCACAACTTCTAAAATTTCTTATGTTTGTTAAATTGATTTATGATGTGATTAGAAATTTATTTATGACTGTTTGTCACAATTTGAATCATTATCTCAGTCTATTTGAATTTATTTGGATAAAATAGTTATTTAATTTATTATTGAATATAAACTGTCAGTAAATGCCTGTTATTTATTATCTATTCTATATTGATGTTAATGATTGAATTGGATGATGATTGTGATAAATATTTAATGATTGATATTGGATGAATGGATGTTGTATTTTATATTGTTATAAACTGCAAGTTGTTATGGATTTTTATTTCATTCGGGATTGCGGTTTGAAGTGATATATAACCGTATTTATGTTTTAAATTATAGATTGAAACGATAAATATCTATGTCACTTGACCATAGGATAGAAAATTATATACAGACATTGCGGTATACATATAAAAATATTTTGAAGTGATTTCTATGGTTTTATAAAGAAATATATGGTTTTAGATGAATATTGATTTGAGATATTATACAAATGTTATTTTATCCTTGATTTTAAGCTATGTATAATCTGTTTTAATATAGAATAAGCTTAATAATAAGTTTGATATTTATTGGAGATAATATGGTTAAGTATTTATATAAATTATATTTTAATAGAGAGTTTATAATGATATAAATAAATTAAAGTTGGAAGATAAATTGGAAATTTAATTGAAATTGAATTTATCTAAGAATTAAACTCAAATAAGTTTGATGTGAAATTTATTAAATTTGAAATTTTAAAAAGTATGATTTATAACTTGATTTTGGTTTAGGGGGAATTAAATGAATAATTCAAGTATAAATAAATTGAAGGAAATATTTAGTTATTTGTAATTTGAGTTTAATTTAAATGATAATGGATTTATTAAGTAAAATATTTCGAAACTAAATAATAGAAAATTGACTTGTTGAATCGTAATTACCAAACTTAGTTTTGAAATTGTTGAATACTTAAAATTTGAAATATTTTGAATTTGAAATGGCTTATTTTCTGGATCAAATCTATTTTGAAATCGAAAAAAAAATCGAATTTTTTTATTTGGAAACTGAGTCGAATTGAAATTTATGATTTGGGATTTGGTTAAATATAAAATGTAGAAATTCGAGTTGTTTTGGAATTAATTTGTGAAATTGTAGAAGTTATTGTATTATATAAAATATTTAATTTTTAAACCATTTAAGTGGTGGGTGTTATGTTTCAAAGTTACGAGTTTCAAAGTATTATGATTTGAAAGTGTTATATTTCAAGTGTTTTGATTTCGAAATGTTATAACTTTGAAAGTGTTATGATTTAAGAAAGAATATATTTGAAATGAAAATGATATCGTATCAAATTGGTTTTGAAAGGGCAATGATATTTGGTTTTAAAATATAAACTATTTTAAAATGACCACGGTGTTATAATAACATTTGATTGTTAAAGAGACCGGGATCGAAAGTTGTCATACTCTCTGGCAACTCCGAAAACCACTTTAACAACCGTGTACGCAATGGAGATTCCAGAATGAAGTAGGATGGTGACGGTGTTTCCTTTGAGGTATATACGTGGACCCGACTCTCGTAAGTTGGCATAAGGTGGCTAAAATAGGAGCGATTGATGGGCTAAGGAGTTAGCGCCTTTTATCGAACACACTCCTTCGATACCATTCTATTACTTTGGGATTGGATTGGGCCCTTTTGATTTTTGTGGTGTGGCTCAAGGTGGGCGGTAGTAGCTGCTACGCGTTACCACCGGTCCGTAAGCGTAATTAGTATATCTACCCTGGCATTGCCTAGTTGTGCCATGTCACCTACCCTAGCACGCCTTGTACGAGTTTGATTTGTGTCGTACCTATGAAGTGTCCTCTGGTAGCCTCCCTATCAGGAGGTATTACGGTACTGTACAGACTATTGGCACTATTACGTGTAAAGGGGAATATTGGGTGACTCTTTAACGCTATTTAAAAGTAAGTTTATTTTACTATAGACATTATTATAATAACGAAATAGTACTACATAGTAAATAGTTTAACGGATCCTTAAGAGATGTGAATCCCGAGCCTCTCTTAAGTTACTACACTCACGCTAGACACTGGATAGGAGATGTCAAATCCCGTAAACATCTCTGATGCCGTTCCACTCATATTTATTTCTGTTGATTTAACTTGCATAAGATCTTTTAGTTCTGACTCGAGTGTTTTGTCTTTTCAATTCACTCGGGTCAGTCTGAGCATTTCAGAATTTGAAGACCTTACTTCTGAAGGACGAAGACGAAGATTGTATTATTACTATTAATTACTACATTGTTCCGCTGCATTATTTTATTATTCTCTGGTATGTGCAACTTTGATATGAATTGTATAAGTGTAATCAAATATTTTGTAAACAACTTCATGAACTGTTTATTTGATTATTATATTTTATCGTTCTGCTGCAAGATTCTATTTTTTTTTCTTTCTCTGCTTTTTCTTATTTACCCCATAATAATCCGCCTTCTGTACGGTTTAAGTCTGACGTGTGTGGTTTATCGTCGATTTAAAGCATACAAAAGGCGGGATGTTACATCTGGTATCAGAGCTTTGGTTTAGCAATAAACCTTAGCTTTGTGGGGTCTGACTCTTTATTTATAGGGTTGTAGTATCCTATGATGAGTTGCTGAGTGTATATATATGAGAGAGCGTATTTGTTAGTGTTATAAAAGAGTTTTGATATTGTGTTAATTTGTTCCGTTTTGTATTTATAAATTCTGGTTGGTGCATAGGACGCTATGACATCAATAGAGGTTTCTAAACACTTAATAGGACAGACCAACACAATATTTGTTTTGAGTATAGGTAAATGAAATAATTTTGCCTATTATATTTTCTATATATATAAAATAAAATTTTATAAATGATGTATATTTGGTGGTAATATATTGGTTATTAGATAGTGATATTTATAAATATTAGTTGGAAATAAGATTCAAACTAAAAAAAATTTGGAAATTTTAGAACTTAGTTCCGGGATTTTGAAAATAAATTTTGCTTTCAAAGGACTTTTAGAATATAATAATATTGTTTATAAGTATTTTTTGATATAAATAATTCCATATAATTTGAAAGAATTGCTTTAAAGAAACTTTGGAAAGAAATAAGTTCTGTACTCCTCTCTCTGTCATTGGAAAATAATTTCGGTGATGAGTGCATGCATCGTCGACATTCATTTTCGAGTTTCGAAGTGGAATGGCTACTATAGTAGTTTTACTATAGATTTATTTCAATAAACAAATAAAATTTTAAATATAATTAGATATATAAGTTGTAAGTATATATTTATCTGTTATTTTAAAATGATTTGAAATTTAACCCGGTATTTAGTTCTTAAGTTTTTGATAATTAATAGTTTCAATTATTCTAGTGAAATGGTTGTAACTAATTTATAATTGGAACCTTTAATTAAAATAAGAGATTAACTAGGTTATAAATGAAATTTCAAGAAAGTTTAAATTGTAATCTATAAAACAAATGATATGATTATTGAACAGTAAATTAATTAAAAGAAATCAGAAAACTTGTATAACTTTCAATTACATTCTTAAAAAGCATATATATAACTTACCAAAAGATTTAAAAGTTAAAATTTTAATAAGAAAATGTAATGGATATTATACAAGCAAAATTTGAAGTAATAAATAAGAATTTGATGTGTAAATGAAATGCTACTAATTAAGTATAATGGAAAGGTAAGTATTATAAATAAATGAATAAATGAAATTAAGGAATAAATGAAATTAAGTAATAAATAAATGAAAATTTGCCAGAAATAAATGTAAATTAAAAAGATAAATCACTATATGAAGGAAAAGGAAATCAAACAACAAACTATTATGAAATGAAATTAATAAGACTGGACGTGATCTATTGTTTGGAATTGTTGTTTGTTTGGTTTATGGTTGTTTGGGCAAGGATACTTTAAATTCATTTGGATGTATGAATAATCTATTTAGCTTCATCTAAGACTGTTGAGTAAATGGTGCACTTAGTAGTTTATTTTCCATTCCGTATAATTTAAAAAATTTGATCCCAAACAACTATTTGTGTGTTTGATATGAATGGATAATTGATTTGTGTTGATTTTATGTGATGGTTGTATGCTTTGTTGCAATTGATTGTTGTTATATTGATTTGTTTATTGGTGGTTGAAATAACTCTGAATATTTCATTTTATATAAATATGAACTCTTTTGGATTATATAAGTGAAACACAAGTTATGGAAGCAATTTCTACTGCTTTTGGTTTCATAAAATAAGCGTTAATTGCCCGACAAATGGGTACGTTTTTAGATTACGGTTTATAGCGCTATTATATTGTTTTTCCCGTGTTGGGATATATATTATTTTGAAATATGTGTTGTATATTATTATATTTGACATTATTTTTTCTCTCGAGCCTCTCCATACAAAGGAGACTCTGCCGAATTTTTCCGTAAATTTTGGACTTAGATAATTTTTTAAATTATTTTATTTTGTAAGTTTATTTGTTTATAAAGTTAATATTTTAAATAAGATGTATTGACTACTTAATTTCTTCTTTTCCCTTCTTATCCTTTTCGGGGACGAAAAGTTTTGAGTGGGGGAGAGTGTAACAACCCGTAAATTTTCAATAACTAAATTTGTTAATTTAATAAGATTTTTGTAATTAAATCTAGAATAAACAAAAATTTGGAATTCGTTAATGAATTAATAACGGGAATGGAATGTAAGAATGTTAATGCAAGTTAATCAATAACTAAATTAGTGCAATCCCTGTTTATTGAAATAATTGTAAGGTTATAATTGACTGTATTTAGTAAATTTGGGAAATAAATTTCAATAAGTGTAATTAAATATTATGTTAATGTAAATTAAGATAATATTTCAAAATAATGTCAATTCCATTTATAATATGAAAATTAGTTGACAAAAAGAATGGAAAGTCAAGATTTATTAATTTATTGGAATTTAAATTTAATAATTGGATTAATTGCAAATAAATGGAATTAAATATTTAGATATTACGTTAATGGGAAATTAAGATGAAATTTGAAGGTTTTAACCTAATAAATCATGAACCAATGTTAGTTGCATGCTTATTGTAATAAAAGACTTGAATAACAAGGTGTAAAAGTTAATAAATGGATTTTGGGATTTTAAATTTGTAAATTTCTGAATTTAATGAAATTGAAATTAAACACCGAAAGTGAGGAATTCATCAATTTTAAATCGACATTTAAATTTGTTTGACTTAGGGTAAATGATTAAGAAATTCAAAAATGATAAAAATTGTAAATTATAGAATTGAAATTGAAATTTGATTTAATTAATATATTATTGATTTATTTAATTAATGTAGAAAATAGCCATTTTGACCACTAACTCGGATTTCGACGAAACCTATTTCATCGGATCCGTAATGGTGAATCGTTGTAGGACTTCAAGTTTCGTAGCGATCGGACTTGTCGTTTGATCGTATGGGCTCGCAACGCGTAGAAATCAATTTAATTGAAATCAATTGAAATCAATTTGAAATAACTAGATTTTAGCATAACTTCTTCATATGATAGAATTTGGACTTGAAACCTGTTCCATTGCGTTTAAAATATTTTAAAACATCTATTTTGTTATATGGGTTGGCCCAATTTCGTTCCAGAGTCGAAATAGGTTTTCAGGCCATCTATCGTTCAACTTTCCAAACCAATCAAGCCCATTCATTTCTATTTTGTTTCAACCTACATATACCCTGTTATAAACCCTAGCCTGTTTCTTAAGTTCATTTTTCTATATGTACAATGCTAATTGCTCCTCTTTCTCAATGGCAGACAAAACCCTAAATCCCAAAATGCAATTTCAAACAAAATTCAAAGCCAAAAATTAGATCTCTTCAAACTATATCGAATTATATATGGATTTGAAGCTCTCGACGAGCGCAAGTCAAATATATGATTCGTTTTTCAATCTGGGTTTCAGTGTAGCCGAAAATCGATAAACTATCCACGGCCTTTTCATCACACCGTGACCAAAATTGTCCGATCTTTGAATCTATTTTCGAATATTGTAGAGTGGACCGAGGGGACTTCATCTATACAGTTTATTTGGCGAATCAACGGTTGGATTTTCGTGCAAAATTCATTTGGGTTTTGAACTCTAAGGAGGCGGCTGTCGCGTTTTCGCGACCGGTGGTGGTCGATCGTCAAGGGGAGGTAGGCGTGGCGAGCAGAGCATGGGGCGGCGGCGGCTAGGGGTGTGGCGTTTGTCTCGCGCGCGGTAGAGGGAAGTTGTGGAAGCTAAGGTTTCGGCCTGGGTGTGTCTCACATGCGTGCGTGTTTGTCTGGGAAGAAGGGTGCGACGTGGCAGTTCGTTTCTGGTTTGTTTCTTTTATTTTATTTTATTCTAACTTTGATTTAAATTCGTTCTAATAGTCATAACTTGTGCACAGGATGTTCGATTTATGCGTGGTTTCTTTTGTTAGGATCGTATTGGAATTCCTGAATTTGTGATGCTGGTTTGGATGAATTCTGAGAGTGTACAAAATTTGGGTTTAAATTGGATTTAAATTCAAAACGTCGAGTGTTTTAACCCACTCACAACTTCTAAAATTTCTTATGTTTGTTAAATTGATTTATGATATGATTAGAAATTTATTTATGACTGTTTTTCATATTTTGAATCATCATCTCAGTTTGCTTGAATTTATTTGGATAAAATAGTTATTTAATTTATTATTGAATATAAACTGTCAGTAACTGCCTATTATTTATTATATGTTCTATATTGATGTTATTGATTGAATTGGATGATGATTGTGATAAATTTTTGATGATTGATACTGGATGAATGGATGTTGTATTTTATATTGTTATAAACTTCAAGTTTTTATGGATTTTTATTTCATTCGGGATTGTGGTTTGAAATGATATATAACCGTATTTATATTTTAAATTACGGATTGGAATGATAAATATCCTATCACTTGACCATATGATGGAAAATTATATACAGACACCGTGGTCTATATATAAAAATATTTTGAAATGATTTCTATGGTTTTGTAAAGAAATATATGGTTTTAGATGAATATTGATTTTAGATATAATATAAATATAATTTTTATCCTTGATTTTAAGCTATGTATAATCTGTTTTAATATAGAATAAGCTTAATAATAAGTTTGATATTTATTGAAGATAATATGGTTAAGTATTTATATAAATTGTATTTTAATAGAGGGTTTATAATGATTTAAATAAATTAAGGTCGGAAGATGAATTGGAAATTTAATTGAAATTGAATTTATTTAAGAATTAAACATAAATAAGTTTGATGTGAAATTTATTAAATTTGAAATTTTAAAAGGTATGATTTATAACTTGATTTTGGTTTAGGGGGAATTAAATGAATAAAGTATAAATAAATTGAAGGAAATATTTAGCTATTTGTAATTTGAGTTTTATTTAAATGATAATGGATTTATTAAGTAAAATATTTCGAAACTAAATAGTAGAAAAATGAATTGTTGAATCGTAATTACCAAACTTAGTTTTGAAATTGTTGAATACTTAAAGTTTGGAATATTTTGAATTTGAAATTTCTTATTTTGTGGATCAAATCTGTTTTGAAATCGAAAAAAATTGGAATAGTTTATTTGGAAACTGAGTCGAATTGAAATTTATGGTTTGGGATTTGGTTAAATATAAAATGTAGAAATTCGAGTTGTTTTGGAATTGATTTGTGAAATTGAAGAAGCTATTGTATTATATAAAGTATTTAAATTTTTAAACCATTTAAGTGGTGGGAGTTATGTTTCAAAGTTATGAGTTTCAAAGTATTATGATTTCAAAGTGTTATATTCCAAGTGTTTTGATTTCGAAATGTTATAACTTTGAAAGTGTTATGATTTAAGAAAGAATATATTTGAAATGAAAATGATATCGTATTGAATTGGTTTTGAAAGGGCAATGATATTTGGTTTTAAAGTATAAAGTATTTTGAAATGACTGCGGTGTTATAATAACGTTTGGTTGTTAAAGAGACTGGGATCGGAAGTTATCATACTCTTTGCCAACTTCGAAAACCACTTTAACAACCACGTACACGGTGGAGATTCCAGAATGAAGTAGGATGGTGACGGCGTTTCCTTTGAGGTATATACATGGACCCGACTCCCGTGAGTTGGCATAAGGTGGCTAAAATAGAAGCGATTGACGGGCTAAGAAGGTAACACCTTTTATCGGACACACTTCTTTGATACCATTCTATTACGTTGGGATTGATTTGGGCCCTTTTGATTTTGGGGGTGTGGCTCGAGGTGGGCGGTAGTAGCTGCTACGCGTTACCACCGGTCCGGAAGCGTAATTGGTATATCTACCCTGGCATTGCCTAGTTGTGTCGTGTCACCTACCCTAGGGTGCCTTGTACGAGTTTGATTTGTGTCGTACCTATGGAGTATCCTCTAGTCGCCTCCGGATCAGGAGGTATTATGGTACTGTATAGACTATTGGCACCATTACGTGTTAAGGGGAATATTGGGTCACTCCTTAACGCTATTTAAAAGTAAGTTTATTTTACTATAGACATTATTATAATTGTGAAATAGTACTACATAGTAAATAGTTTAACGGATCCTTAGGAGATGTGAAACCTGAGCGTCTCTTAAGTTACTGCACTCATGGTAAACACTGGATAGGAGATGCCAAATCCCATAAACATCTCTGACGTAATTCCACTCAAATTTATTTATGTTGATTTAACTTGCATAAGATCTTTTATTTCTAACTCGAGTGTTTTGTCTTTTCAATTCGCTCGACTCAGTATGAGCATTTCAGGATTTGAAGACCTTATTTCTAGAGGACGAAGACGAAGATTGTATTATTACTATTACTTACTATATTGTTCCGCTGCATTTTTTTATTATTCTATGGTATGTGTAACTCTGATATGAATTGTGTAAGTGTAATCAAATGTTTTGTAAACAACTTCGTGAACTGTTTATTTGATTATTATATTTTATCATTCCGCTGCAAGATTCTATTTTGTTTTTTTATTTCTCTGCTTTTTCTTATTTACCCCATAACAATCCGCCCGTCTGTATGGTTTAAGTCCGACGTGTGTGGTTTATCATCGATTTAAAGCATACAAAAAGGTGGGATGTTACAATTTTAAAAGTTTAAAAGGTTTGATTCGGTTATGAAAAGGATAAGAATTTAATTCCCGTAAACGGTATCACATATATTGAAAGGATACTCTTAGCACTAAACATCGAGTTATGGAAACTCATTTTATCTCAAAGGTTAAAATTATGGTTAAGGCAATGTCTATAGGTAACACTACCTTAATTTGTCTTGCTTCATTTTCAACTAAAGGATGGTGCAAGTTTGAAACCGACGAGTAGTGATAAAGTGGTAGGGATATGATATTTAATTTCAATATATGATAATTTTGATTATTCTTGGTAGTTGATTTACTTACTATCGATTCAGCTCTCTTCTTTGCGTAACGTCAATTTAAGACGATTTATTACTTATTTGAGCATTGATATCCTTTGTCAGAATGACTAAAACCAAAGCGTGAGTGGGGACAACCTATGTGGAGTTTCTCCCATTAGGTTATTTTCACATCTACTCTAGATTGGTTTCTCCGGCATGCACGAGGAGATGTGAAATACTTGGATTTTCAGTAAGGTTGGCGGGGTCCGACTTGGAGGTTTTTTGAGAGAGTTCCAGAGTATACAACTCCCTCAAGTATACTCTCTAGATGTATACTTTCATTAATTGGTGGTGCACCCTCCTAGTCATTGTTGAAAAATTGCTCTTCCTTGTATTTGATTCAAATCTTTAAATTGTTATCTTAATTGAAACGAGAAGTGCCTAAAAGAGTGGAGCACTTCTCGATGTATTATTATTTGTGTCCATTCTTTAACTTTGGGTTATGATCTTGTTTATGCTCATTCTTTCAAGTTTGGATTTTGTTTTAATTTTATTTTCATTCGCTAATGTGTGGAAGTTGTTCTTGTGAGGTAAAACACGTTCTGTGTATAGCGGTATGGTCTCATATAATTATTATATGTTCATTATGTTACTTGAGTTTGCTCATGTTAGTATCTCCAGACTGGTCCACATGTTATTTTATTATGATGCCCGTGTCAAACTGAGTTTTTCCAGGTTGTATTGGCGGGACATGGAGCTCATGGAGTAGAGCTGGATGTTTACCTGGCATAGTATTTTTATCTTGTGTTGTATTGTTATGTATACCCATCAGCAATTTTAAGGTCATAAAGTTATAACTGTCCAGGCCAATGAGCTTTCTTTTTAACATTGATATACAATGTATTTTAGAGTGACAGCTTTTGCTGTCTTTATTATATTACATGTTTTCATTCCGCTGTGGGATCCTTTTTTCCCTATTCTTTTTCTTTATTTTACTCTAACAGTTTGTCTTTTTAGCACTTTGATTCTGAGATTGTAATACCATGAATGTATCACGTACCGACTTTTGAGTGTCGAAAAGGCGAGTCGTTATAGAATACCTACAACTTGTTCATTAATACATAAGAACCCTTTTCTATTTTAAAGAATAGATCCTCACAAATTAGATCGTCTATGTTCACTTCAACCTTTATATACATCATTTTGGAGTGAGAAAAGGGTTCCTTATTTATTTTAGTGATAGAAATAGGCGATGCAAACTACAAACAATTCAATTCATAATATACGCACCTTTTATCATACTTTACACACCATTTATTTTCTCTTTGAACCATTTAACACTTCAATTTAAAAGAGAGAAACTAGGATGAATGGACCATATATTATCTATTCTAAACAGTTAATTAGATTATAATATGTCAATACCAAAAAGAACTATAATTCCAACGTATACTAAGATTGATATTTACTTAGGGAAATTCTACGGGTGTTAGGTATTATGTTTTCATCTACCAAAATTCCAAAAGCATATATCATATCTAAGTAAATAATATTCAATTGCAAAATGTGAAAAACTTGATATTTTCGTTCACAATTGCTTACTAACTGAATTTGATTCCATCATGTCTAACTCTCTTTCCAGATCTCCTTTTCTGAAATATACAACAAAGTGAATTGTATATGGAAATTAGATTTAGAATCAAAAACTGAAGAGGAATAGAATTAGAAATCAAAAGAATTAAACATCAAACCCTCTTACCTAAAAACGCTAACTGATTCTAAAACCTAAAGAAGAAGAAGAGATCTAATTTACACCGCTTCTAATTCTCTGTTAGATCTTCCCTTTTTTTTAAAAAAATATAACATAGATTATAAATATAGATTAGATTTAGAAAATTAAAAGATAGGGAGAAGAAGGATTAGTTTAACTTAGAGATTAGAAATTAGAATTACTTACTAGAAAGTTTATTTTTTTCAGAAAACCTAAGGGAAAAGATTTTGATAGAGGGTTTTCATTGCTTACAAAATTTATAAAGGAAAAAGGGGGTCTAGGTGTCTATTTACAGAGGTGAGAAGGAACAATGGTCGTTGGATTAAAAATAAATAAATCTGAGACGTTCAAAACATCGAAACCCTAGCCACTGCTAACAATAAGCTGTCGACCACCACCCTTTACTGGTTGACTGGTCGAGACCCAAAGATCAACCGTTCCTCTTGTTCTGGCGCGTCTATTCATTTTCATTTAATTTTATTAATTACCATATTTAATTCATTAACTACTTAATTAATTCTTACGATAATCATGTTGACTCAAAAGTTTTCTCAAATACTAGTCTCAGCCAATATTTTTAAATTCAAAATTCAAACTTTTATTTCAAATTCAAATATTCAAATTTAAACTCATTTGAATCAATTTCAATTTGAAAACTTCAAATGCTTATACTTTTTCATTTTAACTCCGATTTCAACATATTATATGTGGAAATTGATCATGAAATCACCATGGATGCAACGGTGCAACTTCCGTGATTAAATTTTGAAATTTATGAAATTTCAATTTTTAACCTTATTTTAAGTATTTAATTTCCTATTAAATTTTACGGAGTGTTATATTCTTCCTTACTTAAAAAGGATTTTGCCCCTGATATCACCAAAGGAAGATAGTGTGACATGCACTCAACAATCTTGTTATACAACCAATTCATTTACAATAATCTACGCAACTATCTATACAACTAAAAATGCAACGTGGTTGTGTATGCAAACGTACTATAGGTGAGCTCAATCCTTGCATGAACGTAAGATCACGACATATAGACACGCATGCAAACATCCTAAATATACATAGAATTCAATATGAGTGGAAAAATAAGAGTAAATAGTGTGGCAACCATCTCTTACTGTCCAATCTAGCAACCATGATGCAACTAAAACTAAATTTAGAGAGAACAAAAAAAGCTCGGGATGAGAAACATTCATCTTTTTTCTTTAGTTTTCCATGTGTTTTCCTCTAGATTATTTCCCCATTAAACTCAAACCAACCTAATACCTTTGTTAAAAGCCTCTTAATACTGTGCTCCACTATGTGGGTGACAGTATAGGCGGCGATGGGTTCTTTTTGAACATCAATCAACTGGTCGGGATCTAAAAAGGCAAATAAAGACGATATTTTCTCAAGTATGAAACATGAAAGACGTCATGGGCTTCCACTAACTAGTCCAGAAGCTCCAAATAATAAGCAAGTTTCCCCCTTCCTCTCCAAAATTGGAAAAGGCCCAATAGCCTAAGCACTAACTTCCCACATATGCCAAACTTCATAACCTTTCTAAGAGAAAAAACCTTAACGGATAGCCTGTCCTTAACTAAAAACTCCAATTCCTATCTTTGCATGCCGGCCTGGGAATCCTCACGGTTATGTGTTTCCCTCAACTGCCACCTAAACACTTCTACCTTCTCCAAGGTCTTCCGAAATCCATGATGCAAGCTTTACACAAATCCTCGTTTCCTGTTCACCCTTTCTGTCTAACTATCCGTCTACCGGTGGTAAGCAGTGTTAAGATCCAAAGCCATTTCCAAAGTAGATTGCATACTCCTCAAAAATTCCCTAGTAAACAAAGGGTCTCCATCAATAATGATGCTAACTGGAACTCCATGGACTGGCACCACTTCCTTGACATAAATATGTGCCAGAGATGTTGTAGTCCTATTACTTCCTTTGAAAGTAAAACGAGTTCATCTACTATAACCTAAATTGCATTATTAGGCAACCCATTCATAAAGTCCATTTGGCACGTCAAACATCTGGAAAAAATTCAAAGGTTTCTCCTCTTCGTTGACCAAATAGAAAATTCTCTCTGCATCCTTATACAACTTATCACATTCGGGATGAATGGTAACAGTCCACCAGATTTGGGTTTGAAGCATTCTAACCTAATTCTCTTACTAATTTCTAGTCTTTTCTTCGATTTACCGCTAGTAAGTGTCTTTACGAGATATTCTTATTTATGATGTTCCTCAATATATATATATATATATATATATATATATATATATATATATATATAGTGATCTAGTCCCATCCCTAAAATCAATATAGTGACAAAACAGGAACAAGCCTTACCCCATATCAAACACTTTTTCTAAAGAGACAACTAGCAATTTCAACCCAAAAACTTAGTGAAATTTTTGCATGAAGCTACCCATAATCATTAACTATTTTAATGATGTTGAGGTCTTAATGCTCCTCACCAATTTAAGATGGAATGTCACTCTACCTTTCCAAATTTCCCTTATTAGTTCTAATAAATATCTGTTACTCATAATAATTAGTCATTAATTTCAAAAATGACAATCTCTACTTGATCCTTATTAATCTCTTTCGATCTTTTACCAGTTTCAAAACTCACCTATTATGAGTATTCAGTTCCTCCATAAGTACCATATTAGCTTACTGAATCAGTCCCTACAAATTTATTTCTTATTAAATCTGTAATTAATGCCCATAAATTATACTCCTATAATTACTACACTATTTATAATTAATACAAATACGTTGTAAATATCGCTATTTATGTTTTTATTATTTCTAATTATTAATTTCTAACAATAACATTCCTTTCCTTATTTATATTATACAGTTATCCTTCCAAAAAGGATTACCATTACGATCTTCCATAAATTAACCGTAAGTGATATATTTTTTCCTTTTTCTGAAATTACAAGGAATTAATATCTTTTGTTGAAATAGACAGTGTAAACTATGAAAAAGAGTATCCATATCTCACACAACTCTTTCCATTTTCGTATATCTCTTTTCAGTTCAAATGCTGCACTTTTATGCATTTAAGGAATTAGGTAATTTATGAAAATTACATGGAGCCTACTCCTAATAAATAAAAATATGGAAATTCAAATTTGAAAGACAACCTAACCTACAACCTATTTACAGATCTGGAATATCTTTGTACTTTACCAACATTCTTACAAATAAGTGCTTGGGAATGATTTCAAATTCCAGATCAGGTTGAACATACTATTCATATTTTATAAATATTCAATAACCTTTAACCCTTCTTTCCTAGATAGTGATTCCTATCTGCTACATAAAACTTAAACTTAGAAATCCACAGTATGCGAAATTTGAAATTTAAACTGGAAAAAGAATTTCCACATCTCGAAGGAAATTTTTAAGTATACTTTCCAAAAGAATTTCTAACTTGTAAAAATAGTATGGGGAATTAATTTCCCAAAAGCCTCTAAACCTCACATATTATCTTATTTCATATATCTATTCCATTTTTATTAAACATTTGGACAAATCCTTCCAAAAATATTTTAACCCAACTTTTCACAATTTTCAAAACATTTTCCGCTTTATCCTTGACCCTAAATTCAAAGGTTCTAAAATTTCTTAGTAAAATAATTTTCCCTTCCCAAATCCTTCTACCTCAAAGACTTACTTTTTTAGAAAAAGGGCCGTTAGCCCAAAACATTCAAAAACTCAATTATTAAACCAAACAATCAAATATTCAACAAGGGATGCTTAGTTCCAAAAAGAAGCAAAATAATTTCCTTCTTTTAAAAACTTTCCACATCAAACATTTATTGCTTTGAAAGTTAGTCTTTTAGTTCAAAATATTTAGAAATATCTTTTACAACTTTAAACAATGAAAAGTGGAGTGGACAAGGTAAACTCTTGTACCATCTTTTTCCTATCTTATTGTAACATCCCCCTACTTGAAGGCCCAAATCTAACGGCTACGGATGCTACAGTCATCTATAGTTATTAATCTTCGGCGACCAAATACGGAGGTGCTAGAAACATTAATACACAGATCACAGAAACATGGAAAAAAATTAGCAATTCAAGAAACATATTTCCACATTCAAATCAAAACATTCATGTTCGTTACATAATCCTAAATTACGTCAATCACGTTTAACAAAATATAATTATTACAAATATGCCAAGAGCGACATATGAAGATGCCACTTAGTTGATCAAAGTATTTAGTAAGGCTAATAAATCTACCTTTACAAACAAAACACACAGCGGAAAGAAAAACTCTAATTAACTATCTACCTCGTCCGAAAGCTTTATTCGTTAGATAAGAAAACCTAAGAACCTTAAATCTCAAACTGCTCAAATCAATTGAGTACCCAAGAGTTTAAGGGGAAAGAAAAAAAATTAGTCAGACATAAAGCCTGGTATGAATAGTGATCTATATCTCAATGCTTTTAGATATCCAGTGAGACCACACCGCTTAGCGGAATGGGTTTTCCCCTCATTGGTACCCTAAAACCTTTGTAAAACTATATTTTATGCTCCTTCATCCACAATGGTTAAAAAATACATTTTAAAATATTATGATGATAGGGATACTTGAAAATAATTAGGATTTTCCTTCCCCATTTTAAACTAACACCCTGTCATAATTATAGTTTTTAGGGTCACTATTAACGTTTTTAGTTTTCACGGGTTTACTAATAACCTTGTTATAATTAATAGACATCCTATCATATTTATAATATTCATGGGATCTCTAAGAACCTATAGGCTCCTGCTAATAAACTTACTTAAATCATGGGTCCTCCAGAACCTATTAGTCATTCCAGTAACTAATCACCTTATCCTAGTTTTCATGGATTGACTAGGAACCTATGGACTTATCCAGTAACTCACTTCATATCCTAGTTTTCATGGGTTAACTAGGAACCTACTGATACTTCCATTAGCTACTCTCTTATCGTAGTTTTCGTGGGTTTACTAGGAACCTATTGACTGATGTCAATTCTTTAGTTTTCATGGCAAACCAATTAGCCACTGCCAGTTATCTTTAATGAATTGTTTTCATGGTTTAACTATGAACCTTTTGGTATGCACCAATAACTACCTTAGCATAGTTTTCATGGGTTTATTATGAACCTTTTGTTATGCAGCAATAACTACCTTATCATAATTTTCATGGGTTTGTTATGAACCTTTAGATATGCACTAATTACTACCTTATCATAGTATTCATGGGTTTACTATAAACCTTTTGGTATACACCAATAACTACATAGTTTAGGCATCCTATATTTTGGTTCACCCTGACTCCTTGGATGCTATTATATTCATTCAAGTGTTTAAGTAATTTATATTCATTATTAAGTTAAGCTAGCTGGTTCTTCTACCCATTTTTCCCCAAAATACAATTATGGGTTATCATGTGAATATACTCATGTTTGAAGAAACAAAACAGCAATTTAACAATACCATTCATGTGGGTTTAAAGTCTTTGAAATACATAGCATATAACATGGTTAACACCTTTAACTTATATTTTTATCAAGGCAATACTTCTCCAAAATTACATACTTAAAGCCATTACAAAACTCCTTTATGCAAGCCATGGGTTTTTCCTTTCGAAATTAGAGTGTGATTTTTCCAAACCTTTCGACAATGCTGAAGGGTTACATTTACAACCTCTTCGTAAGATTTAATCATCTGCTTTAAAAACAATTGGCTCCAACCCCCTTTTATACTTTAAACGCTTCCTTCGAAACCTTTCAACTTTGATAAAGCATTACTACATAGATATAAGGGTAGAACCTTTCAAAACCAATGGAAACAAACCTTTCGAAATCATTGAAATTCAAACCTTTCGAAAGCATTGGATTTATACTTAAATAATATTACTTTGGGTTATAGGTGAAATTTTTCAAAACCGCTCTTTACTTTATAAAACATTAGGAAAAAAATTTAAACCTTTCAACCCCTTCGGAAGGTTGGGCAGCGGCATGTATTTGTAAGACCAGTAAAGCTTTCGACTAAGTCGAAAGCTCCTGCTTTCGACCCCTCTGGAAGGTTGAATAAAAACAAAGGAGGTAGTTCTTTTCAAAATATCCTTGAAACAACCTTTCGAAACCAAACCTTTTGACCTTGTTGAAAGGTCTCTTAAATCCTTTCAAAACCAAACCTTTTGACCTTGTCGAAAGGTCTTATAAAAAATAGCTTATAAAAACCAAACCTTTCAGCCTTGTCAAAAGGTCGTTGAAAACAACCTTTAGAAGCTAAACCTTTTGAACTTGTCGAACGGTCTTTTAAAACAACATTTTGAAACCAAACCTTTCGAATTTGTCGAAAGGTCTTTAGAAAACAGGCAAGTGATTTTCTTTCTCAAATCAAGGTAAAATAAGGAACCATCTCCTTTGAAAGCAACCCTTCGAATGCAACCCTTCGACACCATACCTTTCGACTTGGTTAAACTCACTACATACCACTTGAATGATATCATGGGAATTGCTTTCTTAAATCTAAAATCAAATTAGCGTTTAACAAGTCAGCCCTTCCTCTCATAAAACAGTTAAATCATTTAGGTCCTCCTTTTAAAATAATTTATTCTTCATACTACATCACTTAGTAAAAATCTCCAAAAATTCCAAAAATTCACTTCAATTATGTTATCTAACATATTAACGATTTTAGAGCCAAATTTGAAATATCTTTTCAAGAACAATTTATAAACCCAAATAACCATATTTTTCCTATAAAAATTCAGAATAAATTCTCCACGGCTTGGAAAATTGCAAAAATTGAAACCTAACTCCAAAGTCATGTTTTCTATAACATAAAACTTTCCCATGGAAATTAAAAATTCTTTCATCTCAGTTTTTTACTAAAACCATGTATGTTTTCTTTTAAACAACCTTGTCTAAACATATATAAATAAAAAACAATCATATCATCATTTCATATATCATAAAAACTGATATATCCTTAAATTCGATACTATATGATGTAAAAATAAAAAGAAAGATATAGAAATCATTATTCACCTTAGATTGGATTAGGTAAATTTAAGTATGAATGAGGTGATTTCTTTTAACTTGAATCCTAAGCTTGTAGTTGATTTTTATCTTCTCTTCTTTCTTCCTAATGGTTGGCCTTGCTTCTCACGGTTATAAATTTTGTTCGAGACAAAATGAACGTTTATGAACTAATGAGAATGGTATAAGGGTGGGAGGTATGGTTATTTACCCTAATGCCCTTATGTTTAATTTCCGAACCATTTATATAAGTTCATTCAATTTTAAATAAACATGGCCACCTAGCTTATTAATCAACCTAAATCTCCTTATCTACATTATTCTATTTAATTTATTCTAATTAAATCTCATAAATAATGTCAATAAAACTTGGGTTCTTGCACTCGTTCTCATCACTTCTCTCCCACATTATCTTTAACTAGATTTCTAACCCTATTTTTTTATAAGTTCCTAATGGTACTCCTATCCAAATCTTTCAATATTGCCTCTGTTTATATTTCTCCTTCTTAAGTTTCTACTACATCATCTTAGTCAAGTTCCATTACAATTTTGAAAAGAAGAATTTTAAAGAACTTCCAAATTTATGAAATGAGAAAAATCATCAAGTCCAACCTAAGCTCTATTTTACATTTATTTCAAAAAAAAAAGATCTTTTTATCGAAAATTTTTAAACCAAAACTTTTTGACCCAATCAAAATTTTAAACTAAAGGTTCCAAAATGAAAAAACTATTGTTTTACACCAAAAACCTTTTAATCAAAACTTTTGACTCTATAACTTCTTTTTATTCGCAAAACTTAGCCTTAACAAAATTTCTAATTTATGAATTTCCATTTTTTCTTTCAAACAACAAACCCTTACTTAACCCTTTGAAAAATTATTTAAAACGTTTATAATAAGTTTCTAAAATTCACTTTGATCAAATTCTTTCACATGGGCTTGAATTTTAGAATTTTTTTTCTAAAAACTACAACTTCATAATATTTGTCTTCTATGTTGCATTTTCTTCTTCTTTCATCCTTTATTTTTGAATGTTTACAGCTATGCTACCTCATAGTATTTAATTGCTACCTAACGTGCTTATTTACTATTACTATAAATGTTAATTGTCCGTAATATAAGAATATTATTCTAACTGGACAATTTTCTGAAGACATTTATTTATCCATTCCAATCTTTATTATTTTCCTTCCATAATTACCCTAATATTCTTTTTAATTAGTCCATTTGTTTCCTAATTAAATTATTGTAACTCTCTATTTATTGCACACTTATTGCCCTATTAATTTTAGAGTTGCAACCTTTTCCATCTACATCCCTTATGACATGACCTTCATTGCCTATTCCTTACTCTATTCATTTTCCTACCCCTAATCACCTCGCTCATCATTTTAGAATATGGTTGCAACTACTTTTATGGTTAGAACTTATAGAGAAAAGTAAAATTAAGAGTGTGTGTGTATGTGTATTTGTATATAACGGTTTTTGAAAAATACTTTCAAAAATAACAAGTGCGCCACTCATACGTATACTTATCCCCATTGATCAGGTAACTTTGCTTTGGTACCAGTTGTAACAGTCCACCCCAAAACGGACCTAATTTTTATCAACAAAATCCCATCGAACCTTAAACCCATCTCAAGATGAGTTCTTAGGTTGATAAAATTAAAACATTACCGATTACATAAAGTTATCTATTTATGTTTTTAAAATCTCACAGTAGAATGGATAAAATATAATATCAAAACAATTACCCACTTCATAAAGAAAATCATTTCAAAAACATGGCATTTTAAATATAAAAATATGTTGACATAAGCCTCTATAGTAGATATCCCAAAATAACGTAATTGTCTGAACATGATACAATTAAAATACTTAAAAATATATAACTAGATAGATAACTGCCACAAGTCTTCAACTCCTCCTCAATCTCCTAAATCAGCATTACTCTCTCTAATCTGGGTTGTAATGAGGAGCAGGTCAGAAAAACAAATGTTTAGTGAAATGAAAATGTTAGGCTTTATCATAATTGCACTAGAGTATTATTTAAATAAGAAATATGCCTTACGTATAAAATCATAACATATGTATAACGTCAACTATAAACCGAAGGCTCTTCCAATCCAACTATATAACATTCATATAAAGTCAACTATAGATCCAAAGGCCCTTCCAGCTCGACCACACAAAAGTCAACTGTAAGCCTGAAGGCCCTTCTAGTCTAACCATACAACTCTAGCGTAACTAACACTTATGATGTAATAAGGAGTACCCAAACCACTTAATACCTCTTTTATGGGAATTTGGCAGAATCCGATAATATAAGACCTATAAAATAAGTTGATTCTGTCATTTAAGACCTAACCCCATGGTGGGTACCTAATGGTTCTTCCTCACCGACACTATAATAAATCCTATTAGGCCACTTAAACTTCACCTAAGAAAGAGGTGGACCCAACCATAGCCACTTAATACATCAGTCCCAAAGTGGAACCTTCAAAGGATTTCACCTACCACATCTAGAATGGAATTTATGATCTGTAACCCACTTGTGATGTCTCACATTATTCAGACTATTCATAGGTACTGGTAGCTAGATTAATTGGGCAGGTTTGCCCCGCAGAATTGGGATGCGTTCACTGTGGTTATTTATTATAGGCAACATCCAACATTAGCCCATAGATCCACATTGCTGGTAGCTAGATTTAACTAGGCATACTTCCATATAGCTTTAGACCAACCTCCCATCCCTATAACTTAGTCATAAATTTTATGTATATCCACTATACACATATACCATCCTACATAAATAATAATTGAGGAAATATAAAGTATCCCCTTATTATGCCCTCAGTTATGGATTAATTTTCTAATTTACTCTAACTTCCTTCCTATAAATTAATATTACTCGACTATTCTAATAATACTAATTTTCTTGTTCAATATGTTATAATTAATACCTTATATTACGTGTGTGCGTGTGTATGTTTACGTGTATAATTTATGGTCTAATCATTACGTTATAACAATTCGATAATAATTCGCTTATAAGTATTTTGAAATATTACTCTCATACAAATGTACAATTCCAAAAAGAACTACTACTACCCATAGCCAAATTAAATAGATTTGTGAAAACAAGGCATACCTACAACTTGTTCCATATTGATACATTAGAATCCCTTTTCTGTTTTAAAGAATAGATCCTCACAAATTAGATCGGCTATGGACAATTTATCTTTTGTATACATCATTTTGGAGTGAGAAAGGGGTTGTTATTCATTTAAGTGATAGAAATAGGCGGTGCAAACAAATAATTCAATTCATACTTTACACACCATTTCTTATTTATTTTCTCCTTGAACCCTTTAACACTTCAATTTAAAAGATAGAAATTAGGTCGAATGGACCATAGATTATCTATTCTAAACAATTAATTGGATTCTAATATGTCAATACAAAAACAATTATAATTCCAACATATATAAAGATTGATATTTACTTAGGGAAATTCTGTGGGTTTTAGGTGTTATATTTTCATTTACCAAAATTTCCAAAGGCATACATCAAATCTAGATAAATACTATTCAATAACGAAAATGTGAAAAGCTTAATATTTTCACTCATAAAGAATTGTTTGCTTCCTAACTAGATTTGATTCCACCATGCCTATTTCTCTTTTAGATCTCTCTTTTTGAAATACACAACAAAGTGAATTGTATCCAAAAATTAGATTTAGAATTAGAAACTGGAGAGGAATAAAATTAGAAATCAAAAGAATTAAACATCTAACCCTCTTAACTAAAAATCCTAACTGATTTTGAAACCCAAAAAAGAAGAAGAAGAGATCTGATTTACACCGCCCTAATTCTCTGTTAGTTCTTCTCCTTTTTTAAAAAATATAACAAATAGATTATGTAACGATCCATAATTTTGGTCATTTAGTTTTGAATGTTTAACTTATTTCAAATGTTGAATTGGAAATAGTTATTTATTTTGAATATGAATATTTTGGTTGATTAGATAAATGGGTCAAAATTTCAAATATAACGATTTAATAGATATGGTGAATAGTAAATTTAATATTACAATTGAGTAAAAATGTAAATATGGAATTAAATGTGAATAAAAATAATTTCTAAAGTTTATTTAAACTCTATTTGAATTAGATTTATGATATTGGACTTTTGGGTGGAATTAAAAGTCGATAAATCAAAAGTTGGCATTTTATATATTAATTTAATAGTGTAATTTAATATTTGGAATAGTGGGAATAATCGAATTTGTGATTTTATATGAATTGAAATGATTTCTAATATGAATAAAAATTCTATTTTAATTATAATTGAGTTGGTTAGTTTTTATAATTCGAATTTCAAGTAATTTAGTCGATTTTGAAAATCGCTCGATTTAATCGACTCGTTAAAACAGCCATTTGAGACACAGTTTCAGAATTCGACGAAACAAGTTCAATCAGATCCACAATACTATATCATTAATGGATTTCAAATTTTGTAGCAATCAGATTTATTGTTTGCTCGTGGAAGCTGAAATGGCGCAGAAATTAATTTAAGAAATTTAATTAAAAATCAATCGTTTAAAGCCGTAACTCTCGTATACTTTGGAATTGGCCTTCGAAACATGTTCCATTGAGTTTAGAATAGGGGTAAAACATTATAAACTTCAGTCAGCATGCTTCGTTTGGAGGTCAGAAAAATCAAGTGTGAGCGGGGCTTCAAATTGTAATTTATACGTGTGTATATATACACACACAAACTTAAAACCCTTGCTTATTTTTTTCAACCGCCTCCTCTAATTATCTTTATTGGCCGAAAATGGCCTGGATTCTTCCCCCATTATCTCATGATCCATTGACCTTTAAACAAAACCTTCATTATGAAAATCGAAGGGGGCGAAGAGATGAACACATCTAACGGTGGAGATCGCCAACAGTTCCTTACAATGGCCAGAATCGAGCTTCATAGGATTTCGGTTGTTGCATTTTTATTTTAGACGAGGGGGCCATTGAGAGTAACATGATCGGAGATTTGGGTAGAGCAGGCCCTGGCGCGCGTAGCAGTGAAATTTGATCGTTGTCGAACGCGATGAAGGAGGCGCGACAATTGATTTTGGAATGGTGGCTATGGGTTCATGCTTGCGATCGTAGCCTAAAGAGAAGGTGAAGGGAGAAAGGGATTTTTTTGTACCAAAATTGGGCACAACACTCTTCGGAAGTTTTTGAAGAGATAACAGTGAAGAATATAAATTTAAAATGAAGATTATCTAACAAAAACTCCAACAAAAAGGAATGTAAATGCACAGACAAGCAATTTAGAGTGGTTCGGCGTGTTGCCTACGTCCACTGTGAAGTTTTTGTGGCTTTATTGATTCTCTTTGAACAATTACAAGTGATTACAACGAACAGCAACAAAATACAACTTGGAATTCTAATTCAACAGCAAGAATATGGTGTAAATCTCTATCCGACAGAGTCTGGGCGCTTGAGAATCAAAAGATCCTTCTTCTGTAGGCTCTGGGGCTCTATTTATAGGCATATGAGGCTGAGACTTTGCCCAAACTTTAGGAGACTTGCTCTGGCACATGAGGGGACCCACACGACCAATTCGAGAGAGTTTCGAATCGATCTGTGATCGATACGAAATCATTTCGTATTGATCAAGATCATGTCCGATAGAGCTAAAATTTGGTGGGAATGTTCTTTGGCTCGTACATAATTTTCTGTGAAAATTTCATGGCATTTGGATCAGTGGATTTTGAGATATAGTCGATACGAAATTGACTTTTCGGTGGCTGTTTGATTCGAACTCATGATTTCGAATCGATGCACTTTGACTCGATGAAGCACGTGATCCTGTGGCAACGTGGCGCGCACTCCTCGCATCGATCCACTCTTTGCTCTGGTATGACCGTGTCGCATCCATGAATTTCACCTCGTTTGCATCGATGGCCGTTATCTGATTCGCATTAATGGATATGAAGTAGTCATAACTCGATGGATTCGAACTGCAGCAATCATTGATCGATACGAACAGAAGACGACCGGTGGTTACGAACTAGACACTAGTTGTCCAATACGAAGCATAGTACTCATCGATCGATACGAAATCGATCGATTCAAAGTATGGCATAACAATGGATGCGGAGTGAGATAACCTGATGGATGCGAACAACAGTTGCCAGATGAATTCAAATAACCACTTATCGATGGTTGCGAACTAGATGGATACGAAGTAGGACCTAGCCGATCGATACAAAACGCACGCTCTATTGATGGATATGAATGAGATTGATACGACCCGGGGTTCCTTAATGGATACGAAGATGTTGCCGCTCTGATGGATGCGAAGGTGATGGATTCGAACCGGAGCTCGGTGATGGATACGAAAATGGGGTTATCACCTTCAATTTGCATTGATCATAACTTGAGCATACGAACTCGGATTGACTTGAAATTTGGAATGCGGGCTTCCATGGCTTAGTTTGTCGTGTCTTGTCAGTTGTAGCTTGATTCGAACTCGGACGAAATTCATTGACATCCATAGCGAACCTGTGCACGCTCGATACCTAGGACGATTGATCCTAAGTTTGTAACTAGTTCCTTGATATCTTGGCCTTGCCAAAAGGCGGGATAACATTTGCTCCCCAAAGTATGTCCTATGGAAACATGATGTGCTTTGAAAAGCGGCAGTCTTCACTCTGAGCAACCATTGCTCTTTTGTCGAAGGTTGTAACCTTGTGTTGCTATAACTGATTGTTGTATGATAGTGCTTAGCTGTTTGTTGCCGTAATCGTTATTAAATGAATATCCAATTACTGTTAATGCTGAAAATGGGATATTGTTTTGACATATATGTATATATGTTGATCTAACTCTCGTTAACATTGCATGCTCATGAGTCGTCAGTTTTCTTGTATCGAATTTCATATCAATCCTCTCCTGAAACGATGTGAAATTTGAGTTGTAACCACGATTGACAGTTGTTGTTTTTTTAGCGTTCCTTCGTATTGCTCCTCTCCTGGATCGATATAGAAGTTTGAAAAGTTGTTCTCGCATTGATATATTTGGCATTTATGGATACGAATCACCATTTCGTATCGATGGACTCCGATTGTTCTGGGTCGAGTATCGATAGATATGAATAAGTAGTTTCGAATCGATGGAGTTCAATGCCTTTAGGACTATCTTCATTGCGTGTTTTGTATCGATGAACTCTGTTGTTTGATATGAATAGGGGATCCATAATTCGTATCGATGAAAATTGACTTCTGGATGCTGTGACCCGATGGATTCGAATGGGACAGTTCGCATCGGCACCTTATGGGTAGAGTCGAACCAATCGAAACGAACTACAGCTTCGAATAGATAAGTCCTGGTGGTAATTATGCCTCGACGAAGGCAAGGGCCGGTGGAATCGAATGGATCATTCGAATCGACCTGCGTGTTGACCGGTTGCGACCGGTCACGTTGACTACGAGGCGAATCGACCCAGTTTCTCCCTAGGCTCCATATAAATACTCCGGGCTTTGGCTATTTTCACTTTTCTACTTTTTACTGCCGAACCCCTTATTTTTTACTTTCGCATCGATCCACGACCTTCGAGAAAGGAGAAGAACTGTAACCTGCTTTCGAATCGACCAGATTCATCCTTCCAATCCTTCGAATCTCATCTTCAATTTAGGTAATGAACCGGTCATAATTAAATCCAAACAACGAGGTTATCTCAAATACACTCCATCTTCATCAATTATCCATTCTTGCAACCTTTAAGGTTGGATCTAGGTCAAAGCTTGGTCGAAAATAGCCATAGCGATGTCTCTATTGATTGAAGAAGAAAGAATGGAAAAAATAAATCGATATGTGTTTCGTGTCGATCTGGGGATCTGTGTTCGAGTCGATGAAGGCAATGATGTTTCTCCTTGGATTTCGCATCGATCCCTGGAATATCCTAATGGAGACGTTGTAGCTCGTATCGATGGTAATGGTGGTAGATCGTGTCGATTGGTAACGATTTATGCGAGACTTAAACCGGCAATTGTTTCGAAATCCTCGGCTTTAGATCGATACGAATTTTATTCCCCTGATCGATACGACAAGCATCGATTTGAACATGATCGATGTGAAGCCGTGGGTTTCTTGACCGATACGAATCTAACTACAGGGATCGATTCGAAGATATCTTTCCTGATCAATACGAACTCGAATCCTGATGATCGATTCGAAGTATGCCCCAGTGATCGATACCAAATTCAGATCTTGTTGGTTACAAACAAACTCCCCATGATCGATTCGAATCCATCCCATGATGGATAGGAAATTTTGAACACTCCTTTGCACAATTCCGACGAGCTTCATTCTCGCATATCTCAACTTGACAGCTAAACTGCACACTTGACTACCTTTCGAAGCTCGTCGATGGAACCATAACAACTTTAATCCGGATCGATTGCTGACATCTAGATGATTCGGTGATGACGGTCATCGATGACGGTCATTCCAACTGGAATCCGATTATCTTCGTCGTTTGCCAATTTTTCTCTAACTCTGCAAAATTTACCCAAGTAATGCACAGCACTGCACAACACACACTTTACACGAGGGGAACACATAGGCTCTTTGTCGTCTAATGATGATTTCTCGTGAGTTAGATAGTTATGGAAACTTCAAGCTCGTAGCCACAAGAAACTCAGAGTTCAATCCCTCCCATGCTTGAAATACTGGAGATTGAGATTGAAGTTATTGATCCAGCCCCGGACGAGGCACCTGATGCATCTCTTATCAACAATCCGTCGGACTCTGTTCCGTCCAATAATTCAGAAGATATGCTAGGGAGAATATGCCTAAGGCATGGTGTGTCGATGGATGACGTGCTATTGCCGAGACCAAATGATAGACCACACAACCCATCGAAAGGGTATACCGCATTCAATCGACATGCGTGCACAGCCGGGACGCTCCCCCCGTTCAATCAATACATAAGAGAAGTGTTGTCTTTTCTGGGGATCGTTCCCTCTTAGCTACACCCGAATGGATATGCCTCGCTCAATAGCTTTTTCATTGCATTTATGGAGTGTCTCTATCGATCGCCGCTCCCGATTGAGATCAGATACTTATTCAACTTCAAAAGTCAAACAGATAGCCCATCCTTCACATTCCTGGAGGCAGTAAGAAACTATCAGGTGGTCACAGGGTCTTGGACTAGACTGAGCTACTTCAAGACGGAGTGGTTCTACGTTCGATGTCCTCCAGGATTTGCCAAGCGATGGCTACTCAGACGTGGGTATTGTCATCTTCTGGGGTAATTGATAAGACAGCCATAGACGAAGTCGAGCTTACATCTCTTTTTTCTTTCTTTACAGCAATAATTCAGCGACCCGAAGGTGAATATTTCAAGAAGATAGTTCGGGTTCTCTCAGAAATCCCAAGTGAAGAGAGGAATATCGATTTGCTCTTGACGGATAGGAATCTTAGGATTCTTGGGCTGATTGAACGTATGCAGAGTATAAGGCTCGACGGTGCATTAAGAACTATCTCGAGGGAGCGAGTTAAGCGAAAAAAGCCTAGAGTTGTTATAGTCGAAGAGGCTGAATCCGAAAGAACCCACACCTACGAGGAACCATTGGGCCAACCTGCGGATGCAGCCCAGGATTCTGAAGAAAAGAGAAAAGGCAAGGCAGCCGTTTTCAAGTCATCCAAAAAGGGGAGATGGAAATCTGTTTTCATTTCGTGGCCCGCCTCCGGAAATAGAATTTCGAAGATGTCTCCCCCGAGAACAGAAAGTCTTTACGAAGGGCTCGCCGATCTTCCAATTCCGGACGATGTGTTCATGCAGCATGATGCCGGATTGGGTGAACTCCAACACGCCCTAGTTTTAAGCGAATCTCTGCCCACTAGTGTGGTTGAAACATCCAGCTGGTCGGAGGGTTGCACATACATACACACTTCACGGCACTACACAAGTTCTGATCGTAAGCTGCCTTTTTCTGAAGATTATTAACTTCATTTATGTTTTGCTTTGCAGACACCATGTCCGGTCGAGGCTCAATGCTCGTTAGTCTATGCAGCAAATGTAAATCTTCGTCCTACTACGAGTCACGCAGGACGGAAGGAGATAGGGATCACGATCAAGGTTATTCCAGCCAGGAGCGGTCTGATATGGATAGAGGATATGTACGCCGATCCCGATCTCGCACACCCCCCCTAGAGCTCCTGCACTACCGCCAGTTCATGTTTCGCGACATTCGGAAGCTCCGCGACATAAACCATCTGCCCAATCTTCTAGGTCTGAGTCTCAGTGTAGAACTGAGGATACAAATCCTTCCTCTACTGCACAGGCCCTTGCTGAACCCACTGGCGAAGGAGCGATGAGGCTCGCTCAGCTGAAAAAGGATTTTCCTGATATATGTTTTGATTGGTTCATCTTTCCCCCACGCGTGAATAGGATTCTGACGTCGGCCGAACATACTGTGCATGAATACGTCGTGGATATATTCTTTCAGTATCAGGAATGGTCGAAAGCCACGAAAAAAGCATCGAAGGTGGTCTTCGATCGAGCTATTATGATTGAGAAGCTGGAAAAAGAGCTTGTTCAAAACGATCGAATTATTCAAGCGCTCAATAGTGAGGCCGAGTCTTCTCGCAAATCTGAGATCGAGGCTCTTAAGAAAGTCGACGAGGCCTAGGTGGCGATGGATAGGATGAAGCGGGAGCATTATGCCACAATGGAGGACATGGGCCATAGGAACACCGTCGTTACCGCTGAGCGGGACACATCCCTTAGAGAGCTTAACGAGCTTAAATCCAAATTTTTCGAAATCATAAAGGAAAAGGATGCTGCTAACGTTGTTGCACAGGAAGCGTGTGATCAGGCGGTGGTGCTCCGGAGGGAAAGAGATGCGGCCATGGAAAAGGTCTGGGAGGTGGAGGCCGAAGTTAATGAGAAGGTTCGGCTAGCAGAGACCAGGCTTGAGGCAGACATGGAGGAGCTTCTCGTCACTTACAACGCCAATGTGCTGAGACACAGGAACTTGGCATGGCTCGACGATCACTCCACACATCTATACAATGTCTGGAATTTGCTGGTCGAAAAAGAGAAGGCGGTGCTATTGGGTGGTGCCCTCAACGAATTTGAGATGGAGAACCGCATATTAAGCGAAGAGGAAAAGAAGGTTCTCCATGATTTTATAATCTCTCATGCAAGAGAGAGACTAGGCACCCAGCACTTAGAAATTGGGGAAGGTTCCGGAGTCGAGCACTCTGCTACAAGTTCTGAGATTATAACTTCATCTCGATCTGAGCCCAATCCAGTGACCGAGCCCCAGCCCGCCCTGCCTATGATCCTGAACAGCCCCGCCTATCTCCTATTAAGGAGCATTCATCCGAAGTTGTTCATCCAACTGCAAGACGAATTGAGGAAGGTACTCCGAACAAATTCCATGTGTATTTGAAGTGAAGGGCTTGTTTTTGAAGTGTGTTCTAACAACTTCTTTTCTTTCTTGTCCAGTGAGCGAAGTTACACTGACAATGACTCCTGCAATCCAAGAGTCACATCAAGTGTAGGAGGCCATCATTACTGAGGCGATCACCATGACTGTGGTCGCGCCGATTGAGATGACACAGGAGGGCTTAATTTCTTTAGACGAGCAGATGATGAATGAGCTCCTGTGCCGACATAGCGACCCTTTTGCGAACATGTCGTTCGTCCTTAGTGGATTTCCACCGGCCTCTTATGCTTTGAAACAGACCACCGCTACCCGTAGTGAAGCTCGTGCTGCTCGTGAAGCAGAGATATTGGCCGAAATTAATGCTGAGATGGAGGCAGCGACTTACGGCGGTGATTCTGAGGGTGCAGTGAGGGTGCCGGGTCCGACTCCACTTAGGATGATATCACCCGGGGGACACTGGTTGATACTAGAGTGTCTACTCCGCCCCCGGCTGCAGATCCAGTTCCTCCGATTCCTTTTGAAAAAAGCATCCCCATAGACTCAAGTTCGGAGGAATAGATCGACATCATGCCTTCGTCCGGAGATTCCCCGCCTAAAGAGAAAAGTTCGAAACGAAAGATTACTAGCGGTGCCGGTGGCTCCTCACTGAAGAAAAAGCCAAGAAAGAAGATGGAATAGATAGATTCCTCAGGCACACTTTTGGGATAGATAGGAGTTTACTTTTGCTTTAGTAGGTCATGTATAGACGCGGATTCGGCCCCTGCTAGAAGGCCTTTTTTTGGAAGAACTTGTACATAAATTCTTGTTTCCAGATAGTTGAAACGTTCGAATCACTGTTTTTCCTGCCTTTTATGCTTAAGTGTTGTAACGTTCGAATCACCGCATGGTATGCTTGTGGAGTATCAGTTCTGGAGCTGAACTGTTTCAGTCAATATTTCCCTCTTAAGCGTTGCCCCCAGTCTGGGGATCCAGTTGTAATGATTGGCTAACGACCGCAATTCTATCTCTGCCTTCCGAGCTAAACATCGTCAAATGGATGTTAAAGCGGGTGAAGGGTGAGCGGTTTTAGTTGTGCGCGTTCATTGATAATAATCGCATCCACACTCTGGGGATCAATATTTATATTTTGGTGGTTAATCTTACCTATCACAAGTCTTGAGCACATGTCCACACTCTGGGGACTTAGGATAATCGGTGATCGATAATCTGGTTCGCACTCTGGTAATTCAAGAGTTATCGATGTTTGTAACATAGTTCGCACTACATAAAATTTGACTTAGCATTTGTACTCTAATTCACACTCTGGGAATTTGGAGTCAGCATTTATATTTCGGTTCGCACCCCGGGAACTTGGAATTGATGTTTATACTCCAATTCATGCTCTGGGAAGTTGGAATCGATCGACAGATGGTTAGTCACATCTGTTTAGGCCTTTTAGGAATTCTTTCACACTCTGGGAACAACGAATTTATCTGGATCGTGGATGGTCGGATCACATCCACCCCAAGTTAACAAGCAAGGTCGTTTGATGGACGGGTCCCTCCTCCTCGAACCTCGTTAGGATACGGCCGGAGTCGTTAGGCGGACGGGTCCACCCTCTCCGGAACCGCATTTATATGGTTATGCTCCAACTTGCACTCTGGGAGCTTGGACTTAGTCGACAGATGGTCAATCACATCTGTTTGGACTTTTTAGGAACT